>CM020043.1:12534481-13734481 GCA_009769605.1 Bucorvus abyssinicus | reverse complement strand
AGCAACCATTTTTAATACAGGCAAATTAATTAATGTCTACAGTGCAAGAAGAGAACAGAAACACTTGTAAAAAATAATACTGCTGTTCAACACAGAAGAAAATAAGACACCTGAACCCACTGAACAATTTGTAAAACCACACAAAGAAGAAAATTAAATAGAAATAAGAAGCACTAGAGTATACCTGCAGTTTCTGTCAAACAATGGTAGATATAGACCAAGATTTATGAAGTGATTATTATTGACATAACTTTTTGCTTAAAACAACCACAGTTCTAACCTAGGAAAAAAAAGTTTGAGAAAAATCTTGCTTCTGTTTCAACTAAATTCTACATATACTTCTTCTGAAGTTACAAATATCAGAATAGAAACCTTATGACTGCTATGAAACCATACTTACTTTTCTGTCTGCTTATAATGCTGGTCTTGAAGGGACACCAGAGATAGCATGTGCTCAATCTGGGTTTTCAGGTCCTTAACTTCTAAGTTTAAATGGCAACACTGCAGATCTTTACAGAGTTCCTTTGGAAATTTCCAAGAAAAACAAACAAACAACTGCACATCAAACTGATAGTGAGAAACGAAAGTTTAAACTAAAATTAATATTAATTCATCCTATATTGAAAAGATGGAGTGGATCTATATTATCATAAGAAAGTTTTATGGTATATGAATTGTTTGATTTTTATTTACATGCCAAAATATTGTGTTGTAGATTCCTTTCACCAGTAGTGGGTCTGCTCTAATTAGTATCAAGAAACCAACAGGCACACTGTGCTTATGTATGCACGCCTAAAGATACGTTTGCCTGTTTTACTGTGTACTTGCTCCATATCTGAATTTCAGTGACATTGTCTGGGACAAGTCTCCACCGTATTCAGTATTCTTCCTGAGATGCCAGTATCTTGTTGGAAATATTTTTAAGTTAATTTCTTTTTAGTTATCAACACATTTTAGCCATCCCGATAAAAATATGGGTACTGAAATCTATTCCATTATACAAGTCACTGAAGTGCTCGTTACACTATCATTTAGCCATTCCAATTGCTGGCTGAAATTAAAAGGCAGGGAGGAACAACCACCCACCTCTTTTCTCCTTGCTCATACACAGACCTTCATCCCTTCCCTTCTGCCAGCTCTGTTGCTTGTCTGAGGCTGCACTGAGCTGACTCTACTTGCTAAAACCTGGCAGAGAACTTAACACAAATTCCCACTTATTTCCCCCTTCCCACTCCTCTCCTAGCACCCTCCAAATAAGAAGGTTTTTTGGCAAGGCTAAGAATTAGGTTGTCACATGGTTCCATGAGCACCAGGAGCTGCTGTAAAGGCAAGACTAGAGGTGGATGGCCAGGAGCAGAATACCCCCAGCAGCCATCTGAACTGCTCAGCCATAGCACTGATTCCCCTTTAGTATGCATTTTTGTATGTAATTATACACTTTCATGACTCGGAATATTTGCACAAACAATGAAGTGCTTTTAGGGCAGGAGAACAGAAACAGCTAACTCTAAATCCTGAAATTACCCAGAAAGAATAGCAGAAGACACAAGCAGAAGCAAGATGGAGAGGCAAAAAAAAAAAAAAATCTACGCTTAACTATAGTCAGATGTTGCTTACAATGCACCATGAAACCTGCCCTTGAAGTGAAAGGCATTTTACCTTTGGAATACACCCATCCTGATCCAGGAGGCGCATTTCATTTTCAACACGATGCAGCCAACTCGTATTTTCCTCAAAATGTTCAGCTTCCTCCTCTTTCTTCTTCTGCATGTGCGCACGGTGGGTTCTCAGCATTGCAAGCCTTTGATCCCACTTGCAAGTGGCCTAACAAAAAAAATAAATCAGCATTTAAGGGGAAAACATTCAAATTATGTTAACAAACATCTCTATATATAAAAAAAGATTTTTTTTTTTTACTCACTTATACTTAAATGGGCATCAAAGTTCCAATAATTTTGCATTTTTGACCAGTTTAATAAAGTGACAGAGCACATTCTCCTTACAGGCATTACTGAATTATAGTTAAACATCTTCAAAATCTTTTTCCTGGAAGCCCTTATAACAGAGACTATAGTAACTTGATTATTCCTTTAAAGAATAACACATTGGATTTGATTAAGTTCTATTGTAGGCCATAATTACCTTAAGTTGGAAAGACTGGTAAAACTACGCATGCACGTACTAACACACTTAGTAGTACAGAACATTAACTTTAGATAGAGTTCAGAGTTCAACTTTGCCTAACCTTTAGTTAGTAAAAAACCAAAACAAACCCCACAGACATTTGAAGCATATTGCCACACTCAACAGGAAAACACCACAGATGCAGAAACACAGGTAACAAGAGTGGAGAAACACCTAAGGCAGGAGGACATGAACAGGCCCTTCAAACAGGCAGCATCCAAGTTCTAAAAAAGCTGGAATCAGGGGCAGTTACGTGGAAAATAGAAATGATTTATTAGTGATCCAGGTTGGACTGAATTTCACAAGATAAACTGTGACAAAATTTTTGCAGCAAAAAGCATTGGAAAGGACAGAGATTAAGGTAACCTAAACTCCTAAGTTTTTGCCTTAAATCTGAAATTATTGTTTTGAATTAAAGTGTTCAAACTGGGGTTGTTCAAGTATAGACATCAATTGCTTCGTGTTAACTTCCCTAAAATCCTAGTCACAAAAGGACATTTAGTTTTACCATTACAGTGACTTACTCTTGTCAATAAATAAGGCATTGTAGTTACAGGACAGTGACTCCTGACCCTTAGTAAATCACATCTGTAAGTTAACTAAGGGCAAAACCAACATCTGGGTGCAGCACCACTAACGGTCAAAATAAAAGTTAAATCAGCTCATAAAAAACATCTATATGACATAGTGTGTATAATGAGGAGTTATACCTTTATGAATTTACAGCATTTAAAAGCATGGCACTGATAGAAAATATTAATTTGGATTTTCTATAACATAGGAGAGAATTCTAGAACACATTAGTCACTTGAAATATCTTCATTAATGACAAGCAAAACCAAGCGATATATTTTCACTTTGACATTTATCCAAGGACCAAATTTCATGTGAATCACTGGGAAAAAAAAATAGTCATATGTTAAACTATCATTTTCGGTCAAATACAGATTGTTACTGTGACTAAGCAAGATCAACTCCACCCTCAACTTCCTATCTACATAAAACATACATTCCTTTAAGCTGACTTTTAGCAGGAACATTAAGATACTATCTAACCATGCTGACTTACTTACACTTTGATTCTTCTAGAAAGACACGCGCATCTAATGCTACACAACAGCAATTGTTTGTACTTAGCCCCCACATTCTCCTCTTAAAATTCAAGGCAACTAAATGCAATTCTTTCAGTTCACATAACTCGGTCCTTAAACAGCTATCCAAACATCTTCCTGGAGACAACTGAGAACACCAACGGATGAGAATCTGTCGTGTTGAGCACAAGGTCTATGTTCTTCCTTATGAGACAAACTCAGCTTGGTAACAGCTTCAGTGGCTGTATCGTGCACACAGTAACGTGGTTTGGACAAGAGCACCATCAGCCTTCTAAGTCTAGTTAGGTCTTTAACTGTGACAATCAAGCCTACATGAGGACATTAACTTAATTACTTAAGCAAAATTCATACATTAGTATAAAAAAAGAGAGATGATACCTTGTAATACATTGTAGAAAACTCACCTTTTCTACTGTTTCGTCAGAGCACATCAGCTGAATCTGTACATAACATTGTTTCTGGTAATGCGTCTTCATGGTGTTTTTTTTCAGTTGCATTTCCAACTTGAGGTATTCTTTTCTGATTTCCTCACGGTTTGCGAACACATTTTTAAGGATTTCTCTGTATCTGTTAGAACCAAAGGATAAGGGTAAGTAACAGATGACTTAGTGAAGGCTTTTTTAATGACCATCTCCTTTACAAGGGGAACTTCCATTTCCAAGTTAATAAAATAAATATAAAAAATTAAGAGGAAAACCAGTAAGGTCTGTTACAGACGAGCACTAAAAGTGTCAGTACATCACCAAATATCTTATGTACTTGAACTGGAAATGGGGTGTGAAATTTTGAAGGTGTCACTAAAAAGAAACCTGGTTGTATTTATGTAGATGACATCTGAAAGAAAGACTTCTGCAACTCCACACAAGTCTTATCTCCACCTCCCAAAGACACTAAATACTTATGTTCTCTACTTCTTATACCGATTTATTCAACCGATCAGACTGTTGTTGCCACAGACACACAAGGTTTCCTCCAAAAAACCTGCTAACTATCTCTCAAAAAAGGAAAACCAGAGAAGACTCTTCAGTTGCTTGCTGTCTCTGAGGTTCTGTTGTACAATTTTATTCACTAACGAATGACGAAAATCAGAACAGGCATCATGTTTTAAACACATACTAGGCTAATAAGGGGTGAATAAACAAAGTAGTGATAGAAAATGCTTAAGAGTTATTCCAAGGAGACCAATGTTTAAAGGGACTCAAGATGTGCTTATCTCTCCTCTGCAAAGAAAATTAGAATAACAAGGGTAAGGAGGAAGCCTGGAAGCATTACCATCTTGCAATGTAAGTTCCAGTGGTGGTGGTACTTCACTCCTGAATACTGAAAACTCAGTACAGAACAGCCCAAAAGATACCGTATATCTTGATAATGCCCAAACTTGTACACAAGCCAGTTTACAATATCCTATCGACTCGTGAGAACTTTGCATAAGAATAAAGGCACACTTTAGCATGCAAACACTCCAAAGACCTGCAACATTTGAGCTTGTTAACAGTGTATAAAAGTATCATACAAAAGATCCTACTAGTATAAAATATCATAAAAATACTATATAACACCACATCGGTTCAACCAGAGAACAAGTTGAAGAGACATTCTTGCCACGTAGTTGACCTCTTGCTGGTTTATTTCCGAAGTAGCAATTCCATTTCAGTCTGAAGTCTGAATAACTCCAGGTCTTTTACTACTGTTAATACTGTTTTTAAAATGACAAAAGAATTCTTCTCTACAGTTTTAGAAATAGTACGATTTTACTTGAAAGTGTCCAGAGAATGCTATATTGAGGTAAAAATGTGTAGTAAAACACACAAAGAATTTAGAAGTAATATTTAAGGAATGAAGCGGTCAGCTGCAGATTATCAGAGTTCTTACCCTACAACTGTTATCATCTATACAGTCTGCACTACTAGACTATCTATTGCACTACTGGTTGGAGAACCTTTTTCTTCCATAGTATCCACAGAAACATGGTTCCTCCCGTATCTTATTGCTTTATTACATAACACTGAGATAACACTACCATATTTTATTACACTATCATTCTGTTTCTCAAGTACATGGTATTTGTTTTCTTTTAAATCCACCACAAGTTGTTCTGAAAAGAAGTGATAAGCTAAGCAAAGCCGCACCTAGTCTATGTAAAGCCAGAGTAAAAAAAAAAAAAAAAACACAGAAACCAGTACTGAAAATAGTAAGTTTGTTTCACAAATGCTTTTACAAGGTTCACAAACTCCAGTTTTGAAGCAAGATCGTAATGTGGTTAATTTACCTTTGTATTTCCACTTGCTGGTTGGTTGAAAGCACTGCAGCATTAGGATTTTCAGGAATGCTTGCTTGCTTTTCTTCATATTCTCTCAGTTTCTCTTTCAACATTAGGATCTAAACCGAAAAAAGGTACCTTTTGGTTGAAATACAGGTTTTGGGTTTTTTTAACCTATTGTTCTGTGCTTCTGTCTTGAAAAGCTTTACAAATTGCAGTAGGTGATATTCCTCTTAGAAAACAAAACATCCTCCTTACTTCAAAGGACTGTATGGGAGAATTAGGACAATAATGCCTTATAGGCTCAATTCCATAAACATTTTTTTTTGTATTCAAAGTTATAACAATTACTCTTTCAAGCTTTTTAACAATAGATTTTTCACATACCTCTTTCTTTTGCTCATTGCAGATTTTAACATAGTGGCTTATGTGACTGTCCAAACTAACAACATTGCTCTTCAACTGTTGAAGAACAGAAACAAATTAGAATTTAAGAAGGCTCCTTCATGTTTTCCTGCATAAATACACTGTGTAGAAGTACTACATAATTACATGTGCACTATATTATGAGGAAACAGATGAATAAAATCCTGACTTGGACAACAAAAACATGACTCTCGGCTTTTGTAGTCATCTGTTGCATACCCACGGCCATGTCATTTCCCTCAACAGAACAATTTATTCAGACTAGCTTCACTATTTAATGTGTATCTTGTGCATTTTATTATAAAAAACTATCTTTAAGTGTGTAACAAATACAAACTACAGTTAACCCCATATGACATAAAAGAAATAAGGAGCTGCAATAGAAGGGATTATGAAAATTAATCAGAATAATAGTGAGCAGAAGACAGGACACCCCAGGAGCTTTTCATTTATCAATATAATCTCATTGAACTTCTTGGCTCCAGCTGAATTCTACCTGTAACAAACCTGGCCTGCTCAGACATTTCTTTAACAAGCTTTACGGTTCTCTGAGAAACTAATAGCAAGAGACTGAAGCTGGCTGTGAATTCTACCAAGCTAATGATTATTTGTAAATTTGATGCTCACAAACCAAACTCTTTCAAACCAGCAGCATGATCCCATTAACAAAGCTATGTTGCTTTTAGGCCAGAACTACTATCTCTTCTATATTTACTACATCTACCACTTGGATGAGGAGTTCACTGTAAGGAAGAAGTAGTAACTGAACAAAATTTTCAGACAGAAGTGAAAGAAATCATAATCTTTTAAAAGAAATAACCTTCCTTCTCTTAATACTACATTATTATACATTGACAAAAGATCAGTAAATGCCGACATACTCACAGAAGATCTGATATCCTTTGCTCGATTGGCATACTTCAGAGTATTATATGTATCATCGTAGAACATGGAAGATGGACTAACAGCGGCTATCATTATTGTTCGGCAGTTTCCTCCAAGAGAATCTTTCAATAAGCGAGTCAGCTTGCTGTTTCGATAAGGAATGTGCTGTTTCTTGCTCTATAAAGGGAGTTAAACACATTTTTACTGATTAGTTCACTGTACTTTGAATATTCTCCTGCTTAAAATTCTTAGAACTTCAAATGCCATCAAACACAACAAACAGCCTTGGAACTTTTCTTTGACAAAAGTAATTTTTCTCAAAATTACATGTACATCTCAGACTATTTTAAGTCTCCAGGAACAGTTTAATACCTTTATAACACATGTAATACCTTTATAACATATGTATTTGCCAGGTTACTTTCTGATATACAGACACATAACAACTATTTTTGTGATGTGGGCAAGTAACAGAAAACGTAGTCTAAATTAAACTACTTTCAGTTCACAGAATAATCAAGGTTGGAAGGGACCTCTCAAGATCCATCTAGTCCAACTCCTCTGCTCAAAGCAGGGTCAGCTAGAGTAAGCTGGCAAGGACTACGCCCGGTTGGGTTTTGAATATCTACAAGGATGGACATTCTACAACCTTTCCAGGCAACCCAAAGACTACTTTGTGAAGCTTATTTTCAACCATCACATCTACAGAATCCACATCTCATGATACAAAGTTAGGTCACTAGGACCCCAATCCCACACCAAAAGAAGTCACCATGAAGAATCTTACTTATGTCCAATCTGTACGATTTTAAATTCTGCCTCTTTCTGCAACAAGATGGTGATGAAAATATGTGGCCCCAGGAAAGGAAATAAAAACTCTGATCATGTTCTCCTGGTGTATTTGAAGATGGAAATTGCTAGCTGACCAGAAGGACAAAAAAGGTGTAGCTGTAGGCAGTGGACTTGACTTTGGCAAAAGTTCAGGAGGTTTTGTCACTCTCTCATACAACTGTTCCCACTCCTTCCCTTGAGCTGGTGAGCCACATCAGGAGACTAATTCACTACAGTGAGCAGGGGGTGGTGGGGAATGGGTGGGTGGGCGAGTGTGTGGATGTAAAAGCACAAAAGAACAACTTCAAATAGGTGTTGTTTTCTCCTATAAAAGCCTTCTCCCTTAAGATTAAAGGGCATAAACCTCTGGAAAAATCTTTGTTCTTGTAAGGCTATTAATTTACTTGCACAGGCTTTTTTACATATGCTTGATTTTTGAAAAGATAGGTAAGAAAAGCAGATACATTCATTTTTGACATTATCCTTAAGTAGCTGCACACTGTTTTTGAGAACTCTTTCCCATTGGGACTATGTTTCAGCTATCACAGAGATGATGGTGGCAACTCATAAGAAAAACTTCAAGTAAATGATATAGGAAGCATCAACAGTGAGATCTTACCATTACCCAACGAGAGCTTCGCTTTTTAACAAGTGTTTTCAGAACACGAGGAGGTGAAGGCTGCACAGGAAAGCAGCACATACCTTTGGGTCTGCCAAGGCATTAATGACATTTCCAAGAGCTAGCAGGGAGCGGTTAATATTTGTTCCTTCTCTAAAACGAGCCCCCTTGGCATTTGTTGCGCTGGCACGCTCAGATCCTGCCAGGTCAATGAGAGACATTTTGGCGATGCGAACGTTTTGATTAATACTAGCTGTTTTATCTTGCTGCCTTAGATAAATCTACAATAAAAAAAAGGAGAAAAATTAAAAAGTAACCGCTAACCAGTCTGTTGTTAGTCGAAGCAGTAAGTTAATTTTACAGTGTAACAACTTCTCAGTAATTCTCATTGGAAGCCTTCTCGGAATCCAGGTTAAACCTTTCAGTACATATCTAGCACCAACAGGCACTTTGCCTAACAGAAAACAGCAAATCCATTTCTGACACTTACCTCTTAAACTCATCTGCTTCAAGTTTTAGCAGGGAAAAAGAAGCGAAGCATGGTTGCACTGAGTTTGGCTGGGATGGGGTTAATTTTTTGCACAGCAGCCCATACAGTGCTTTCACATTTGTGACCCCAACAGTGCTGATAACACACCACTGTTTAGCTTGTGCTGAACAGCAGTTGTGCAGTGTCAAGGTGGTGGGCAAGAGGTTGCAAGGGGACAGCTGACCCCAACTGAAAGCGTCTCCAAAGCAGTCATTGCTTGAGGACTGGCTGGGCATCAGTCTGACAGTGGCAAGTGATTGCTCCCCCCCACCCCGCTTCACTTTTGAATTGAATCGCAAGATATTTCCCTCTCCCTCTCACTTTTGCCCTTTTGATTCTCTCCTGCATCCTGCTGCAGAGGATGAAGTGAGCAACTGGGCTGGGGCTGACCAGTGGCACAGGTCACTGAGCTTCAGATGCATTTCATAGCTAAAACAGCTCTTGATTCTTCCGCACTCAAGATGTAGACCACACTACTGCATTTTAAACTGAAAAAGGTGTTAACTTTTTAAAGGCACCTTTAAGAGTATGCCATAAAGATATACATAGGGATAAACCAGGAAAAGGGATGGACTTTGAGTAATTTAGACTTAACTGTAATTATCATTAGTAGGGGAACAATACTCACTGCTGTGAAAACAGCAGGTCTTTTGGAAAGCTGTGACCCCTGAGGCCACTTGTTCCCCCTCATCCCTTCTTTTCTGAAATTTTCACAATAGAGCAGAGATACAAGGAATTAAATGCTTTTGCTTCCTTCTGCTAGTGAACGTATCCTTGCTCAGGTTTATGAGGAAGTAGGCAGCAGATGATTATACAGTCAATAAGAATAATTACAGTTATCCTTAGATGACTTTTACTTTTTCCGTATTTTCTATGAATTTTCCCCTCTTTTGTGTTGAGTGCCTTGCCATTTGTAAGGCAATGGTGATCGACACTTCCATGAAGGCAGTTTTAGACAGTGAATTGGGAAAGAGTTGCCATACGCATAAGGTGGTTGACTAATGAAGAAAATCTCACCAGTCCTGTAACTTTAAGCTCTGTGAATGAGAAAGGAAGTCTTCACAGCAATTTGTAACAGAAAAAAAAATTGACAAGTGTTGGGAATGAATACAACTCTTATCATGGCTTGGCTTCGCGGATGAAGATTTGGGAAGGGCTTTAAATGTGAGTACACCCTTCAAGCCTGCGCGGTGGATTTTTTAGGTGAGGCGCAGCGTGCGCGAGACTGACCCCACCCTTTACACCTGAGGTTCATCTGCCAGGGCCTAGCGAGCTTGGACGGTGACAGCGAAGTCCTCAGGTCGTAGGTTTGGTTAGAGTATCCTTCTCTTAGATGGATGGCCTTACAGGGCTAAACGAGCTCCATCTGCCCGGGTTTGGAGTTAGAGTTGTCCTTCTCCTAGGATGGTTGCCCGAAGGCTAGTGAGCCCATCCTGCCCATGGACACACTTTGTCTGACCCTTCAGTTGAGACCTGTCTGGCTTGGGAGACCCTACCGGAGGCATATGCCACCACCAGCATAGCTCTCAACTTCGCAAGGGCACGCAAGCTCTTTCCCCACGGCAAGGGGGTGCCCGTGAAAGAGACAACTCTTATGACTTGCCACAAAAGGCATGTCTATACCAGACAGACATGTTTCTATATCAAACAGTACAAGTATGTTCTGTTGTACTATTTCTAGTACAATATAAAAGAAAAGGCCACTTCCTTGTACTTACCTTGGTGAAGCAGCTATCAGAGGCTGGAAGCGCTCTACCAGAACCCAGTAACTATCATTAGCAAAGCAGGGAAAGGTGGAGTGACAGTCAAACTGTGTTGTATGACTTGAGCTTTTATAAAAATTCAAAAGATACAGGAAATGCCCCAAAGCAGAATATTTTCTGTTTCTTTGTCCGTCAGCAGAACACTTTCAATAGAACAATGTGGCAATTGGGATTTTACTTTCAGATGCGGTAATTGCCTGACCTACATAGAGGTTTCAAACCTAAGACAGGTGGCACAGTAAGGAAAATCTTGCATCTCTAAAACCAGCTCAGAATGTCCTGGGCCAAGACTTTTACTACTTTGAGTCAGTTCCAGAAAACATCCTGCTGCAAAATGAGGTTAACAACAAAAACTAACGCCAGCACAGAAGACAGCTAATCTCCTCAAACAAGACCAACTCTTAAAATAATGCAAAACTTAAAAGTTGAGAGGAATTAAGACAGCAGTTGGGATTTCTCATCATCTCTATCTGTGGAACCACAAAGGCAATAAAGGATCAGCAGGTAAGAAGTGTTCTGTAGAACTTGACAGACTTGTGGAAGTAGAGGAAAAACTGATTCAAGTGATTCCTTATACTAATTGTCTGGTTTGTAATTACTTCTTACAGATGCCAACACTGCTAGTAAGTACTTCAAGCAGGTAGAGTATCTAAGGACCCACTTTCAAAAAGTGGGTGTTTGTGAATTTGCATAGCTTAAACCAGTACACATTAACTGAAATCTGTTAGACTTCCAGTTGCATTCATTGGCCCAACCTAGTTCCCAACAGTAACACTCCTTTGAACGGCTACATACAGATGCAGCATTTCTATTAAGCATTTATTTACACACACAATTTATTTACACATTTATAACATCAATAGTTTTCTAACTAAATGACATAATCCTCTCCCATTCTCAAGCATAAAGTTCTTTCTGTGAAAAGGCTTAAAGCCCATTCACCCTTAAATGCACTATTCTTGAAAGGCTGCACTAGTTTGAGAACAAACGATATTAGTAGATACTGATATAAATCACACATTCAAGATACAATCGTCTAACCAAACCATGACTTTTACCAATAATTTCTGCACTTAACAGAAAACAACACTGCAGCAAAAGCAATTAAATGTCTTGATGGACAGCTAGACCACCTCAAAAGACAAATGCAACCAACATTCCGGATCATATCATTACAAGAGCTAATGGGATTAAGAAGATTGCAAAGACTGGTAACTACAGTATCCTGGAACAGAACCAGTCTGATGGTTTTTGTGAATGAGCTGTGCACTGGGACTGAATGCTGAGCATGCAGCAGAACATGCTTCGAGCCACTATGTGGCAATGCCTAATCTTTACATTGAAAAGTCTTTTCCTCCATGAAAAAGTTCCAACACCCAGATGTTTGTCCATGCACATCAGGTGCAATCAAGCACACCAGTTAACTGACTGCAGCTGCACATGGAGACTGGTGAAGAGACAGCCCAGGGCATTCTACACATCCAAGGCTACTTTGCTGGCCACTACTGCCACAGGGACAGTGAACAACAAGGAAGGAACCCGAGAGATCAGGCCAGAAATGACATTATCAGTTACCTCAAGCTTCAAGACAAAAAAACATTCACGTGACTTGCAGCAGTCTTAAGAACTCTATCAACAATTATGATCTCAGAGTGAAATCATTCGGGGCTTAATACACGAGCTGCAGAAGTATATACTTTTTTCAGTCAGATGCTTACTGTAACAGCACTTGGTAAACATTCAGAGGATTGTTATCTGTACTTTCTCAAGAATTACACCAGTCTGCAGTGTGTAGAAAAGCATAAATCTGATTACCTATATCAATCACCCATTCGCGCAAAGTTATGGTAAGAGATAGGTGCACTAATTTTGTCAGTATAGTTTCTTTGGTGAATATGCAACTTTCGCTAACAAGCAGAGGTATCTACAATGAGATCAGTTTGCAGAATATAAATTGTAGGCTGGAGAAGACACTCTCCAGCATCCCTGGACAAACAGAACTGTTTGTCTTCTTGAAGATACTACAAGTTTGCAACATCTACCCAGTTTATTTAACTGCTTACCATTTTAGAAGTGACAGAACGCAAAGCCTGACAGATAATAAAAACCTGAGCTTTCCCCTGAGTAAAGGTGAGGGATCTAAGACCCTCCAGCCCAGTAAGTAAAGAAACAGAAATCAGCAGTTCACACTGTGCTCTCAGTCTGTGGCACGTTAAAGGCAGCGCCCACACATGACAACAAACTGAACCACTTCGTAAGATGTCATTGCCTTAAATGTACAACCATGGGCAAGAACTCATGGGAGGTTAAAAACAGGAACAGCAATTTCAAAGAAGTCTCAATTATATAAGAAAACACAGAAGCTTTTAGAGTGGGAATGACTTTTCCTCTGTTACATACTGTAAAAGTATTTAACACATTTACTGTCCTTTGTATTGACAGTAGAGCTCTGGAGTGCTAACTTCAAAGCTACTTGCATTGCCACCATCTATGTCAAAATACAAACTTCTGGCTATAGTTCTGCAGCATTGCCTAAGTCTGAAGATATAGTTAAGAACTCTAACAGTTCAATAGTTTAGCTGTGATGCAAGGACCAGTATTAAAATTTATTTTATGTTTTACAACACAGAATGGCAACATAAAAATACTTCAAGACAATGTGCTTTGTAGCATGCACTAGCAAACGGAAAAAAGAAGTCTTGGCTAACAAGGCTAATTTTTAAACATTTTTAAAAAATTTCATAGGTTCTATTTAAGCAGAGTCAGAAGGACAAGGCAGTGGTTAGCAAACAGCAATACTCTTTGGAGAAGTCTGAAGTTGTAGCAGATTTGTACAACATGCAGAATACATCTATGGAAAATAAGAATCAGCATTTCATTTTGACAGTGCAAGTATGTATATGAAGATATTTTCAGAGAATATATACTGCTTTAGTTGTTCTAAAACTTGGTGTGTACTCAAACATTTAAAAAATCACTTTAGTGTAAAAATCAACATTAACCAAGATTTGCAGAATGAGAAAGTCCTGCTTGAGATATCCAGTTTACAAGTCAGACATAACTGCATTCCGTAAAATATTCTTCCTACAAAAATGCTGAGCCACATAATGAAACCAGAAAACATAAAAAATGAGAAGTCAACAAGAAGAGTAAGCCGGAATCTCCTCTCACCCAAACTAAGGTTCAACACAGGTTAAACAACACTTTCATTGTATTCAGTTTTAAACAAAATGCACAACTGACAGTAATGACCACTGTATATCTGCTACATCATCTTACCTGAAAGACAGCATGGGACCGAGAAGAGGAGGCATTTACATCTGTGGGATGCTGTGTTCTATTTTTATTTCCATAATCCAACATTTGAAGAACTTCCTCTGCTGATTTAGGCTTTAAGGGTAGAGCACAAGATAATGCACTTTTTTTCTTTTTCATCAGCTATAGGGGATTCTACACTGATTCTACAATACATTCACATTAAAAAAAAAAAAAAATGGAACTTAAAATTGAGGTTACTTAGGAACTTCAAATTTAATTAATAAGAAAAATTGCCTCTTTTGGAATTGAGGCACTTCAAACACATTCTCAAAGAGCAGTAAGGTACAAAAAGCAAGCACTTAACTGCAGAAAATCAGAAATTTACATCAGAATTTTTTTAGTAAAGAATTTCTACAAACATGCAAAGGTTCTCTGTAATTAAAGGAAGTCTTGTTTAAGAATGATTGACTTAATTTTTCTTGTAATAATGTATTAAACAGTGATATACTAATTTGCTTTCCCCACAAGACTCAAGCTTTGGAAAGGCTGGTGTTCACAAAGAGAGCCCAACTAATAAGCTGTTTCCTGCTGAATCCTTATTCCATGTACACAAAAGCTGGAAGCTATATAGCATGCAAGAAAATAGGTGCACAAGAGTTCATTTTCAGATTGGAAAACTACATTCTGTTACTGACTTTGCCAAAGAATTGCTACTGTAAAAGTAACAACAGGAAACTTTTCAAACACAGTTCAAGACAATACCAACCCTGAGAAGTAGCAGAGGTGGAGAAGACTCCAAGGTGGCACTGAAGGCAGTGATCTTCTTTAACAAATGCTAGGACATTTTAGCCAAAAATTAAATCTTCCAAAACCTTAAGATGAGCATCAAAGCAATGGTACAATAAGGACCAAATGCTTTTATCCATTTGTATTCAAGAATATCAGCAGTTTTTTTCCACAACATGCTCTTGAATAATTAATTAAATAGGTTTGCAAGTTACTAACGTACTGGTGATTATGGCCAGAAAAAAGCCCACTACGATGCAGAGAACTTTCACAGATCAAAGGGAACTACACCATTTTCTCAAACACATTGTGAGACTTCCTGAATTTCAATCTCTATTTACATACCTGATGTAATGTTAGCCCTTGAACTACCACCCCTTTCTGGGCATCTTCACGAACAGCCAGAGGTCCAGAGTTTACCAGCAGATCATGGATCTGTTCATTGTAGACCTTTGAAACAGGATATAAAATCTCTTAATAAAACTATCCTACCATAGTTAACAGGTTTAAACTTAACTAAGCAGGAATCATCACAGTCTTTTTTTAGTACTTTTTTTAAGACAAAGTAATAAATTCATTCCATAGAATTTTTGCCAAACAGCGTTCCTCTACTGAGCTTGAAATAATTAATTCATTTTGCATGAATTTTTTTAGCCATTGAAGTGGAGGTCACTGTTTCCCTAGTAAATACAGGATTTTATTATGAAGTCCCAAAATATAACCCTGAAAAGATATTTTCTTGTACACATTAAGAGATATTAGGATGGACATAACTGATCAGCAAGACAGAAATCATTAGTTTAGTGAATATAGGAGAGTGACTATAAGGAAGTTGTCCTTTTTGGGCAGCCTTCTGTAAAATTGTAACTGGTGCCTAGAAATAACACCAAATTTGTGGACACAGTTCAGTTCCGTTCTTATCAGGGACATGTTTCCTAAAGTCCCCGAAAGGGCCAGGGGAAAGCAAAACCAGCTTGTCTCTATTTATTAAAATATGCTTTATTAAAAGCAACACGTCAAACACAGGAACTCTCTTACCTCTAAATAAGAAACGGCAATATCGCATATTTTGTCTTCTTTCATTTGATCCATGCAATTATAAAGTGTCATCATGGTTAAATACATCACTCCAGGATCTTCAGGGGAACCTAACATCGTATAAGTCTTCCCAGCTCCCGTTGCACCATATGCAAGCACTGATTTTTCACAAAACAAACCCCAACAAGAGTCAAACAGACATTCACTCACCCTGGTCATTCTGCACAGCTGTTTCTATAAACTTATCAAATTTCTTACTCAGGCTTTACCTTTTACAGATATAATCAGAAAGCTATCCAAAATTATATTTATTTTTGAATTTTCAAATCAAAATTCACTCCCTGGCAATTTACGTAAAAATATTATTTCTTTACTTTCATAACCCTAAGCCATCAATTTATTTCTGGTACTTATTTCCTTTCCTCATCATCTTCCATTTACCAATTAAAAACCCAAGCTTTTAAAGAGAGTTCATAGAGGAGGCTACCACACAGTGACACAACTGCTTCTGGTTGGATAACTCTTTCCAGAGGACTCCCCTCATAAGCACACACACACTTCAGATAAAATTCTGAAGTCTATTATAACCCTAACATGAACTCATCAACTTTTTTGCATTTGAAGAAGATAAAGAGTAATGTTACCTGTACAGTTGTATCCATTCAAGAAGCCATCAATTACACTTTTTGTAGTGTGCTCAAAAACTTCCAACTGGGATGAACTTTCAGCAAAAACAGCATCAAAGACAAATTTAAGATCCTTCTTCTGTCTTTTATTAAGATCCCTATGGGTCAGTTTCTTCCCGTGAAAGAAGCTAACTTCCTCCTCCTTTGGATCAAAGACCAATATATGCTGGTCAACAACTTGAACAACCTTGCTAAAGTTACCATCTTTTTCCTTTTGAGACTCTGGACGGACACGGACCACCACTTTCACATGATTACAGACATCTTCTTCCTTTGCAGCAGACATAACAACACCCCTTTTGTCCCCTTTCTTTACTTCCAAAGCTCTTTCAGACCAAGCAGTTGAATGTTGTCTGCAGTTGACCAAAAAAAAAAAGTGAGAGGCCTTATATTTCAGATGTAACTTTTCACCCAGTTCACACCTGTAATCAGGACTAACGCCTTGCACCTTTGCTGGCTCTGCCCATCTGTTGTCAGTCAGCCCTCTGGGCTGCTGTGATAGCACAACTTTGGAGGGTGTTGTCCCGGCCTGCACAGGTGACCTAACTCAGCACAGCTTGAAGAAAACTAAGCAGTATTTCCCGAGGAAATTTCTAAGTTATGTCAACAGTTTGAACTACTAACGTTGTATCAACTGTCCTTCCTTTCTTTCAGAGGACTCTTGCAGATGAGCTACCAGGCTTCCACAGACCAAAGCGTGTGGTTTTCTTGTCCTCCAGCAAAGCACATAGGAGCTGCCTGTCTGCTCTAAGCTATTGCTTTAGCCACATTGAAGGGGACTCACATTAACAGTTTACATGGGACACAGGAACACTTCCCACAAACGTGAAGCCCACGTTTCCTTTTAAATGGGCCGTCTTTACTGGTAACTGGGAGTCGTTGACTCCTAACAGCAGGGCCCTTAAGATAAAGGCCCTCGGTTACACTTTTCCAGCTTCAGGCCAAGCTTACCCTCTCTCAGCCGAGTCACGACACAGCCACGGATCAAGACCGTAACACTGAGGAAACACCCAGAGGCAGACAAGCCAAGCCCAGCCCAGCCCTGTAGACTCGCTCCTCACCGCACCATAAACAGGTCAACCCGGGATCTACCGCTAGGCTCAGCCCCACAGCGGTACCAGTGCTCAGGCAGAAGGAGCAAACCCTCACCCGCTACCCGGGCCGCCACTCACCTTAATGCTGCGGCCGAGCAACGGCCAGCCGCCCGCCCCGGCCGCCGAATTCAAACACAAGCGACCCGCCCCCTCCGCCTCCTTATTGGCCGTCGCGCTTATGACGCCAGCAGCGCGACGGTGCCGACGGTAAGCGCGCGGGGACGGGCGGCCGAGCGGCTCTGCATTGGCTGGAGTCTGGTTCCTTTTGCTGGAGCCCTCGGGGCCCGGTCAGGCTGGGTCGCTCCGTGATGTCCAGCAGGCGGATATGGCTGCTGGGGCTCAGTCTTACCCTGCCCTGTGGAGGCTGCAGGTGCCTGCTGCTGGGGCTGGGGGGAGCCCGGGGGTGGTGGTCCCGCCGGTGTGAAGCGGAAGTGGAGACTCTCTCACAGCCGCTCCGCGAGGGTGCGCGCGGCGCTTCCCGCCTTTCTGAGCCTCTCAGGGGCAGAGCGGGAAGCCTGGGTGGAGGGGTGGTGCGGCGCCGTGAGGCGAAGCATGTGTGTTGGAGGAACGAAGCTATCGGGCAGTGGCAGAGCTTGCGGTGAGGGGCTCTTCTCCACTGTTCTGGCGGGGTGGGCAAGCAGCCTCGCTCCCAGCCAGCCTTGCCCGGGTGGGCTATGGGGAACAGCCCTTAGCCTCCTCTCTCCGCGCACCGCCGTGGGGTCTGGGCTCCCTGCCCCTTCTCTGGTTGCCTCTGGGAGAAACCGTTAGGGATTCACGGTTTTGTTCTCTCACTGCCTTTACTGTCTGCTGCAGTGCAAGTCCTGCTCTGCATGCAGGTGCTGCAAACTGTGCCTGAGTAACACTGAAGATGCTTCTTGTAAGAAAGTGTGCTTTCAGCTCACCTCTAGGAAAAAATGCCCAGGTACATAGCATGAGGTTGGTTGTTCAGCAAAGCGAGTCCCTGGGGTTAACAGCAGCTCCTCGGCTTGTACCAGCTAGGGCAGTCTGAATTGGATGGCGATTGTTGGTCTTTGACCTGTTTGTACAGTATTTTCTCTAGCAGCATTGTGGTTTGCTGCAGACCCTCGGGGCTAGAGTGTGTCTGTGCAAGGTTACAGAGTGATACACACTTCCAAATCGAAGGTCAGGGGAAGCACTACGCAGTAGAGGCTTAAATTGTGAGGAGAATAACTCTCAAGAGGTGATGACTCAGCGTGTTCTTATCTGTGCAGACAAAATAGGTGAAGCCTCTGGCTAGGTAAATCCAAGCAAAGCATGTAATAAAAATCTGGTAGTTAAAATAAGGTTACCCTTCTGTTAATGGGATAAGTGTAGGAGGGCACTTCTCCGAATGGTTTTATGTCAAAAGTTTGCTACTGTCTTGCCTGACAGGAGAGAGTATGCAATGCAGTATTACAGAAGGTCTCAACTCCATAATGAAATGCAGACACCTTACAAATAAAACCTTGTTATCACCTATGTTAAACTTTCCGTTTGGTTTTTTTTTTTAATGGAAGGTAAAAATTTGCTTAAGTCATGCAGCCTTCTACTGGTAGGTTACGGACTTGGTTTTGGAGTGTTTTGGACAGAGAGGAAAATATCCTCAGTTTCCATGTAGTTAAAAGACAAGCTACATAGACAGCCACTCTGATGTTTCCAGGGTGTTGAGTATTATTTCAGTTAGTTATGCTCTGGAGAATTCCTATCATTGGTTGTGCTCAGAATACTTGATGTTACAGGATATAATGCATGATGAAAACTATATATTTTCTGCATGTGTAGCGCTAAATTATAGCCCTGTTCTAAATATGGTGGCAGCATTTGATTTGTCCCTTCCTGTGTTATCTAGAAATATGGAAAACTTGGCAACCAGAGTGCTGCTATTCAGAGCAATTGTCTCATTATGTTTAGCCAAATGGAGGAGAACAATTTGAATGTAAAGTCGCTGTTCTGGTTGTGCTCAAGTTTGGATAGTCATTTAATGTCGGCATCTCTGGGGTGTTGTAATGCTGTTAGAGTCCTGACAATGAAAAGGAAAATAAGGTGTTCCTTATGAATTGTTGCTTGAATATGATTGATTGGTAGATAACATTGAAAATTCTGAAGTTAGTTAGAGAGTCTCATGTTTTGCTGTCATGACATATAGATAAAACAGCTCATCTTGAACTGTGTAATGCTTGTAGCATCTTGGCTTTGTTTTTTAAACAAACCTACTGTTTTTAATAGTTGTTTCAAAGTAATTCCCATCATTTGTTTTTCTAGGTGGATCAACTCCAAAATGTTATCTCGATGTCAGTGCCAAGTTTACAAATGCTTGTTTCTTCGCAACTTAAAATTGAATTCAATAAATGTGGCTACTTTGGCCAGAAGGATCCATTCTTCAGCAAAAAAGCTTTCTGACTGTGACTTAAAGGAACAAACTATCCGGAAATGTGAAACTGAAGAGTTGCCACAAAGTACAGAAAACAATAATTTTGGAAGATTGCACATACCAGTGATGCTGGAGGAGGTTGTTAATTGTTTGTCTCCCCAGCCAGGCCAGGTGAGTTAAATGATGAGTTAACATCAGTGATTCAGTAGCAGAAAAATTTGAGCATTGTGGGGATAACTTTTGTTTAGAGGAATAAAGGGATGCTCTTTAAGAATGAGTTCCAGCTTTTAAAGGTTCTAAACTGTTTTGCAATTCACATTAAGGCTCTGTATTCAAAATAATAAAAATCTGGTATCTGTATGTCTGAATCTCAAATAAGCAGTATTTATAAAAACTGTGGTAAGTATTTGAATAATCTCTTGCTTTTCTGCTTGTCTTGCTCTCGTGTATTTCTAGGTAGTCTTAGTTACTAGTAGTAGCAGAGTGCTTGTGTGTGATTATGAAAACAATCCATGAAGAGCTCTCTTCCTTTTGTATAAGAGGTAATAAACATGTAGGTTTAAAGAATCATCATCATCCCTTGTTCCAAGATAGTTATTTTCATGGTTTCACTTGGTTTGAGGCCCTATATTTCCTTATGATATGCTTATGATGCATAATGTCGGTACTGTAGGGGTACTGTACTTATAAAGTGACTGTGTATGGTACCAGAAGTGGTTTAGCATCAATAACATCGAAGTATTACAAGTTGTCTTCTTTAGCTGTGGTACTGTGAGCAGATTCCGTTTGGTATCTGGGTTGGCACAGGTCTCTCTGCACTGCAGTGTTGGCATATCCTTCTCATAGTACTGGCGTATGTAGTGTAAGTATACTGCTACATGCTCCCTTTACAAAAATGATACACAGTGAAATAGTTTTCATATGAGGGACTTGAGCACAGTATTGAGTTGAAAGGATTTCTTGTGCAACTTAAATGCTTAAATGATTTTCACATTTTGGACGCCTTCATCTGTGATTTTAGGGCTTTTTGTGTTAGCTTCATAGAATCTTACCAATTTAGACTTACCAGTGTGTATTTTATATGGTACAGGAAGAAGTAGAAAGTTCAAAGTGTGTGTTTGCTTGTTTATTTTTACTCAAAACCAACACTGCCCAACTGTGGCAAAGGGATATAGCGAGTTTGAGGTGAATTCAGGGATCAAAAAATTGTGATTGCATCTTGTTGCATGGCCCTGTGAAAGCTTCTTTAATCTGGAGGATAATGTATCATTTGCAGTGTTTCGAAAACCAGAGAGAATCAGAGTAGTGTAATTCTTGTAATGTACACATTGCTCTTGCATATGTCCTACTGTTGAAGATACCCAAACTAGTGAAATACATAAGGAACTTGGAGTTCAGATTTTATTGAGATGTCAGAATGATGATGAAATTCTCACACATTAAATTAACATATAAATTGTGATACTGTATGTAAAATATGTTTTCCAGTTCTGTAAGTTTCTACTTAAGAATTAAGGAGAGGCTGATGAAGTGACTATTAGACTGTGTTTGTTGATATAAAAAAAACTTATTTGGCAACAGAACTTGCAGAAGAAACTGTATTTGTGGTTATAAACTGTGGAGAGTATTGTTGTCCCTGCAGGCTTTTAGATAATTTAAATATTTATGAATGTAAAATAGCTTATTGTTGGGGTTGGGTTTTTTCAGGTCTGTGTATACATGGTTTTGCAGATTCCTAAGCTCGTGGTGAACCACTAATGACAGGTATAAGAGAGCACAAGTGTGTTACCTTGAAGAGAAGCATTTATAATCTGGCTAACCTGTTTAACATAACTGGAAATGAAAACAGCACTTACTTTTTCTTTTAAAGGCAGATACAACCAAATATTTGCAGTGCTTCCTGAAGCCAGGTTTTGAAATGAAGTTGTGTGCAAAAGTATGCTATGTATCAACAGAGTTTTACTAGAGCAATCATCAGTGAAACTTCGAGCAAAGATTGAGACCGATTCTCACTGCTATGGGTGGTGGTACAGTTTCTGTTAACATGGGTATGGAACTGGGACCGTTGTATCAGTTTCCGTTTTTAATGTTATGGCCATGACTAGGAAGCCCATAAACTCTTCCTTTATTTCGTGGGCAGGGAAGATAGTGCTCTGATCCTTGGTTTTGTTTTTCTGCTTTTTACTTTCCTACACACATGAAGATTTTTCTACTGAGATTTAATACAGTTATTCTTTGTTATAAGAAAGCTGATTTGTGTCCTAAGACAAGGAGTTGCCATTATAAAGAAAATCCAATTAGAAAGACAACATTCTCCCTCTGGTTTTGGTCAGTGAGTAGGGGTATATTTTACGTATAGGGGTTCTTAAGAAAATAACTGTTACTTAAGAGTGAGTCACACTGAGATAAAGATGTTAGTACCCTCCTACTGAATATTCTTGTTGACTGTCTCCTTTGTGGAATCTGTTTGTCAGGGGTTTAAGCAGTAGTATTTCCACTTATCTTTGAATCTTCTTTTATTGCCCTACAGCTTGTTTCTACAAAGTCCCTGTGGTAGTCCTGTCTTTGAAGCACATTGTACAAATTAGTTTTTACTGATCTACCTCAGTTCTCCTCAATGAAGAGTCTGTTGAAGTAAATCCACAGACAAGTAATTTCCTCTTTAAGTTTGCTGTATTGACTAAACTACATTTAGTCCTCTCAGTCCACTAGTGTTCTTTATGCGTACTCGACCAGTGTTTATGCAGTTGTTTGGGCAGCTTGAGTTTTCTCTGTTCTCTTAAACTTTAAAGGTAGTGGAGAACCAAGCATATTTTGCGAATGAATGTCTTTGGGCATCCAGAAGCCTGTTTTCCCACTTTTTAGCCTTTTTTTGCTTTGCGATAGTCACTTGCCTCTTAACTAGGAGTGTAGATCTCTTCCACATTGTATGACTATAGTGATGTGAAAAGGAATTTTCTATAGCAGTGAGTTCTAGTTTGAATGTGAGAGGGTGAAACTTCAAAATTTTGGTTATTCTTATGGGTCTCTTGTAACAAAGGTTCTTAGAGGTTGCAAAGCTCTAGGAAACTATTTTGATAGTGCTGCAGCACAAACAGCACACTTCTATGTATAGTATTTAAATTGCAACTAGAACAAACAAATACTACACCCTCCTCAGATTTTTATGGGGAAGCTTATGCTTGGATGATGCCTATGCTTTTTGCATTAAATATGATCTAGAATAGACTGCAATGGAGATACAGTAAGCTTTAAAATTATTTGGTTTATGATAGTTCTGGAAACTTTTTTCTAATATCTGTAAATTAAATGATAGGTGGTCAAACTTGAGGTGAGAAAGAATGAGACATTCTCTTTTCTCCAGTGTTTAAGTGATTCATCAGAAACTGAGTTAATATCAGATGATCTTTATCTCATTATGTTAATTTGTGTCTAAAGAAAATAAGGCAGTTAATTTTCTCCTAACAGATCTTGTCTGACATCTTCTTGAGGTAGCTGGGACTTCTTGTGGAGGTAGCTTCTTTGATTCTTCATAAAATTACTCATTTTTATTACTCAGCTTTCATTGAAGGGGCTGCCCTCTTTCTCTTGGAAATAGTGTGTGATACCTGGCTTCCAGAAAGAGTAAGATATTTCTTAAAAACGTCCAGCTTTGCCATGAGCTTTCCTTTCAGTCTTTCAGGTAAATATATTGCATTGTTCTCAGGATAGATACTATTGTCATGCATCCAAATGTCAAATGATTCTTTTTCTGCAGAGGGAGAGTATGGTCATGGCCTTCCAAAATTAACAAGAGGAAGCATAAGATGTTGCTGACAGTCAGACACGGGTCTTTTGTCACTGAAGTGCTGGTTGAGCTCTGCAATTATTTTGAAGACAAGTAGCCTTTCACCTCCTGAAGGTCTGTTGCCACTGTTGGATGTTGTGGGTCTGGAACATGGCTGTTTTCTTGCTATTCTGCGGAGTTAGTTAGTAAAGCAATAGATGACATTAAAAGGAAGCTGAGGTAGACTACCGGTGTGCAGAATTGCAATCTATTGTTTTGAAATTGTTGTCTTAGTTTCTTTATATCCTTGTCCGTATGTCAGTATTCCTTTTCTTTTTCTGCCTTATATTGAGTAAGCTCTTAAGGACAAAAATAACATTCTCTGTGCAGCCTCCTGCAGAGTGGAATTCTGTTTTGTGAGAAGGGTTTCCAAGTATCGTGGTGTATAAATAGTTATGTGGCTATGCTGGTGACCAGAGCACTTACCGTAGTACTTCCAAAGCCATCTGCAAATAACTTCTAACTGGAGCAACCAGTTGAATTGGATAGTGACCTGGAAAAATTAATTCTGTGTTCTTGAGTTGTATGAGGTATTTTGTAGGATGCAACCAAAATGCCAGGTTTGGTGTGGAATACTAATCACAACATGAGATAAATGCTGAAATACTTGCCTTGGACAACACTCTGTGGACGTAGTAACTGTTTTTAGCATTTTAGCCTATTTTCCACTGGACTTACAAAATGAAAGTAGGTGACATAAAGCAAGTGATTTAGTGTTCTTTATTGTAGAAGTAACTTTTTTTTTTGTGGAAAGCCTGCTGAAAATATTTTTACATATGCAATTTGTATCGTTAATTTTTCTGTGGCAGCAGCACAGTAATTTATATGGTGATTGATGAAGATAAGCCATTGTTGTAAAACAGCAAGAGGCAATAAATTA
Organism: Bucorvus abyssinicus; assembly: GCA_009769605.1. Taxonomy (NCBI): domain Eukaryota; kingdom Metazoa; phylum Chordata; class Aves; order Bucerotiformes; family Bucorvidae; genus Bucorvus; species Bucorvus abyssinicus. The sequence goes on along the minus strand of CM020043.1, from coordinate 13,709,933 downwards.
ATACAGAGAAATTCTGAAAATATTCTGAGAATTACAGAACAATGTTTGCTGTTTTGAAGCTGGTACTGCTGTGTGATTAGACTGTGGTAGCAGGAAATGAAAAATATTAATGTATGGAATCTGAATGGTGGCAAAATACAAATGAGGCATGGTGAAGAAGTCCCTTCAGATTTTGCTTTTTTAGACTTCAGGATTTTGCTCTTAAGAGAAAAAGTAACTAAAAAACTTGGAGAGGGGGAGGAGGAGAATAAGTTTATGGCTACAGCTGCACAGGGAAGAATCTTTTGGTTGTTATTCTTGGACATCAGCCCGACCACCTCTTCTTCCCACCTGCAGTATGACTCTCAGGAGGCATGTCTAAATGTTATCATCGCAACGAGACAGCTCCCACCAACTTTGTTCTGCATCTTTCTCTATTGCAGTAGAGGATGGGAAGCCTGCAGCTGCCATCTCCAAAGAGACCAGCAAGGGCACTTGGTTTGCCTACTGAGAACAACTCCGCAGATGCGCCAGATTTCAATTTATTGTAATATGGGTTAGCTCGCTGTTGTCACTCTACTGCATAACAAATGGTAGTGCTTCAGGAGACTATTTAAGACGCTATGTTATAATAAAACAAGATTCAATGCTTTCGGGTGACTCAGCTTGTAATGACGCTGTATATGCTCTCCTTTTCTGTTGTGACAGCATTAGTCTTTGCACCTCTTGGGGAAAACTAATAAAATTCACCAGAAAGTAATCTAAGCCCTTTAAATTTTAACTTGAGTGAGCCTGTGATCGCAGAAAGGGTGATAATTAATATATGTAGCTACTCATTTCCTTCTCATCTAGTACTGTGTCAGCCTTTTGGCTAAGCTTTCTTATTAAATATTTGAGTTTGAGTTTGCAAACAGGAATGCTGGCTTTTTCTACGACACAAAATATTACTGGGAGTTTAAGATCACAATTGGAGGATGGGAGATATCTGCAGGGTTTTTCTTGTTTTTCTGTTAAAGTTAATTGTGAGTAGCTTTGCACAGGCTTGTTCTGCATAAAGAGGTAATTAAAAGGTTAAACTACCAAATATGATGTTTAAGATTAATGGAATCTGGAGTCATCCAAAAGAGTGATTTTTTTGGATATTTTTGGTTTGGATGTTTTTTAATATTTTTTTCTTCTTCCCAGAGTTTCTGAGCACATCATCTTCATTCCAGTGGTGCTTGGTGCTCAGCAGCTCGGGAAAATACCTCTTTAATAATTGTGTTTTAAACACTGAAATCAACTAGTGCTGTTTCAGGCTCCCCCTTTATAACAAGTTATATTATCTATTGCTGTAGGCATCTGGCAGCCAAGACTTAGCAGAAACATGTATATGGCTTTTTTTGGGTTGGCTAACCATAAATATTAAAGAATGGATTAGATTTTCAGCTGAGCTGTTGTAAAATTTTCATGGCATCTTAAATACCTCCTCAGTTATAATTGAGGAAAGAAGTTTCTTCTGAGGTAGTGGAGGAAATCAGCTCTGTCTTGCTAAGTCTAGTGATTAGCTGAAGTCATTCAGACATTGAAATTTTAATTTCCTATGGAAATGTTAATAATGGCATGCTTGAGTCATACTGTCATTAAATGTAATTCCAGACAACGTTACTCTTAGAGTGAGTAAAGTAAATAATGCATGCTGAACCAAGGCCTGCTGGAGCTGCCTACAAGCAGGTGACAAAGGCAGGTTGTGGTGGGTTTTGTTTGCTTCTCTTACCTCTGATCTGGGAGGGAAGGGAAAGGGGCTGGGGCTCATCTGTGTTCTGTTGCATTGAAAAAAATTGCTCCCAGTAATCTTTCAGGTTGTTTTGCTCAGTGACATGAAAAGCAGTGTTTGGGTGGCAGGTTTCATGCTGCATGAGGAGTGCCACTTGGCATAGACTTAGAGGGTCTGGGACAGGGCTCCCTTTGCTTCTGATCTTGTGAGGATTACAGCGGTCTACCAGCGGCCGGGCTTTTGCCAGGCTTCTGTGAAGGAGGGCTTTCTTAGTCACCGGTTGTATTTTAAGATGAGTTGTAGATGTTTACACTTGGAGTGTGCTGATGTGTTCTGTAGAAGCCAGATCACAAATCAAGGCACGCAGGTTTAGAAAGTAAGTGAAGATGGCAAAACAATCACAGAGAGGTAAAATGTTTTGTTTTCTGTTTTAATACAAAAAATCTTCATAAGAAGGGATTATCTTGCCTACAAACTGCTGTTTCATATTTAGCTGTAATCAGAAAATTGAACCCTTGTGAAGAAAATATAATTGAAATTGAGACTATTAAGTGATTATGATTGCTGGATGCTTCAAAATACTGTATTCAAAACAACCTTTTTTCCCCCTCTGTGTGGAGCGTGTTAGAGATGGTTGTCAGAAAATGCAAGTTACTGAAATGCTTGAATATGCAGACCCAGCCAGTGATCTTAGAGATGCTTCAGCTGGATGCTCTATAAGTTAGAAGCCTCCTGTGTTATTGTCCTGAGGAGAAGCATGTGAACAATGGATAATAATGGTTGCACTATGTTGAATTGTTGAATAGACCATACGGGAAAATAATTTTATATTGTGCTTAATACATTATATAAGGAGGTTGTTTTCCTACAAAATGCCAACTATTTATTTAGATTTCTTTTTGTAATGTGGCTTGTTAGACTTGGAGTGTAAACAATTTTTTTATAATTTTGTATTCTCTCAAAGGTGGTTTTGGAAAATAAAAATTACAGTCCAATTATGTTCCATCTATCAGTCTTTATTTTTTTAAATGAAGTGATAACTTTTTACATAGATGGAAGATGTGTGCTTCATAGAACTGATAGGAGATACTTTTTGCTTGGAACCAAAATTCTTTTTTGATGTGTACTGTATTTGCTTCTTTTTCTTCTCTCTAGTAGATACCAGAAAAAATGATCAGTATGGTGTAGTATATTACCATTATCAAAAATACAGAACTGTAAGGTTTGGGATTTTTTTGGTTGTCTTTATTTTCTTCCAGGTGATGCTGTAAGGCATAAAACCTTTTAATCCCTTTATAATGTTTTCACTGACAAGATCAGCTCTTGAATACTTGGAGCAAGGTCCAGATGGGAGTTGTGCCTCTACAGATCTGTGGCTCAGTCAGAAATTTCATAGCAGTGTGATCAATGTCACATTTTTGGTAGCAGGTGCAGAGTTTTGGAAAGCTTGTTCACCTTGCATGTCTTTTCAACATTTTGAAGTTTGCAGGGAAACTTGGAGTGACCGCTTTGCTTTACAGCAAACCTCGACCACTTTTTGCCACAGATGTTTTTATTTTTCAGAAGTTCCTTTTTCATTCGTCTTTCATTGGTAAATACTTTTTATATAACACGGCAGAATTTTGTGACTGATTGAAGTTGAGGTATCATTAGAACACATACACGAACAGTAAGTCATCTTTCATTTTTGAACATCCTTATAGAAGCAGCAGAATGCAAATGGTGATTCCCCCCCCTCCCCCCAAAATGGGAGGCAGGGACTTCAGAGTATCTAGGTGTTTGTGTACAGTGTGTGGTTCTCTAGATGGGTAATAATATTTTCCTTTCTGTGAGGCAATAGTTTGGAAACAATTACTGAAAAATCAAAAGAGTTACTCTCTAGCTTAAAAACAGCTGAGTGTGATTTACCTTATGAAACTGAACATCCTTGCCAAATATTTTAAATACTCGGAAGAGGGAGCAGAGGTTATTAGTATGCTAAAGACTAGAAAATGCTTCTTACTAAATTGTGGTGGTATAAAAACACCCTGATAAAAATCAAGAATATTTTTGAGTATCTTTGACCTCTCATTTTCTTAGTTCTTGGAAAATTTTTCTTGTTTGCATGTGTATTTGTTAATAATTTTTTACAGCAGTGACTTTGAGTGTGTATGGTTTCTTTTATTTAGAAATATAAAACCCTTCCAGCATTTCTCTAAAAGTAAATTTCTCTACTAACAAAACTTTGTTGCGATCCCACGAGTAACCAACTTTTATAATGTCACTGTGCCAAGGCTTTTTAACAAACCATTTTATTTAAAGTAATTTTAAAAGCTCTGCCTCTTGGCAGGCATATAAAGCAAGCATACTTTTAAAATTTTTGCATATTCAACAAAATCAAAGGCAAATTCTCAGGTAGTTGTTCAAAAATAGGGTCCTTTTTCTGCCTGGTTGATCTTTGCCTGCTTTAGATAGGCCATGGTGGTAGGTGCAGTAAATGGATTTAGAATAAGTGGGTAGGGTGCTGGAGCCTTCTCCATCATAAGGTACATCTTGAGTCAACCAGAGCAGCAGCACTTAGAACTGAGAAATGCAAGAATTAAAATGTATAGATACATGCTTTGGAATTAATCGAGGGTAGGTAGGTAGTCTTTGCTTTTCAAGATTAGTCCCAAGTCCTTATTGCGTGGCTTTGAGAAGCTGTCCCTCTTTCAGCTTATGTGAGGTAGGATCTTTCAGCAGGTGTAATTTCCTCTTGGCGAGCAGGAAGTGCACCCCCTGACAGAGCAGAAGAGGAGCAAGAGTCATGGAAACGTTCTCTTTTCTCATGGATAGTTCTATTATCTGTATTTGGGTGGCTGAAATGCAAAAAAATGACCTCAAATTGATAACTTTTTCTGTGAAAAAAATAGTTCTAGATTTCTAATAGTTCTAGAAAGATCTATTCAACATTTTGTAAGCTTTGATAGATGCCATTCTCAAAAAGCAGCAATACTGCTATTGCAAAGCCTGGAATGAGTGTACGTACATAGGGAATATTTTGTTTGAGTCGAGAGGATTTATCTCTTTTTTTTTTTTTTTTTTAGTGAAGGCTTTTGTAGATGGGTAATTGTTTAGCAGGACTGAACGCAGGCCTCTTTGCTGGCCTTGAATTTACAAGCAGTTGCCTAGGGAAGGTATAAAAATGACAAAGTCACCTTGGGAAACCGTATCCTATTGAAAAATCTTTCTTAGCAGAAAGTAAACAACTTAATTCTGAAGTAGTAAACCCTTACTTGGCCACAACTAGTACTTAATTAGTTGTGTGGGGCATTTTCCTCAGTATTATAGTACTTTTATCTTCTTTAGAGAGCTTTCTAGTATACACCTATTTTATAACACTAGTACAATTCCTCCGTACTGCATAGATCATTTGGGATAATGTCCAAGATGTGATTCACTGTAATGTTCCAAAGGGTTATAAAATATTTGCAGACTCTTCTGGATGATTTTATCAGGGCAAGACGATCTTGTTGGATTTCCTTTCTTTGAAGAATTTTGCAGATACTGTCAGGTAATTAAGATGTGCTGTAGTGCTTTAATTACTTCTTAGGGAGACATTAAAAATTTTACCTTGATTTTTGTAAATAACTTGGTTTATGAATTTCTTCAGCTGTTTTGATCATGGTTTAGAATAGGTTAAACGGTTATTCACTGCAGGCAATTTTGATCTGGTATAATAAAAACATGAAGAAACACTAAGTATACTACATTTCTATATCAAAAATATTTAACAGTTTTCTTGGCCTATAGAAAGACAAGTAGCACTTAAGATGACTTCCTGCAGTATCTTTGGATTTCTGTGGCTGTAATACTGGAAGCATTAATAAGAATGATCTTTTTTTACAGTGAATTTAAAAAAAAACAACTTTTTTTTCTTTTAAACTCAAGACTATTTGTAGCGGTCTAACCCTTGGTTTATGGTTGAACATGTCCTATTTGTACAGATATACAGAGATAAAGGAGTTGCATTACACAGTGGTCTGTATTTTATATCCAATCTTAACTCTACCAGGAGAAAGGAATTTGGCTGGAGCATCATTTCAGTATTACAGAATACTAAACTAAATATATGAAAACTACGTCTTGCCATGGCAGATACCATTTATGTCCCCTGTTTTCCAGTTTGGAGGGTTTTGATGATGCAGTAGAAGATAAGTGAAATGTTTAACTGTTGCTTACCATTCTGGCATTGAAAGGTTTCCCAAGTTGCATCAATTGTTTCTGTGTTTTGTGAGCTTCCTTTGGAAAATGCTTTAGATTACTTTTTTTTTAAAATATATGTAAAGCCATAATTACATTTAAAAATTATATTTAAAAAAAATTACATTTAAAAACCCACATAATTTTTAGCCCAATATAAGATTCATCTGTGTTAGCTTTTCGCTTCCCGAGTATCTACTGTTGAGTGAATGTATTGCTTGTTCCTCCTGAAACAGTTGACATTGCAGTGCTCAAACTGAGCCAGGAGATGGATTCTGAGAGTGTACCTTGTGCTCCAACCGTGAATAAATATCTAGCCTGAAGAACCAAAGTAGAAGTGGTCTGAAGTACACCCCACTGACATGTGCGTAGGGTCTCAGACAGAACAGTTGTTCTGCCCTTTTCTTCCACAGGCCCCCTAAGGTGGGCATACCCAGAGAGTGCTGGGTGAAGAAGCTCTTTATTTTGTTTTGATCTTGTCTTGTATGCTGATCTCTGTTCAGACTGCTTTGAATTCAGATATTTGTCTCTTGAATTATATCCCTACAACATTTGAGTTCTTCACAGATCATCCTCAGATAAATCCGTTCATTCAGATTCATTACACAATTTATCTTTACAGCTGTCCTTTAAGGTAGCACAGTGCCCAAACAGAAATGCCCCTTTTCCTGCTTTTTCAAAGAGGTTAACATTTTGAGTTAAACATGAGGTTTAGAGCTTTGAAACATGCTGGAGTGACATCCACTGGCAGATGTTGAGGTCACAGTGTGGCTGGGAAGCAGATCTAGGGCTCCGAAGTTTTACAGCCAGGAAGATGACAACGGGTAACGTGACCTACCTGCTTGGTGTAGTGACCTCCTGAGAATCCCACAAGAGCTGTGGTGGCAGAGGTGCCAGTGTTCATCTGTCAGCTGAGTGCACTTCTGAATTGCTTTGTTGGGTATTGCGATTTCCAATGTCGTGTCGCTTTTGAAAAGGAAACGCGAATTGAAGCGGCTGATTGTTTCCTAAGGGTTGGCTGGAAGAGCCAGGTTGAACAGGTGAGCCAGTGAAATGTCTCGCTGCCACTGAGGTCCATCTTCCCTGCTCCCCATGATCTCCCTCTCGCTATGCTCATGTCCCTCCCGGACTGTTCTGCGAATTGGTTAAACACAGTAATATAGCAGAAAACAGTACAGCTTTTTCTTCTGTGCTAGTTTCCTGAGCCATTCAGGGAAGTTAATTGGCTTATGGCAGTACCTGGTAAGCACCAGTGCTGGGAGACATGAACTAGAAGAAGACTTGTGTATGAGAAAACAGTGCAGAACTGCTCCTTTGCCCCTGCCCCACCCATACTGAACATCTTGTGAAACCTTAGTACAGGTGTTCAGTAGCTTGTCATTCTCTGACTTCGCTGTGAGAAAGATGAAGTATGTCTGTTCTCAGTGAAGTTACAGCTTTTTCAGCCATTAAAAATTAATGTTAAAGACTGAGATTTGTAGGTCCTTGTGTAGGTTCTGGGGAAGACATGCTTTAATTTAAGATTCTCTCTTAATTACAACATTCGTGCTCATTTTAACCCCCAGGAGCCTCCCTGTTCCACACTTTGCTCCAGGCCTAAGTTCTTTTTCAAGTTTTTTCTGGTCCTGCTTATGATATGGCTTAACAGATCTCAAGCTGCACTGCACATGTTGCTATCTGGATATATGTTCTTGCTCCCTCTCTTGCTCTGCTGGTTGTCCAGCCATGGAGTGAGCTCTCACCGAAATGTTTACTTGCAGTTGGTTTTCAGGTGACTAAGCTGATCCAACCCTTGACTACAGGGCTAGGTGCAGCTGGAGATGAAGAAGATAGTGAGCAGCTGGTGGTTTTGAGAAACAATGATATGTTTACACCATTTTGTGCATGTGTACTGAAGGGCTTCTCAACAGGTTGCCTGTCTTGTGTCTGGACACCTCTCATCCACTCTTCTTTGATTGCTTCCTCTGTGTCGGTGCTCTCAGAACGGAATCTGAGAGCAAGAGAGACAGCTTTCCTTTTCTGAGCTCCTGCACTTGGCATTTCAGATGGTGTAGCCTGAGCATTCACAAAACAACTGGGGGAGAAGTCTTGCCTTTAAATTGAACGTGGTTTTGGAGGTCTGTAAGAATGTCAGTGGAAGAGTCTCTCACTCGGGATTGTCTCCCTGTTACTTTTATTTCAGAACTTGAAGATGCCATTACTACTCAGTGCAATGGTAGAGCTGATATAGTTCTAAAATACAAGCAAATGTGTTTTTTCCCTGAATGGGGAAATGGCTGCAGATGTTTTGTCACTTCCCTACCACCCTAACCCCCTATCAGCTGAAGATCTGACAGAAGAATTTCACCCTCCAATTGTTAAAATCAGTCAGGGCTCTAAGTGGCGGAAAATGGGATCTTTCAATAAAGAATATATTTTATTAATAATAAATAGTGCTACTTTAGCAGCTTATAAAAAAGCGTATTTAAAATCTGCTGCTTCAGCTTCAAACTGTACAAAGCATTGTATGTATTTTGATTTTTAAGATGTTTATCTGAAATCGAGTTAAAACAATGCTCCTGAAATTCTCTCCTTCATAAACCCATTTGAGCAGTTGTGTCAGCGTATAGTTTTGGTCATCTAAATTTTAAACCAGACTTTTGCTAAGAAGGTCACTGAAACTACTTTCTTTTTGATCTTGCATGCTTGTGGGTGCCTGGATAGTTCTGTAAGAAAAGTTTTCCTGGATGAGTCAGTGCTCTGAGTCATAGGCAGCATGAAGCCTGTAGTGCTCTAGACTAACTAATTGGTAACAGTCTCAAATTTAATTAAAGCACAGTTGTCAACTCTGTTACTGATTGACATCCCACTGAAGTATTTTGTTTTTAGCAACTTACATTAATTGTTCTTTGCTGTTACAATTTGTGTGTGGTTCAGATCTTGTTGCTGTTGAACAGGCCTGCCATTGCCATTATCTTTTACTGTCCTCTTTATGATTTTTTTAGGACTTAATTTTTTTTTCTGTTAGGTCACATATTCAGTAATTATGCCTGTGGATTTACAGATGTTTAGAGTCCTTGGAGGGTTTTTTAAAGTTTCATTCATTAAGAACTGTCGTATTAGCACTGAGGAATGTTCTTTGTACTTTTCCTAAACTTTTGTAAGCATTATGCAAAATTTCTTAAAAATGAAATTACCGGGTTTTTTTGTGTTGACTTGAAGATTACATTTTCAATTTTGCTGTTTTTCATTTCTAATGTGAATTTTGTGTTGTACCGTGTTTATAATAACGAATGGCTTTTCCTTATCCCAGTGCCTGCCCATCATCCCCAGATAATGGCAGTGGTTTCTGATATCACTGGAGCCTTTCTCCCTCCTGTTCTGCAGTTCCTTTGTGTGTGTGGTTCTTTCCACGTGCAGCTTGAGTCACTGAGCTGTATGCGGGGCAAGGGGAAACAGGACACATCTTGAAGCTCTCTGCCTTTCTTTAAGGAAAAATAAAACAACTGCAGGGTTTGGGGGGGGGAAGAAGTAAGGTTTGATTTTTTTTTTTTTTTTTTTTTAAATTTGCATTACTGAAAAAAACCCAACTTTGCTGGCTTTGTGTAGGACTCCTGCTTTCTCCATCTGAGAATGGAGGAGTGAAAACTGGAGTGGATGGTGGCTCTCTTTGCAACTGAGTTTACTTTTAAAACCTTTGATGTGATATTTTTGAACTTTCAGAAACTCTGTGCTACTTCCACATGTGATACTGAAGTTGGGATGGTGAAGAAATGTCTTTCTAGAGTCTTGAGGAAGTAGAAGATGTTTTGATTACTTACTTTTTTTTCTCTTTAACAGTTTTTCCTCTCTCCTAAGCTCTTTAGATCTAAAGATCTCGCTAAACCACAAGATCCCCAGTAATGCAGTACAGGCTCACATGAGAAGTTTGCCTGACCAGATGTCCAGTCTCTGGCAGTGCTCAACAGCAGGTGCTAATGGAAGCCTAACAGAAGCAGGAAGTAGAGGATGATTATTTTTCTACCTTGCGTTACCTTTAATGCTCTGATAGTAGTTTAAGGACAACCTTGGGGGCAGGAAGGAAAAAAGAAGAGTTGAGAGTTATATTAATGTAATATTGCTGGCATAGTTTTCTTTCAAGCTTGATTGATCTTGAAAAAAAATCATAAACATTAGCCCTCTTGCCCCACATATCTGTAATTTCAATATTTGCATGAAAGGCACTTTTTTTATTTGTTCTAACTTGATGCCTGATAATATCATCAGGTTCCCTGACCTCTTGCATTTTGAGGTAAGTGAATCATACCATCTGGTACAGCTGTATAAAAGCAATGTTAATAGTCCTCCGCAGAAAATTGCTGGAGCCTTCGGATGTTGTGTTGGACCAGAGAGATGTGTCCTAAGGGACTCCTTTTCCCCATTTCGTATCTTCTTGTCCTCATCTAAGCCCAGTTTCTTCTAAAGCAACAGTGATGGAAGGTGTTCTGTTCTCTCCTGAAATGATCATTCAGTTAGCTCTGAAATTTGTTCTTTGAATGGGATTTTTCTTGTCTTTCTGGATTGTAGATTTCCCTTACACCAACTTTTTCCTGGGAGTGCAAGGCTTACTGATGCAGTTCATTCTCAGCCTTCTTTCTTACTATAGGATTTCCTCCTTCATTCATTTCTACTTTGTCATCTTGATTTTATCCAGTTCTCCTTTTCTAGCAGTTCTTCATGTTTGCCCAGCTGTACTCTTATTCTCCATCAAAGTATCTATTCATTTGGTTTTGCATATTTAGTGTTTTAAAAATGTACATTTTAAAAAAGATTCATGGCTGTAACTTTTTCATGTAGGTATTTGTTGTGTTTCTTCAGTCTGTGAAGGTGTTTAGATGTTTTGCATGTGGTCATCAAAATAATATTTATCCTAGAAAATAGCAATAAAGTTAATTCTTTAAGAGAAAAATGCAGCATAATTCAAAGTTTCTTTTTCAATTTGAGAGAAGTTTCTGCCCACATTACAATCACTGAGGAGAATAAAGCTCTACTTGGAGGTATCCAATTTCTAGATGGAATAAAGTCAGATAAATATCTTCCCTTTCAGCTAAACTTTTCTTGATTTTTTTTTTTTTTTCCTTGATTTAGGAAAAAAATTTCTATGTAGCTTGGATTTTAAACTTGGTAATCAGGGAGCTGTGATATTGTGGTTTGTGCAGAAACAGCAGTAGCAGTATCTGCAATGAAAGTTGTGTGATGTTTTTGCTTTGTAAAATATTAATGGGGCTTCCCTGGACAAGCGCGTTGCTAGTCATATAATCTTGATTCTAGAGTTCGTGGTGATAGTTTCCTCTTCTCATCCCATTTCCCACTCACCATTTGTATGTACAATTGTACATACATTGTTTTTTAGCATTTCAAGCTTCTTTAGGTTAGGTTATTGCGGAACAGAACTAGTCTGTTCTAAGGGAGTACTGAAGATAAATGAGACTTCTGACCTATTAATGGGATTTCTGCAACTTGGTACAGAAGTCTGGAACACCCTACCAGTAGTGGGATTTTCATTTGCTTTAGGTAGAGGAAATACTCAGGAGTGTTTACATAGGCTAATGATTAAAGTCATGCCTTTTTCATTGTGTGGAATAATGCTTTCTTAACACAAGCAAATATCTAATGGTCATAATAGCTATTATTTTTCCTGTGTAATTTAACAGAATGTTTAAGTGAAATATTTAGAGATTGTTTTCTGTGTCCATTGACATGTTGCGTGTTACAGCCAATGGTTTTGCCTTGCTGTGGTAGAAGGATTCCTTTTACAAATGTTGTACAAAATTTCTACCAGGTAAGTTTGTTCTTCCAAGCAAGTAAGGAAGAAAAAAAAAATCATTAAATGGCATCAGAAAAACTAGTCTTGGGAGTATTTTTTGGTGTCTTGGCTGCTGGTAGAGAAAATAGAGAATTAGAATTATAGAACTAAGACATCATTTCAGCAAACGTTATGCAGAAATTCTGTGTTGACCTGACTCTGAGTGGGCAAGAATAAGTGCTCAGAATGTGATGGAGCTGGCATTTAGAAAATCCAGAAGATAAATTTTAACACCTACTGAGGCATGAAACAATTAAAGTACCAATTTTAGAATAATTTCAGAAGCTGTAATAGTTAAAAATAATTTTACAAACAGTCCAGTAAGTACATTTGGAAACATACTCTTAACACCATAGTTTTTATGGTTTTGCGAAGAATTTTCCTAAGTGGTTTAGGAATGTCTTTATTTTTTTCTCAGCAAGTCAGATTGCTTGCATTAGGACCTTTCTATTTGAGTAGTATATTAAAAGCAGGAGTGGAATACAAGGGGCAAGTTGGCAAACTCAATGAATGTAATTATTTTAAGCAAATATTAAAAGTTATGCAAAGCAATGATTCTTACTACAAGAAATGTATATCCATGCTTGTAGATGGATTTGACAAGTTGGATTACATCTGTACACTGAGGTCCCTGCTAAATACATTTTCATCGGTTTACCTCTACTTTGTTCAGAGCAGCTGGGGACGGACATAACCCTTGTTTTTGAATGCAAACTGAATTCTTTAGGGTGTTTTAGGAAACATCTGATCATCTCCAACTGCAGGTTCATAGTCTTCGATTTACAACAATGAACATGAAAAGGGAGGGTGTTTTATTTTGCAAGTTTAGGAGTCTCCATGACTGCTTTGCAGTACTGGTGGCCTTTGAAGCATGCATGGAACAACTGTCCTTTCCGATTCCTTTTGGAAGCAACCATTAAATCTCAGTTCTGAAACCCATCAGATTTTCGTGGCCCTGGTTAAATTAGAGCAAATGTTAATGCTGAAAGAGCAGAAAGGCTACAAGTAATGTTCCTTTTCAAACAAATTTACTTGGTAAATGTCTTTTGCTGTCTTTTGTTTCTTAATTTCATTGGTGACATTTAACCCATTCTGATGTTGACAAGTGTGGTGTAGATACCCATTGCATTCAGTGCTTTCAATATCTGAATTTTATTAACATTTTATTTTGGTGGTAATTACCAGTTGTGTGGTTTGTGGGGGTTTTGTGTGTTAACCTTTGTGTGAAAGGATTCTGTCTGCAGTGATGTTTTAGGACTCAACAGGCTTACATTGTGGTTTAGAGATGCCTCTTTTTGACTATTCGTAGTAAAGAATATAAAATACCTCTACATCTTGACTAGAAGACTTGGAGAATGTATTTGTGCCTACCTGTTAGTTAAGGGGCTTTACTGATCTGTCCCTCACAGGATACTTAAATTCGCAGTGTCCGTAAGCGCTATTTCTTTGTCAAAGCAGGCACATGTTCTGTGTTACTGTAGTGTAGAGATCTGCAGCCCTTGTTCTTACGTAAGTTTCAGAACTAGTTATTTTCCCTGGTTTCTTCAACAGAAGCTGTGTCTCATTGTTCGGACTTTCTAGAGGATCTTTGTAGTTTCACATCTGACACATTACTTTTTAGCAGAAGTACATTATCTGTTGGATAGAGTAGTTGTCCTGTCCTGTGTGGTCCATGGTGTTGGAACAGACTCCATCTTTCTAGGGTCTTGTGTTCAGGTCAGGAGTGTACACAGGCTTGGCACTGTTCTGGATAAAGAACAAAGAAGCGAGGCTAAGCAGGAGGTTAGCTATTAAAGGACAAGTCCTATCCTTTGGCAAGCTCTCCTTGTCTTTATTTAGGCTTCTCCAAAGTGGCATTGCCTCGCTATGTGCTGTAAAGAGGGAATAAGAGTAATGGTTGCTACGGTGGATTTTTGCGGAATGTACACAGATATTCTCTGTTAACACATGAGCTATATTGGGGCTACCACGGTGGTTTTCTTCAGGCAGGAGAAGGATTTAACCCTTCCTTTTAAAGGTATGTGGATGGCTTAGGGGTACATAATGTGTGCTTGGCGATGATTTGATTTTTTTTAACCTTATGAATCTGTACTTTAAGGTAAGTGGAACAAAGGAAATCGACTACTTGTAAATTGTTCCAAACCGGAGCTGTTAATTGTAACCTTGTTTTCTTAAAAGAAATCTGATGCAATCCATTTAAAATTCAAACCAGTTTTTCCTCAGAGTGAAAGGAAGAAGGGTGTGATGAAATGCCTGCAGATGGATACAGTTTGGGGAAACACTCTTCAGGTAACTTTACATCCCAGCATGTGCCTGGAGTGTCTCTGTGCCATCGAAGTGAAGATCAGGTTGGTTGCACACAGGACAGTGCAAGCTTGTGGATGCGACAGCAGGCAGTAAGAAAGAGATGTTTGTGTCTCGAGGGTCTCAGCAGTACTGAATGTGGTGAAAGGTAGATCCAAAAAGGGGTTTTCGTTGCTCAGATCCTGCTTGTGAAAGAGAGGATTCAAAATTATAAAGGCTTTCTAATTTTTCTTGAGCAACTAACTTTTGGACAGAAATACAGGATAAAGCTACCAACTATGAAACTAACAGCCCCATCTAGTTGTGCCCGTTGATTCTGAGAGAGCTAAGCTCTCAAGGCATGTTTGTAACATTAAACCCATGAATAGTCCTTTGGAGATAAGTGAAACTGTCTGAATATAAACATGTGTTTAATTGCTTTGCTCCGAGGGAGATGACTACTAATCCGTGGAATTGTTACTGTTATCTGTATAGTTTTTCCTACTCTGTCTCACTCATTTGCTTGATCTTGTCTTAAGTTGGATAATAAATTTGTTAGAACTGTATTGTATGCGTGTACAGTTGATAAAGCAAGGGAGTTTTGCTAATGGTAATTCCATGGCAGACAAGCATCCTTATAGCAAAACTGAGGAAAAGAATTTGTTTGCAGGCAATAGATAACAGACAAGGGGGAGCAAGAAAGTTTTCTGTATTTACAATCTCTCTTCCTGTGATAAAAGCTGTCTTAATTCCTGTGTATTTGAATGGATTTTTAAAACAGTTTTTACATGGACAGTAGCATGTCAAGTAGCGTTGCTTCTGTTTGTGTGTTAAACTGTGTTAGAACCGGTTGGTTCGACTGCTGTACATACCTAGTCTGTGTAAGTAAGTTAGAAGTAGTATCTCTGTGCTTCTTGTTTCAGCCAGTGACAACTAGGGAGCCAGATCAGCACCTCATTTTGTACCATGCTGCCACAGGTAGGACTTTGTAAGCAAAGATTGTTGTCAGAAAATGGTGTGCTGTCTCTTTCCAGCTTTTGGCTTGTGATAGTATCTATATTGTCATGTTGAAATGCAAGCAATTAGTTTAACAGCTCCAATAAAATACAGTTTATGATGTTTTTAATGTACTTGTTTGTTCTTTTTGTAATTAACAGCTGAAAGTCTTTTTTTAAAAATAGCCCTCCCCCCCAAAAAAAGGCTTGACTTAGTCACGCCATTGTATTTGGTGTTTTCCAACACTGCACGGTATATTAAAATACAGCTGAGAATGTTTTTTGCCTTAAAAAGGAAGTAAAGGGACACTTGTTCAGATTATAGATTGTTGATGTGTGTTCTTTTTCAGTGACTTATGTCAACACTGCAGACACTTTAAACATGCTTTATTACTCTAATTACATGTTGCTGATTAAGAGTTCTTGTACTACTATCAAACCAGCTGCAGAGTTTCCACAAGAGGTTGGAAATTCCTGGTGTTCGATTATATGCTCTGATGGGCAGAGCAGGTGCCCTCTGTAATGAACGAGTTATGTGGAAGCTGTAGACTTCTACAAGGTTTTTATGGCATTACTTTTGCCAGTGGTGGATGGCAGGATTTTTCTCAGGGTCTGTATTGTTTTGATTGCTGTATTAATGTAATAGAGTATTAAAGTAAATGATAAGTCATGCTGTTCTCACTAGGAGTTTGAACTCATATTTGTGGTAGGAAATTAATCTGGTTTTAATTGCCTGTGAGTCTGAAGTATGTTCCTTTTTGTAAAGCGGATCTCACATAAATATAAATCAGTAACTGCCTGTTCTTTAATTATGTATTAGTGTATTGTACCTGCATACTAGATGAGAATATGAGCATCTTCAGTTACAGTGTATTGGAGGTCATTAAATCTTCTCTGCTCTGTGAAGTTTAGTAGCACCGCATTTCTAATTACTGAAAAATGTACTATGTGTTTCATGCTTATTTTAGAGTGGCTATGTTCAGCTACTGTGAGACAATCACTCTGTGTATAAGTAACTCCATAGGGGTTTTGGACAATATGTGGAATGATTGCAGTTAAACATACTATGAAAGTACAGAAGTATTTTTAAGAACGTCTTTCACTGTAAATAACTTTGAGGTATTTTAATGTAAAACTAAAAAATATTCTCAAATAATAGATTTTTTAAAAATTATTATTTATTAAATACATGGCTGAATTCTACCAGGGTCCAAAAATATGTTATTTTATGAAAAGATGACTAATGTAACCTATATTCGCAGTAGCAGTGTCTCTTCTTTCCTTGCCACTTTGCGCTTGACCTTTTCCCTCTTCAGTGGAGATTATTTCTGCTAAAAAAAGATGCTGCAATATGTTGGGACCAGGTGATTTGCAGGAAATATTTGTATTGGGTTTAGGTTGTCAGTGGTAAAACTTAGGTGTAGAAATGCTTACTGCTGTTTAGCAGTAACTGCATTCATGAATTGTAAGGATAAACTTTGCAGTATGGCAACAACAGTATTAGTAAGGATTGCTGTGATGATATGAGGTAGGAATTTGGGCCAGGACAGTTACCTCTCTTTCTAGAAAGCATTGTAGGCAAGGCTGATGGTCTAATCCTGATTTCTGGTGATACTTTAACTTAGCTCCCTCCTAACATACCTATTTCTCTCATTTGTTTGGGTACTAGTCAATCTTCAAATGACTGGAACAACGTCTGGTTGATCAACCAGGCAATACAAAAATATGACATACACAAAAATAGCATAATATCATGCCACGCTAGATCTTTTGATAAGTCACAATTAATTAGAGGACATAATTAGCATCTAGCACAAGATACAGGGCATCAGGTCTGGAGATAGCAGGATTCATTTGGCTCTTAGAGTATCCTAGTCTACAGCACAGTGATGTGTCCCTTCAAACAGTCCCTTGACAGCGTATCCTCTGCAGTTCTTCTCAGTAGAACATCCCTGTTGGTAATGTATAGTCTACCTTCTTGTGGTATCTGACCGAGGCAATATGAGCATGGTGTTTTATGTGTCTGAGGTAGGGAAACAAATGCTGCTTGGTCGGTTAACAGGAGCTGGTGTGGTAAGGGTATAAATCTTTTGCACATTGCTCAAACTGTGCCTCTGATGATCTGTTCGACCTAACTGTCTGCAAATAGAAAAGCATCTAAATTACGGACTCCCTTTGGCAACTCCATGCACCGCATCCCGTTCCAGGGTTGTACTGCCCTGTTCGTATGCTGGGCAGGAAGCACACAGCCAGCAGGTGTGACCTTTTCAAAGAAACAGTGATCTGAGAGCTGCAGTAAAGGAGCATGGATTCACTAATGCCAACCCAAAGTTGAAAATGTGTCATATATCCTGAGCCCACAGTTCTGAAGTGTTGCTGTGTCTGAGACGAAAGGCAGATAACACAGTGGAGGACAATGTGTTTTAAGCCTAAGTAAGAAATATGAATAGTCTTGTTTAGCCTTACAAACATTTTTATTTTTAAAAAGAGTGAAGAGAAATAGCTATAGAGTATGTAATATTTCATTTGCAAGTCAGCTGAGCTTCAGTATCCTAAAGAATAGAATTATTCTTTCCTAATAATGGGAAATTTTCTGCCTAATTCCATGGAGAGTAAGTGTATTAAAATAACACTACCCCAAAGCACTGCAGTATAGCACAATTGAAATAATTGGAGATGAAAAATGAAAGGACCAAGGCGGTCCTTTCAAAGGACAAACATCGTGGTCTTTTCTGAACGCATACTATGGGTGAGGCTTCAATTACACACTAACGTTGGTCAGAGTGTTTCAATGGGCATCGTGTGTTTGCCATTTTATCCAACACCATGGTGGTAGGGATTTGTCTAGGAAGGGAGTATGTGGAATACTATAGCTTGGGTTTTTTTGTTTTGTTTTCTTAAACCTTTCTTATGAAATGGAACTTCTGTTCTATACTTTGTAGAAAACATTGTTCTGATGTTTGGGGGCTAACCTTTCCAAAGAGATCAGAAATGTCATGTTACTGCAGGTTTCTGCATATATAATTAAAACTTTTAACTTTGCATGGTGAGTTTCAGAAACCTATTTTTAATATGTTCAGATATGAGTTACAAAGAATGAAATTAAGGAGTAACTCAGAGATGGAGAGAAGTTGCTGAACTAGTTATTGGAAAAAATATTAATAAGCTTATTGCATGAATAATGTTAAAAACAAATGGGAGGTTATTCTCAGATAACTGCCTTTTGACTTCCTCTTAATAATATATTGGAAATGTGCTTGAAAACGTGTAACTTTTTTTGAGATGTCCGTTACTTAAACAGCAGGGAATATTACATGAAATATACAAAGAGAAGGCTACTTGAAGAGTTTGGATGAGGAGACTTTTTTGATGTTGGAGGTAAGTTACTTTTCTTAACAACTTTCATTCATAATGTAGTTGGATTGGTAGTTGTGTACAACTTATGATCTTGTATTTACACTTCAGCCAAAGATGAGCAATAAAAATGCATTATTTTTCAAGAAGAAATTTTTCTTCTGGAGAATGCCATGGAATTATTTGGGGGAGGTGCCTAGTTTTTTGTGGGGTTTTTTATTTATTACTGTGGTATGCTCAAAACCAAATTGAGCGTATGTTTAAGTTATTTTCATATAATGGTACAATTAGCAGAAGGACTGTTATCAATAATTATTATTTATAATATTGCAAAGTTATGTAATTGTTTCCTAATGATTGGAGAGCATCTGTGAGATTTCTACACACTGTAGGTTTTTCAGCATGTTAGTCTGACCAGAGATGTAAATTGAGTCCAGCCATGAACTTCAGTTGACAGGAAAAAGACTCCATATGTCTTTCAGACGAAAAGTGATCCTACTTCCATTAGTCTCTCTTAAATAGATTGTTTGTTACTGTAATAAGATGTTCCAAAGTCAACACTGACATTTTGGATTGTTCTGTGTAACTGAGCTGGTGTAAGTGACTTTACCCGTGTGTGACTTTGCAGTGGCACTGCAATTAATAGCTTTGGTTGGTTTGTTTGTAAATGGTAATTTAAATAAGAGTTTAAAGAAATGCTTTTCATTTTTATTCTTTCTTAGCTTATGTTCTCAGTGACCGAAAGGAAATAGTTCAAAGTTTCTTTGGATCTATATTCTTTTATTTGCCAGGCACAATGACCATCCTAATTTGTTCAGAAATCACTGTAAGAATAGCTTAAAATGCAAAAGAATGGCTCAAAATGTAAAGGGATTTACTTCTATGGCAAGAGATTTGAAATTGCTTCCTTTTTGTCCCTGACAAAATTACACCTTAGTAGTACCTTTATTATAAAATTAAAGTTTAGTTTCCTACTGGTTATTAATAATTTTCTGGACTATACTGTTCAGGATGAGTGTGAAGAAAAGGTAGTCCTAAACTTCATTTTTCTTTTCCATTATATTTGGCCACAAGCATGATCTGTCAAAACTGCTCCAACACATGTTGATACATGGCTTCAAAAGTGATGAGCTGCAGAACAAAGATTTTCTGCATGTACCTCAAGTAACGTCTTGTAGGCTCCTGTTAAGAAATCTTGCCTTATTTTGCAAAAACTAATCTTAAAATTTCTTTGAGAAAGGTCACAGTCCACATGGGGAAGATAACATGGTGATTGTCTGCTTTAGCAGAAGAAATATGTACAAAATATATCTAGTGGATTAAAGGCAGGCGCTGTGAGAAGTGCGAATATTGAACATGTGAAAAATGTTTAGGAGAATTTTTTCTGTAATATAACAGTTTGCAGAAGAATACAAATACCGTTAGCTTGCCTTTTCAATTACTGTATTCAGCATATCAAAACAATGGTTTTAACACGATTGTCTTCTGAGAGCTGTACGGGATAATCTGTGCTGCTGTAATTAGATTCAAAATCAACAGTTTGTGGAAATCTTGATAATAGGCTTGAGTCGTGCATGCTTAGGAGGTGAATATGGAGAAAGAGGGTAGAAGAAATGCACTGTTTGTCCTGTTGGTGAACAATTTCAGCAACAAACAAGGTTTACATCAGATACTGGTATGAAAAAAACCCACAAACCCAACACTTTTTTGCTTTCTTCTAAAATAATTTGCTGCGCAGAACAGGTTTTTTTCCCATTCATTAAGTTTATTATGAAAACATTTGAATTAGAGCATAATGTCACTTCAGAATAATTATCTTTTCTGTTGATTAAAAGTCACATTTTTTAACAAGCATGTGGTTTCGGTAGCATAGGAATACTTTAAATCGTGCTGGTCCCAGAAATAGCTTAACAGGTTTATATGGAACTAGCTCCTTGCCATGTTAAGGCAGTGAAGCAAATGAAGTTTTAGAGCGCCATGGTATGTTGGCTGGTTGTCCAGCTTCTGCTGCCTGAATTAATTTTCTTTGTTCAGCATAGAATGTATATGTGTCCACAGATTCATGTTCGTGAAACAAAAGAATTAACTTCAGTTTTGGAGATAATGGTAAGTTAGTTTGGACAAAATGTATGAGTATCATTATTCTTGACTTAGAAAGCTAGTTTTGTCATTAATACAGTTAATCTCATTATGTGTGTATGAAATAGTTGATTGTATTAAAATGTTAAGCTGTGGCAAATTCAAGATGTTTGTACAAGAGGTCAGATATATTTATACTTTAATGCACTTAGAGCTGATATTTGAAAAATAAAGCAGAGTGGAAAAAAGTTATATTGTGTCAATGAACAATTCTGTTGTGAATAACAAGGAAATTCAGACAACAAGTTTAGAGAACATGACTCATCACAGAAACATCAGGAGAATGAAGAAGCAAAAACCATCTTGCAATGTGTTATTTTGTTTATGGTATTACTCTTTTGGTCCTGGGATTTTTTTTTTTCCCACACAAAGCGATGGAATAGATACAAATGAAATAAAAGTACTTAGATACCTTCCAAAAGTGCCTGGCAATGCAGTAATAAATTAAATATTTATTGTTAGCCTTAACAACTCTGTTCAAAGAACATGCATGCTAGTACTGTGACCTTCTTTGAATTTACAGGAAAACACCAGCACTCATTTAAAACATGGAAATTGTATTATTGTGACAAATGTTGGCTTGTCATTCCATTGAGAAAGGTCAGTGGAAGCAAAGAGAAGCACTGTGACCTAGTCGTGATTGCCTAGAATACACTAGTGAGTGGTGGCTTTGGTGTTGTAGAAATGTACCATTGTTCTCATCACATAACCGTTTGTTTTTGTGAACTTGTTTTTGTTAGAACATCCAGTATAAGAATATGTCAAGAAAAATTGTTACTTTGATGTTTGATGTCTCAGTTGCATAAAAGAGTCTTTCTCCATTTTATTTTTCTTTCTTCAGGCAGTAAATACCAGGCATTTTCTTTTCTAATGAGCTGAAAAATTAGGTGGCATAGCGTGGATGCTGCGTAGTTGTTCTTTTTTCTTTGCAAACTTTGTTTCAAATAAATCGGTATTCTGGTATTTTTTTGATTCAAGCCTGTGAAAAATGGAAAGAGTGCCATTTACTTTAAAACCAATTATGTTATGCAAACACTGGAATGATATGAATTTTGTAATTGTTATTCTTTCTAACTCCTGATTTTTCCTCTGGAAGAGGCTAAGGGACTGTTGGTGCTGGGGCTGAGCTCTCAGCTGTGGCAGCAGCGATCGTGGATATATTTCCTTTCTCTGCCCCTGACAGGAAAGTTCTTTGATTCTCATTTTTCATTTGTGCAGCCGAGGCTTGGTTGGAAACTCCTCCATCAGGCATGTGTTACTATTAAAGTATTATGTTCATACGTGATCTTGATACGGTACTGTCAAAGCATGTAGCTTTCCCAAGTTAATTTTTCTTCTCATATATTAAGCTTTGCGTTCATACTGTTTTTGATTCTGATAAGAGCACTGCGCTTGGCTTGCTCTATTGCATATCAGGACCTACGTCCTTCCTATCGGCTAAAAGATG
Source organism: Bucorvus abyssinicus (assembly GCA_009769605.1). Classification (NCBI taxonomy): domain Eukaryota; kingdom Metazoa; phylum Chordata; class Aves; order Bucerotiformes; family Bucorvidae; genus Bucorvus; species Bucorvus abyssinicus. Next base: position 13,687,935 of record CM020043.1, on the reverse strand, counting down.
CAACTAATTAAGCAAGATTCTTTTCACGTACTAGTGAGTAACATTTTCCTCTTAATGTAGTTGTAAAACTACATGTGAGCCATTTTCAATAGGTATATTGCAAATGGCAAAGTTGAGTTCCTTCTGCATTGTACAGAGGTCATGCATACATGGTATCAGTTTGTCATTCTGTGACTGGCTTCCTGTGCTATTCCACTGCCACGATGGCTGCTTCATTACCTTCCAAGTGATTCACCTGTGCTGCGTTTGATGGGTCTTACGAGCATTTAATTTGAGAGGAAGATACTCCAGCAAATGCGCTCTGAAGGGTACTGCATAATGTTCTGTCCAGTACGTTATCCTGCTGTACTTGAATGACTGCCACTTAAGAATCCCTGCATCAAGAAGGGGAGAAGTTCCAACAATATGACACTAGAGCATCAGAGGGCAATAATCATATGGTTGTCCCTTTATGTGAGTGTGTTAAGTCTTCTGAGGCAATGAGAACTAGAGGGCTGGAAGAAGGAACTGCCTTTTCCCAGGAAAGTTCATTATTTTTTATTTTCTATTTTATGTTTTAAATCACTGAACTTGGGGTTAAAATGTTGAGGTGGTAACGCTGAAGGCAGAGAGGATGCTCATTATCAATATAGGTTTTTTTAGTAGAAAAAAAGTGGTTAAACAGGGCTGGAGGCTGAAGAGTAATTATGGAGTACAAGGTCATTTCTGGGGAAATAGCAGGTGCTTCGTTTTTAGAAGAAATTCATGTTGTCTGTGGAAAGAGCCATGGAGAATGCCTTTTGTGTATAGTTAATCATAACATAATAACCATCTTCTGGTATCATAGGAGTGTGAACAAAGTGAGACGCAGTTTGTCTAGAGCAAAAGGTAATCAGCAGAAGTCTGTTGTACGGTCAGTGATAGCAAAGAAGAGAGACTGCTCATGAAGTACTGGTAGCCGGGGCAGGAGGCTGTTTGGTGTAGGACCTCGTGCACTATATTCCAACTCAGTTCTGCGAGTTCTGCGATCTCTTTGTTACACAGTAAAGGAAAAATAATTGCGAAGGTTATCGGATATTGCAGAGTAAACTATGCCAAACATAATCCTACGTAGTGTTATGGACAACTTCAGTCATAGTAAAATGAAGTGGTTAAAAGGTATTTATTAGGAGGTAGCTTGTCAGTGAAAAGGCTTGTATCCAAAAATGAGGAAGATGAACTCTTTGTATCCCTATAACTAAGAGCTAGTTGTAAAATGAAGGCTATAAAGTTTTTGTTTGTTGCTATCTGTATGTCATGAAAGAGCCAAACGGTTTCTAAAATGTACAGTCACAAACTGATTATAAAATTCCTGAGGGGCACTCTGATGGGGCTATCATAACTTAACAGGGGTGTGGTGAGTCACTGCAGGAGGAATTCATGTAATAATCTTTCCTGGTATTTATAGGACCAGGAGGATAAAATGTCATTTAATTTTATTTGATTAAAAACTACTAGGCAAGAGAGAAAGAGGAAGCATCTTTCTTTTATTTCAGGCATGAAAGATGAATGGAGTATATAAAAAGCATATTATGAAGCAGTCTAGTGTAGTGATTAATTTCAAATCTGATCAATGCTCCAAAATGGTTGTGTTGATAACAGAATTACTTTATTTGATAACTTAAGGTGATATTTATTTTTTCAGATCTAGATGCGAAGTGTTGCTTCTGAGTGAAACAGCTGGATTATGAAGCATCTGTAGTTCTTGCTTGCTAGTTTAGACATAGGCATCTGTGCTGTTCAAAGGTTATCCATGGAAGGTCTGTACCTTAAAAACTTACACTAAATATGCTTAATGTAGCCTTAATTAGGTTTGCTAGGATAGCAAAAATACTTTAGCCTATTCCATTAATGCTGGTGATGCAGTATTTTATCCAGTGCTGTATGTTCAGTCCTGCATTCGCTACTGCTCGAATCAGAGCTGTGTCCTCTTTTGTGTAGTGCTCCCCACGAAAAGATCATGTTACAGTTGTCTAGTATTGCTTAAAGGCTTGGCTGGTTTGTGTTGGTTCTTTCAGAAAGGGCAATATAACTTGGTGTGCATGTGTTTATTCACAGGGAATGCTCGCATGAATTCTTAACTAAAGCTTTTAGTTGCTGTCACAATATTGAAAGCTTGTTACTATGTCATGCTACAAGGATCCGTATCCTTTCTCTTCTCTCCTTTGCACTGCTAGTATTAATTTTTGGTTTGTTTATAAGGTCTTCAAGTTATTTCCATTTAATCCTTACCAGAAGTGATATACAAAACCAATAAATGGACCTTTTACATTTTTTACCTTTTACATCTTCTGTTTCTGTAGAAAAGTCGTTTTAGAAAAGTGTGAAGGAACAGTAGAAAATTAAAATAACTTTTTTATTTCTTGCATAGGATTAACCTATGCAAGGTTGTTTTAGCAATACATTTTAGCAATTTGCTTATTTCTTGCCCATCTATTCATTTTCTAAACACCTAATTCTTTGGTGATCTCTAGAAAGCGTTACGCACATCTGATCCCTTGTGCCTTTATTGCACCGACACTTCTGCACTGCGAAGAAGGTCCTTTCATCAAGTTTGGATGGCAGAATATGGACAGATGAGTTAGGGACCTTTTTGGCCAAGAATGCATCCAGACAAGTTTGCTATTCAAGCAATATTTAATACTGCGGGGTTTTTTCAAATTAATTTTTGAAGATCTTGTGGTTCATTCAAGAATACTTATTTGTTACTTTGCTTAACAATCTCGCCTTTCCTCACAATCTGCCTGTGCTTTCAGTAATTTTAAATGTGATAAACGTCAAGTTTGATAAACCCCTTATACATGCTGAATATTAATGAACCACACAGTCAGAGTTCCTTGAACCTGTCATCAGCTGTAGTTTAGAAGACTGGAGAAGATGGCTGTACCTGCCTGATATTAATAAAAATCTTCCAGTCTTACTTTGGGTGTCCAAAGAACCCAGACAGGGGATATGTTCTTGGGCAGTAAGTATTCCACAGAAGCAAGGAAATAGATATATGTTTTATCAAAAGGTGTAACTCAAGCCCAGAGTATGTCACATCGGCCGTTAGTTGGGATTGCTCTTAAGGTGGGTGTTCCTATGCTGTTCTGCATCTCATTGACTGTGCAGTGATGGCAGAGAAGGTGGTACAGCAGGACTGGGCTTCAGCTGTCTCCGTAATCTAAACACATAGCTTTGTCCTTGCACTGTGAACCCGAAACCAATGGTCCTGTGTCTCATGTTTAATGTGCTATTCGGTTAGTCCCAGTCCGGATATCTGTGTGCCTGTGCTGCCATCACACTTTGATCTGTGGTATAAAACTGTGATAGTGTCTTTTCTGAATTGATACACAATACCTCAGCCTTCCTTTTAGATGCATTCTTACAAAGTAGACGTGCTGATTATTTCCTATAGTCCCATGTCCTTTATATCTCTGCGTCCATCAAACTGAACAAGTCTAAACAAAGCAGTCAAACAAGTGGCTTTCCCCTGAACTCACAATGTGAAAAAATGGGAAGAGTATAAAGCTGCAGCTCGTTCTTCAAATGGTAGTCCTTTCATTGTGGAAGGACCACTGAGGGGGAAGATCACAACCCCTAAAGATTACTCTGACATGATTGCAGTTCTCCACGAAATAGGGAAATAGTCCCCAAGAAGCATTGTGATGATATTGAATGGTATGTTTTCCTCCAGCCTATCGGGGAGATTAGCAAAAGCAGCGTTAAATCAACAGTCAGTTTATAGTGTTCTAAGGTAAAGGTGTTTGTCTTTTTCACTCAACAGCGATTCCTTGACATGACGTTTGGAGCCGGCGGTCACACTACAGCTCTTCTGGAGAAAGCCAGCGACGTTACAGTATACGCACTAGACAGGGACCCCACAGCTTATAAAATAGCTCAGCAGCTTTCGGAATCATACCCGTAAGTTGTCTTATCCTCTCTTAAATACAGCTGAGATAAGGTTGATACTGTGTTGATTGTATACACAATTTAATAGATTTTTATCTTTTTAATATATAGTTTTAAAGGCTTATTGTAGACTAGCATTATATGCGGTATGTACCCCCTTAAGGAGATACAATGGAATTTGTGAGTATTCGTGTGCAAGTTTTTCTGAGGTTTTTGGAGTTAAATGCATCTTCTGTGCTCTGTTAATTTTGAGTATGCATCAAGTAGCCAATTTTATATTTTAAAATTGATTTTAAAAAGATTCGTGTGCTCTGCTTGCTTTGCAATGGTTCTGATGGTAGATTTGTACAAAAACGTACACTTTGTGGTAAATATTCCACAGAAAATAATGGAATAATATACTTTTAAATATGGCTTATGAATATTTAAAGTTTTAAAAACAAAAAAAATCGTAATTCAGTATTAGGTTTGCTAAATATTTTGCCACTGGCTTCAGAAACTATTAAACAATTTAATCAGCTACTATTTCTGTGTAAAGTTCATGTTTCAATTTTCTTTTTTCAAGTGCTAAATTTCCTAAATGAGCAATTTCTAAATGCAAGTTTTTAGAGTTTTTTAGTTATACAAAGTTCTTGCTCCTTTATTTTATTCAAGAAACAGCCCAGTCAGGGCACAAGTACATTCTCGCCAAAGTGTGCAATGTGTAGAGTTGAATGTGAGCTTTTCCGAAAGTGCTATTGTTTAAATTTGACCATGAAGTAAAAATATGTAGATACAAAATTAAATAACTAATACTTAGGAAATTTAGGGAAAGTAGGAAGGAGAGGACACTTGCTGTCATGTTGAAAATGTTGGGAGCTTTTACATGAGGAAAAGCAAATAGTTCCAGTAAGAAGAAAACTGGAAGGGGCAGATACACAAGTGGTTGTCCAGTCCTGTTTCCCCACATCAAAAGGAGCTGGAGGATGGCAGGCAGTGCTGTTGATGCAGTGTGGATAGGTGGTCCTCATCCTTTCGAAGAGGAAAGGCTGAACTGCACATTCCTTTCTTCAAGTGCCGTTGTCCAAGACCCAGTGGGGAAAATGCAAGAATGTGACAAGAAAGCACAGCGCAGGTTTTAGTCATCCTGCGCTGTAAGGTCACTTCAGGATATTTCTCTACGTTTTCAGTTCTTTGTGACCTGAAGTGACATGCAGTTTATGCTCACAAATTTGGAATGCCTCTCTCAACTCTGATTTCTCCAGAGAATGCCCTTTTTGACAGAAAGGTGTGGAGAATATTGGCAAGGAAAGTCCATTTGCTTTTAAACTAAGCCTGTAAACGTGATCCACCAGATGTCATGGGAGTTGTAAAGTCTTCTGTTCTTTGTGCTGTAGGGAAAAAAATATAAGTAGACCAAATTAAAGCCAGTACTATCTAATATAAATTTTCAAAAACACTCATACCACATAAGATGATGATGAACGGTCCTCTGACTCGATATATTTTTATCCGTGAAGTATCTTATGCAAGCCTGGGTGTGAAGGATGTTTATTTTCCAGATAGAGGAAGATATTTTCCAGATAGAGGAAGATATTTTCCAATTTGTTCATTGCCAGTGATTGACATTGTTAATTCCCTGCTTGCTTATGTTTGTGAAAAGATGAGCTTTAATCAATATAGTATTACAGTTGATGTAGCTTAGTATGGCTTTATAAAGAAAGGAGGTGTCCTAGTGCCTATTTTTGTTCCTAAAATCATCTGAAATTGTTTACTTGGACTCCAGATGTGATTGGACTCCACCTTTACACATTTGAGTTATCCTTAGAGTGAAGTGGATTCCTAAATAATGTAATGTTGAGCTAGTGAAGTCTTAATCACTGAAAGATGACTGCATGCTACTTGAATTTGTATTGTAAGATAGGGCAGTATTCTTATTGGTTTTGGTGTTTCCCTCATCTCCCATCTTTCCTATTGGAAAGAAGAGGTGGGTCCTTTTTCAGAAGGTAAATATCTTTTTTTGTAATAGTGTATGTTGAAAATTAAGGTAAAAGAATGTTCATCTATGGTATATGTGCTCATTAATAATCTGCTTTCCCTGGGAAGTCAGTTGCATAAAGCATTGTTAAATCAAAAGGGGGAAGGAGGAGGGTATATAATTTATAGAGAACAGGTAAAGCTAAGGTGTGCTTTCAGTTGTAAGTATAGAGGATTTACTTATGAGATATGGAGCTTTCATAAATGGGATTTTTTCCTTCAGTATTCATTAAAAGTTGGTTGATCTGATGTTAAGAGGTTTTATTGTCTATTTTCTTCACTGTGTTAGGAAAAAATACTTTAATGTCATTTTATCAGTGTAGTTGAAGTCTGTGTTGGCATGAAACATGCAGGGAATTCATCCAGTTGACATCTCCTATCTGGTCAGGTCTACTGTCAGGTGAAATATTTCCCTGGTTCACCAGGGAGCAACAGAAGTAGTTGTGCTATCTTAAAAATGGCAGTGGCAGCACGCAGCTGCCAGCTGAGAGGCACGTGAGGCCGTTCCCTCTGTGAGGCACGGCCGCAGACCTAACTGGCCAGAGGACTGCAGCACACAAGTGTAACCTTCATTGTTCTTGTGTTCTACTTTTTTTTAACCTCTTCAGTTTTGGGAGAGGTTATTTGACATGAAGCACTTCACTTCCGTTGGAGGTGATAGCACAAGACGGGGGGGAAAAGACTGTTATACAACTGTAACCAGTAAAATCGGATTCCCACCACGTCTGCAAGTGTGAATGCAGTGGGCAAAGTGAAAGATGCACATAAACTGAATTTTCTGTTGCTGTTTTGTTTCTGCTTAAAACAGATTATTATACCTGTTTAGCTGTGTAAGTGGGGGTGTTAATGCGTTCCAGCATATCTGCTACATGAGGGATCTTAGAGTCCTGCAGCACTCTTTGCAGTAGTCTGTCCTACCATAACAAACTTCAACTCTAAATATTCAGTCTTGATTGCTATTGCCTATTCTGGTTAGATAACAGTAATCATCTTACTAAAATCATATAGTTCCATATAGTCTCTGTGAGGCTTCATTTTTTTTAAGCATCCTGTATTTTAAGCCACTGAGTTACAAGATTATTAAAGCTCAAGTAGCAGAAATATGCCCAAAGAAATGGTTGGAAGAGGAAATAAGAATGGCTAAATCAGGGGATTTTTCTATATTCAGAACTAACAAATGAAGTTCTCCCTGTACTTAGCCAAAAGACAGCTGGAGCCATAAGTCACTGAGTGAGAACATTGAGGAAAAATACATTTGATGTTCATATTTTAAATGTGTCCCTTTGCTTCTTGGTAGTGATTTTGACAGAATTGAAATCTGAAGATGGTAGAGTTCCAACTGCAATTCTTGCATTCATTTAGCCTCTCTGTTTATTATTTTTAAATTTTAAAATATGTAGTGCTGCTTTAATAAGGAGAAAATGGGTCAGGGCCTGTTAGATATTCAGTGTGTGGGTGGGAATCCTTTGACGTGCTTTCTGGGGAAGCCTCTAACTTGGGAATTGCTGCTGAGAATCCAGGAGAACAAGACAAAATCCAGTCAGTAGCAATATATATTACAAGTAAACCCTTTCATGCCCACTGAAAGGGAGAGGTTAGAAAGGTGGCTGAAATCTGGCAATTAACCACTGTGATTGCAAGCTTTTAAGTATGAGAAACCTATCAAAGCCTACGCAGAGAAGACAAATATGTTCTTTGTAATTCTCTGAGCAGAATAAGAAATTGTGCCTCAAAAGTAAGGATAAATAGTATAAAAATTCCTCATACAATCTTAACTACCATTTTGTGGTTCTAAAGTCATTTTGAGGTGTGATGATGCTTGTGGGTTTCGCTTTCAGGGTTACAATAAGTTTACAGAAAAAGTAGGATACAACCATCAGCTGTGGTGTAGGTTCTGGTGAAAACAAGTTATTTTGTTCAGTTCTAGGGAAAGTGGAACTTTTTTCAGATGCAATAAGCTTATTGTAAGAGCTTGTGAATCATAGCTGAGTGTATAATATATTGATGCTTTTGTTCCTATGTGTTATTTGTATAGGCTGCTATTTAAGTTTGGACTGGAGTGCATAAAGGATACAATTAACAGTGTGCAATCAGGGCATGTTCATTGTAATGGTGCTGTGACTATATATAAGGTAATTACCTATAGGGTACTCTCTCTGTAGGTCCACAGGTCCTGCCAGGACCCTGCTCCAGTGCAGGCTTCCCATGGGGTCCCAGCCTCCTCTAGACACACCCACCTGCTCTGGAGTGGGGTCCTCCACAGGCTGCAGGTGGATCTGCTCCACCATGGACCTCCATGGGCTGCAGGGGCACAGCCTCCCTCACCGTGGTCTTCACCACAGGCTGCAGGTGAATCTCTGCTCCAGTGCCTGGAGCACCTCCCTCCTCCCCCTCCTTCTTCAGTGACTTTGGTGTCTGCAGAGTTGTTGCTCTCGCATATTCTCACTCCTCTCCCCCAGCTGCTGTTGTGCAGCAGGTTTTTCCCCCTTTCTTAAATAGGTTATCACACAGATGCTACCACTGTAGCTGGTGGGCTCTGCCTGGTCAGCAGCAGGTCTGTGTTGGAGCCAGCTGACATTGGCTCTGTTGGATGTGGGGGAAGCTTCTGGCATCTTCTCACAGAAGCCACCCCTGTAGCCCCCCCCACTACCAAAAGCTGGCCACACAAATACAGTACAGCTCAGCATCAAGTTCTTACATAACCGAAGGTGTTAACTAGCTGAAGTAAACATTACTGAATTGTTTTCTTAGTTTACTTAACATTCCTGTGGTAATATTTTGAATTGTTGTTGCAGTCATGTACTCACGGTTATCAATAATACATCTCTGCCAAGGAATTGTGAAAGGCAAGTTTATCGTTTTCATTAGGGATTTTACATCAGGGAGATGAAATGGAGTGACTAACATACAGTGCTATGCTAAGACAAGTTCATTAATATTTTGTTGGGTATTTCCTGGGTAAATCAAGAGATAATGGGAACAAATGCTGATGCCTCTTCATCAAGACTGTATTCTTAATTAGTCTTTTAGCAGAATAATTTATTTGCTCTGAATATAAATAGTTTATAAAACTTCTAACAATTTATAGCTACATTTGCCAGGGTAGTCGGTATGATCATCTACACATGTCTCTGAATCGTCTTAGACATCTTTAGACAACAGAAGTATAGGCCAAGCAGCTTAATTACTTTCCAGCCTGAGAAATTACAGCTTTTAGATCACAGATGGTGGTCAAGAATTGGAGAAACATTCCGCTGAATGTCAGTTTTTCTTCCATCACAGTGTTTCATCAGTGTTTATGGAATGCTAACTGTTCTTACAGAATAGGAAGACCTTTATTCTGAAGTTGATGAAGAGTGGTAAGAAGCTTCAGAAATAATTTAAAACAAACAAAAAAAATCCTCTAGCTATTGGTTTAGGGCATGGATCTGAATGTTCAAGTATTCAGAACCTTAATTTATTTTTAAGGACATTGTATATACCTGCTAGCTCAACTTCATATGGAATGCAGTGCCAAGTGTTACTTTAATCAGCAGTAGTTTCAGACATGTCCATTATATTGTTTTTTTTTTTTTAAATTCATCTAGATCAGTGTGGTATAAAAGTGCTCAGAAGATCTTTAAAGTTTAATGTTATAGCTCTTACACACAGAGTGTTTCTGAGGACAGGTCTGTGAAACTTAATTTGGGTTGTAGGTTTTTTCTAAAAGGAACAAATGTCTTTATTTTTTAAAGTAAATTATGATGCTGAAATAATCTTTGAGCTTGCATGATTCATAAAGGAGACATGCTCTTTTCCGTTTAGCCAGTTTTCCATCTTGATTTTGATGAGAAAGTTTCTTATAGGTGTTTAGATGACTTAGGTACTTTCATATTACTTTTGTAACCATTTCATTACTAAAATACACGTAAAACATTTTCTGTTTGAACTTAAATTCTGACTGAAACACTTTAAAATATATGTCAAAAATATATATTAGAAATATCTTTTATAAACATTTAAAACATCTTTTGGTAGCCAAACAGTTGAGTTCCAGGTTTGTTTTCATTACAGTAACAGACCAGTTTGGTGTTTATAAAAATATTTAGTGTTTCCTAAAGGGAACTGATAGAGTGCTCCTTTCAATATTTTTTTTTATTTTTTCACGACAGCAAAACACAAGACTCTGCTTTTTTCAGTGAGAGGGAGGAAGGGAAGAGAACATAAGTTCTAACCTGAAGTTTTGTTGCACCTGATAGCTAGTTGTCTACAGATCTTTTTGTCCTATTGATAAGATATCTTCATAGTTCTCAGCAACAGTTAAAGTGTTTTAGCTAATTGTCAAGAGCTGTATATTTAGCTTATTTTTGTTCATATTTACAATAGGAGGCATTGAGGCACTGCACAAAACAAAGAGGATATAACTGTATTGAAATACTTGTACCAGACAGTGAAGGCAAAAGTATGTTTCATTAGCACACGGATTATAATTTTTGAAAGTAGAAGACTCCAGCATTTTCCTGTGAAGGTGGAGATGATATAGATGTGTGGACAAAAAGATACTTGTCACTTATTAAGAGAAGGTCAAGACTTGGTATTTAAGCTAAACATATAGTTTACTAAGTAATTAAAGCAAAGCTAATAGCATCTGATTCATAATTTTATTTATTCAAATGTGGTAAAGAGGAAAACAGGTAACCAAATGAAATACTGGTCAGCATGGTTTTGTATCAGTGTTGAGCTCTACACGTAACTAAGTATGAAATACACAAATGTATAGACAAGTTATTTGGAGCTCAGATTATTTTCCTGATTTGAGTCATGGTACTTCAAATACTATTATTCTTATCTAAGATACATTAGGGTTATGCATATAAGTGACATAGACCATAAAAATGAGTTACTTTGAATTTGACTGTGTAATTCTATTTTTTTCTTGTCATTATAATAAACATTATTTGCATTTTAATTTGATTTTGGCCTTTGTGACTCAGCTGTGCAGGATATTCAAAGGATTGAAAGTAAAACAAGATGGTTAACTGCTGGCTTTGTGTTTGGATGCCGGAAAAATACAGCAATTTAGCTTGATCACACAGAAAAGAGTTGGATAAAGAGATTTTAGAGAATTTCTCTGTAAAACCTTGGTGGAGAAAATGTGTACTTAGGAATGGAAGTTACCTGTGGCTTTGTCACCTTGGAATGTTGTGAATGTTTGAGGCCAACATTGATGAGTAAGTGATCATAACCCTTGACTCACCCAGATTTAGATCTAAGAAATCATACAACAGCAGAAGAGCAATCTCAACAGCAGACAAACTGTAGTGTCGGTGCTGTTTACTGTAGTCTTACACTGATCATGAGAAGTTAGAGGCTGCTGAAACTTAAATTTTTTAATATGAGTCAGGAAAGCAGAACCAAATTCTGATAATGATCCCCAGGTTGGCCATTCATCCTCAAGGTTTGTCTGTGCCACCTGCTAGGCTGGAAGGGAAAGAGAAGGAGAAGATGCACTCCCTTTCCCCAAGCCATTGTGTCTTTATTTCTGGGAAAGCACTGTTATGGTTTTTTTCTTCCAATAATTACATGGGGAGCTGAAAACCTGCACCTTTGCCCATCAAAAGAAACTAGGAATCAATTCCTGTGAGCCTGGGAGAGCAGCTGTTAAAAAGCCAATTTTTCTATTATCAGGGAAGGCTTAATCCACTTCTCCATTGTCTCTTCCCATCCTTTCGAAAGACATGTGCTGCATGTTATCATATTTCCATCAGTTTAGGGTAGTAGATCATCCTCCTTCATCTCATTTAGGCCTGCTAGTTGTTTCTAATGAACAAAACATGAGGCAAAAATCTCATTCAGTTGACTGAGCATCAGGATGAGTTTTGATTCCTTGCAATGCAGTCTAGGTTAAGGTGGAGCAAAGTGTGACTGTCCCAAGTGTGGAGTGGAAGAGCAGACTTGCCTGATTTCAACCCTTCCCACAGTTTGCCTTTGTCAAAAGAAGTAGATGTTAGCACTTGGTGAGCCCAAGGTTAAGATATGACCTTCTGGCATTTAGTAATATTTAATCCAAGAACTAATAATATGAGATTATTCTAGTACCTTTTCATCTTCTAAAATAAAAGTAATAAATGACTCTGTCACAACAGAATTGAATGTGGAGTTTGTTACTTTTCCAGCTAGCATGTCCAACAGCATATGCCCATTTTGGAGAATAAGTGCTGTCGCTTTGTGAAACTTCATGCTGCAGCAAAGCTCATTTCACTTAGAAGGGATTTGGAGAGCATGGTGGCTCCAAGAGCATGGAGGGCAACTTCTTAATTTCAGCTAACGAATATGTGTACATAATAAATGCTCTTATGGAGAGAGTTAGTGTTTCCAAGGTGAGTCTATTAGATGTGTTAAAAGCTGCAGTTAAAGACTGAGTATGAAGGTTAATGATAGTGTGATATTCATTATTATGGTAATGATCCACAAATAGGATTATTTTTACAATATACTTAAGGTAAGATTTTTGTACTGTGGTTTATGCATTGTGTAGTACGAATGACCTTGTTTCTGTGTGTTTGGAAAGCACACTGTGCCATGGAAAAAACTTAGATTTCTGAAAATAAAATGAACAATTAAAATATTTTTCTCTTTTGCCTTCAAAATACTCTTTGTGTCAACAGTCAAATAGATTAAGACTAATATTATTTAACATGACTGGTACTAATGAGAAATTCTATGACCAATCATGAAATTGTTGACCAGTTTTTGAGCTGTTTTTTATGTTTCCTTTATAGTACAAAGCAGATGAGACCTCTCGCATCATTCTTCTCATAGAAAATTTCCATATTGCTGTTCCCAGGTATTTGGAATGCTACAGGTTTGTGGGCAATTTAGCAGAATAAGCTGCAGCTATGGAAGATGCTGATATTCTCGGTCTCATCTGTTCCTTTGTTTTGCATGGTCCCATACCTGGTGGACAGGCCATCAAAGCTATGTCCGAAGGAAACCTTGAATTCTGTCTCTTTTGGATATTTTGCAGATAACAAATGGACTGAAAAAGAAGCTGCTACAGGCTTTTGATATTAATTGATGTCCTTTTTCGTAGCTGTTTGCTTGAGACACTAGTTTATTATAAATTCAGACATTGCAACAAGAAATATGAATAAAACAATTCTATTGCATTTTAAAAACTTTTTAAAATTCTATACTACCTTTTCTGTGCAATGATTTCATGGCTTGAAGACCTTTGTCTTACTAAGGCTAGAAACAAGAATTGAATCTCACTGTATAATCAGGGGAATTTCTTCTTTTCAAAGGGATGTGTTTCCATTTTTAATTCTCATAGTTAATAAGATATTAAACATTGAGAAATAGAAGTGTGCAGAACTAAAATTATCTTGGCCTCTCCTCTCTCTAACCATAACTACAGAAAGAAAAGTCAATATCTGGGTGCTGATCTGGAAGCTTCTCAATTAGTCAGTGTTGCAAGTTTATTAGAAATAGTTTAATATGCAATAAAATTACAAAAATGCTTTTATCCCTTCATTCTGCAGCCACGTACGTAGTGTACACACTTTAATTACTAAACCTTACCTGTAAGTTTTCAACTCAAAATAACATTCCCCTGACAGGCCTTTCTCACTGGAAGGATGCTCTTCTCTCCTGTTAGACTTCCAGGTGCATGTCACACATTGATCCACTGTACCAATAGCCTTTGTATCCAGCTTTTTGCCCATACATTCAGTTTGTGCCTTTCATGTTGGCGACTAATAAAAAAGCTGTATTAAAATGAAACTAAATCTATAGTTTGCCTGTTATCCACAGAGCCAGTTACTTTGTCTTAGAAAGCAATTAGGCTGGTCAGGAGTGTTCAGTAAATCTTCTTCAATAAATCTGTGTTGGCTGTTCTCATCTTGTTCTTCATAGGCTGCGGAATAGTTTGCATGGGGACTTACTGGATCACTTCTGCAGTGATGAAGGTGAGGTTGGGTCTGCCAGCCTGTAGTTCTCTGGACAATCCTTCCTGATGTTTTTTTGAAGCTGTCATGGCACTGGCTGTTTTCTAGTAGTCAGGGATGTGATCACCATAGTGTCTTGAAGCTGACCAAGTGGTATATGGTAACATCAGCCAGCTCTCTGGACACTTTCAGGTATGTGTCATCTGATCCTGTAGCCTTACACAAGTCCAACTGCTAAGTGTGACCATCTTGCTTGGTCCTGTACTGTGGTGTTAGCATGTTTCCCTCCGAACCTTTCACAGTGGGCACTGGGTTTTACTACCTAGCCTTTTCAGTGGAACTTATTGCAGGGTCACCTGTGCCCTTCTCCAGTCTTCTGTGTCTTCATGACATATCCCTGCCCAGTTTTAGCTTCAGAGTTAGGTGCTCCTAATTCCACCCCAGTGCAATCCAGCTCAGGATTTCTGCTTTTATACTCCCTGGTAGCTTGTCCTGCTTCTCTCTCTTGGCCCTTCTGTTTTTGGCATTGTCAGGATTTTCTTGTTTAGCCAAGCTGCCCTCTTGCTGCCTCTTCTCTCTCTTTTTTTAAATTTTTTTTTTTATTTCAGATGGGGTTGGATTCCCTTGCACTTTGCGGAGATTGTTCATGGGAATTGACCTACTGTTCCAACTTCCTTCACGTGTCTGGAGAGCCTCCCAAGGCCTCCAGCTTACCTCCTCCATGAATAGGCAGAGGTCTTCCTGAATCCTGGAATTTATAGTTTGCTGCTTGTCCCCCTCACTATCCTCAGCAATTTAGCTGAAGGTCTTAGACTGTGCAATGGTACTATCTAGCCTAGGATCCAGGATGTCAACATTAAAAAGTATTTTTAGACAGTTGTATTCCTTCCATGAAGAATAATCTGTTAACGCACCATTCCATGGTTAGTCCTCCAAAATCTGTTTGAGACAATCTCAGGAGCGGAGACACTTGAAGTCAAATAGTGTTGGAATGCTCACTTCTGATACCACATGTTTTTTACCAATTCCATGTTTTTGTTAGTTTGGGTATTGTATAGTTTATGACAGGTATTCCCTTTGGTGCTCTGTGAAACTGACCCAGAACTTTCTCACTGCATAAACACGCAGCCTTTGTCTGATTTTCACGTACTTCTGCATTTGTTGTAGTCTTTTTCTCTTTTCCATACAGGAAAATTTACTGATTCCCAGGAAGCAGTTAAATGTGAGGATCCAGATTGTATGTGAGCAAGGCTCCCGTGTAAAACTAAAATTGCAAGTGAATGACAGCTTGGTGCTTTATTTCTTTACCACCTATGATAAGATTTGGAGAAAATAAATTGTGGTTCAAGGTGCAGTGCTGCTTGGTAAGCATTGCTGGACTGAGAAGCAGTAGTAGGTGGTCTTGGAAATTTTTATGTGCAGGTAAGAGGGGGCTGGATATTTACATTTGGCTTTATTTCAGAACGATACGATTTAAAGAAAAAAGTGAAGTAGACCTTTATTGGTTTAGGTCATACCCTAAGTCAACAGCATTCAGGATGACGAAGGCAGTTCTTAAACTAGTGGGGGTTTCTTCACTTTTGAATTAAAAATCTAAAAATCTTTCTATAAGATATGTTGTTCTTAGCTGCAATGCTCAATGCAGTCACAACCTGTTCTAGGTTTAACACGTCTAAAGCGCTTTAGTCAAACTCTTTGAATATTTTAAGCTTGGATGACAATTTCAATAGAGCTTTATATAAAAAAATGTGCACCCTTTAACTAGAACCAGAATGTTCTCAGTGTTTTGGCTTTGACGTCTTTCTGTCCCATAATCAACTTTAAGAGGTACTGCAGGTGGCTTGGAGGTAGAGTGAGTTAACGATTAATAAGGATTTACGCAGCTTTTTGCGTCACTTTTTATTTCCAAATCATTTGCTAACAAGTCACCTAAGGGCTTAAAATCGACCAGGACAATAAACAGCAGGAGCCTGTGGTGCAATTGATGCTGATGAACAAAGAAAATAAATTTTAGAAGTCAAAATAAGTATTATTTGTTGCACTTGATACTATAAAATTTGTTTTATTGTAAGGATTACGAAGAACCAATTCAAAGAATCATTTTTTTTCTGTTGTAATTTTATGCAGAACCTAAACTTTCCTCTCTATTTAATGCAGTGATTATTCAGTTTATCAAATCTTGCTCTATGGCTTTTTCTGAAGAACATTCACTCAAGTGGATATTAGTCTTAATATATTTTTTCAAGGGTTTTTTTTCCTTTCTCTGTTACTCATAAGTCTCTTTGGAGGTTGTCATTACAGCAGGAAGTGTTACATCCTCAAACCTCCAGAACTAGAAGAGCAACAAACCCAGCCATTTCCATGACCATGTTGAAGGGTTCTGTCTGAAGAGTATGGTTTCCTGTGTTGTTCCTGTGTTTCTTTTAATCCTCAGGATCCTTTCAAACAAGATTAAGTCTTTTATAAACATTTAACTGACAATAGCTAATGCCTCCCAAAGAGGCAGAACTTCTGTTGAGTGTGAAATGATGAGCCTTATGATTTTCACTTTTTTGCTCCCCTCCAGGGTACTTGATTGCATTCACTTATACATAGGCAATTCCTGTTTTCCTGAACAAGACTTTGCCAAACTTTCCTTTTTCACTCGAAAGCTTCCTCACAGATTTTTTTTTTTTATAGTAGTTCTTGCATAATTTGATTACAAATACTGATTTTTGCGGTTGGTGCTGAGTTTACTTCCCTGCTTCCTCAGGCTTTTAAATGCTTAAGTCTTTTCTGCTCAAAGTGTGGACTTAGTCTATCACCAGCCTTTTATCAGGGATGGATTTCATGTATGTGAGCTCTGACCTGCAGTGCTGCAAACTATTTGCATGTCCTTTGCTTTGGGAGATATGTGTAATGAGATGAGTGTCTTAATAGTCTTGAACTAGATGTTGGAGAGCCTACTAGGTCAAAACAACAACTGTCTGTATTCCTCAACTAGACTGAAGTTAATGTGATTCCTTCATGCTTTTTTCTGGAAATACATGTTCTGGTTCTGATGAATTTTAAAGGTCTTTGAAGGCTATACAGTTATTGCAGGGTTGTGCAATTGAAATGCTAAACCACTAGATATATTGGGCTTGCTTTTAGTTAAGAGAAGGAAAGCAGCTGAAACTACAGCAGTTAAATGTCTTCTGATTGCAATTATAGAATTGCTCTCATGTCTCAAACAGAAGGTATATAAATTGTTTATGTGTGATGTATGTTGTGCAGTGTATATATAAATATATCAGAATTGTTTATAAATAGAATTCCTTAGAATATTAAAGTTTGCATGCTACAGTTAGTACTCGGAAGTCTTTGGATATGCAATTTGTATGATCATGTCACACCTTCTGAGTGTATCATGACATGTGATGTGATTTTTCTAGTAAAAATACATTTCACCAGTATATTTTCAATATGTTGAATAACTTCTATGAGGTGAATGTGTAGCAGAGTAAAGCTACATTCTTCTGTGGTTTTGCAAAAATGCTGACTATGGTTAGGAGCAAAAGGGGTTTCTCCTAGCAAGGCTGGCTCACCCTGTCTCTTTGAGAGAATTCGGCAGGAGCTTTGATGGCAAGGTTTGTTCTGCACTTTGCTTATGCTGTAGCTCACCGTTGTAAACTGAATGAACATGTTCAGCCGTTGGCCCTAGAGCTTTCACTGTTGGGTTGTCGTTATTCCTCAGAGACAACTTGTGTACTACTCTGTTGCACTTTATGTTTATTGGAGTTTGGGAAAGGAGCATTGAACGCTGTCTTAATACGGTGTATTTATGCGACCTAGTGGTCCTAGATGAATTTACACCGGAATCATACACTGATCCTCAGCACAAACAGAATCATACCTTCTTCCATGCAGAGCTGCCCAGTCAGTCCTTCGCGAGGAGGGAAGCCATCAGGGCTGCAGGGACCAGTGCCTTTCCTGCCAATGTACGCTACAGAGCTCTTTCCTCTGCTCTCTCTGATGGTAACTGTTCAACGGCTTTTAAACAAGTGAAGAATTTGCAATGTTATTCATAGCGAGGGGAAATTTTGCTGCCTCTGTTGTATAAGAAAGGGTTTAAACTTCCCCAGGGGGAAGACAAAAGGTAGAAATCTCAGTGCAGCACAAGAATAGAGATACTGATAAAAATGGGGACGTAGCCCAGGCAGCGAATGTGTGTTGCTTCACCGTTGCTCCTGGCAAGCTCAGTCTTGGATGCTCCTGTCACCACTCTGGCTGTTTGTTCTTCATAAAAACCTTGTTTTTATGAAACACTTGTCCCTCTTGATGATTTTCCTTGTGCCAGCCTAGACAGTAGCACCAGCTGATATTATGGGGGGAAAAAGCACCAAAACAAACAAAACTAGGTCTGTGTTTTTTAATAATTATGTGTTTAAAATGTAACGGGGATTCTGCAGTGTCAGAAATAAACCAGAGAGTTTAGTTATTTATTTAGAATGTTGTGTGTACTACAGTTTAAATGAATACAAGTGAAATAGTCACCTTTATTGAGAGGATTAAAGGCTGCCCTATCTTTATAAAACAAATTTACTGTTCATAGTCAATTGTACTTTGAAAGGGCAGTTGTGGCTTGTTGCCTTTTTTTTCATTTTTAGCATTTGCTGCTAATCACTGGAGGGGAAAACCTGCTGGAAAATTAGGGCTGTTCTGCAGTGGAGAAAACCATGCTTGCAATATATAATAGGGTGTAATTTACTATTTAAAAGGTACTTGTAGACAATGTTTGCTTTCAGTACCATTCTTCCAGTCAGGATCAAGTACTGAAAATGAAGTAGACAGCTCAGCAATGAATGTTGAGGTATGTGTAGTAAACGATTTTTTTTTTTTTTTGCCACACCTTAAGTACTCATGATAATCAATAGGTAAGAATTTGTTGTCAGATTTTTTCCCATTACTTTTTTTTCCTCTCAGATGGGTGCTAACTGTCCTAATGCTTTTTCCCTTTGAAAGGAACAGGTGTTACTTGCCACCATTATTATTTTTAATTATTATTTAATATCATCTGAATCAGTGTTTAAATGATCACGTGCTGAATCTAAAACTCAGTTTTGTAAACATCATAACAAAAGATTGGTAAACTCTATAGGGGCTGCAGACAAACTGGATTTATTTTGGCTGTGTGTTTTCTTGGAGCAACATCTTGAGCATTTTTTAAATTGTGAACAAAAAAGTTTGTGTATATTTGCAGACATGCAGAGCATGGTATGAATATTTAAATTACTTAGCTCACATTCTGATCTCCAGAGTGGAAATAATGCCTGTTCTCCCAGGAATACTTAAAAAGATGCTCAGGACAGAAATGATTTGAGGTGAACAAGACTTGCTATTCAAGTGAGGGATTTATTAGTGACTACATGAGCAGTTGACAGGCTCTGCCCAAGCTGCCTGCTGAAGGAAAGAGGAGGAGCACCATCTCAAGGGAGTTTCTTCTCAAACGAACCTGGCACCATGGACCCCTGACCTCTGTAACGAGTAATGGCAGGAAAAATCCTTTTCACTTCTACTTCAGAGTATGCTTGGGGAAGATCAATCCTCCCACGCCCTCCCCCAGTTTAAGCCCTTTGTAAACCACAACCAAACCATCTACACAGTTAGGAGACAGCAGTTTTCAGAGGTTTGTAACTTGACCAAAGGAGGATGACCCCATACGGCAACCCTGGAAAAGCACATCTCCAGAGACAAGTTTCAGGGCGAGGCTCAGAGGTCCTGTGGTCTCCTCTGTAGCAATATTCGGGATGATGTACATTTTCTTCCCAAGTGGTAGGGTAGAGTGTTTAATTGCTTTTTACCTCCAATCCTCATCACAACTGCATCTCACACTTCAAGTTCCAGTTCTAGAACTGTGAGCTGCTGAATGTGCTCAATTAAATGATCATGAAATTTCAGCATAACAACATATTTCTTCTAAACTCATTTTTGGATATGGTATGACCTATTTGTGGCAGTCTGTTGGCATTTCAGCTATCCTGAAACGGAGGATGTTACCATTCATGGTTCTATTTAGGCAAGATTGTATGATCAGATGTAGAAAGGAGAAGGTTAGTAACTCTTAATGCTAGTGTTTGGTCAGGATGGTGAAGTGTTATCTCTGTGGGACCCCAGACAGCAGTTTGGGCAACCTGTTCTCAGATCGGTCTTTCTGTCTCTAGCTTTGTGTGTTACTTTAGGAGCATTGTCTGTTCCCTTCCCTGTGGGGAAGTTTGCACAGCTAAACCTCTATTTCTGCACTGGCGTAGCTGGAAGGATTCAAGTATGAAGCTCCACGCGTGCACTGTAGTTTTGCCCAGCATCTTGGGAGCTACATCACTGAACTGTAAGCTGTTAGTTGTACCAGCATGGCCCAGAATTTTCATCTTTTACAAAATGAAATGTAAAGAGAGTCTCTTGTGAAATAGTTGCTCTGTAGAAGGAATTGAAAGGCAAGGGAAAGCCACTTGCTACTTAATGTGTTTATTAGAGGGAATCAGAGGTCTATTGTAATGGAGATTTTTACAACTTTGGTTTTATGAGGCTGTATTTTTGGGTAAAGGTACTATAAAGGTTTTAAAAAATGTCACTTTCACTCAAAGTTGCTTACTCTGGTTTTGGCCATACTTTTTGAAAAATGAAAGATAAATATCTGCATTGTTTTGCCCTCTCAAATCCAAGTAAGAGGATATTATGAGGTAGAAAATACTATTTTTATACCATCTATCACCTTTGTTAACATTTTATTAGACATAAATCCTGTAGTTTCAGATGGCATAGTGACAATATGGTTCACAGTGTATTCTATTTTTATAACTTTATTTAAAACTGACACATAACTTGCTGTACCTGAAACCCCAAGTGAGCCAGTTATTGGAGTGTAACAAAGTTTTGACGTCAGAACTGCTATTTATTCCACTGGCAGCCATTAGCAATGCATTACCCTTTGGCACTGTGTTTTCAGAAACATGGTTAAATTTTTATGACTGGTTCTGGCCAATTAGGATTCTTTCTCAATATAGAAATAAGGGAAGAGATCCTTTTTACAACTTACTAAATGTAGCTCTCCAAAAACAACAGCTTAAAAATATCAATTACTGCACTCAGGTCGCAAAACATAGTATTGAGCCACACTTCAGATCGACCGCTTGCTGTACGTGTGTGTTTGAGAGGCAGGGGTTAAACTAGGCTGCCTTGTCAAATGCATGATCTTTATTAGAATTTAATGTAATTACTGCTGAGTCATGCTCGCGGGTCAGTCTGGTAGCTTCAGGAGAGTGTGAGAGGGGATGAAGGCTGAAGGTAGAGAGAATTGGGGAGGTGTAGGGGCTGTGGAGGAAATTTGGGCGGAGGGGGTGGGCTTGCAAAACCAAATGGCTTGTAGAGAAATTTCAGCAGGAGTTTCTGTTGCTGGCTTTTTCCCAAAAAATTCAAACTTCAGCAACACTAGACTTGAGAGGGTTTGCGTGCTGCATGCCTGATGTACAGAGTGGGGGGAACGGCTGCATAAGAGGGTGCTGTAGGAGCTGATCCCTGGGCTTTGGTTTAGGGTCACTGTCTCTGCTCTAGCAACAGGAAATGCCATCATGTGCAAACAGAACATGTTTTCCTTCTGTGTCATTGTTGGTGATGTTCTGGGAGCTTGGTGGTACAGTCTGTGCATTCACACATCAAGTTGGAGTCGACTGTCTACAAAAGTTGCAAAACAGTTGTTTGTATGTGTTGCTTTGCTAATGTACTATAGATTTGTTTTGAAGGGAATGCTCTTTTATATAAAATTTTTCCATTCGTGCACTTTAATGGTCTTGTGTTCTTTAGATCAGTAGTGAGAGTGTTACCAGCCTTTGTCACAGGTTGTTCCCTGCAAAAGTGCTTCTCTTGAAGTCTCTGATCTTTATTATAATAGGCCAGCTTTAACGTATTGCTTAGGTGGTCGTGGTTGCAAACTGAAGTTCCTTAACTTCGGCAGCCATGTCATGATTTTCCAGGTAAATAAAATCTGCTTGATCTTAAAGTGTCTTAAAGGCACCTGTGTTTATGTGTAATGTAGTTATAATACGATTTTCAGGTATTTCCAGGTGAACAACCATCTCTTGAGCAGCCATGAGGGGGAAGAATTTTGGATATTCTGCTTCTAAGTCTTGTATTTGCCACATGCAGAGCCTTTGAGAGCCCTCACTGCTATCTCCTGTAATTGGGATGTTTGTGCTGGGTGCTGCGAAGTCTGACAGCAGACACAGCACCTCAGAGGTTCTACTGTCTTTTACCAACCTCTCTTTTAGTGACCTTATTTTAAGTTAGTGGAGAGAAACGTTTTCTTCTTGCTGGGTAGTGACTGAGAAAATTGTTGAAACGTATGTGGTAGAAAGAAGTAGTTGTGAGGACTGACGTAGCAGGGATTTGTTTGCCCAAGGGGCTGAACAGAAAGCCTGCCTAAGAGGTGATGGGATTTGGGGACCATTAAAACAAAAAGGAGAAAAGCTACACTCGACTCTGGAAGAAGGCAAACGGCACACAGTGTTTCCAGTTTCTCTGGGAAAGGCAAGCAGGCCGCTAGAAAGGGAGAAGGGATTTTATTGCCTGAGCAAATGTATGAAGGAGACATCAAGTTTTGCAGGGCGTTAGAGTGGCCTTGCTGGTTACTCCCGTGTGAACGTTTTATTTGCGTCTGAGTGTTTACTCTGAACTGTGTATGTGCTGCTGTGAGGTGAGAGAACTCATGCTGTGAAACATCAAAACCCACAGGCATTGTCCTGTATGATCCTTTCGGTAGTCTTTTAAAAACAATTTTGTAGTGGTCAGATCACTTGTTTGTGCTTTTCATGAGGCAGATCATCAACAGTCTTCTGTTCACTGACTGCACGTTTTGAAGTTATTTGTTAGCTGGTTGTTTCTGTACCGACACCAAACTGTGAGTGTGAGTACAAGGTTGACTCCCACTTTCAATCTCAAATTTAAGAATTACACTCTAAGGTTAATTCAGCTTTAAAATTGAAATACTTTTGCTAGCTTTCCTGAGTGCTTATGATCTACAGGTATTTCAGCAGTACTTGGAACAGTAATTTTTGGAAATCTGAGTAGTGATTGTAGACTTTTTCTTGCTACTGCACATGCAAGAATCGGGGAAGAGATCATCTGCTGGAGTCCTTCCTGTGAAAAAGGAAATTAATGTTTTGAGAAGTTCTGAAGTAACTGTTCAAAACGAACTCATGTTTAGGCTGTTACAACCTGCAAAACACGTACCTGCACCGTGGATATCCCTGATAGACAGATTTTTGTTGATCATGAGATAAGGTTCTTGACTGGAGACGTTTTCAGTGCAGGAAATGCCCTTGAGTAAAACAGGTATTTGTGAAAGGCCTAGGCCAGTAATTTCCTTGCTCATATGTTATAGTACAGGCAATACTTGCACAGTTTCCTCTAGTTTTAATTCCTTCTTGGTATTCTGTCCTCCCCCTAAATCAGGTATGTTTATCACAAATGCTAGCTTTTTAGATGAATCTGCTTGAGAATATTCATCTCCTTCGATATAACAGAATATCTGTAACTCCGACACAGTTTGTTCTCTTCATTGTCTCAGGAACAAAGTGTGTAACAGAAGAATAGGGATGGTCCACATTGAGATGTTTTTTTATTTACTTAACGTTCACTGTTTCATCAGGAACTAGATTAAACCAGAGATGCAAGGTACACAAGTGATTATTTAAAGGCCAAATGGTGAGGTGGCGTTATGGACAGCTTTTTGTGAAGGACTGAGTCATATCTACAACTTGCTGTTTCAACCCTCTAGCTTCAGCTGTGGTCTGGGAAAACTGCGATGTAAGTGTAATTAGCTTCAGAGGTTGATCTTCATTTGGCAGAATTGTGACTTTTTGGTGATTTCATATCAGTTAGATGGGATTTGTTTGTAATGAACATGAATGTATTTAATTTGATCTCTGCCTGTATTGATGTAGTGAAAAAGAAGCTTGGCTCATAACCCTTTGGGTAGATAGTTGGTAAATGAGAAATCATAGCAAGAAAAAGGCATCCTAAGAAATCTTTAAGACAGGACAAGTCTTCTTTCCCCTAGAAAATAGGAAAAGCTTTTAAAGGGATATTTTCTGTAGTGAACACCGGTTCAGAGAGCATGGAAATGATGGTATCTCAAGCATACCTGTAGCTCTGCATTGATTCTTTGTGGAGAAGCAGTGGGGAATAATATGGAAGAGAGCAGGAAATTCAGGAACTTGAGGACAAGTGGAAATATATAGCAACTGAAGGATGAAAAGCTGCCTAGAAGACAAGAATATATGTGAGTTTTGCTGAGAAAAATGGAACATTAGAAAAATACCAAAATGCCGAGTGACTTGAATAATTCATGTTTGAAGAGGATAGGACATTTTTAAGAGCACTAATATGAGTCAGAGGCTAAGTGAATGGAAAAGATGTAAATGGGGAATGTGACAGGCAAAATGGCAAAGAACAGAAGTTAAATATTGGTTGACCATTCAGCATCAGTAGTTAGAATTTGTTGGGAAGTCTGGGCTAGCCAAGAAGAAGCTTTAGGGGAGTCTTCAGGGAATCTAGTTCTAGGTGGACATATTGAGTGAAAGACAGGTTTGGGGTTTTTTTATGTAGAGGGGAAAAACCCGCAAACTGTGGTTGTGCATTTCTGTCTTGCTTCATTTATTGCTCTACAGCAAAAGTGTATATGCTGGCTCTTACAGTTGCCATGGAAAGAACTGTGGCTTGACACCTCTCTGTCTGCTTCATGAAATCAATCAGTGAAAACACTTCTAATTGTATGCTGGTCCCTTCAGACTTGGCTCTTCTGTGCAGGCTGGAGCCTCTTTGAGATTACCCACCTCTTTTTTTTTTTCTTTTTTTTTTTTTTTTTTGTGAAGTCTGTGTTTGGCTTTAAGCTAAAATTTTCAATTTCTCATTTGAAATGGGCAACAGTTGCCTATGTCTGATTATATTAGAGATTTTCTTACCAGGAACTTGTGTAACGTTTCCTGTCGTATTTGGCCAGCCATGATTTTCTGAAAAAAATCCTATGCACTTTTTATGCATACAGGGAAGGGAACAAGGATGATTTAAGCTCTGAGAACGACTGCTGGCTCTCAGGAAGTAGTCTTGCAATACGTATAATACACAAAAAAAGAAATGTGGGTTCTCTATGTTACACTCTTCAAAAAAGAAAACAATAATTAGCTACATACTACTTAAAATTTTTCTGAGAAGTTTTTATATATGTTTTGTGAAAACTGCAGTTTTAGAGGGACTCTGAGGGTGCTTTGACATTCATGATACTGAAGGAAGAGAGTCAAAGATGACTTCTGCACACTCAAGCAGAAAGTTTTCTGTGTATCCAAAATCTGATTTATCAAGGCAAAAAGTTGATGAGTCACTTTAAAACATGATGTTAACAGCTTTGAATTTAAACTGCGTATTTCCTGATGAAACATAGGAATGAAATAACTTCAACCCTGAATGATTTCAAAAAAGAAATTCAAAGACAATAATTCACATGGATGTTAAAAACATGGGTTTAAACAATGTCAAGAAATTAACTGGGTTTTTTTTTTTAAGAAAAAATCATGTATACTTCTGAAATTCCTGAACAATGTTTTCCTTTCCTGTTCTTAGAAACCTTCTTAAGTAACAGGAATTGCATAAATAATCTGTCTTGGTGGTTTTCTGTCTGATGATTCTTCTGATAAAGAATTTTTCCTAATGTCTCATTCAGAGCTGCTTTGCTCCTTTAGCCAAGTATTCCTTGACTTGCTCTTGCTTGGCATGCAGAATGACTAACACTGATGTTATGGTACTGAGATTAGGGATGCTGAAGCCACTCTGATGCAGACCAAGGTTCAGTGAGCGAGGGTGGTCAGAAGGGTCATGTCTATCTGTTCTAAAATGCTGATATATCACTGCCACACACATGCTTCTGACAAGGGGTCTGGGAGTACCAGCTTCATAGCTGTGAGGAATCTGCTTCAGGTCCTCAGGATCATCATCAGCAATCTTCTCACCTCAGTTAATATAGTGTGAAGAAGATACATATATAGAGAGACCTTAGTGCTTGTCAGAGTGATCCACAAAGAAGTGGTATCAGATAAACAAGCAATTAAGATAAATGGTGAGGAACATATTTTGGGAAGATCCCAAAATAGTTTTGACATGATTTAAGCCTTTGCCTGAATTGATTTGCTCAGCTTCTTTCTAAGAAGAATGATGCAAAATAACTGTAATGAGGTGAACATGTCTTTAATACCCCTAACAGAACCAGAACTCTCTGATCATCTTTTCAGCAGACAGCATCTTCCACAACATTTTATTCATTAATCTGTGTATCGAATAACTCACTAGTTTTATGGACAAAAGCAATATAATGTCAGAACTGCTTTCCATGGAGAAGTCAGTCCAGTGCATGAATTCTGAGCAGTCAGACTCACCACACAAGTTCTTGGGCCAATAGTTTCTGGGTTCTGTTGTAAGACACAGCAATAGCTCTGGGATCACTTGAGTGTTACTTTTATAGATCAAATCAAGCTATGCACTTTGTAACAGATCTAATAACCGTACTGTGAATGTGCCATCAAAGTCATGGGTATTGCAGGAGGTATGCGATGGAGATGGAATTGACCGCTTGGAGTTTGTGGCAGTTTTGCAGAGTAAAACCAGAGGTATGCTTGTCCTAATGTTAACGAGTCCTGCTGGGTGGTTCTATTGAATGATGTTTAATTTTATTTGATATTTTGTTATTGGAAATACTGTCTATTTTAAGTTTCTTTTATAGACTTTTTTCAAATGGAGTTATATGTAATGTTCTGATATAGGGAAGAGTATACTCTAGATAATACATTATACTGCTGGAAGGAAATACTAAGGTGTTTCTTTAGTATTTCCCATGGGACGTTTGAAACATTACCAGAGTGAGTTGTAGGAACACCAGTAGAGCCATCTAGTGTCTTTTGAAGAATTTAAAGGATTACCCATGCTTTTGCTATGGCAAAGAGAAATTTATTTAAAATAAAAGGGTAATTCTTTCACTTAAGTGCTGCTATTTGTATTTATATTGATGTCACTTACTCCAGCTTGTGAACAGGAACACAAATATATTGGTATTGTAACAAAAATGAAATTTTCTTCCAGTGAGGATTATTTTACTCAGTAATGAATTGTTTTTGCTGAAAGAGCATTGTAACAAATGGAGAGCAATGAAACTCCATTTACTGACACTTTCAAAGAGAAGCCATATCATAACTGAAAAATCTGTTATCTTGAGCATGTGCAAAAATATCGAGCTATCAACCAGCTTGTGTTTACAGTTCGATTCTTAAATTCTTCATGTCATCAGGTAATAAGTGATTATTTTTTTATCTTTCCAAGAGTCCCACATTAAAAACTTTTGAGTCTTATCTTAGTACCCTGATACGGAAAATGAATCTGCTTGAAGTAAATACATAGATGATTCAGGACTAATTGTTTAGCTTTGAGTGACAAAACCAAGGATTAATGTTCCAGAGCTGTGTCAAACTACACTTACTTTATAATTGGACTAAATACATGGTTACTTTATCTTAATTCAAGTTTATCTTTAATTCTGGAAAGAAATTTAGAACAGGCTCAGTGATCTATAGTGTTCTTAAGGACTTAATTCAAAACCTGTCATCAATATGCACTGAAGCTTTTCACCTGCCTGAAGGGCTGCCATATAGCTGGACTTCTTTGGAGTGTCTGGGAGTTGAGTTAAAAGGCAGGAAATTCCAGTTAGATGTTAGGGGGGATAATTGCTATGAGGGTGGTAGATATAAAGAGGTTACCCGGAGAGCTTGTGGAATCCCTATCTTTCAGAGTGTTCAAGGCTCACCTGGACCTGGCCTTGAGTAACTGCATCTAATTAGACCTACATTGAGCAGAGGGCTGGACTGGGAGACCTCTGGAGGTCTTTTGTGACAAATTATTCTCTGATTCTGTGATCCTCAGGTAAAAAGATGACACATTAGAAAAAAGTTTTTCATAACAGTCTGAACAACGGATCAACTGGATTTTTGCATAGTTCCGGTTTGGGAAAACAGTAGACTGTATTTGTCTTCTGAAGCCTGTCAAGATTTGCTGTGTATTTTCTAGCATTTTAAAGGGTGTCCAGCCTCACGTGGAAATTACCTGTAGTTATTTTACTCATAAGATCTTAGTCTCTAATAAAGCTAGTAATGCAAGAGAAAGCACTGGGCTAATTGAGGAATCGGCTACTATGTGAAACAGATGGAAAACTGCTCATAAATGTAGAGAAATACAGCCTCCAAAGGCCCAAGCCATGGAGCAGAATGTTAAAGTGTTATTCTGGCTAGAAAGACATACACTTAAATACCACTGGAGTAAGTCAGGTTTGGTTCTGATTTGTGGGGGGTTTTTTTTTTTTTTTTAGAGTATTGCAGAACTCTCCTTTTGTGTATCACATTATATTAATGCCTTTAGACTATTTTACTGCTCTCTATGGAAAAGTAGATACTGAACTTTTCCTTCAGTAATGATCAAAAGTTGTTGACCTTGGGATCCTAATCATCCTTTTGTAGCAGCAGAAGGGTTTGGGAGTTGCTTTCTCTTCTGAATTTAAAAAAAGCTAAAAATCATTTTATTTCAGAGCAGTGTCTTTGAGTTTGCTATCAGAAAATAGCAGTTTCCAGTCAATACTGGTGTTATACTTGGTATAAAATTCCCTGATTATCACTTAGATTTAGAAAAATTAAGAGGAAGAAGCCTTTTCAGTGCCAATGTTGTATTTATGCATTCAGCTTAGGTTTTTCTGAAAAAAAAACCCGAATCATTTATACCTAAGGGCTATGTTAGTCTTAGGTCGGAGTATGTTTATACCCATGTTAAGAAGTGTGATGTGTGTATGTCTGGATAAGATTAAGTAAACATTTTCCAGGCTGAACTTTAGTAGGGAGAATTACAATAGCTGTTCAGATATAAACATGCTGTAAGAGACTTCTAGGTTGTTGAGTCCAATTGACCGGTATTACAAGCCACTGCAAAATTTAATCTCCTTCACTGTGCTCTATCTTAAAAGTAGGTAGGATGTCTATATGCAGTGCTCCAGCTATCCCAGAGTCTAATTTTTCATTATATGAAACTTCCTTTAAATTTCTGGCTAAAGTAGTTATCTAATTTAATTTTAGTTGCCTAAAATTAACTAATAGTTAATTAATATCTATTGGCTCTTTTCTCTCTCTGGTATTTAAAATGCTCAGTGGAGAATATCAACATCTATTCTGGGCCTTCTTTTTTGTATGCAAAACAAGTCTGGGGTTTTTTTATACTTCCATAATAATAGCTCTGATTTCTTGTAGTCATCCTATTAGAGCTTCTCTGTGCCAGTTGCGCTTCCAGCTGCTGTCTTTTAGGTCAGGCTCCCATGATGGCATACAATAAGCATGGTAAGGATGAAGTCTTACAAATAATACTTTTCTGTTGCTAATCAAAAGTCTTCTGACTTGTACATCCCAGGATTTTGTTTCCCTTTTTAAGGCTGTGTTTGCACTACTGTTTACTGTTCAGTTTATGGTCAAATAAAACTCCGCAGTCCTTTTCCTGATCGTTATGCCCTGATGATGAGCTTTCAGCCCATGCAAGGGTTTTTTCTGGCACTTCAGTGCATGATTTCACACATGATGCCATTCAACTCATCACATTGCTCTTTGGTCATTTCTTTATGAACTTTGTCATCCTTTACTGCAATACTTGGGACGAATTTAACTGGATCGACATTGCCTCTTCTAGGTTAATAGAAACTTGACTATGAATACTTGTTTGCTTATGGGTTTTTAAGGATCATGTCTCATGAGAACAGCTGCAGTTCTGATAGCCTGGCAGTCACATTTGTATAATTCCACATTATTCCTTCTATATGGTATCTTTTTAACTTAAGCTGTTCATTTTGGCTTCTTGGAAAAAATCCCCCTGTGTAGGTTATGTAACTGTTTGGTTATCTCTTACACTTGGTGGAGCTGACTCACTGTTTTGTTTTACCTCTGGATGTTGTCTTGGTTCACAAGCAGAGCCTTTTTTTTTTTTTTTTTTAATGAATCTCAGTTGGATATATATTCCCAGGAGAGAGAAACAGAGCAGTAATTTAAAATTGTGTGTGTACTCTCAAGACCAAAACATTATTCAATTAAATATTCTCTTATTTCTCCAAATACTTACAACTTCAGACTTTATGTAGTCATTGGCAGTGGCAAGTCACTAACCTGTGTATGTAGTCTCTGTACATAGAAAAATATGGGTGGGTGAAATTAGTGTATTCCACCAGAAATATGAATCATTCTTGTTTCTTATGTTTAGCTAAAAGATAATTTGCACAATTTTGATATGTTCATTATGTAGGAGGGCAGTCCATTTGAATGTGGCATCCTATGACTTGTATGAAGTAAAAATTACGATACACGAAACACTGATTGCCAGGAAGGATCATCACTGGTGAAATGAAGTTAAACTTGCCAGACTTTATGACAAGATATTTCATAAATGAGGTGGCAGAATTAGAATTTAATAAGAATTGCCTGTAAGAGTCTACATGGATGGAAATCAGGTGGTGTCTACAGAGCAGCAAGATGTTAATGGCTCCTAAATGAACTAATTTTATTTTTATGATTGCATTCTGAAACTAAAATTTTTAAATTAGAAAAAAGGTCAAGGTCGCTAGCAAAGTGAATTGCTGCCAAATTGTGTTTTAAGGCAACGTTTTAAATCAGAGGCATTCTTACAGTTAATATTCCATTCTTTTGTATAACTTTTGTAGTTTTTCAGCATTTAATGCCTACCAATGTAAGTAAAAATTTGTTATCTTAGGGGATGTACCTAACTTTTCAGATACAGTATTTGAAATCCTCCCTTTCTTAAGGTTTTGATTTGACAAACTGGTAAAATATTCCCTTTTAAATATGCATATAAACATTGATAATCTTTAGTAGGATTAAGGAAATTTAGTTTCTTTCCAAGAATGGAACACAATGTTATGAGAAGCAAATATAGCTTTAATTTTGATTTTAAGTGCTTTCTAATTTGGAAAAAATTTTCAGAGTTCATAAATTCACAAGTAACAAGTATGGTTTAACAAGGCAGAGTAATGATTTGGTGTAAAGAATGGGTAGTAGAAGCAAAGAAGCACAGTTTTTTTCTGCCTGGCTATAGGGCTCACAGTCATCTCATTGCAAAGCAGTGAGCTCACCAGTGATGTACCACAGGGATACATGGGTAGGGTAAGCAACCTCTTTATTCATAAATAATCTCAAGACAACAGTAAATTAGTGGCACGATCATTGATTAGGCTGTTACCTAATACAGGAAAAAGTAAGACTTATTCTGAAGAACTCCAAAACCTTGTAGGCAGGTGGGTAAAAAGACATAGTTAAGTGATGTGTGGCAAAATTACTTCTCTAGTGATGGGCTAAGAACTGACCAGTCAGTAGTGAAATACTGGGCTGGTCATATGTAGTTGTATGAAAACTTAGTGCTTGGTGTTCGCTGGTGGTTAGAAGAGCATGCTAAAAACCTCTAGGAGAGGAATAGAGAACAGAACAGTGAACATTAGCCTGTCATTTAAACATCTAAAATTTAAAAAACTAAAATTTTTTAATTTGATGCACAGTTTGTGTTCCCTTGTCTCAAAAAGGGTAACACTAGATGCAAGCAAAGATACAGAAGAGCAAAGCTTTGTGGCTTCTGTCATGTCCTGATGAGGGCTGCCCCTACTTCACTTCTGACCTTGGTTGCATTCCTCTTGTGTTCTGCTTCTCCTGTTTCTCCCTGCCACAGTTAGGAGCATATAGCTGGGAGC
This sequence comes from Bucorvus abyssinicus, assembly GCA_009769605.1. Classification (NCBI taxonomy): domain Eukaryota; kingdom Metazoa; phylum Chordata; class Aves; order Bucerotiformes; family Bucorvidae; genus Bucorvus; species Bucorvus abyssinicus. Next base: position 13,656,255 of record CM020043.1, on the reverse strand, counting down.
TGTGAGTCTGTCCAAGTGATGGGCAGACAGAATAATGCTTAAGGTGGGAGTCCATTAGGAATGTAGCCATGCTCTTATATGAGATAGCTTAGATAACGACAGGAGGGAAGAAAAAGTTACTTATTTCATTTGTAATAAATTCTTGATGCCAGGTGTATTCATCCTTAGTGTTCAAAGGTTTAACTACCATGTCAACAAAAGAAAAATAGTTTGTCAAAGGAAATAAAAATCCTGTAGGGCTCTATCAGGAGACTCCAATACTGTCAGCTGCTGAGTGATTAAGAAAAGAAAAAAGGCTTCTGTGGCTCAGATTGTTTCTCTATTTATTAGGTCATGGTATTGCACTGAGTGTCAAGGTCTGGACTCCTATTTGGTTAACAAGGCAAAGGTTATGCAAATATATTCCAAGTATCAGTAGCAGCAGGTCTGTCAAAACAACAATTACGTACAGTCTTGAGCAAGCTCTCTCCATGAAAAGAGCCCTTTGGAGTGCCAGAACTTGTGATGTGGAAAAGTATTGTCTAAATTTGCTTTGGTAGCCGAAGAAAATGTAACAGTAGTTTCATTTATTATTCGGTTCTGCAGGGAGGAAAAAGATGCTTTTTACGTGCTGTATGTCTGTGTTTTTAATAACAGTCTTACAAGATATAAATCAAATGGCAATAGCAGGAACTTTAAAACAATGGAACAAGGGGGTTGTAGGCAGGAGTAGCCTTTTTGACAGTTCACTGCGTGCTGCCTTTTTAAATCATCGGGGATGTTCTGTTAACCTCAAGCTAATGTTTTATATGCAGATAAATATGTCAATAAATTAAGACTTTTATTCTGCTAATGAGTGGATAACCTGGGAAGCTGGATCGCTGTATTCTAATCTTGAAAACGGAGTACAACATTATTTTGCACTTTCTTCTTAATCCGTAGTTTATGAATGGGTTACAATGTAATTCTGACATTATGAGTTTAGATGAGAAAGCACTAGGCACTGTAATAATTCTGCTTTCTTTGCTAGAAAAATAATTTACTTGATCTGAGATTCTGTTATGTGTAAATTCCTTTTTCATTAATATCTATATTATGCAGAGAATATATAATTATTGATTTAGGTAAGGTAGAAATGTATTTAGACAGCACAAACCAAAAAATTGCAGGGAGGGAAAGCAATAGAGAAAGTACACTTTTTTGTTCATTTAATGTGCAGGAGAGACAAGTTCTTGTCTTAAACTTATGTTTCATATATGGTATTTTGGTCATTATACATAGCTCATCACAACTGATCAGTAATTGGTCAGTAAAGCTGACTGAAGGATAAATCTGTTTGTGTGCCATATCACCAGTCTGAAACCCCAAATATAATTTCAGACTCTTCTGAGACTAGGCACTAAAGTTGATGCTACCTGCTCATTCCCTGCATGTTGAAAAAACAATGATTGTTGCTACAGATTTTAGTGTTATATTCATGGGCTGAAAACTGCTTATACAAAGCCGTTACGTTTCTGATGTCAGTCTGTACTTCTCAACTTACTGATGTAAATCCAGAATTTCTTTCTGCATTCTGGTAACTGAATTACACAGAACTTTTCTTCTTTCTAAGCCTAGTAGCAACATTTCTTTGAGTTCAGTGAAGCACCGTTGTGTCTTAATGAAGTATGAATTTGTGTGGGTTGTTGGGGAATAAGAGGAGATATTTAGAAGATGTCTTTTAAGACACTAGTACAGTAAGAATAAGGAAATAAGGCATAAGATTTATCAACTCTAAGGAAAGTTGCTTTACTACCTTTTCCTACAGTGAGAAATCATCTTAAAATTAGAACTTGAGTAGTAAGATGAAGGTTCACCCTGTTAGCAGAAAAACTATCATCAGAAGTGCTACTAGATCATCAAAACTTCCTGCAGTAATTGTTAAAATAATAGTAGTTATCAGGAGAGCTGAAATAACAGATGGATTCATTGATGTGTGTCATATAGGCAGTGTGGTTTCATTGGCTGTGGAAATCACTGTGTAAGTCTCTTGTTGCTACAGAACTGTGCTGTAGTCTCTCTGGTCCCTCTTGGCTGAATGGAGGTGGAACCATGTGTGGTTCTGCTTGCAAAACCATCCTGAAGTGCTGCAGTGGGACATTCCTGCGTCAGTAGAGACCGTGTTATGTTATTTGCATAATTTGGTTGGTTTGGGGTTTTTGTCCAATTATTCCTCTAAACTCTTTGATTTCCACCACATGGAAAATGAGCATGTGTAAAGTGCATCTGGCACTTTTGCCACCCGATTCACCATTTGCTGAGCAAATGTTCTCTGCTCTGTCATCTTTATTTGCACGGCACCGTGTTCCCTGGAGGTTGTGGGAGCACAGGACAGTGCGATGCAAACCGGTTGCAAAAAGAGCCAGAAGTGTAAGGAAAGCTGGTCAAGTTAAAGTCGGTGTTAATAAAGCTGAGGATCACACTGAAGGATTGGTAGTGTCTGAGATGATGGCACGGGTACTCAGCTGTTCTTGCTTTATGTCCTCTGAACCTGCTAACACCTAGGCTGTCCTGCTGCTGTGCAGGCTGAACTAACATGGCAGACTAACGGCTTCTGGCTCTTCCGAACGCTGGCAGCGTATTTCACGTTGTAGTGTATTGTGCAATAAAGATGCTGTGCAGAACTGTGCTACCTATTGTAGAACAAGGTTTTAGCTCTGGCTAGCTGCAAATTGCACAAAACAATATAATTTGCTCTTATTATTCAACAAAACTTTGTGTTACTTAGGAGACTTAAAAATACTTTTTCTCATATTTGGTAAGGCGTGTAACTTTGAAATTTGCCTCAGTAATCACTGATCTTATTCTATTAGTCTTCCGTTTGCCCAGAAATAAATTACCTCCTTACTCTGTAATTTAGCCAGAGAGGAATATTGTTGGTTAGGAACTTAACTTTTCTATTTGATTTTGATGGGATTAAACAATCTGCTATGAAGGCTGTCTATAGGTAAGATTTCTGATGTACTTTATGGATATGATCTTTGGTACTTGTGCTTTTATTAAATATAGTTTTCCTTTAGTTGACAACAGTGTTTACAGTTCCTTCAGTAGTTTTTACTGAACTGTGTTTGTGTTGGTGGACAGAATAGTGCAATGCATGAGTTATATAAAAACGAACATTTAAAATGAGTGATCTGTTTTGAGCTGCCCTGAAATGTCTTACAGGTGTACTTGAGAGGTGTTAGAGGACAGTGAGACGTGAGAGCAAAGGACAGCATTGTTTCACGGAATCCTTAGCAGAGTAAGGAGCAGAGGAAGTTTTGCTGGAAGCTGCAGGAGAACAATTAAAGCAGGAAATAAGTTGTTTAAGGGTTTGTGTAAGAGAGAGGGCAGGGAATTGGCCAGAGGAGATGGCTGAAGGCCAGCATTCTCATCCGTGGGATAGTAGCTGTGGCACTGTAAGATGGTCAGTGTTCTACTTGTTAATACAAAAAGTGGGTTTGGGGGGGACGGGGGGTGGTGTGGTGTGATGACTTCAAGTTACAAAGAAGGAAGTATTTAACTTTTAGAATGTATGCATGTCTTCTAAGTGTTCCCTGCTCTTAAGTGGGAGTACATGGTACGTAAAGGTTTACCAATATATAAATACTTGAAATGACATTTCTGTGATCTTAACATGCAGAATAAAATGATTATAGCACTCAAATGAAAACATGAATTTATCTTAGTTCTGTGGAAAATGCTTTTCACATACGCTTCTTCCCATTTTCAGGTGTTTGTTAATCAATGGCTGAGATTGGGTTTGTAATTTGTAGCACAAAACCCAGCCTAGACTGCACTGTTAGTTCTCAGCTAGATATATGGGCTTTTTCCAGAGCTGTAATTATTTTTTTATAAAGCTAGGAATGTAATGACAAGGTTCGTTTGTAAGTTGATAGATGTTACAATTTTTATTTTTATTGTTTCTTTGCAAACATGAAAACTGTGCTAATTTCCCATTTGTCAAAGGTAATTTAAAGGTGTTTACAGAATATTCAGCTCCTTTTTTGAGAGGAGTGTTGCACTGAGGCAAAGTAATGCTCACAGCAATTTCCAGGGGCAATGCTGAAAGTTCCAGGGATTTCTGTCTGGAGGACTTTGTGGTTTGCTTCAGGTGTGCCTGGTGCAGCTGTGAGTGGAAGTCACAGCGATGTGACAGCTGCCAGATGACCTAGGTAAAGTGAGTCAATGGCAACAACCCGGACCTGTGCCAGTGTCCTCATTACAGCAGGTGCTAACCTCGCTACAGCGAGGTGGTCTCGGTGCATTTACTGAATCGGAGCACCAAACTGGTCCTCCCATCTGATGTGCATTGGCAAGAGTTACCTGGAAAACTTTTTTATTCTGGTTCTCTCACAGAAACCATTTATTCTGGTTGAGTAGAAGGTAGTTGTCACTGTTGACAAGGGTTCGTCACTTCCCCACTTTGTATGTATTCATACATAGAATTAGTAAGGGGAGCAATGGTGAAAGATCAAGAGCAAGTATTGTTAGGTACACATAAAAAATGCTGAAGCACCATGAAATCATAATTGTACTTTTCTGTGGAATTACTTGGATGGTTGATGTCACAGCAACCTCTGAGGCAATGGAGAGAAACTAGATAAGGGAACTGATTTTCCCTGCTTATTTCATAGAAGCTATATTCATACTTTACTTTTTTCCCTATGCACATCCCTCTCAGCTGAGTAAAGTAAAAATAATATTTTTATTAAGAGTTGTAGAATACCAGAGGTGAACTGAAGCAGAAGAGCTTGAAATACATTAGTAGTCTTTGGACTGTTTCTTGTTCTCTGTTTTTTTGTCTAATTGAGAAATGGGGATCGGTACCGTCTACCAGAATTTACTATGCTATGTGTCATAGTATAAGATAATAAAATTACTGTGTTACCCTGAACAAAGGGTTCTGAACCCAAACTTTTCTATCTTCTAACTGTAGCAAACAGTACAGAGCTCTTGAGGTTGTTGTGCAATAAACCTGTGAAAGCCCCCAACAGCATATGCAACAGCTGAAATAACTTTTAATTATTTTATAATTGACTAGATTGTCCATGGTCCCCATGTCCCTTAAAATCGTGAAGCTTTTTTCTTGGAGAATGTAAAAAATAAAAAAGAGGGAGGTGAACATGTTGAATATTTTGAGAAGTTAGAGGTTGCTTGACTGTAGCAGTTAGTGTGGTGATTTTTGATTAAATTCCTATTATTGCACACAGACACCCAAGCCAAAAGAGAGTTAAGCATATCACAGGTATGTCTGCATTTTTACCTGCTCAGACCATAATCTCTGACATCATCTTAGCTTTCTACGTAGGTATCTTCAAGTCATTCAGTATTAAACCTGCTTCTTATTCTAAGAGAAGGGCTACAAGCATTTCATAGTTCTTTAGAGTTCTAAATGTTCTGAATATGTAAAGTGCTGTTCAACTACTAAGTTTAAATATTTTCTCTAAAGCGGGACAGTTGGATTTAATTAGATTGTAACCTTCAAAGATCACCTAAAATGATTTAAATGCTCTGTCACCCTTTTGATGGTATCCCCAAGACCTGCCCAACCCCCCCATTCAATCATGGTCTGTAATGGTTTTGATACGCTCTCCTCAGGATTTTTTGGAACTGTAAGCTTGGCTGTTCTATTTGTTATTTAGGGATGTTCCCTGGTTTGCCCCTCCTGCTTTTTCCACTAAGTACTGGGTTTTCAATATATTAAGACAGAAAAGGGTAATAGACAGATTTTCACATTAGGTAGGTATGGTCATGGAACATAAATCCTCTAATGCCTAAAGAAAACGTGGGAACCCTCAAAAAGAAAGCAAAAGAATTTCTGCTACTGGGGAATGAGAAGGAGGTAGGAAACTAACCATTTTTTAACATAGATTTACAGGTTTTTTATTATTTATGTGAGGTTGTTCTGGAGGATTTATAGATGATGTAAAGAAAATCTAAAGGCAGAAGGAATTGAAGGTAAACTAAGCATTTTTGGAGAAAATCTTGTGTGTAACAGGCAGTTATTTGAACATAGGCATAAAGAATAGTAGTTTATAGAGTTTTATTATGTTTTAACATGCTTGTGAATGCTTGTTGAAATATTTTCTTTAAATGTGTCATGCTCATGATCTAATAGATTAATCCTTGTCGGCACTCTCACCATTGTTACTATCTTATTAAAAGAAGAGTTGATATTTGTATTTCCTTTCATAAGGTAATAAATCTTTCATAGCTGTGTACTTGGTTTGATTAATTGAAAGTATGAGATAACCAAGATGCTTAAAATTTTCTCTAATCCACAAAGCAACAGGATTTCAGAGAACTGATCTGAACATCTTAATATAGCCATTATAATCTCCTGAAAAGATCTGGTTTTAGTACAGATTTATATTCACCAAGACACCTATCTCCACCTCTGATACAACCATGCCGTGTATAACCAACAGGGTATGTAGAGAAGCCATAATTTCACACAGCTAAGAGCTGACACCAAAAATGTCAGTCTAATTATTTTTCAGTCTTTTTTTATTTGCAAACTCCAAAACATTTTCTAGCTGAAGCATCTCTTTACCAAAGAGTAAATTTCAGCTTACTTCAAATATACTTCTTTTTTTAATTTTTCCTAATCACAAAGTGTTGGCAGACCACAAATCAAAGGTCACTGTCCCAAACATCGTAGCCATCTGCATAGTTATGACTTGTTTTAAAGAAGCGTAATCAATTTTCTAGCAAGCTATAAATATAGCCAGAATATTTTTTCAGATTGGTTGGTAGCACAGTAGGGCACTAGCTCATCGCTGCGGTCATGGATACTGTCTGCTGGGGCAGCTAGACAATGGCAATTTATAATTTTTTCCAGATCTCATTTATTTTTGTGTCCCACATATGGAATTTTAAAGTTAATTCATTTGCAGAAGTTGTAAAGTTAGAAACACTGTCCAGTTGGACAATGTGGTGCAGATTTTCAAGAAAATTCCTCTCATTATATTGAGGGGAAATACAGTCTCAGAGCTGTAACTATATAGCTTAAATTGATTTAAATACATTAAGTGGATCGTTGTGCTTTTCAGGAACTGTCAGTTCTTATTAAGCTGAATAGTTGTATTTAATTATGTGCTGGACTGGTTTCAATTTGAAAATGTGTATGTGTGATCACAATACCCCTCATGAAATCTGTTCTTTCAAGGTATTTCCCGGTTTTTACGCTGTGTTAAATAGGTTGATTCATTCTGTGCTAATGAGAATACCATTGTGTAGCTAAATATTCGTCCATATGGTTGCCTTCATAACTTTTTCCTGTTAACAGAGCTTTTTCTCTCTGTTTTGTTGTTAATCTTCGTAGCATTTTCATACTCCAATTGGATGAGCACAAAAAAGTTCTCTTTGCCTGCTGGCACACTACTTTAAAACTGTAGCCACTGTAGTTGACTAAATCTGCGTCACAGTGCTGGTTGTCTCAATGTTACACTGACCTGAAAGAAGGATCAGACTGAACCTGATGCTTTGAAAAGGTTTTCTTTTCAAAGGTAAATAATGTTGAAATGTCAAAAGATAGATGGGCAGGTGCCCTTTTGTAGCTGAAACAGTTAAAGGCGTTGCTCTCTTCATCCATTCCCTGCTGCCCACTTAACTTAGGCAAAGTCGTATGAGAGAACCTAGTGGACCTTGTAATAATTTGAATGCTGATCGTTGGGACTGAAGAGCAATTATCCTACCTGTAATCAAAACTCAGATGTGGAGGCAGCGGCTTCATGTTAGGGGCAGAAATATATTGTGTTTTGCAGGTACTGCTTAAAAGTGCAGCAACATGATGGTTAGTTAATCTTTTTAAATCTGTGAATTCATTGAGATTGAGAGAGAGATATAAAATAAATAATTTAATTGTAAGTCACCCGATGTAAAAGCAAGAGTCAAAAGTCCAAGTTTAGACACCCAAATGGTATGTATGGGAATATTAAGTAAGAACCACCTTAAATCTAAGAAAGAAGAATGCTAAGCACAAAAATGCATGTAAAAAACTCTACTCTTCCCGGAGATTAAGGGGCCTGTATTGAAAATACACTGAAGTATTTTATCTGCTTGTGATCCACTGCACCTCTTTTGCCCAATTATTTCTGAAACAGCAAATGTCACTAAAAACAAAGGTGTTTGTCCCATGGCAGGAAACCAGGATTTTTCTCCTGGCAGGCAAGCACTAACCACAAGGCTGTGCAGTTGTGTTTCATCTTGTCTGCTTCTCCTCCAGGTCCAAGAGCTGTTCGTTCTTTTCGTTGGGTTTTCACACTTGACTAAGGGCCCTGCTCAACACAGCAGGTACCTTGGTGGTCAGGGTGTTTCTGTGGGATGTGGAAGGTGTCCCTTTGAGTTCCTGCATAGTCAGGTTTCCATTTCTTTGAGATCAAGCAGGAAGGGAGTAAAGAGTTAAGAGAAGCTTAAGAAGCCATTGAAGGGTGGGCTGGACCAGTTTTGAACATTGGTATATGAAAAGTACTTAAACTATTACTTTGGTAATAGCACTAATGCTTCTGAGACAAGTGAGTGCTACTAATTCCTGCTGTACAAGGGGGAGACACTGCATTGTTGTAATTAGAACTGAGGCTATTTATTTGTTATTTTCTTACAGGAAACAGATTCGAGCCCTACTAGGACAGTTTAGCCAGGCAGAGGCTTTATTAATCTCCTCTGGAGTGGAGCCTGGGACTCTGGATGGAGTTCTCTTGGATGCTGGCTGTTCTTCTATGCAATTTGATACACCTGAAAGAGGTTTTTCCCTGCAGAAGGATGGACCTTTGGACATGAGGATGGATAGTGACAGGTACCTGTCATAAAATATTTCTCCTTGAAACTTAAATGTGTGCTCAGCAACCCCTGCAGATTTCATTTCCCCTTAAAATGAAGAATTCTCATCATCAAACCACATCTAATTTTGCATGAGTACACTGGCTGTCTCTTGCCCCAAAGCTTGTTTTGCTCTCAATATTTAGACCTTGATTATTGTCGTTTTCTTCTTGGCAATAAGGGGAAAGTTCCAGTGATGAGTAATTAAAGAAGTAACATTTTTATTAACTCTACCATTAAAATTGCACATTTTTGGAGTGTGTGGTGTACAGTCACAGGGCCATCTCCCATTCAGGGGCCTGTTTTCTCCCAGTTATTTCCGCAGTTTCTCAGGCTGTACTTGACTGCAGGCTCGCAGCCCCTTACTGCCCTCCCTTTCCTTTTCTGCCACACTTACTAGTTGTGGAACCCTCACTGGAGCACATTCAGTTTCTCCCTCAGGAAAGGAGCAACCTCCTTCTTTTCAGGAACGGCCCTCTGACCCAGTTACACCTCTCTAAAAGGAACATAATTTAAAATAAATAAAATCCCATCCATGATATTTGCCAAGTGAAATCAGATAGCAATGTTGCTTTTAACACGCTAGCATAATATTGTCTTCCATGCCCATAGATTTATTGTAAGCATTCCTTAGGAGTATTATAACCTTCCTTTCACATGGTGTAGGAGGCATATCAGGCTTACTTGTCACATTAACAATTACTAAATAGATCACCTCTATTTAAATTATTAGAGTTGGGGTTTAGTATGTTCAAGAGCATGAAAATCAATGGTGGAATGATAATTTCTACTTACGTAGCAGTTTCCATCTTCAGACAACCTAATGTATTTTGACAGCATTGTGTTTTTTACGTGAACAACCACGATCTCTGTTTGTTATATGGATGGTGGCAGTGATTGCATGAGGCGTTTCTGGATGCTTTGTGTTTTGGTGAACCTGTAGTCTTAAGAAATGGCATTTGATCTTTCATTGTTCACATACAGACAATGAGAAGCCTCGATTCCGAAGGAATTACCTTAACACATTTATGTGAAGTCTTAACACAGCAAATTTCACGGTACTCGCTTTTTCCAGTTCTGTGTAAAAAGCTCATGTGATCCTCCTGGGATCAGCCCTTAGATTTCAAGAATCTAAACTCCAGGCTTATGTTTGCATCATGAGAATACATACATGGAACCAGGACATAAGAACAAAGGGTACCTGTGGCATAACAAAAGCCTTACTCTACGGTTGTTGCTATGATACTACTTGTCTCTGATTTCCAATTTTTGTTATCTTTTCTAAGATTCTGCAGGAGAGTAATAAATGCCTGAAAACTATTCTGCACATACATGTCATTATAGAAGAGAATTTAAGTAGGTTGTATATTTTCTCTGATTAGTAAACCCATGTGATGTTTATTAAATACCTTGAACTATTTCAATAGCAAAGTGACAGAGATTAAAAAAAATATATGGCTTATACTGTTTATCTTGCAGTAATTCCTGTCATTTGTAATATTAGGTCATTTCTATTCTCTCAAAACAGTATTTGGATATAAATTCTTATGCCTTTCACTGAAAAGTGAAGTTAAATTATTTTCATGAGCAGTTGTTTCCATAGCAGGAGATGTGAAAGAAAAGATCTGTGAAATCAGTTCTGACTAGAAAATGACATATAATGCAAGGTGACTAAAATGAACCTGTGAGGGACAAGCGGTATTCTAAAGCTGGCTAAATAAAGAGTTACGCAGCATTTCCATTTTAACATGATACTGTAATATATTTATTCTTGTCAACTCGTTAAGCAGTTTGTGATAATACTTGGAAGTTTCAGCTCTTCTGATTGATGTTAAGGAACAAACGCCATTTAAAGTACCGAGAAACAGGATTAAAAAGGTGCAAGCTAGATCTGTTTTCAGAGGGTTGCTGTCTCTTATTTGGAAATCTCAAAGGCACTACTTGTATGCAGTGTGTGTATTTGACTTTATGTATCAATGCTATGAAGCTTCACCTCTTGTCAATGAAACCTGACGTCAGTGAACTAATTGGCTCTTCTTGTGCGTAGGTACCCTGACATGCCTACTGCTGCTGATGTTGTGAATGCTTTAGATCAACAGGCGCTTGCGTCCATCCTGAGAACATATGGGGAGGAGAGGCGCGCCAAGAAAATCGCTTCAGCCATCGTTCAGGCACGCAGCATATACCCCATCACCAGAACTCAGCAGCTTGCAAGCATTGTTGCAGGTACCCTCATTAATTCTTCACAGTGGCTGAGGAGAAAAAAATTAATCCCCAAAGTCCCAGAGGGATCTATTTGTACTTGAAATCCTGCAGGATCTAATCCTGCATATTCTGCACTGATGTCAGCTCTATGGGTTTTTTTAAGCTCCCATTTTTTATATTGTAGTTTGACGATTAGTTTAATAATAGATTTTACATGAAGTGATTTATCATTTTGCCAACCAAGTTGAAACACAGAATGGCAGCAGCCTAGGGAATTCTTTATCCCAGCTATTGATAAGCCTTCAAATACCAGGTACGTCAGGTACCACTCTTACTCTTAAATTTCTACGTTTTAATATTTTGAGGGGAGGTAACATGGCAGTTTCCAATTATGAATGAAATCAGATCATTTCTGTCTGCTTAAAGAACCAGGAAGCAAAAAGCAAAGCAATACATTGCTTGCTTCACCTCATGAATGCCAACTAGATCAGCCTGAAGCGACTATTGAAACATTTCATCTTACTTGCTCTTCACTGTAAACAACTTGAACAAAATGTAGTTAGGCAGGAGCTGTGCTCACATCAAGAACCTTCATGTTTGTGTTCTCAAGTAAAAAATTTCAAGGACAAATCCTGTTCATTAACATTTTAACATGTAATGTTGGGATATTTTTTTTTTTTAACGAAGAACTAAAAATTACTGGGTCTTGTCACATGTAAGTCTAAACTGCTGACTTCTCTGAATAGAACTTCTTTAAAATGGCTATCCAGATTTAACATTGACGAAAGAATAGTGTTCAACGTTGTGTCAGTATCCTGAAGACTTCTCAAAACTATATTGTATTCATAAAAATTTGTATTACTTAAAGTGGAAGTTTGAAGGACTTAATTTTAATGACTGAAAAACAAATTAAAAGGTTTGAGTTTAAGTCAGGGTACTTGACCAAAATGTCCAGTCAACAGAGGCCCAGAGTCTACCTGGTATGGTTAGAGGGCCTGAAGGCACTGCTTGCTGCTGTAAATACAGTGAATGCGAGGAACCCGCAACCTTAAACTTGAGAGATAAAACACAGTGAGTCTTTTATAAAACTTTTGAAGAGTTACATTTTTATTATATTCATTGTTATCAACATGCCAAACTAATAATTTAGGTTTTTGTCACATCTATCTCATGCTTTTTGAAAAACTGTTGATTAAAACAGTGTACCATTCTTGAGACTGAAGCAACATTAGTGTGCTAAAGATGAAATGCATCCTAGGCTGCAAACAAGCAACTGAGTAACTTCTGAAACAATTCCGTGCACTAGCTTGAACTAAGAAAATAAAAATACTAGTGCACAGAAGACAGTGATTGAAGATCCCGTTGTGTTTAGTGTGGTGTATGTGAGTCATTACTGAATGGTCACTTTGTGACAATGAGAAGGATTTGTTGTTCTTGCTTTGAACTCTGTTAGATTTGAAGCGCAGCTTGGTACATGAATCAGGTATTCATCAGCTAGTGTACATGCCAAAGGCAATGAATCCAGCACGTATCTGCCGAGGCAGTAAAGATCTATGTTTTGTGTGCTTTTCTCTGAAGCATGCAAGTAGCTAAAACAATTTTAGGACTGTCATACTGATTCCTGTTTGGGTAGAACTTCCAATTTTAACATGATTCTTCCAGTAAAAGAGCACACTAGTGGATCAGCCTTTGAACTGATTATACCTTAAGAAAACTTCTGGTAACTATAATACATTTTGTTTAATTTTATCATCTATCGTCAATATATATTCTTAGGTGAAATTGTATCCGCGAAGTTATTGAGGTAGGCCAGAGCTAAAGTGCCCGAGACCACAGCTACAGGATCCTCTTCATGGCACAACAGGAAAAATCCCCTCTGACTAATTCAGGACTTTACCAGAGTAAAATCCATGACCATTAGTTAAATGTCAAATCCTTTAAAAAATAAAATATTAATTAGAATAATAAAATCTCACATTTTCCATTTTGCAGGCTATACAAGCATGATTATCTCTTCAGAACAGGATCAATGTTTTTGCCTAGTATAGAGAAAACAAGCAAAACCTCTAGCCAGTGAGGCTGGGTGTTTGTGTATCTTTCTCTGCTTCTGTCTCTGTCTGAGAATTCGTGTATAGTCCGTATTTCTTTCACATGTTCTACATTACTACAAACTCAGTTTCTAGAACTCCAAAGTTTTGTGTTAGGGTCCAGCTGATAACTACAATCTCAGTGAATCGAGATTTGGACTAACCTGAAACTGGAAAATCTCATTTCTGTTTATGGAATGCTAAACTTCTGGTCTTCCTACCGTCCCCCAAAAGGTTGGAAGGTGTATTGCTGTTGTTAATTGATTGGCAGAATGAAGGATGGAATTAAAAAACAAACAAGCAAACAAACCAGCTCCACAGCAGTTACAGAACAATCTGACATTTCTGGAGTTTGTATTAGCAAAGTTATAATTTTAAGGTATAGCTGGAAAAAAAATATGAATAGAATTGTATGTCAAGATTTCCCACAACAGCTTGGGGCTAACTCAGGTATCCAAGGGATTTCTTGCTCTCCTTTGTTCCAGTTCAGTAAAATAATTTTTTCTATTGCTTGACATCAGGCCTGAAAGTTATCTTTCTACACACTTTGCCAATGAATAAGGTTCTTCAAAAAACCCTAAACAGAGTTTGGCCTTTTTTGAAAAGGCTTCTGATCCATTTAAACAAGATCTCTGTGAGCTACGGAGACTTCACGTGGGAAAAAGGAGTAGTGTTCTGTGCAGCCACATGAACATCATCTGTTCTTGCAGTGCAGTCGAACTCCACTCACTGTTGGTGGTTGGCACACAGCTATCTGCAGTGGGGAATGCTCTGTGACTCCTAAAGATCAACACTTCTCAGCTGAAGGTCTCTGCATAGATGTGTGGAAGTAGATTCAGAAGCACTTCCTGATGGCTTTTGCGGTAGCTCTTTGGGTTGTTTGGAAACAATAGATTTAACTTGGTGTGCAGGAAAACTGGTAATTTTAATATTTTTTCATTCAACTGCTCTGTTTTTATTTCTTCTGAGTGAGTAATGCTTTGTTTATTGCTCACTTGTAATACCAAGGTTTTGTTGAAAATTTAATTTTTCTCAGTGCTATTTACATACGTTATCTATTAACAGATCATTTTGAGATCATGTTATCATTTGGACTTAACTTGAAAGGAATTGATGATGAGATATTAAAGTAATTTAAAAAGTTTAAAAAGAACTGTAATGGATAAAGCTAGTCTCATTCAGATTGTTCCCATTTATAGACTTTAATTACCAGTTTGGAATTTGTAATATTGCCTGAATTTCAGATGGGTGAGAATTAACACTGTACTGGGGGAGCCTAGACAAAAGGACATTAGTTGCGTCACAGAAACTTATTAAATGCAATGCTAATTCAACAGCTGGATTCCTGCAAACAGGTGCACGATCTGAATTAATTTTTAAACTCTCCCACTCTCATACACTCTGAGGGCTTTAATAGTTCATATTGACAGGCACAGCACGTTGCTAATTTCATTCACAAGCTTTGAAATTTCAATACATTTTCAACATGTGAATCTAATAGATTTTTGAAAGTATAAGTAGCATCAGGGCATCCCAAAACTAAAAATGGTAATTTCTCTCACTGGGATTTCAAACAAGTCATCTAGCCAGCAGCGTGGTGTTTTTATGAATGAAATTCATTTTACAAGCTTCCCATACAGATTTTTTTTTTAACTTTTTTGTACATTGTACAGCCTGTTACCAGGAAGGATTTTCTTTTGGTGTCATGGTAATTGGAAGCGGCTGGGCAAGAGATTTTGTGTCTCAGCAGAAAGCACAAATAGGTTTTTATTTAACTGTACCAGAGGACTAAGAATGGAGTAGGAAAAGTTTTCTCCCCTACAACATAGATCAAAATCTACTGCCTTTACTAAAAAGATGAAGGGCAGCGTAACAGAAACCAGTACCAGAGATTACATTTATTAGTTAATTGCAGCCTCTGAAGACAGACCAATAAGTCTTGGAACTTGGAAATAATTAGTATCTGGTTATAGTTTGAGCAGTTTTGGTAGCATACAGCTGCAGGGGCTCATTTCTTTACCGGTTTCCTGACTTAATATTCTGTCCTGTTCTATAGAAGTGGCAGTGCTCTTTGAGTGTTCAACTGAGGCATATAAGATAGTGTTATACTTAGAGAATATGTCTGGATTTTAATATTTTTTCTTCAGTGTGTGATAAATTAATTCACAGTAATAAATTTATGTCACAGTTAATCATCATAGAAGATTATTGTAGGAAGATACTGCACTCAACCACCATGGCAGGACAGATGGAAGGACCTTCCAAAGACCTGTTAGTGTCCTACCAATGCTGGTAGCCCGAGTATCTCATTTCTTCTGTTCATCTGTTCAGTATCGCAATTGCAGAATAGCAGTGCTCATGATCAGACTACCAGAAGTCTGGCCAGATGTCAACATGTCCTGTCTAGTTGGGTTTTTACAAAACCAGTTTTGAAGTAGATCCTTGTATCATCCTTGGGTTTTCCGATAAGTAAAAGACATTTTGGTGACATAGGAGATAAAAATTACAATGTCTTACTAAAATTCCAGTGATATTGGCTGTGGAAATTTTAAACAAAGGATCTCATTCTAGGCTTCTATTTTTATGGTTAGGTCCCAGTCAAGAATCACACTCAGTTTTGTACCTAAATTACATGGTGTACTCTTGTGGGTTGGCTTCATTTTTATCTGTGATACTTTTGGAAGCTGAAAATACTCTAAGAATATCAGAAATCGATCATTCCCAGAAAAACAGCCATATTTTTAGAAAATATGTATACTGCTAAAATATGATAGATAAAAATTTCTGGATCTGCTCTGAGGTGAACACCAGCTCTGTGTAGCAACAGCCCCAAACTGAAAGACTAAAACTGATGCTCTTCAAGTTACAGCTATAAATTTTTCAGCAGGGGCAAGGGCAGGAATGATACAGATAGAACTGAAGAAATGCACTCTGTTTTCTAACCCACTAGCTTGTTAATAGCTGATACTGTGTAAGGGAACAGTGCTTTTTCATTCCAACTACAACTGGTTTTTTAGAGAGAGCATGGCAGCAGTGGGCTTGGAAGACTAGGGAGCTAGGTATATTGAGTCCCTTAGTGCATGCTGTGGAAACATGCCCATCTTGTGGTCTTCTGGGTACATTACCTGCTGATTTTAAACCCCATAGTTTCATTTAATAAACTATTCAAGAGTTCTGAGCATGCTACTAGTGTTTCTAGCTGTTAGTTGAACATCTAGAGAAAATGGTTTCTTTTGCTCAGTGCAGAGTTCCTTTATTGTTACACATTAAGAGACCGTTTTCTTCATGCACAAGTGGCAGTCAGTGGCTGTTTTAAGGATGCCATTTTCAAAGATTATATTTGTATGTGAGTTAAGAAATACAGAAACAGAAACAGATACTATGCCAGGTAGTACCAGCTTGGTGTCTGTTAGTTTCTTGGGTCATCTTACCTTCTGCAATTTTGAGTTCTCCTTTCAGTTCAGCTCTTTCAGCAAAACAGGCTTTGTGACTTCTGCAGTGAGGGTATATGTTTTTTCTATAATTTATAGAAACTATAGAACATGGTGTTCTCAGACAGAAATGATATTAGCTTGGTAGTGTAACTTTTTATTTACTCTGTTTTATGAAACAGTTTAAAACCACAAATTCCTGTGCAGTGGTTTGTGTTGGGAGTTGATCCTGTTGCTACTTTCTGTCTCGAAGGATTCAGACAGGAGTAGGAAACAGCCACAACTATGATGGGTATCTCCAGTTAATTCAGGAACTGCTAGCATTAAAGTCAGAGGAGGTAGGGAGTGTAGTTGGGAAAATCGAGTACTGTTATGTTGTTTAGCACTGGCATGGAATTACGGCATTTAAATACATATATACCAGCTGTAATGCCTTATTTCCAGTGGGCCCCCTTGTTTGCAAAAAAATTCTTCCCAGTTAGGCATTAGCATTATTCATTCAATTAATCTTTACCATACTCCTGTGCTCATTTACATAATAGATTATAAGTCTAGTCAAGTTTCACATAATGAAGAGTCAAGCCTAAAATACGTTCAATAATGATATATTGAAGTTTCTGTCAAAATGTTGGTCTCTACAGAGACTTGTATAACTCGTAAAAATTTTGGAGAAAGAAAGAGGGAGTTTTGTGCATCAAAAAAAGATTAAATAATCTGGTGATTTTTCATCCAACAAACTCATACCTTGACATGTTCTGCTGTACAGGCATGTGAAAAAGAACAGTATCCGCTGCATTGTTTAAATTTCTCATGGTATTTTTGTGAACGTTTGAAGAAACACAGGTGTAGTGGTCAACCTTTTTCTTTTTTCCCCCCAAACAAGCATGCTGCTTCTAAGCTTTAAGTCATTAATTGAAAGATCCTTATCAGCAGGTAGACATTGTCTTCATCTTACCCCTGCCTGTGAAGAAATGCATTATTATTGCGAAGGCAACAGTTGAAATAGTGCCTTAAAAGCACAAAACAACCCACCACAAATACTGAACTGACATTGACTACCTGAGCTGTAAGGTGAGACTTCTCTAGCCCATCTTCCATTTTTTCCCTATCTTAGTTTCAGCCATCATTTTGTATTTTAACTTTGTGAAGCATTTGGAGAAGGAATTTCTATGAAAGATTCTAGGAAAAACCCAACACTCAACCTCAAGGCAGCTCAGTTTAATAGGGTTTACTTTCAGAAATGTGAATTCAAAGCAGAAAATAAAGATATATTGAAAAGAAGGAAGCTCCTCACTCAGGGTTCAGGTGTAAGTATACTTTCCTTTAAAGTCATCATGCATGAGCGGGTTAATGGTGGGATAGCAATGGAGAAATAAGAAGATATTAACTTGTACCTTTTAAATTTGACAGGTGCTTTTTCAGCATCAGCACTGTATGCACGAAAAGATTGCTTCAGAGACCTACACATGTTGCTACCAAAATTTTCAAGCCTAAGATTTTCTGACCCCCCTGGTTCGCTGCCAATTCTGTCGCTACGCAATATTTGTAAATGATGAGCTCCATGAACTCCTTACAGGGCTGAAGACAGCTGAGAAGTTTCTAAAACCCGGAGGTCGCCTTGTAGCCCTCCTTTCATTCCCTAGAAGATCGTATTATCAAACGTTTCTTCATGGAATAGATATGACAGAAAAGTACAATCTTGGCTCAAGGCAGAAGATAAGACAGGCTCTGAAAAATTACTCTAAGAAGAAGATACAAAAAATGGAAAATCCAACTCTAAGTGGATTTTTATACAGAAAAAAGTTCTTACCCCAGGCCAAAGACGTTCGAACAAACCCAAGAGGAAGGTCAGCCAAACTAAGAGCTGCTATTAAACTCTAAAACAAAATATATAATTATATAATGTACAATTTCCTTAAGTTTTGTTTTCCAGAAGTCTAACTGGACAGATAGTATCCAGCTGAAAAAATAAAATTAAGTCTGTCAGAAAACATTTCTTTCTTATCTTTGTGCTTCTTTTTAATTAAGATGTAGTACAGAGCGTCAAAAGGTAAAATAAATTTAGATAAGTAGGTGTCACTAATTATTCCAAAAAGACATCTTCCTGAAAGAGCCTCAAAACCACAGTTTATAAAAAATTACAGGTTTGATGTGCTTGCAGTATTTAGATTAAAATCAAACCCCTGACATTAACAGTAAATTCAGTAGCTGATAGAAGCAGACACACTTTTATGGGGGTGTATTACACACACCTAAGTTAGATGCTGGTTTAGTCTAGAGTAAGGTTAAACTAACCTAAGAATTGATGATATGTGTCTCTGTATCTCCACTGACCTTTTGCGTGAATGCCTGTGGGACAAGAGCTAGTTCTTAAATTGATATCAGTATGTAAGGTTCTGTCCAGGAATTTGTAAATGGGCTTTTACCTTCTCTTAAAATAAGTAATATTTACTTCTGAGTAATCACCTAGTTATTTAATGTTTACGGATTCTAAATAATAAATGTGTCTTGGGAGGAAAAAGACGCTTGAAAGACCACAGTGTGCACTTGGAAGACTACAAGCAAGCAGTCAACTTTGTACTTGTCACAGGAAAAAATTCAAATGATGTTAACTTCTGTGCATTGATCCAGTACAACTCTTAGGTGATGGGGAAAAAAAGGAGTATTGTGGGTTTTAAGAAGTGTTCTCCTTTGCTTTAAGAAGTATTATCAATTAAGAGCTGCTACTGAAGTACTGAATTATTTTTAGAAAGCCCACTGTAACACCAGTTTCCTCTTTGGATGCGGGTTCTGCTTAGTAGAACATAAATTTATTTCTTAGTAAGTTAATATGAATTGGGTTTGGCTTTGGGTTTATATTTTAACTTATAAGACCATTGCTTTACTGTCTTTATGTTTAAAAATTATCAGAAAATAGTGTAAGTTTCAACTTCTTTGACCTCTGACTCATCTCTTAAGGAAAAAAGGTCCTTATTTAGATAATCAAATCAGTAGCAGGATTTCATTTGTGATGAACCTGAAACTTGGCTGGTGGAATAAAAAATGCCATTTCCGACTGAGCCAAATGACTAACACACACTAGCTTCTGAAAGAGATCTAACTGAATCATTGCAAACTTCATTTTCATCAAGCATCCTCTTAATGCTGATCTAAATGATTATTTCCCGGGAGTTTTTTAGGTCATATTGACACAAACGAAATATAGGTTCACTGTCTATAATGTACAATATATTGAAATATCTGAATGTTGTTTAATTCCTTGGTAAAGCTAAGTCATGTAATGTATTCTTGGGTGTACCCATGACAGCATCTATCACTGATCTGAAATAACACTTGATTGATGGTGGGCATTTCATAGTTTTCTGAAATTTCAATATTTTTCCGCTAGTTTCATTATACATGCTATTAAATAAAACATTCAACTTCAAATAATATTACTTCCTGTTGACATCTTAGAGGCAACAGACTGTACCTTAAATAGACATTATTTCATCCAAACATTAAAAATAAATAGCTAATGTTATTTTCAGCTAAGATTTCACTCTGAAATGTACTCCAGTTGTAGGTTGGAAAAATCGAGCCTACAGCATAGGTTTGGAAGAGTTGTGTTGCCGTGCTGTGCGTTGTTGAGGAATACACTTCAGGAAAAGACCATCTATTGATAGCAGAATTTTAAGTATCAGTATCACAGGAGTTATATGAAAGCATTAAAATTCCTTATACTTAAATCGATGTTTAAAATCTGCACTTGTCACACCCTTTCAAAGGCACAGTTGAACTACGGTACATCAGATTGGTAAATACAATTCCTTGTTTAGGGAAAGTGAGAGACTTTTCTTTACCTTTAGGTAACAACCATGTTTATGAGAAATATGGCAATGCCTTGGTGCACTACATGATGGGAAGAGTAGAAACATCCAAAATGTGGAGTATTTGTAGAGGATATAAAGTTGTAGTTTTGGGGAGACAATGGCATTGCCAAACAAGATGTGTGTGCAGAACATGTTTCTAAAGTGTGTATCTTTTCATGTTAGCACTTCAGAAGGGTCAGGAGAAATTTTAAAAAGGATAAAACCCAGCTATGAGACTACTCGTCTGCATTGTAAACATACTTTAAATCACATTTTCTAATTATTTCAATATAACTAGTTAATTCAAGTGAATGTGAAGTGTTGTTATGCTGTCAAAAGTACCGACCTGGTGAAGAGATTTGCATAGAATAATTATTAGAGAAATAGACACGGTTATCCTGTGAGGGTTTTATAATAACAATGTAGTGCTTTAAAAAAAAATGTTTTAAAGTATAAGTGCAATTAGCTGCATTTATACTCCATGAGGCCCTACCAACACTGCCAACAAGTGTTGCTTCCTAAAGAAAAAGAATCAGTGTCATTGTTTCAGAAGGCACAGGCTCTTTTCAAGTAATACAAGGAATATCTCTTTCTTCAGATTTTAAAACTATTACTGTTGAGTAATTTCTCAGTAATCTTTTATAGTCACAACTGCTGAGATTGCCACTTGAGTTGGAAAAATCCCAGTCTGAAACATCAGCTTATGTACAGATGTATTGAGGCCTTTGATAGCTGGAAGTTGGAGAGTGAGGGTTCCTCATGGAATACCAACTGGGAAAAGACGGACTTCAGTAAACACTATTAGCAAGTGGCTCTTCTAGTAGCAAGAATTGTATCACACTGTTTGCATGCTGCTTCCTAGAGTAGCATTTCTATGGTTATTAATGATTCATATAATTTTAATTAATATTACTCTTGCATTGGAGAAGACGTGGTATGAATTGGAGAGTTTATGCTCCTAAACAGTGTAACAGCACTATGAGGGAGGAAGCATGAGGAGCTGTGCCTGCGGAAAGGTCACGTGCAGGGGTGGAGTGATTGCCAATAACAGTCTGATGACACAGATTGTTGGTGATTATACTTGATTAATTTAAATTTTAAATAACTTGGATAACAGACTTGACTTATTGTTTGGAGTATCACTGTACAAAAGTGAAAATGAGATGAATTTGAATAAACAGAAGTAATGAACTCATAAGCCGCTTTGTTGCTGCCCATCCTGCCTTTACCCTCTAGCAAGAGTAACGAAGGAGTTCAGACTGGCTTTTCTTATGGCCCCAAATCTCTGCAGGAAGGGCCCTTCGTAGGATTAGGACCGTTTACACCCAGACTACAAACACTGTTCAGTGGAGGATGGGACTCGCTCTTCGTATCATTTATACATTTTCATATAGCAGTTGCTTAAAACTAATCTGTAACTTAGAATAATACGCCAATTATATTTATTAGTCTTTAACAGCCTAATCAATGTGAGGCCTTTCTACCACCTGAGGTATACTGGAATTAAAGCAGGATTTTGTGGTTTAATTAAGTCTGCAGTGCTACTGTGGATCTTGCAAATAATTTAAATGAATATAGAACAACTATTCCCTTCCCCTTTCCTCCCAACCCTTGTAGAAAATAGATGGAAAAAAGTGTTTAATTAAAAATAAGAAAGAAGCAGTGAAGTGAACACCTTAGAAAAATGTAATTTATGAGGTTGACAAAATGTCCTACATGCAGTATTTCTGCTACTTTTTTTCTGTTCACTGCCTAGTTTTCCCGGTTTGGGGATGAGCAGTAACAGGGGAGGTAGCTCGGGCTCTGTACATGGACACAGAGCATGGTTCTAGTGCACAACCAAAGTAACAGTGAGAAGGTAACATATGCTTCTATATCCAGCTGTGAGTGGTGTTCCCTCTGTCTCCTTTGCAGCTGGAGTTGTCTTTGCCCTTGTGAAGCCCCCGGTGGGTTTACCCCAGGGTGAACGAGAGGGCTTTTCTTTTTCAGAATGCTGTAATACCTGTCCATCCAACTGTATTAAAATCAATGCAAGTTACTACTTCTTGATACGTTTAAGTGATGATTATGCCATGTTTTTTGAGATTGCTATGCACCACTGAGACAGGAAAAGGGGCAAATATTTGTCCATGGGAAGTCTAAGCTAAAAAACCACGGAGCCAGTGATCAGGTGCCTGCTGTCTCACCACACTGACATAGCTACGTTTGTAAAACAGCAAACCTTTGCATTGTACCTTTAGGCAAATTATGTTTCTTCTGATGCTTTTAAAGCTGAATTGATTGGTTGTAATAGCAAAAAAAAAGCTGGAGTGTTTTTTAAATTTATTTTTGTGTTTGCAGAGTTAAACTTGGCCCTTTGTTCATAGCTGTTTCTTTAAAGAGTGAAACTGGAGATACAGCTCCCTCTGTCTGTCCTGGGCGTACCTGTGCTTCCTTCTTTTCGGAGAGCACCCTGCAAATGCTTATAGTAACAGCATCTTTATTGTCAGCGTGCAGATACAAGACAAAAACACGCAGATAACTTCTTCTGCTGGTCAGTAGTTGTTTCATACTGTGCTAACAGGAGTTTTAAGAGCGAAAAGTTGAGTCATTTTCTTATCTGAAAATGCTTCACTCAAGATACCTAATTCAAAGACAGAAAAACAAACTTGCACAGTAAGTTTCTCAAACATATGATTTATTATTAGAATAAAACACATGTATAAAAATTTTAGCAATTCTTCAGTGCCTATACAATTTTTACAGATATAACAGTGGTAAATGTACTTGGTGTTTTTTGTTGATGTTCATTAAAAAAAAAAGCTCTTCCGGTGGAAGAATCTGCATAAACAGTAAAACATAGGGATATGACAGATACTAGAATGAAATAAACGCACACTATAATAAATCACATCTTAGAGTTCATACATGCTAGAATACCTGAGTAAAAACGTAGGTTTTAGTGTACTCCACGGTCATTCGTTCACATACCACAGTAGTTTGAGTCTGTGGATGTGATTGACAAAATCTAATCTCCTTTTCAGTTGTAGGTTGTCTGTGGTTTATATTTCCACTGGATGTACTAGAGTTCAGAATAAATTCTCTACTAGGCTTATGATGTTATTAGCATTTTATATTAGCTGCAATTATACTAATAACATCAACGCAGTAACATAACATTAACAAGGTCATATCGCAAGTTGCTAACTACAAAAATAAGCCTGAGCATCGTGATATAACT
This sequence comes from Bucorvus abyssinicus, assembly GCA_009769605.1. Taxonomy (NCBI): domain Eukaryota; kingdom Metazoa; phylum Chordata; class Aves; order Bucerotiformes; family Bucorvidae; genus Bucorvus; species Bucorvus abyssinicus. The sequence continues at coordinate 13,632,641 of CM020043.1, read as the reverse complement.
TGTACACTAAATGTATGGAAGCTTAGTAATAACTTAGTCATCAACAATTCAGGCTAGAAAAACTTTTAATTCAAACTATATTTTAAGCTAATTTCTACACACCTTTACTGTAAATTGTGTATATATATGTATTTTAATCAGAAGTAGTTCATGCTTAAGAACATCTCTCATAGACTTTTCAAAGAACTGAAATAAGAACTATTGGCACTCCTGGCTGGTATGTATCTGAAAATGAAAGGTGTCCATAAAAAACTGTTCTGTAATATAGTGCAAAACTTACATTCTGAAGAGTAATGATGCAGGTATGCCTGTTAATACATGCACAACCTGAGAGCCTGATCCTGCAGCCTTTACATACGGGTACTCCTCATTTCTGCAATGTCCCATTTCTCGAAGCCGTGCTAGAAATGGAAAGTGAAATCGGGATGGCAATGTGAGCTGACAGAGCAGAAGCAAGTCCCATAGGCTGGTAGGTGGGTGTCCGAAAGCAGAAGGACTTGATGCTCTGAAAAACATGGTCCACTGGGTATGGGTCAGTTGTATGATAGTAACTAAACCCAGTAATGCTGAATTAACAAAGTTCTTGATGTGCATCTCACATGGCTGAACAATGGTAGCAGTGGCTTCAGAAGACTAAAGTTAGGAAATTATATATATATTTAAAAAAAATCCCTGGAATTGAAGCTCATATGTAATTTTTTTTACTGCCTCTCTTGGGGAGGGAGGGAAGCAGTTGACAGAAAAATTATTTGATCAGAAAGGACATTTAGTCTCTACTGTTGCTGCACCTTTTAAAAGGAAATAAAAACCTTCACTGGTTTAAAAAGCACGGGCTGAAGATCTAAACTGCATATATTCTGGAGTTGTCACTATGAATCAGGCTGCTGAAAGCTAGCAGGTGATGGGAAATTATCAAGAGAGTAGATTAATAAGAACTTGGCAGATACCTTGCCATACACTTGTACTGCACTTAGTAGTATTTTAAACCAAGGGTAATTAAGGGGTGCTTGGGGATATGTCACACTAGCCTTCACACCAGGACCCTGCCAATTTTCCTTGTGTACCTCTAAAGTAAACGTGGTAGCGCCGGGCTGAACCTGCACGCCTGGGCAGGAGCACTGCCTTGGCGATAGTGTGATGACCTGACACGCAGCTTCAAATCTGAGCCTTCCCCTTAAAATGTTACAATATCTTCCTTTTAGAACCCTGACTTATCCAATGCTTTATTAATAGGCTCTAGTTATTTGGAAAACAATGTATTACAAGCTGAGCAAAGGGGATATTTTCTGCTTGCTGCTTGAACTTGGGAAGTTTTTTTTCCCCTTGGGCAAGCCAGCTATTATTCTTTTAAAATTAAGTGAAACTCTCCTGGCATCATCATCATCAGTCAACGTTTTTCTTTGAGACAAAAAATAATTAATGAACTTAATTGCAGTGACCATTAGATCCAATTATATCCCAATGGGAGCACAGTTCTCCCATAAATACCTCATTTTCCAGCACCATATTGAAAATACTCTTTTGCAGTTTAGCCACTTCCATAGTTATAGTTGGCAAACATTTATTCAGCCTGTCCAAGTCGTAGCTTAGTTTTCAGGATTCTGTTTCATTTGAGCAGGCTTTGTATAAAAAAAAATAAAGTACTTGGTTTTCCTGAGAAAAGGCAATTGATTCCTTTCTTCAAATATAGTCTTGTGCTAAGAGAACAGTGCACTTTTCTGCATTTGCTTTTTTTGTTTGTCTTTAACTTGATGAGGAAATACAGATCTAATCAGTTCTGCCATCATTTCTCCTTGAAGTAATTGTTTTTATTAGGGGTACAGAATCAACGTTGGCTACTGAGTAGAGCTGTTGACTGTCACGTTCCCTCTTACAGAGCATAACACCTGAACTGCCCTTACTCCGATCGCTTTCTATAGCCTGCAGAAAAGCAGGCTTTCCTCAGCATGCCTTCACCTTTTGTTCGTCTTAATTTAATAATGAGGGTGTAGAGTAACTTTGCTCAAGGTGAGTTGTCTTTTCTCTAAGTCAAATCCACACTTGTAGTTTCACTTATTTTTGCATATAAAAATTACATAATGTTTCTGTTTTCCAGTCACCACATCGGATTCAGTGTTGACAACACTCATTACCTTTGTAATTAATGATGCTCCCATGGGCATGAAAGTCTCAGCTTTCCTTGAAACGTTAAAGTCAATCTCCAGCTTTCATGGCTGCAAAGAAAACCGTGCGAATCAAAGCCCCTTTACTTTTCCATAAGGATGTACGATAACCAAATGTAGATTTTTTTTATCTTTTTCAATTGTTTGGTTTTTTTTTTTTTTTTTTTAGGATAGCCATGTCATTTCTGGAGCCTTACTTCTGATTTTTGAACACTTTCAACCCCTGTCCTCCATTTCTAGAACATGTGTGCGGAGCAGAGCACGGAAGAGCCCTCAGGACTGGCTCTGTACTTGTCACCGTGTTTGCATGCCATCCTTCTTTCATGGTACCATCATGTAGCATCTTAATTACTGTAGGACACCATTAATTATCAGTTTAAAAGGAATTGTTATAGAACCATGTAATGAAGTAAATGCATAGAACCCATCTCGGTATGCCATTACACACCCCACTGCTGTGCGAGTGCATGTTCCCTGCATAATTGCTGCCTTTAGTCCATTTGAGATGCTCTTGGTTTTTCATTTATTGGCACAATTATCTTCTGTTGAGCACTCCCTGCTGAAAAGCTACAGTTCTAGTTACTGTTTTAGGAGCACAATAGAGAGGGATCGGATATCTTTGTTTTTAAATTAATGCATAGAATTTGAGAACATAATATAATATTTAGGGTTTCTCCAGATGTCTTCCAAGCAGAAATCTGAGCTAAATTGTTTGTGTTAATTGGTATATATCTTTAGCATCTCTGAATCTCAGTCATGACACAGTTAAGAACATGTGGTGGCACTGGTTTGAAGTTGGAAGAAAAGGAGGCTTGCTGCTGCTTCCTGCTTATGAGTGATTTATCAGCTGATCAGGTCATCTTGAACACACAAATTTTAACATTCTCTGAACATAAAAGCCTCTCTTAAACTCAAATCTTTACAAATGGATCCTTTAAAATATTTCTTACACTTTATATCCCAGTAAGGTGACAGATTGTTGAATTAAATTCATGCGTGAAAATAATTATAAATAGAGTTTTGTAAACACAGTCTTTCCTAATGAGCAATGTCCTTAGTCTTGATAGCCTGAGTCAACAGATTTCCAGAAGAGCTTCCTGAGCAGTGGGGGCACCTTGCTGGAATGAGACTGCCGTGTTTCTGGGAGCCAGAGATCTGGGGTCTGCGGCTTACTAGCTCCTCCTCTCCCTAAAGCGATCCTGTGTGACAAAACAGTGGGGTGTTTGGATGTGCCTGGGGCTGGCTGTTGACTGAAGTCTGTGAGGGTATTTCGGTGCTATTAAGAGACTGAGGGATATCTCTAGCAATACACGGTGTAATTGGCAATTGTGCAATTTAAAGTTGCCTTGGGTAATGGTAAAGATTGAGGGTTATTACTGGAGAAGAAGAATCAGTTTATCATTCCCCAAAAAAATACAGCACATGACTTTTCTTGGGCAGGTTAAATTGGAGAGGTATATCTTCTGCAATGGGGAAAGGTGCTTAATTTAAAAGATAGTTCTTTGAGAGTATCACTTTCAGTGATTCAAGTTGAGATATAATTCAAATTGCCTGAGTCATGCTTCCATATTTTTCCCCAAATTATGCTACGCTGGTGGGCAGTTAGGAATTACGTGGGATCTGACCCAGTGTTAAATCCAGCAGCTTGAAATGCTCTAAGGCTTTAGATGTCACCATGAGAAAACTTGAGAAATGTTAGAATGTGTGACTAGTACCTGGTTGCTGCCCTTAATTATTATTATTAGCTCTGTTTGCATTCACTGCAGCCACTGGTTCCTTTCTGAAATCCAAGGAGAAGGGAGTTGTGTCTGACTGCTTGTCTTGGCAGCGTGTGCCATAACAGCTTTTTATGGCAAGAAGGGGCGACGCCATGAAAATGTCATTTTCCTTATCCCAGCAGAGTGCTTAGGTCAGGTGTACGCAGGCATGACGAGTCGTCAGATGCCCAAATGTTGCATGAAAAGCACATGATTTGCGTCAAAAGGGAATCAAGACTTTGCTGGGCTTTCACTTAAAGTGAAGAATTAGCTTAAATGCACACATCTGTAATTACTTGATATGAATTGGTTTAGTGTCTGATTTAGTAGAACCTGTGCAGATGATACGTTAGTCCTGGAAATTGAAACAGTTTAGTTAAACCGGAGCTATTAATCCTTGTTGAGCAAAATTTATGAGCTTGACAGCGAGTTAAAATGGCTCTGTTGCATTTGGGACAGAGCAACCCTGTCTATCACACTGTCCTGCTCTTGAACATACTAACCTTGGGGTTTTATTGGTGATATTCTACTTGTCAGCATGTCAGCTGCCTTCCGAGCATGTTAAACTGACATTAAATGCCAATTCATGTTATATCTGTTCTCTTTGCAATGGCTGCAATTATCTTTTTATAGCATTTTTTTTACACTATCCTTCTTTCTAGAATTATTTAAAGTAACATGCAATGAGCAGCAGTGGAGCACCAGAGTTAAGCAATATGAAACCAATTCAGAAAAATGTTGGCAAGTACAGTTTTACCAAATAGTATAGTTTTGGGTTTGGGGGTTTTTTTGTCCAACGAGGTTACAGACTGTTAAGCCCGTACTCTTTCGTGGGAAATGGCAATGTAGCCAGTCTCCAGCAGCGTGCCAACAACTATGTGTCATTTCTTCTGAGTTTAATCTACTGGAGAATTCATCATCTGTGGCAGATACCTGTAAATACACAAATCTGTTGATCTAGAGCTCACTTTCTGCAGAAATGTAGTTGGCGAGGATGTTTATTTCTCTATACTGAATGTAAAATGTTGCCTTATCTATCTAGAGCGAAATAATGGAAGTTAAGGGGGTTTTGGAGCATTAATAGGCTAATAGGAGCGGCTAATAGGCTGGGAATACGTGCTTCCCATCCTGCCCTTACCTCTTCCCTTTCTTATCAGCTACACTGATCAATATATAAATAAGTTAATTAAAAAGCTGTTTCTAAGGGACAAAGTACAGATCCTTAAAATCTATAAAAATCTCAGTAAAGGATTTAGCCACTGGCTTAAAAATATATAGGATTATGGATGGATGGATGAAAGCCCTCAGCTTCCGTGGTTTTTATCGTTCTAACGAGCTGCGCAAGTTACAATAATAAACGAACGGTACAGCTCCCCGCCAGAAGTTGTTTGGCTAGTGGGCCATGACAAGGCCCTCTACGCAGAAAAGGTAAGATGCAAATGCTATTCACAAACATGTCCAAAATTACATCTATATATTTAGTCATAATCCTAATATTTTGGAAATGTTCTAAGACATCAGGATGTAAATGAAAAATATTTATTATCTAATTAAATGCACACAGGAAATTCTGATGTTCAATCAGGAGTTTCTGAAGTGTAAGTGTGTGCACGCAGAAACGAGCGTGTTAAGATTTTATTGAATTATTTAATGCATTTCACCACATACAGTTTTACTGTAATGACCTCTCCTTTCGATGTTGCAGGCTGCCTGTGACCACACTGCTCACCCAGGCCTCCTCTCCGTCTTCTCTCTGTCAGCACTGATGTCCTTCGCTGACACAACTGTTGGGGGAGCTGCTATTCTGAGCTTTCTGCAACAGTTCAAGTTTCTGTACAAACATGTATTGGTGCTAAGTGCTCCTTTCAGGAGGTGGATGTTGGAGACCAAACCATGCAGCAGGTAAGTTGTGCTCCAGGCTCAGAAATGTCTGGCACTTGCAGCTCTCCAGAGCCTGGAGAAGGCTCCGCAAGGCGAGCCCAGGTGAGCAGGCAGTGTGGGGCACCAACCCTGTTCTGCGTCTTCAACTAAAAAAGAGGGTGGAGAGCTTCGCATGATGAAGGGCTACCTTTGCGTTCCTAGAGAACAAACCAACATCCTACTAGAAAGAACTAATCCCACTGTTTTGCTTACAAAATGCGAGTCAAACTCTGGTGGATATTTTGTTCCTGGCTGTTCCTGATTTGAGTTATCTGTAGAGAAACTGAAAACTTTGCTGCAGTCAACATAGGCCTTTGAAGGGACTTGTGAAGAAGTCCTCATTTTTCTCTGTCTCCGCACAAATTAATAAATGATATTAAATACTTTAGTGATATCTCTAGGTACGTTTTTATTACATCCAGTGCTGTTTACAGCCAGCAGGGTGGATAAGTAGGTGCTCCTCTTGAAGCACAGCCCAGCGCTGTGGGTGGCTGTAATGAAATAAACTTTGCTGTCTGTGTGTAGCGGGGTACAGTGATTCTCACAAACCGCAAAAAGGCATTTTGTGAACAATGAATTAGAAAAAGGAAGAATGTTCATTTCTTAGCAAGCGTCACTCACCTAAGAATTAAAAATGCTTGAAATCTTAGTCTTCTTTAAAATATTTTTGGCTTAAAAGTTTTCACTGGACATTCAGTTGGTCATTCAGGATGTTTAAGCCTATGCAATAAAATAAGAGGCTAATGTGAACAGCTGTGGAGAAATTGTCACTATTTTCACAAGAGTCAACACCCACTCGTTAACAGAAGAGTAATTTAATTTGCCTGCTTAGTTTCTTTAAAGAAAAAAAAAAAAGGCAGTAGCAACCACGGAAAACAAAGAGTGGATGATTGGTTCCTATTATTTTTCTTTTTAGTGTGAGCATGAGCCCTACAGCTTTGTGATTCAGTTTAGTGATTTCCTTCCATTGAACCTAAGAGGCTCTTTTGAGAAGGATTCCTTTCCTTGAAGATTAGTTCATGAGTGGGTTTAATATGTTCTTGCAGAAATATATTATTGTTTTTTTCTATAATCTTGGCAGCGTTTCATTAATTATATCTTATTTTCTTTATTTAAGCATTTGCAAGACTTAAAAATAACAGTGTTATCACCTGTTTTGGCAGTCTGCTTTCTGTAAAGTTCCAGGTATTCTTATTTAAATGAATTAAGACTGTATTTAAACATAGAGTAGTGGTTCCCCTGCCTATATAAACATATCCTTGTCTTCCTATTAATAGCAATCCATCTGCTGTAGATCTTTCCAGCACACTGTAATGAGGCTTTTCCTCTTACCGAAAGGGAAGGGCAGCTCTCAAGTTGAGGAGGAACGGCAAGTCGTTGCTAAAAGCAGTACAGTTTATCCCAGCAAGATGACGTTAGTAGAGAAGTTGTGTAATTTGCCGTGCCGTCTGGTTCTCTGGTTACTTGACGTTCCAGAAGACCTAAATGGGGAATACAGTATTGTAGAGTATTGTGAAATTGTTAATCAACTGTGTATTGCTTAATCGGAGAGCAAGTGTAGTGCTGACCGGATTGCAGTGGTCAGAGGGCAGGATGCCGAGCGGGCAGGGCTCTGGGGTCTGTTCCCAGCTTGGTGCCTGCCTCCCTGGCTGGCCGGCGGCAAGTCAGTCAGACAGGGGTGTTCTGGTATGAATGCTACAAGTTAGATGCCTAAATCCCTATTTCCGAAGTTGCCTGGCTCTGTGGAAACGCTGCATGCCAAAGCTTCAACCAATCTGAAACAGTATTTTTAAATTCTCTCGCCTTCCGGTGTTTGTTAGGGGGAAGAGGAGGCTTCTGTTGCACTTCTTCTTCTTCACTAAATGATAGTCATAGTTTTTAGTAATTTCTGACCAGGAAAAAGAAGATGCTAAAAATGTCTAGATTTACATATTTGTGTAGCTATTTATAAATATGTAAATACTTAACATCATCTGAATGGTGTGCGTATAGAGAACTGACTGACAGCAAAGCTTTTATTGGTATAACTGCAATATAGCTCCTGCTGCAAAATTGTCACTGCATCAGCATAGTCTCCAAATGGGATCGTAGTTGAAAGTCGGTCTTCATTAGCATGCTGCTTTGTCTATAAAATAAAACATTCACCACATTTCTAATAAAATTCTGGTTTATGTGAGTATTAAATACCTTCTGTTGAGTGAAGTATCAATTAAGCAATGAATTGTGAACTCCTGTAATTTGTTTGAAATGGTGCTAATTACCACTGTAAGGTCTTTATTGATGCTGAAGTCTTTAGATGTAGACTAAAGGGATAAACACCTCTTGTTACACAGATCAGCTTTCACGCGGGCAGTATCTTTCAGTTGCAGCTTACCAAGAGCTAGAGTATTTCTTCTCAAATTCTGTCTCCCCACTATGTAAAACCTATCCCTCTCTTCTCTTCATGTTACTGAAATACCATGCAGCTTGTTGGAAACCACCTTACTCCTAGTGGGAATATTAAACCTCTTCAAAATTATGACCACTGGAAAATGCAAAGCGTTTTCAGTCAAAATGCTGAAGAAAGTAGAATACAATGTGTATCTGAAAACAAGAGTATTCTTTTCAGATCCTGAGTAGAAGCAAAGAAAATTCTGCTTTTCTTTCTTTACCCCAAAATGAAGATACAGAAAAAATGAATGAGTTTTTGGTCATTTTTTTCATCTGGCTTTTATTTTTCTTAAAAATTTGGAGCAGCTCTGCTGGAAGTTAGATCAAATTTCCATTTTACAGAGGTATTGTTGACAATATAAAGAGTGCTACAATGACAAATGAATCCTGAAGGCTATGAATTTGTTTGCATCAAAGGTCTTACACTGTAGGATGCTGGATGAGTTCTACACTTACTCGTTTACCTCAGCACAAAGTTTATATAGCTGCACTGTTGTAACCAAATCAATTGTATGTATGCAGGTATGTATCTAGATACGCATACACATGCGTATATATATACACACACACACACTCTTAAAGAAATCATGCTTCATTAATCAGCATGACCGTCCTTAAGGTATTTGAGAAAATAAGGGCTGTTACTTCAGGAGGAATAAGGCAGGCTAATGAAAGGAAGTTCATACATATATAAGTTTGGTAGCTGGTGAACATATCATACGTTTCCTACATTATGTCATCAAGGTGCTGTCATAAATACAACACTGTCTTATCCCTACCATTTATTGCGCATTTTCCAATTAGGTTTTTATGTTCTGTATCTCACCTTTGTATCCTACTGCCTTAGGCTGTTAAATTACACTAAATTCTCAGTTAAAAGCATAACCTGAGAGTCAAAAAACATACCTGAAAAAGCTGGTACAAAGCTGGTACAAAGATGAAGTACATGGGTGTAAGAGCTGCTCCTGTAGGTTGAGTTGCCAGGTGCCAGGTTGTAAACTCTTAGATGTGAACAGGGATAATGGACTGCACTTACTAATCCGTTTCTTGCAATACCGTCTTGATCTGTGCGCATCTGACATCCGAGTGCTTGGCTCGCAAGTGACCATTGCAAAGAATTGTGGTATTTGACTATAATTACTTGGAAAATGGAAGAGCAAGAGGGGAGAGAATTTGGGGTGGTTTGAAGGGAAAAAAATGTAACAAAGAGATTTTAAAATAAGGGTGAATTTAATGGAAAACTTTATGTCAATGCACTTTTTTTCCAAAGATGATGTGCACGTGGCTTTGCCAATCACACTTGATGAAGAAATGACAACTATCGTGTAAGGAATTGTTCTGTACTGGCAGAGGAATGGACTGAAAGAAGTCCATTTCTCATTTTAGGCCACTAGATTGTGTGGGTGCTACTTAACTGAGCTCTGGTACTTACGTTTGATATATGAGTAGCTGGAAATGGAAAACGTTAGTAGAGCCATCTACTTCTTCCTTGCTCTGTTCTGACAGATTTTTTTCTGGCAATGGTGATAACCACCATAGCTATTTACTTTCCAGAAAGCCAAAAAGTATTTCCCCTCTATGTTAGTGTTTAATTAAAAGCAGCATTAATTAATGTCCGTATTTCTGTTGTGTGTCGTGGCTGTTATTTGAAAGTCACGTATGAACAGTGATGTAGAGAAACAGATGGACTTCTGCAACTCAATTGACAGTCGACATGGCAAGTGACGTTACTGAACTCCACGTTCTTCATCTGTGATGCTTAAAATGTGTTTCTTTTACTTTGTGGGGGTGTTTTGGTTTATGTAGTGCTATTTTTGTAGTGTATATAGCATAGCAGAAGTAACATGGAAGCCCTAGTTGGTTTTGAATTCTCTCGTATAATGCTACTCAGTTTACTTGGGAGTGATTCTGGGCTGGAGCAAATTGCCAAAGAAAAGTTCCACATTCTCCTCTTGAAAGACCGCAGTTCTTTTGGACCTGCAGAGAGCTGTTTGTCTGTAACGCCGCTGCTGAAGAGCGCGTTGAGTCACACAACACAAATGCCGGCCTTGTCCTCTCTCATCTGACTAGGCTCCTATCAATTATTCTTGCCTCCTGTATCACTTAATGATACACCAACTCTTTCCACAAAGTGTATGTGACTCAAGGCTTCACCGTGCTGTTACCCCTGAACTATTCTTCCCTTTCTGAATCACAGCTTGGAGGCTTAGAAGGGATTTATTAGGGGAGGTACTTGGGAAGACCAAATTGCATGGTACTGGTAATATCAGGTTCAATTCTTAAAATAGCAGTTTTGTTTAAACAGCTTTGTTATTAATCCATTGAAAGGTTAATTTGGAAAGTTTTAGTGATTCAGCTTAAAAAAACATGGATTTTAAACTTCCTGTTGAACCTCTCAGAACTCCAAAATAAGTTTAAGAATTGTATGGGACCTTTTCCTCATTAGTTAATTTGAATGAGACCAGAAACACTATGTATTAACCCTTCCATTCATGATCTTTCAACATTTCTAATTAGAATCAATAAATTGAAGCAAAATAAAAGAGCAGCTGAATTTTGGAAGTTGATTTTTTTTTTTTTTTTATGTTTACAGAAGTTGAGAAAAAATAGTGGTAATTAAATACCCTGAAAAATCCCCACGTACTCTTATCTTCATTTTTAGGTGTTTGAATAGCAGACTATTCACTGGAGTTTGTTATGTTTTGCTTTTCTTCCATCGCAAGTAAATTTAGTAATTTAATGTGAATCACCAAGTCTTTTAAAAAAGAGATATAAAACTTGTATCAACCTATATTGCTCATGCGGTTAAAAACTATTTCCCTGCGTGTTCTTGCTGTCTTGTCCTAGAAAGACGGTTTTAATCGCTTAACATAAGGGGGTAAAAAGAAAAAATATGAAGAAACCCAGCAATATAAAGGACTGTCACTTTAGATGCTGAACCCTTCAACAAAGGGGTTTACAAAGGACACCTATTCAGTTTTTTTATTTCATCCAGTGTGACTATTGCTGTTAGGAGACTCAAAGCTTCAGGGTCTAAAAACAACATTAATGTTGCAACGTTAATAAAATGCCCACAGCCTCATTCTTATATATTTTTTTTCCCCCCAAATGATTACACACTTGTAATAAGGATTTATTATGATTATTGGAATCATAACAGCATCTTTTATCTTTGCAAGGAACTGATAGAGCTAGCACTATATTTTATTTAAAGCATACCTTAAAAGCCGGATTTACCAGGTTTCCAGGTTTTGCCACCTGGCTTACTGTCAAGACCATCTCTGTAGCAACTCGGCTTCAATGCTTCAGAGTCAAACACATGAGCAGACTATATTTTGGAAGTGAGAGTATGTCTGTGATAAGGCTGTACGTCATCTAGCTGCTGCTTTGTAACCTGTCTGTACTTGTCTCCACATACAAGGTGGCCTAGAGTCCTTCCTAGACCGTACAGGCAGTTTGAAGATGGAATTGTCTATAGAGCAATGTGGCCATAGAGACATAAATCATCCTGGGCGTCCTTCAGACTGCTCCCAGAACTAGTCAGCTGCAGTCTGCTGGTGATAAATGTGTATAAATAGAGCATCCAGCCTGGGAGTAATGCTGTATGTGGAAGCCTGGAGATGATCCTCTGTTGGCAGTATTGAGGATAATTGTATTTTAGCTGTGTTTTCAGTGGCTGTGTTTCAGGAGGACTTCCTGTGTGTCTCGTTAAATCACTTCATAGGTCAACTCAACCTGTATAATCTAATAGCACCTGTCAGCAGAATATATCCGGAGTTGCTGTGGATCTCAGTCTCATCTGCTGGGGGCAGGTGCATAAGGATGAAAGCTGAAGAGATGAAGAAAAGGGATGCACCTAACTGTGCCCGCTATGTTGAAAAGGCAGGGCTGAAGTAGTCTGGTATGTAGTGACTCAAATACTCTAGATGATGGACAAAATGAAGTCTGATCATGACATGGATATTGAGAACAAATCAGTCAAAGAGGAGAACAGGGGGAGAAAGGTATGAAAAGGCTAGGAATAATCTGCACTGTTCGTACTTCCTTTAGTGTGACCAGTTACTGCCTGCATGGCTTGGGCTGTGGTTCCATGGAATAACCTATCCCTGCTGGGGTGTGGCAATATCAAGACAGCAGTAACTTTAAATCTCTATGTACCCAGAAGGCTGAGAACACTTGGTTGGTTTGTGTTGCTCATATTCTGTAGAGTAAATTTGTTCTCTATGATGGTATTTTGAAATCTTGGATCCTGTCAGATTTTTGGGGTTTCAAATTGCCTTAAATAACTGGGACACAGGCATTCCTAAGACTCCAGAGACTAACCAGCCAAGGAGTAAAAATTAGTTCAGATACACATCTAAGCCTCATTTAATTTTAATCTAAGCTTCTATGGAATTATTTAGTTATTTTTGGAATGTAAGACTTCCCTGTTAAAAAAAAAAAAAAGTTGGACAAAAATTCATTTGGCAAAATTTGAAACTCTCCAGTTTTGAGGGGTAAGAATAAAATGCCTGGGTTTCTTTATGTCAATTACGTTTCTAGTGGTTTTATTAGCTTTTCTACTACTTAAAAATTCTACTTTCTGCTATATGTAGTTAAAGAAAAGGGGGGAAAAAAATCTCATTGTGGTTTCTGACAGATTCTGTCAATCATAGTAATATGCCCAGAGTAGAGCAGCTCTTTCACAGAAGGGCTTATTCCCACATAGAGGGATGACTGAGTGTACAGCAAGATGCACAGCCATGTCATATTACAGAAAAAGAGAATATTCCACTTTGAATTCACCCCTTCAGCCAGATCGAGAGGTGTGCAGTCACTCAAAAGGCTGCTGTAGTGCATAAGAAAATTGAACCAACAATCAGGGACTCTCCAGCCCTAGGCAAGACTGCATCCAGGTAATGTCTTCACAACCACACATCTCGTATGCCTAAAGAGGCTGGAAAAATGAGACCTGATTTGAAAAACCCCTCAAGTTACCTGTTCCTGGGTACGCTGTCTAGGAGCAGTGTCGGTGTGGGCTGGGGGCTGCTCGGTGTTACAGTCTTGCTGGCTGTACTAGAACCTTGTAAGGAAGACTCTGAAAATCAAAAGGACATTCACGGGCTTGTGTGATGCTTTTAAAGCAAGCTGCATATGTTTGTGCAATCCTGCCCCAAGGCACTCCCAATTTTATCTTGTCCCCTGCCTCAGCTTAGGACCAGCTCCTGCAACAGAGCAGGAGCCGTGCTAATTGGAAACCTCTCGCATGTGTTTTCTCATCGCATCACTTCAGCGTTTTGTTACGTGCCACTGCTGTCTCCACATGGTTTACACCTCTAGTCTGCTGCTGTACTCCGGAGAGCCGGGCTTTGTCCAGGCAATCCAGGGCAGGGTGCAGGACAAACCCTGCAGCCTGGATCTTTCTCTGAATGCGTTGCAGTTCTCTTCAGATGCTTTGGGGCACTAAACTGATCAGGCTCTTTTATTATTTTTTTATTTTTAGAAATTATTTTCTTAGAGTGTCTGCTGGTTCCTCTCCTGTTATGTCACATTAGCCACATCTCACATAAATGGAATACAGTTGAACTAATTAATGTCATGAGGTTGTTAACCTCTTCACAGGATTTGGTGCTCCCCAGGGAAGAGGTGTTCTGTAAAGGCAAAGATCTCTTCATACTAATACTTTCATATGGCAGAATTTATTTTTCAATTCAGAGTTAATCTTCACCGTCTCTTCCTTAAGTAAAATCTTTTTTCTGATTCGGGGTTTTTCTACTCTTTTTTAAATTCCCTTTTCAAATTATAATCAGTTTCATGTTCTCATGCACCGTTCTGCTGGATACGTTCATATTTGTGTGCCTGACAGTGTTGCAAAATATTGTTCTCCGTGTTTGTAACTGTCTATACATTTTCAGAAACTTTTACTGGAATTTAACCCTGAATTGGTATTGAGCCAATAGATCATATTTTCATAATGACATAATTTTCTGTTTTCTTTTTCTATTATTTTTCATCTTGGCATATCTACATATTTTATGATTTATGACATCAACAAGTGCTGCATTTTTTTTTCCAGGAATACTGTTTTCAAGGAATTTTTTTGAAAATCAGTAAATCTATTTCTACTGCCTGTGAAAAATTATTAAAAGCAAAACAATTTTAATAATTAAATTTGTTACTTAGCCTGAATACTTGCTTTTGTATTTTCTTCAAAATTTCAGGAAAAAGGTTCCCATGTGGTGAAGGCATTGGAGCATTCCTCCAGAGAACCGAACTCCTTTTCAAGGCAGGTTTTTCAGTGCGGCCTGGGCAAATTTTTAATCTCTGTCCATCTCATCTGTGGAACCAAGCCTGTAAGATTTTTACCTCTGTCTGTAAAATCAGTAACATTTGCTGAATAAGGAAAAAATGATCTATTCTGACTCAGTAGAAGAGCTAGGAATTACTCAGTGAATATTAGACAGTTGGCTGGAAGAAAAGTAAAGGAACTACCCTTTTACACATAATATCTCTGAGCTGATGAACACTCAGAAGCGAGCAGCAGCCCTGTTCCTCGCAACTGTGCTGGCTTTCGCAGGCAGACAAATTGTCGTCATTTTTAATGCGTGGTGCATGTGACGCGGAAAGGCCTAAGTGCCAGTAAATGGTACATTCCCATCATGTCAGGATTTTTTTCATTATTTTTATGATAGCCCCAAACAAGATCTAAATGAGAATGAATATGTATTCTGCTGTTGGTCAGATGTGGGTAGGTATCTCATGACTGCCTACTGAATTATGCACTTCTCCTTTACACAAGTCTGAAAACAAGAAATATTAAATTCTCACCAAAAGAAACATAAGCAGCATGAAAACATCATCCTAAGTGTAAACATGCTGAAGGTTAAGTTCTTTCCAGGAATTCGTTCCAGGTGTGCAGTAGGTACCTTCTCATAGACAATCTGTGAAAAAGTGCACACTTCACCACAGGGCTTCCTTCCCTGTTTGCCTTTGGTTATTAATCTGAGAACAAGCTGCGCTTGGGTGTTTGGGCTCCTTGCAAAAATTTACCTTATCCAAAGTGGCATTTCATTTATATGGGTATTGGCAAGCAAACATGTACCCTTCTGAAAGAATTCATTAAATAGGGACATGTTAGTTTACAGGTTTAATCCATATGATATTTATTGGCTGTCATACAGGCAACAACAGGCAGCCAACACACTATCCAGTGGACTTTTCCACCCATCTGTTTATCCATCTGTTACTTGAAAAATAGATTGCTTTTTTTTTCCCAAAAAAGCATTGTTCTAACATGCCATTGAGATAAATATATGTTTATGTATAGAACTCATTGTAACAGGACCATCTGAAACATCTAGCAATAGTATCTTGATAGGAAATAGTGCTAGTAACTGGTGTGCCTCAGATCCCCACACCGATGTACTGGTTACTGTGTCACTATAATAAACTCGTAATGGACAAGTTGAATTCACTGTTCTGCAGGTGAGAGAAGGAAGAAGGTGGGCTTTTGACCATCTTCTCAAGGGATCTATTGTTCAGCACTCCCTGGGTTGCGAAAATCAGAATGCTCTGAGAAAAAGAAAATGAATTCTCATTCTTAAAGCAGTGATATTAATTTGTGCGCTGTGTTGACATAGTAAGAACACCTCCAGAAGATAATCAACTTACTAAATTTTGGTCAGGTGCTTAAAAACTTCATCAATGTTTTGTAAGTTGGTTTTGTACTCCAGTTTTCTGAAGCCTACAGTTTTAAATATTGCTGTCTGATTGCTTAAAAATGTGTTATTGCTCAGGAACAAGAAATTGAGAATATGCTTTTGAAGGAAAAAACCCCTCAACCTCTGAACTTGATAACTTCACATAGCTACCAGCTATACAAACAGACTCTCACCAGTGATATCACTAGAACTACAAATTTCAGCTGTCCATTGTGCTGGTGCAATTGTGCTGATGGAGATGACTTGCGCTGTCACAGTGTTATAAAGTCCCTCATTTCTGGTGAGCCCTAGGAAATGTGCATTAAGAGTATATTCTTTACAGCCCATGGGCTGACTGATTCACGTCGATCACACTGAAAATGCCTTAATAGCAGATTCAGTATGATTTATGTTGGCAACTTGGTATTCTGCAAAATATGGAATCATTGACAAGGTCTGTCAAAAATTCCTATGGGTAGATCTGGTTTCATTTTGGTAACATTTGTAGCCTAAGAAATGTATAAAATGAGAACTGTATTGATAAATAATTTCAAAAATATTAACTCCTAGGGCCTTTGGTTTAAAAATAGAGAGCCCAAGAAACTCCTACGGACACTTCAATTTAAGAATGTTTATCCAGTATATGCAACAATGGAGAACCATACGGCAAAGCAGAGAAGAATCAAAGAACTATGGGGCAGGCTAGTTCTTTTTCTTCTGATTTTTCAGCATGTCTTTAGAGTGGAGAGGTTTCAGCAACTGAAAAATGAAGGTGGCAACAAAGGGTGATGTTGTTACTTGCCCATCAGGCAAGTAATGTACAACAGTTTTATTTAGTTGAAAACACTAATAGTAATTTACCAAAATGGATCAATTTTTAATATTTCCTAAGGGAGTTTAGTCATAGATTTCACAATTACAAATAATCTAGTTAGGAGACGAAGGTACTGTAGGATTTCCCCACACACATACCTTCTCTCCTGGGGAAACAGTAAGATTACCTGTAGCTTATTGCATAATGGGACATTCTGTGAAGAGAGAACTTGAAAAGCAGTTTTTAATCTGAAAAATACATCCTATTTTCTACAGCACGGAAGAAATGCTATGAAAGAAAAGTAGGAAGCAAAGTGAGAAAGAAATAGACAGCTTTGGTGTTCTAGCATTTGTCAGGGATAGGTACGCTACTGAAAAAAACCGAGGAATGTCATTTCCTAAAAGACTGAGGTGAAGAGAGAGTGTTCATTTGCCTAGAAAGGTAATCTGTAAATATAAAATTTTACAGTTTTGTAGCCCTAGTCTTTACAGACATGCTCCGTGGCCATTCAAAATGGATATCATGATAGAAATATAATGGAATACACAAATCTGGGAAGTTTTTGGCAAACTTTAAGGAAAGACTTTCCTGGCATAAGTTTAAGTGAGTAAGCAAGTTTAAGGAAGGGAATAATTTTGTATGTTTTATTGCTGAGAAAAAAACCTCCAAGGAGTAACACTAAGTATACAAAGGGAACATGAAGTAAAGTCGCATGGCAGCCTACTGGAATTGCTTCCATCATGCTACCCAGTACTGACACCCGCGTTCACTGATAGGACCCTACCACATTGAATCCCTGAAGTTCCATGGGCTGAAATTTGGGTAAAGTGAGAGATACGCCTCCCAGTCAGTAAGGTACATAATCCTGGAATCACACTGTTAACTGCCATTGAAAAAGTAAATAAAGTGTAATGAGGTCCAAAAGCAAATGTCAGAGAAGTTCAAGGATGAAGTCTTAAAAGTGTAAGAAAGAGTCTTTCAGCCTGTCTTATGGTTAGTTTTCATGAGCCAACACCTGGATCTCCCTTAGCCCGAAACCTCTATGATACCAACAGTCGGCCTTCGCTCTCTAGTTGCTCATTTATTCCACCCGCTATCTAAGAGAAATGCATACAAACCTTTATCTTACGTGTTAGTCTTAAGGGAATTCCAGGGTGTTGGTAAAGTTCAAGGAATCCCCAAGAACGGTGTTAGGTAAACAGTTATGTTGTCACTGAGGGGTGAGTGGTTTTCCAGTTGAGTTACTGGTTAGGATTTCAACAGCACTGCTTCTACTTCGCTTCAGTGATGGTAGTTTTGGGTAAAATGGTCCAAGGAGAGATACAAAACTAGCTCCTTACTGACAGTCCTGCTTTATCTTAGAGAGATACTTGCAAAGCTGTTTGTCTCCTGATAGTGACATACCAGCAGAAATCTTTGCGTGTAGAATACCACCATGTGAAATCTTGTGAGAGAGGTCTGATCTGCAAGGTAACACAAATGCTAATTAATCAAACAAATCGCTTCATTCACTGCATGTATCTGATTTATCACACATTTCAGGAGGGTGGAACAGCAGTAAAAACAGGTCTACAGCGTGCTCTGGGACTAGGTACTTGGGTTATTTTTCTTTCAGAAAAGAAATTATCTTGGCTTATATTACTACCATGAGATTTGACAATCTCATGTCTCATTTTCTTAATTTTAAAAAAAATTGGTGAATTCTATATCTTTTCTATATCCTTAAAATGAATATGGTACTTGGAATTGTTTGTTTATTTGACCCTGGTTGTACTACTGATAGCTGAAGTAAGAGGGGAGAAGAAAACCCAATCGTATTTATTTTTGTCAGTGCCTTGTCGAGTGGTTGTTACGTGAAGGGAGGAAAGAAAGGTGCTCTGGAACAGAGATTTCAACTTTATTGTGGCGCAACTGCATCCACTTAAAGTCATGATGATTCATTGTTTGTAAAAGATCTATTTTTAGTTGGCCTAAATTATATGGAGATTAAAGAGAATCATTAGCATAAAATTCCCCTTGAAGCTCCTGCAGTTGGTGTAATACAGAAGACTTTGATAAGATTTCTTCAGCCTAGATAACTTTGGAGAATCCCTAAGTGTGCACAAAAGGCAGGCTGGTAACCGTACAAAAGCTTTAGTGGGTCAGTGATCTATTCCTCTGAGCACAATGCAACTTTTCATACAGACTGCTCTCCAAAACAATGTTTTTTGGAAATAGCAGTGTCAGAAGAAAGGAACTGAGAGATAAGGAGGGAGGGGGTATGTTTATAGCTGTAGAGAGAACACAGGTCGTTGGGAGCAGCCCTGGTGTTGGGGTTTGCTGTTTGCTCTCTCAGTGCAGAATGAGCGCCTCTCTCACTTCGCTGTGTCTATACGAACTGTTGGTTCCTGTCACGTGAAAATGCACGCAGCCACTGAGATTGCTACGTGGTGCACGTAGACTGCAGTGGAGAGGTGACCAGCCACACTGAGTCACAGGTTGTGTAAGCATCTCTCTTCATTTCTCAGTGTGCTGAAGCAACAGAACTCTGAAGATATTTGTTAAAGTACTTACATTGTGACAGGTATGAAACGGAATGGAAACAGCAGGCTGCAAAGCACTTCTAACAAGTACAACTCGCACATTATAGTATATTGCCTTGGTGTAAGGATCAGTATTTGCCATCCTAGGCAAAAACATATTTGGTGGAGGGATCTAAAAGGTGCTAACATTGTGGTTTGTTTCAAAGAAGAAACAGTTAACAGAAAACTTTATAAATCGTGTATAAAAACATAGGTAAATGACCCCCATACTGAGCTGAACAGCAAATCTGCAAACCAGTGTTTTATACATCCCGTAATACCGTGGAATCTAATGGCTAAAATCTAACTTTGCCTGCTGGCATACCAGTTAATTGTTAAATGAAAGTTAAATCATGGTAACAACAGTTACTCCACAAAATAATCTCTGAAACGTCCTTATCCTTTTGTCCTGAAAAGACACTTGCTTCCTTCTCAGGTTCTTAAATAAAATATATTTGCTGGTAGAGGACAAGAATAAAAATAAAAGTGAAATCAAACACCGATCCGGGGGAATATGAGGGCATAAGTCTGAGTTTTCATTACAAAAGAGCTGAGATGCGTTGCAAATTTATGTACATGGAAAAAATACTTAGGCAAAGAATGAATCCATCGCAGTAATTCTCACTGTTACTGGAGAGACTGTTAATATGTCTTTTCACATTATGCAAAATCAGCAAACAAAAATAAGGGTCACAGCTTTGAGAAGAGCTGTTTGTAGTATCTGTTAGACTGCGCAAAATGTCACAATATGTAGTCTTCCAGAAGAAGCAAACAGACCATTAAATCTTGGGTGAATAAAGCATGTTTTCAAACTGCTACAGCTTTTTGTCTTTTTGGAATCATTACAGCAGTGCTTGGGGTTGTGGCTATGATTATGTGAAGACAATCGGACAGGAAGTTTTCGTGGGACTAAAATTTGCCCCATGGTGCCAGAATGAAGGTCTTATTTGAGAACTGCTTTATGCAAAGGAGACCCACCAGCTACAAAACAGGTGATAACCCACCAGGGGCAGATGTGTGAAATCATGGCTCTTTATTTGGATTACAGCGAAAGGAGAAATGAAAGGATGAAAGGTAGAACAGCTGACTCAGAGGAGCAGCCTCCTGACTTTTTATTTGGGTGTTCATAAATGAAATTGTGGTTAGGTGATATGCTGGAATAACGGACATCCCAAATGTTGAACATCTAACGTGGGGCTAACAACCAGGTGCAAACCTGCTCGGTGTGTTAAAAACATTTCATTGGTACTACAATATGGTTTTGCATGATGTATTTATATCTTTCATAAATGTGTGAGTATGTATATATATCTTTTTTATTTAGCAAAAGGTACTAACACTTACTATACTGAAGGATCTGGTAGAGGTGAAACCCAACGTTGTTGGTCTTTTTGGAGAACTTGAAACTGAAGAATGAGTTGGAATAATCTGCTCTGCTCTATCATCTCAGAGAATAAGATAAGGCTGCCCACAGCTCAACTGAAGTTATTTCAGATCTTTCATGAGTTCTAGACTCAAGAGAAAAGTCAATTTAAAAGAAGGTAATACTGATTTTCCTGTATATTTGTTTATTACCATGTTAGTGAAAGGAGAAAGCATTACATGTAGCCTTTTTACAAGAGCTTTTATCTGGGCCTCAAATATTTAGTGTATAGCTAACATTGCACAAAGTAGGGGTTTGTGGTTTATAGGCTGTGCCAAGGTGTAAATCCTGTCCAACAGTAACAGGGAGTATTTCCCGGCACTGAGGCTTGATTGCCTTTGCTGTTTCCTGTTGGAATAGTCCTTGCCACTTTTGTTTGGCCTGGTCAGACAGTGTTTTCCCTGATAGTTTCTTGGACATTGAAGTAGCTGGCATGGGCCAGGGATCACTCCCAACTGACAGCTGGAAGAAATAAATTTTTTAGAAAAAGATAATTTAATCTTATAAAAGCAGAAAGGCTTTTTTAGTGACCATGGAGACCATGGTCTATCACCTGATAGTATTTAGTTAGGGAAATCTCTTGTGTAAGTCCCACTTTAAAGTGGAGTTAAATGCTCTCAGCGCTTCCTAGGATTGGACAATTTTGTCAAATAGGAAAGACAGGTGTGCTGGTGTTGGTACCATTTATGAAGGACAGAGTTATCCTGACTATACCATGGAAAAGAAATTAAGATCAAATTCTAAAATACATGCATATATATATGTACTGAAATAGAGTTGTATCAAGTAGACATAAGTGATAGGAAGGAAGAAATGAGAAAATTGGTGCTCTTAGCTTGGAGAGAAAACTAAAGCTTTCCAAGATGCTGAGGTTTTAACATGCAGCATTAGCTTGAGCATTCTGAGAGCCTCTGAAAAAAGTAACAGAAAAAGGTCTGAAAATTATTTGGTCGTTTGTAATTTGGGTAACCAGATCACAGCCACAGCCTGATGATTCTTTAGAGGTGGGCTTTTTAAAGTTAAAAGATGCGTGAGTTTGCGTCTGCGTGGCGCGGGAAAGCAAGAACAGTTTCTGCTCTGTAGACTGATGTGTGGATGGTTTGACCAGGGCACTGCTGACATGGGCAGTAGAAGATTAAAAAGTGAACTCAACCCTTTATTTGGTTAAATAACTATGAGATGGTGTGTGAATAGCTTCCCAGAATCTCCTAGGATAGTTCAAATGAGCTGTAAGTACATAGTGCATGTTGGTGATCTCCCAAGTGAACACCAAGCTCTCCTTGTTGAGCAATAGATTTTCACTGTACTGAGATACATTTTACTACAACTGGGGTAGAATTTCTCTTCAAAGTAAGAGGGAGTGCTGCTTCTGATGTCGTTGTTCAGGCAGGCATTTTAGAATGTCATTTATAACATTGCTAATACATGAGTCATCATATTGCTTTTATTCCCAAGATTTTAATATGCTTTTACAGAATTTTCAGGATTGCTGATCTCTCTAGTGTTCTGCACTTTCACCATGATATGTTGTTAACTGCTGCTTTACAATGTCATGTGGACTCCCTTCCTCGCTTAAGTTACTTGAAAACTGTTCCAAAATCCTTAGATTTCATTTGTTATGACTTTAAAAACCCTCCATAGCTATGTTTTTAAAATGGAACTAACATCTGGCTAGTGCGTTTAAAATCTGCCTGTAGCAGCTAATGTAAAAGTGACTTTGGCCCTGAATTTGAAAGGGGGACTTGAAGCTGGGTGAACACTATGCTAATAAGAACACAGCTCATTCTGTGTAAAGAGGGGAAAAAAACAACTTCTCAGCTGTAAGGCTAGAGTGATTTGAATAATTTTTCTGAATGACGCAAGGCTGAGCGCACAAGAGTCAGATCCAAACCAGCCGAAGAGCAGAAGCAAGAGTCCAACTGGGAATCCTGCTACTCACTGACTGACAACAAAGACATTGATAAAATATGAACCTTCTGAAGCCCAGGTACTCCAGGGAAGGTAAAAACAGTATAAAATGAGACAATGAATAATAGAAATAATCCTGTCGCTGAAACCCACAAAAGTTTGGTAGTAGGATTTGTTGTCAATTTATATTTCATTGCTTTCATCATTTGAACTGTGGAACTACGTATTTCTTACATCTCACTGTCAGTGTGATTCATTTGTTATATCTTACTGTTTTATTAAAAATTAGCAAACGGTCATCAGGTGGGAACAAAGTCACAAAGTTGCGAAGAACGTATCGATGCCAGCTGAAATCCAAGGACAAGTTGCTGCTGGCTTCAGTAGACATTGAATCTGAGATGGCGAAGGAAGCGCTGACTGTATCTCTGTTTTGCTCAACAGTCACTCTTAGTGCTTCAGCTGTAAATTACTAAACCAATATTCTACTGATCTTTTGGAATCGGTATTTATCATTTCATGTCTGTCCTATTTGCACATGGCTGAGCTGAATCATTTTCTCCAGTCTGATTCTAAAACTTGAAGAGAATAATTGTGGTGGATTCAAACTATTGGAACTGCAGTGGTTATGTTAATTCGTCAGTTGATTCACCAGGGCTTTACAGCAACGTGTCATTCTGCACACAAAGTTCAATTCGAAGGTATAGTATAGGAGTGTCTTTTAACAATCCTCTATACAGATATAGTTGTCCTTCTTTTTTCACAACAAAAGCCCTGTTCTAAACAGACAGTTTTAGCGTCACAGATGCTTTATCCAATAGTGCACTTGTCCAGATCACTGGGTAACACACTTTCCTAGGCGGGCGGGTGCAAAAGCCCCAGAACTAGGACATTGCACATGCAGAAAAGAAAGGCTGGGCAGGACGTCAAGCCTGAGACGTTTAAAATGCAAAGTCATTTTTGTTACTTCCTGGAATTCTTGCTGAAAACTTGCAGCAATAGATTTTTTTGATGCTCAACTATAACAGCTTTCCCACCCCTCCCTGTCCCCCTGCACAGCACCACACCAGCATTACTGCTGGAGAAGTGTCCTGGACTGGTGCTGCAGGTTCACGCTGAACACAGCTAGCTGAAGGGAGGCAAAAGCTGTGAGCAGGAATGTACTGCTCTCGTCTTAGTGAGTTCCAGGCAGGATTTGGAGGATGGAGACTTGCCTTTGCTTTTCTCCTTCCTCCTTCACAAGGGAGCACAAAGCCATCCTGTACTATCTCATGGTCTTAGAAGCCACCATGGCCACCTCGGCGGTCCAGTCGTGAGACTGCAGTTCACTCTTCCCAGGTGTTTTGAAGAGCATTCTCGCTGCCTTGATGTTATCTTGGTGTGGCAAAGCGGCACTGCCTCTGTTGTTATTCAGGCTTTTTGGAGAAATGAATGACAGAAGTACGGCTGTACATATGGAGACTCAACGGGGGGGTGCCAATCCTCTAATTTTAAATGAATTATCACAGAATAAGAAAAGTATTCTGTCGATTTGAAGGGGGTTTATGAGTGAAACGGCTTGGTTTTATTTTGGGGTTTGTTTTTTTTTTCTTTTTCCCTGGAAATCTCTTGGTTACAGATACGTTTCACTCTAATTTTTTTTTTTTATTTTATTTTATTTTTGGTTTCCAGTGAATTGGAAAATGCTTCGTAATTTCAGCTCTTACCTCTATAGCAAATACATAACCTAAGTGTAAATGATACTAACAGTATTTCATGACTGAATTTCATGTAAGGCTGCTAGGGAAAAGCTAAAGTTGTGTATCAAGAGCTCATTGTGTCCATATTGAGAGTATTTTGTGTTGAATTACCAGAAGGCCATCAAGACCTCTACAAAATTTTACTTTTCATAGGTGAGCCATCAAACCAAGGTAGTCACAAAGGTCAATCAGGAAATCCCTTTGTAATGAAACAGCCGGCAGTGCTCTTATCCAGAGAGCAGCGCTGCTATGAGTCAAGTCTATATTTTCATGCTGGGGAGAGGCAAACAAGCCGCGTTTGCCACACAGAAGCATGCACAGAAATGGCAGGTGGGCCACTGTCTTAAATTACCAAGGCGGGCCACTGTCTTAAATCTATAAATCTTAAATCTAAAGTGGCTGCAACTTTTGTTGGTTGTATAATCAAATCCGAGCAGTAGCTCCCCCAGGGCAGTGTGCTCTGCTGCCAAGCAGAAGCTTTCTGGGAAGAATAGCAATCCTTGGTTCTTTGGCTTGTGTTTTCCATCAGCTTGATTTCGATGATTGATTTCTTTTGTTCATTCTAAGCACTGATTTATTTAGTGATAACTAACGTAAGTAAACCTTATTTACATGAAGGTATGGTATGAAGATGTAAGTACAAGCCACAGGTTTGATACAATGCATGTAGATGGTGTATATAGTGGATAAAAACAATATGTATGTGATTTTATTAAAGTAATTCTCAGAAGGAAACCTCTAACTTATAATGTTAGAGCAAAAATTAAGGTCAGATAATGATTGTTAAGGTAGCTGGACTGCAGGTATGTCTAGCATAACTCTAGACACTCTAGAGAGTTTCCTTTCAGAGCAGTATTATTGCAGTAGCTAATGTTTCTTTTGAGTGCCATAGAATTTGCGATTAATTATGTGTAATAAAGAATGGCTTTAGACTGCCTAACTGATTCCTTGATAAGTTGCCTAGAAGATTAGTGAAGAAATTTTCGTGCATTTCCAGGTATCAGCTTGTGGAAATGGATGGCTGCGTTGTCATTCATTTACATATAATTTGTCATACTGTGACAATATTGTGAGATCTATACTGATGTCTGTGTAGAATTTAGGAATAGAAAGACTTTGATGTAGCTGATTCTCATTTTTGCTCATTTGATACAGGTCTACCCTTTTTCTAAAACAGGGAATTAGTATTTCTAATGCACTTACTGTCTGCAAAACTTTTGTTTTGAAGGCAAAGGCAAGTGGCAAGCTCAAAAAACTATATTGAAATGGTGTTTGTGTGTTATTTTCAGAAAAGCTGTATAAGTAAAGCAAATTTATAGACCACATTGCTACTTGTAAAAGATTTGTGGTATGTATCTCCATTGAATCCTAAACCCTTCAAATCCTATTTTATGACAGTAATAAATAAATTGTGTGATGAGTAACAGAATGTTGCTTCCTGGTTGCACAGAAGTGGCAGCCTATCGAAAGGCTCTAAAATAGTGGCCAGAAGTTCCGTTCCTTCCCCTTAACCTGCAAAGCTCTTCTGTGTAGTCTGTATGTGTTACTTTAAAGAAGCTGGGGGGAGACACTTTATCACTTCTCTGCACTTCAGATGCTGTGAAACGTTTGGAGATTTCAGCACAATTCTTCTCTCACTACTGACTCGAAAACAGCCGTCCATGTGCGTGTGTTATTTTACTTAAAACAACAAAAATGAATCAACAAACTTCACATTCTGGAGTAGCATAATGATGGGTTCCTGTTGTGGCTGGTTACTTCAAACCTTCATCAAGTAACCACTGGTTATGTGATGTTTTCTCTACTTTGGGAGTTAGCCCAGGGCTTCTTGCCTTACGAGTTGTTATTTCTTCAGCTACTGCAGTTACTTTTCCATCGGGCAGTGGGGAATGCCTGCTTGTGCCTTCACTGTAGTATATTACTGGGATGCTGCTTGTAGCCCTTTCTTCGTTGACTTCTTGCTGTCCACGCTGTTAAAGGCAGGTAATGGCCACTGTCCATTATCTGTGTGTAGAGCAAGCTGTGCTGCGCTGTGGTTACAATTTCTATTTTGCTTATACAGCTTGAAGTCTATTAGGGATAGAAATGGTACCATCAAGTAACAAATATATTCATTTCAAACTGTAATTAATTCCACTTTAATTCTGTTTGATTATTGGACAGCATTGTGTGTTGGAAAGCCATTAAACTCTTTATACGACAAGGTATTCAAGCTTCCTTCTGAATGTATTCTGAAGACAGAGCTGTTAGGTTTTTCTGCCTACTCAGATTCTGGCTTTGCAAATTTCTATTTTTCAAGCCAGAAAAAACCCTACAGGCTTGTATATAATAAACTTTTGCAGATATAACTGCTACATTTTTAATGGGCCCAAAAGTGCCTACACACTTTGTTGGCAATCTCTTTTTTTGTTCAGGGTTAAGCAAAAAAACTGCTGTCTTTACCAGGTTTGCATTCCACTTTGGTACTTCCTTTCTCACAACAAATCTCATCCTACTTAACTTTAGTTCTATGCACACCTGTTACTATTAGTCCTTTTGCAGTCAGGGATACAGATCAAGATGAAATCTCATCCACTGTGCTTAGTGACTCCTCAAAATAGATAGAAATTTTCACCCTAGATTTACAGCACATATGTTTTCCTTTCTTCGTGATCCCATTCCTGGAAATCGGAGTCACTTTTGCTTTCTGTTTGTTTGTCTGAAGAAGCATCTGCTGAAGAGCTTAGAGTCCAGGCTGAAGTTAAGTTGTGTTTGGAGGAATGATTATAGTGAAAAAACTTAGTACTGGCTGTGGTATTAAACAGCGTAAACTACTGCAGGTTTAAGGCAGTCTTTATAGTGTTGGCGGGCAGAGTTGTAAAAGTAATTCTATTTTCACATCTGGATCTCTAATGCTGAAATTACAAAGGCTACAGAAAATGTACTTCTTAGTTCCAAAGTTGAGTGTCTATTCAGGATTAAATAATGCCTTTTTTCTTTCTTTCCAGAAAAATTTACTGGATAGTGTTACCCTGTGAAGGCCTTTAAAAGTCTAGGATGCTCTGAAGTGGAAGCGCTGAGATAAAAACCATTAAAATGGGATTTTTATCCATGTTGACATTAGTTTTTTACCCTGTAAACAGCTTCATGCGGTCACATCATCGGTTCCAGAGGCTAAACACACTGACAACAGCTATAAGAAAGGTGGTCAGATTAATTTCTTATCAAACCAAGTTTATTTGGCGTAAGGAATGGAAACCATCTGATGCATTTTACAGATCAAAGCTAATTCTCTACTGACACACATGCACTTGAGTAGGCGCATCTGTGTGACAGCTAAATTATAGGAGTGCTTTACACACACATTATCTTGTCACAACATAAGAACATCCTACTGTGCTAATATACCTCTTCCAGAAGAAACATGTAATTTCCCCATATTGCTGGGGAGGATGCTAAACAGCTTGATTTTTTTTACCGTGATTTCATTTTGGAGGTCAGTTGCTTATTTAAAGGGAATGATGATAAGGATTTTTTCTCTTTTATGTTTTATAGACAGTGAATGCTTTCGGTGCATGCCAGCAGAATGAAAATCATGTTGGTGTGTTCGGGAAAACTGTGAATATTTGGCGCAAGCTTTGTGGCACAGCTTTCACACTCGCTAACAGGTGATACCGTCCGTTGAAGACTAGGGTTAACTCCACCCAGGCTTTTGAGAACTTAATCTTTATTAAACCAAGGTGCTATAAATTGAGCTCAACTCTCAGCTTCCCGAAAGACCGTTCAATATACGGGGCGTAGACTTGTAACAGGGCTCTGTTAGCCACCGACCTGAGACGAGGGCTGTTTGCGTCAGGGCTGGCTTAGCTTTCAGTCCTGTACAAAGGAAAAGGACAGTGGTGAAAGCTTAATAATTCAGTTCAACATTTAGCTCTTCAAATGGTTTCCCTGTTTTGTGGTTCTTATCCCAGGCTCCAGGTTCTGAAGAAAAAAAATGGTTAAAATAATTCCCTTCCAATAGCTACATGCTCCTACAGGAGAGGTAACCAGTCTTCTAACTTTTGATATTATTGTTGTTCCGCCGTACCTGCTTACATAGGGCTCTTTTCTGAAATGCAGGGACACTCTGTCCCAGCTGGCGCTGGAGGAAGGAGAGCGGCCCCCTGTGTTACCCCCGCGCCCAGGCCAGCCTCACAGACGGGCCGAGCTGGGCAGGGCGGTGGGGAGAGGCGGCCCACTGCCCCGTACAAAGCAGTGGCCTGGGAGCTGAGAGGCAATGGACAGTGCCTGGGGGCTGCAGGGAGCGCGGAGCAGCCAGGCCCGTCGCTGGAGCAGGGCCCAGCGCTGAGGGGCAGCTGGCCGGGCGCCATCTTGTGTGGCCGGCCCGCCCAGCGCTGGCTGCCCACAGTGAAGCGCAGTGGTGCTCCCGCCGAGGAGGACTTGTCCCCAGGAGCTGTTACAACACTCTGGTGGTAACATTGTAAGAATAATTCAAAAAACTTTTTTTTAATTGTTGTATTATAATATTTTCTTTCTTTTTTTTTTTCCTTTGGAAAGGTTTATTGCTGTGTGGAGCAGCAATCGTGCGCCATGACAGGCCTGTTAGGGGCACATTAATTTCTCTAGATATTTAACGGTTTAGCACCCAACTCTCTACTTACAGACTATTAACATCAACGTTTTATACGCCTGTCTCATCAGCAGTACTGATCTGGAAGCTTTCCTCCAGGTTTATTTCCCTTTGTAGCATCACTGCTCTTGCTGTAGAGCTCCCTTGTGCTCACGGTGTTGTTGGGGCTGCCCAGGGCTTGCCCTTGGTTTCTGGTGTCTATGCACCCAGGCAGGCCCCAGATAAACAAACGTGACCAGAGGAGAAGCGTGGCTTTCAGAAGTGGCTGCAACACCCCAGCTTCCCCTCTTCCCAGTGAGGCTGGCGAAAGGTGGGTGGGCGGGCGTCGTGTGCCCACCAGGGCACTGGGCACTGGGCGGCTGTGCCTGCTGAGGGTGGCTTCACCTAAAACGCTCATGTGACGTCCATGGGTGTAAAGTGTTTTTACGGGGGACCTGATTTTTAATGCTGACTAAAATGGCGCCACACACAAGTATGTGAGATGTCAAGTTCCTTCATATTGTTTGTACAAACTGGGCAATGGTTTCTGTTTTTACGTATCGTGCTTTGACTTACTATTAGGTGAATAATGAACATGGCAGAAGTATCTTTGGTTTCACAGTTTTCCAAAGACGCTATTTTACAGAATTTCATGGCAGTTTTTGGTTAGAGGACTAGGCAGATCTATACCATCCTCTCCATCTCAACACCACTAATGTTTTCTGTGCATATTCACCTGTCATTAACCTCACACACCCCGAATCTCTCATGTGAAGGTAGGTTGCCATGCAAAGAATTGTGATCCCATAAATAAATATATTCTGTGTGAGAAAAATTTAAACATAGCTCTGATACTACTCCAATAATTTAGAGAAAACCGTGGAGGAGTGGAAGTGAGTGGAGTAAAAATAAATGTGTGTTTCCTATTTAATGTTTGTGTATAGTCAAGATGTTTGTATTGTAATAATATGTCATGTCTTATGCATACTCTGAAATATTGATTATCCAGTCTGAAACAGTAAGACATAACGCTGCACTTTTGCTGAGAATTTTGAATTACTAATTCATTAAGTAGAGCTAGGGTAGTATGTTCTCAACAAATTAAGGCCCCCCTCCTTTTTTTTTTTTTTATTCTGTTGTAATCTGGTATATCTGCAGTACAAAAATAATTACATGTGCTTTTTTCCAACAGAGTGTCTTTTACTTTTGGTATGAATTAATCATTGGCACTCCGCTGTGCTATAAGGGAATGTGTTTTCTTTTTCATAAGGCTGGACACACTGATACTATTGAAGGAAACTGTTATGTAATAGAGTAGTACACAGATATGCTGAGTTATGAGTGCAAAAAATGTGACACAATTTTGAATTTTTTATGGCCTAATGTTTTCACCATTTTCTCATGACGAAGGTAATTAACTTGATGCTATATATCAAATTTGTAATAGAATGAGAAAAAATAATTGGCTTTATCTATCATGTTAGTGTCATAAGGTAATTGATTCACGTGTAGACTGGTGTTTGGTAAATATTTTCCTCAGAACCATTGTAAAAATTTCTTTTTTTGTTTTTTTTTCCTTAAGTAGATTAACATTTAATGATGCTGTGCTCCAAAATCCCTGTTTGTGCCCTATATAAATATGGGGGTTTATGTGTTTAATATAGTTTACCACATGGCATATGCTTAGTGATTATGTGCCTGGAATCCTGCTGTGACATGGCAATTCGCGGGCAGCCACCCTGAAGTGGCAGGCTTGACTTAAAGGAAGCTGTCTTTACTGTTTGCATACCAGGCTAGTGGACACTCAGGAACCTGAGTAAAGGTTTTTGCTTTCCTCTTTTTTTTTTTTTTCTTTTTCCCTTTTTTTTCCCTTTTTTTTCCTTTTTTTTTTTTTTATTTTTCCTTTTCAATATATTGTTTTCTGTGAATCAGGTCTTTTAGCATTGTTGTTTGCAACCACAGCATCACTGTGTCTTTCACGGTGGACAAAATGGTGGACATTCATGGGGTCTTATCCTTGGCATTTCCTGAGAGTTCTGCCTTCTGGGAATTTAGAGAGCTGGGAGAGTTGGTCGTTGAGATTAAAGTAGAAAGAATGTGTTTGTGATGGAGTACTGTAAATGGCTTTGTCCAGTACTGGTGTAAAACTTTAAATGAATACAAAATAAACCCGCAGTGTTTTTATCTGGGCTGTGATACTGGATCAAGATTAAGGAATGTTCACACGTTGCTGAGCTGTTAGGTTCGGTATTGCTATTAGAGTAACTCTTCAGTTTACTCCCATGCAAGCTTATAGTCAAAGGTCACTGCAAAGCATTTGTTAGTGGAACTGGGAAATCATGAATATTCTCATCTGTTTGCATCTCCGTAAGAAGAATATCAGGAAACAAACAAATATTGTGACTGTGAAGTCCTTAATTTTGTGACTTGTGTGGACAGAAAGCAATCCTCATGTGCCAGTGCCATTCCTGTACTTTGTCTCTTGTTAAAGATAGATCCTGTCATGATTAATTTTGGCTGTGAGCTTTGAGAAGGAACAACCATGCATCAATAATTAAAGGCACTATCACAGCTGAAGCTTCGGTTAGTTATCCTTATTTCCATCTTGGCATCCCATGGGTCAAGAAAAACAAT
This sequence comes from Bucorvus abyssinicus, assembly GCA_009769605.1. NCBI lineage: Eukaryota > Metazoa > Chordata > Aves > Bucerotiformes > Bucorvidae > Bucorvus > Bucorvus abyssinicus. Next base: position 13,601,029 of record CM020043.1, on the reverse strand, counting down.
GGCAACAGTAAGAAGGTTATTTTTAGAAAGGTCTCAAGTAGAATGCACAACTGTTAAAACACAGATTGACTTTCTTAACTACTACAAAGTCTATTTTTGTTATTTCAGTATTTTCATTATTAGTCACTCTCATCCTCTTGCGAATGCCTCTTGCTAGACTTCTGTGTTGGAGAGGCACTGAGCCTTGGTTTTTGTGAGTTTGGATAAGGCTGTTCTTCACGTGGTGAGAATCAGTGCTGCCTACAATAGAGCAGTGACCGCTACCCAAAAACCTCCTGAGTTTGTACCCACGCTTGACAGCGACACATTGAGTGAACTTATAAAGGAGATGATATTCCCTTTCCTTATCTTGGTTTTCCATCTGTGACATGAGAATAATAATTCTGACCCACTGAAGAAAAGCTCATTAAAGCCATATATGCATTAGTGACTGAGGTTTGAAGCTCACTTTGGTGCTGGGTAATGCAATATGCCTCGAGAGCGTTGTTGACATACTTTCTTTAAGACTGTTAGTTCACTATGAATACGGGGAGAAGAGGGCTTTGAACAGAAGACAGTTCCTTCTTTGAAGCAAATGTGCATACACTGTGTGCTGAGACAGGGATGTATTGTTCTCTTTTGCCCATGACTTGCTCAAGCTCTGCATCTAGAGTTACACAGGAGAGTAAGACAGGACCAAGGATCTAACTGAACTTTCAATGGCTTATATTGAGTAAATAATCTTCTATGTCTGGCTTCTGTTTGTAGTCATTTGGGCGCATCCTGCATATCTAGTGATAAGAACTATTTGAATTCAGAGAAAAAAGAATGAAACTCTTGGCAAAGACTCTGCTGGGCAATACATTTCATAGTTTCTCAGGATGGAAACAGTTCACTGGTTAAGCAACATCTCTCCTGACAGGTATCTGAAAAGCTAAATCTTAAAATTATGAGGGAGCTCAACTCATCTTTAGATGTAAATTCTACCTCAGTATATAGCACAAAAATGTTATGGTAACTGGTAGATTAATAGACTGGAGACAATGCTTGTTCTGCTGGGTTTGTGACAGAACTGGTTGTGAAGACATGGTGATTAGATTGGTGCTTCTGATACAGGCCTGAAGTGCAGGCCCCTTTTGGAATTGCCAACAGACCTGCTGAGGAGCACCTCACTTCAAAAATACTTCCCCTACCTCTCATTCATTTATGTCAAAAGTATTTCTAAAACTTCAGAGTGACCAAAGGAAATGATTGCCTCGAGGTGACCAAGGGATGAATAGTCAGGCAGTGCAGTGGTTATACAGAGCAAAGTAAAGCAGGCACTTACTATCCAAACCTTCCGTGCAACATCCAGTTTCAGCTGGCTTGAAATTGCTGGTGTTAATCTCCCAGAAACTCCGTAGTGCTTCACCTTTAGTCATAGAGAATAACTTCTGTGATGGCTTTTGTCCAAGATCTAGTCTTGGACCTAAAATGAATTTCCTTTAACCCACCTTCCATTTATCTTCTTTAAGGAGCTATTACACTAAGCTTTCATAATGAAATTACATGTTTCATAATGAAATTACATGTTGAATTTTTTCTGTTCCATGCTTATGCTAGAGTGTCATTTTTGGAATAATTACCTGAGCATTGAGTTATCCATTTTGTCCATCTGTGTGGACATTCCAGTCCATCTGCACGTGTTTGCGTATTTCTTCCATGGTAACTCACAGTAAATAACTCAGTTTTATCATATTCATCCTGTAGAGAGATAATTGTTCGTTACTCTATGAGCTTTCTGACCAATAGATATGTAAATACACAGAGAAAATGAAGCAACGCCTTTTTGTATAATAAATTAGCTTGCAATGAGATTGGCTAAGCAAGAGTTTCTCCAGTAAGAGATATTTTTCAGTGTAAAAGTAATGAATATTCATTTTATAAGATTGGTTTCTTCAAAGATGTTCTTTATATCTTTAAGTACATACAAAATGTAGTAATTTACAGAACAACACCCCAAACTTTGTGGAAATTGATGAGAAATGCATTGAGGACTCCAGGGACCTGATCCTGTAAATAGTTATGGATATGAATAACATTATGTTTGAAAAGATTGCAGTTGATTTTAAATGAGTGTGTGAGGGTAAGGCTGAAAGCATAAATGTGATGCAACCATGTAAAGATCATGATACGTCATGGTAAGAACATGCCTTGTTTCAAGCATGGTCTCCAGCTGCTGAACCTGCCTGTGGAAAATGGAGTGAAGTCCCAGAATAGAACCACCAAAGCCTTGGAAACTTCCTAGCACATGTCCAGCAAAGATGGATGGTTAGCTTTGCAAAGGAAGTTTTAGTAGACTTAGTGCCAAGTCTACCAATGGTATCTCTGAAAGTGATAAACATGAGCAGTCGCTGGCATGTGCCGCCCTCTATGCAGGACATGCATTGTGTAATGTTTTTTGGAATGTATTTGTGATTAATATGAGAAACTGCTGTTAATCCTTTGAGTTATTTATAGCATTTTGCTAACCTTTTACAGTGTGTTAACCACTGTTTATAGCGTATACAGCACTTACCATAACAGGATTTTGTGGCAGCTGGGGCCTTGGGTTATTCTGTGACACCCGTAGTCAGCAATACCAGTAAGTGTTTGTACATAATACTTTATTACTAGAAAACATCCTAAAGGACAATATTAGAACCAGCTATAATTTTGGTTCTAGAAACAGCAAACCAGATAAAAAGCAAAGAAATTAAAGTGGTAGTACTTCATCTATGAAGTAGTGAGCCAAAATGAGATAAATGCTTTTACCTGAAGTCTATGGAAATGAAGTCACTGATTTGGGGACACACAAAAGTTCTGTGGCATACCTGGGAAATGGCTGAAGGTCTCCAGAATCATCATTCAGTAGCTTCACTTTGGTGTATTACTTATTCTCAAGGGCACGCTTTCTTAAGGTTTTAGCAAGAGGGGTAGAGAAGCGCAGAGGAAGTGTGTTGGGAGATTTAGCCTTCTGTTTCTACCCTAACTATTCAGAATTCAGTTTTTTAAGTGAGTGTTGGTGAGTGGAATATTTTGCCATATGCCCATTCTTGGATTTGTGGCACAGTCACCAAAGCTCAGTCTACCCACTGGTGTCCTCAGTGTCTAGTCTTGGAGTATGTGAAGACGCCTTCACAGTGCTTCCAAAATGGGTACAACCTCTGTTAATACATGCTTTCAGTGGCAACACTGGCTTCCTCCTAATCCATTCTGGCTGAACTACCTAACAGTAACAAATGACCAAATGACCAAAGAAAGTGTCAGCCCACTCCTTTTACACAAAAAGCTAGTTGCTCCCATACATAAACATTTGAACTATAATTCCTCTTCCTAAACTAATAATATAAGTCTCATTTAGTGACTATTATTTGGAAAACAGATGAGGGCAGCTGAAAATAGTGTTATGCCTTTCTCCTTTGTATTTACATGTGTGATTTAGACATCAGATTTTAATGTTATAAGGCTTTATTTTACATTTTTTAATTGTTCCTTTATAACTTTTTTTTTTTTGGTCATTTAAAAGTCTGTTGTGCCACTGGCTACCTTCATTTTTTTTTCATTTTTGGACTTCCCATTGGAGAACATTTGCATTTGAAAGTTTTTTCTGGGCTTTGCTCTGGAGATTATTGTGAGGAAGTGCGGGTGTGGGGGAGGTTTTACTAATTTTGAATTCCTCTCTCCTCTTGCGGCTCAGAGTACTGCAGAGCTTTCAGAGAAGAAATTTGATGGATGTTCAGTGGGGTGAAGACCACGGGAACATCAAACTTCATAGTCTTCATTTGACACTACTATCATATTTTAACATTTTCCTTAAAAATGTGGCAGCTGTCATGAAACCTCATATATAAATACCCAGCATATGGTATATTTTCTATAGATGCCTAGATTAAATAAGCATAAAAGATAATTTAGTAAGAGTATGAGATTTGGTCCTTTTGTTATTCATCCCCCCACCGCTATATTTATATAGGTCTATTGATCTCAGTGAATTTACTCTAGAGCTTTAGTGCTCCAAACTGTAGTCAATGTCACAGAGACCTGCCATAGAGAAGCTGGAGCATTCACATTGCATTGATTTGCAGGTGTAGTATGTAGAGTGAGCTGAATTTTGGAGATGTCCTTTGTATGCCACCAACACAAAGACTTTCCTATCAAGCAAAAAGGATCTTCTTTATGGTGGTAGGGGGGAAAGGCTTTACAGAGCGATTTTTTTTTTTTTTTTTCCTGTCTGTATGATCTCTGCTCTTTTCTGGAATTATACTTTTCTGTGCTAGAGAAACAGGATTTCTTAATTCACTTAGTACAAATTTGGAAGAACTGAGATAGTCAGTAGTAATCTTTTTCCCTTGAAGTCATGATCTTTTGAGACTAAGATTCTGTCATGCCATAGGTTGAATGTGGATTGGGAATAGGTGAGTGGAGTGACCACATTTAAGAGGTAGGGATAAAACTACACGTCATGGGAAAAATATTCATGTGACACTTCTTAATTCAAATTCTAAATACTGCATTTTGTCCCCAGCATGTTGATTACAGTGCGTTTTCTGGGTATGAAAACTCTAAATACGCGAAAAGTTCTATGCCTGTGAAAAAAGGTGAAAGAGACTGGATCTAATGGATGTGTAGTAGTATCTATTTCATTGTACGTTTGGAGAAACTGAAGTAAAGAGAAGTAACTACTGGCAAAATGGCATAGTTGCATTTTACCGATGAATGATTGTTTTTAATGTAGGCTAAGAAAGAAATTATAGTCCCACACCACAAGATTGAAAACAAAATGTGAAATAAATGGGAGGTAGAAAATCAGGATGAGTGTTGTTTTTATGAAGGCAGGTGTTTTACCTGATTTAAGAAGCAAGTTAGCCCTGTCAAAGGGGATGGAATGAGGAGGCTTTACAAACAATCCTGCAAGTGATCATAGAAAGAACATTCAATTCATTGAGCAGACATCTTCGCAACCCAAATTTTGTATACTCTAGTATAGAGAAGGAAGCGGGGGTGGGGGGAGGAGGTGGGGGGAATGGAAAATGAAGAACTGTTTGTGAACCTTTCTGTGGTTTTTATTAGGTCAAAATAAACCACCTGAGGACCAGGAAAAATGAATGTAATGTTTATCAGTACAGACCTGAGACAGTCTCAGGACTGACAGACTAGGCAGGCTGATGTCGGCTGTGTTGTAATACCTTCGAAGTTAAGGGACAGACAAGGCAACATCTGAAATGTGAAGGTCAGCTGACGCTTGTGAAACCTAAAAAAAGCAGATCTGACAAAATTCTTTAAAAGTGGGCATGGTGATTACTAACAAAGTAGACTTTGAGGTAAAGAAATCTAAATTGCTTCTGCGAATTGAATATGTGTGAGGGAAAGGGTGTATTCTATTTATTTAGGGGTAAGGACGACTTTCCACTTTGTTTGGAAGTATTTGTGTTCACACTGTGTTCACTACTAGCCTAAGGTATAAAGTGCTGTTTTCTCCTCGTTATTATCAGCTCAGCATTGGACAATGTAGCTGACATGACAGGTATTTAAAAGTTTCAGATTCACCTTTTACAAGTGGTCCTTTTGTGAAAGCAGCCTTCTCTGAGCAAATGCAACTGAACCAAATTCATGCAGCGAAACCTTTTCAAAAACATCTTTATTCTTTGCTAGGTTCGCTTTTTATCCTTAGTGCATGAAGGGCCTCTGTAGATCTGGAAGCTACACTGTTCCTACATCCACCTCACAGGTTCTGTCGGTAGAGAGGTCTACAGCATGAGCGAACACAGAGGCAGGTCCTGCCTTTACTAAGAACAAGTAACTCCAGAGCGCTTTGCTGGCTGCGTTGACAATCCAGTGCTGCTGTTCCTACTAAACCCACCTAGAAAGACTACTTTCTAACATTGTTTGTCCACATGCCTGGAGTCACTTTAATTTTAATTTGTGGTTTTATTTCTTGTTTATAATCTTGCTATTTACTTTTTAGCTGTCATAGGTATAGACTAAGTTATGTGTAATATAGTATCCATATTATAAATTCAAATCTCCAGTGAAACAACTAATAGCATCTTTAAAAGTACTTTTCAGTAGTCCAATTCACCAAGGTTATTTGTCAAATTACTTCCCTGAGACTTATTTGCATTCCTGCCTACCATGGCAATCTGTCCCTCTTGTCTCATACTGTTAAGGCATTTGAAAACTGTCACGTTGCTGGCAGTAGTCTCCTTTCCTGGGGCTTTCTGAATTCCTTGCTGACCAGCTAGCAGGTGCAACTCTGGGCAATAGTTTATGTGAAGACTAGATAAGAGTACTGTAGAACAGGGAGAACAATGAGTCAAGAGTGAGGACAGGAGTGACTCTGGAAAATGCTGGTAGGTCAAATTCAATTCTTTCTTTGCCCTTCCATGCCAAATACTGGAGTCTGGAGTGTCCTATAAGATCTTAGAGTCAGCTGAAGGAGATGAGAATAATTGACATGAAATGAAAGATTTTTCTTTGACCCATCTGCTTTTGTGAAGTTTTGTCCTGGTTATTAATTGGCAACAGTTTTTTCCATATAGAGGGTAAGGTCCTCCTAGAAGACAAACCAAAAAGCCTCAAACTTTTCCAAATGCGGACTAAAATTACAGGGCCAGAAATGGGCTCATTCTGTTTGTTTTCACACCACTTGTACTTCAGCACTGGAACAGAACAAGGATATGTAAAGAGAGGAAAAAAAAGATGGCGTTTAAACAGTTTCAAGTCACAATCTATTTGAGGCTCACAGAAAATGTGAGTTGATTTGTATTTCCCAGATAGTAATTAGATTTATTGTGGGAACAGGGCCATTCTCTTGGAGAAATAGAAATTGGAAAATATCTGTATTTGCTTAACTGGTAAAATAACTGTGGTTGTTCTCTTCCTTTAGATGTGTGCCATACTCTTCATGTCTGGCTTTTTGGTGTGCTGCACGAAGTCTGCTGTCACTAACACTCTTTGATTTTATCCTCTGCCAAATTATGAGTCCCCAAAAGACAAAAGGGATATTCCCACTTCTCTTTCAGAGACATTGGTTGTATTTTCTTTTATGGAGAGGAAGGAAAAAAAATTTTTTTAAAAAATAATACTACTAGAGGATAACCTAATGGAAAATAAACAAGGCATGGGAATTATTCCTACTTTGGAATATTTAAATTCGTATAAAAATATTTGTAGCCTAGCATTCATGTTGAGCATAAAATCCTCAAACTGTAAATCCTAACTATGCTTCTTATATTTTTCTCCATTAAAAACACACAGAAAAACTTGCATATCTTTTAGTGATATCCTGACTATGTTCATGTATGAGATGCTCTCTCCTAAATTAAATACTAGTCTGGAATAGCATTGAAATAATGGAAAAGAGAATATACAGGTTGTTTGAATTAAGGGCAATGTGGACATTCCCTTTCTTCTCTGCCAAAGTTTAGTTGAGAATGTTCAAACTATTAAAGATACAACTAGAATTTTTAAAAAAAGTGTTTAATGGAAGACCTTGTTTACAGACATAGATACACAGAATGGTTTGGGTTGGATGGGACCCTTGAGCACTTCCAGGGATGGGGCATCCACAACTTCTCCAGGAAACCACCCTCGCAGTAAAGAATTTCTTCCCAATATCTAATCTAAATTTACCCTCTTTCTGTTTAAAGCTGTTACTGAAAGTCCACTATAACATCTCCCCGGAGCCTTCACTTCTCCAGGCTGAACAACCCCAACTCTCTCAGCCTGTCCTCATAGGGGAGGTGCTCCAGTGCCCCGGTCAATCTTTGTGGCCTCCTCCGGACTCACTCCAACAGGTCTAAGTCTTCATATTGATGTGTGAATTATTTTCTAGTGAAAATTACTGAAAAATGCTTTTTTACTTTTCATAGAAAAGAGCTATCCCCAGTTTATTTTTGATGCTATAACAAAACCCACATTTTTCAAGGAAGTATTTTATATGTAATTCAGTGTTTTGGCATTTGTTGTTATATCTTTTAAGGATGCGTATCGAGAGCAGGATGTGTTCTAGCTTTGTGAATAAAAGGCTGGAACCAAATCTTTCAAGTTTTCAATTTTCAAGGCTGGTCTCAAGATAGACTTGTGTTGTTTTAATTTCATATTTGTATGTTTAATGCAGCTGCACCTTTTATATTTCAGTCATTTTGCTAAAAATAAATAATTCTTAGAATAAACCTTTAAGTTTGGTGCTGTTATTTAAGTACCAGCATTGGTAGCCTGGCTGGCCTCCAAATGGAATTAGTGATTGTAAACTATTCAGTTCAGTAAATGGAAAGAGGCAGTTGTTTTTCAGAAAGTGCTGATTTCCTACACCTTAATAGGAAGTTTTGGTTAGGATACCCCAAGTGGGATGCCCACAATCATAAATACTTCTTTTGTTTTATGTCCGTCTCTGCAAGTGGCAGAGGAGACCCCAGAGGAAGAGTCTGACTTTCTCAGCTTTGTTAAAGAGATCTGGGTACTCCCAGAGGCTTGACATCACATGTGATACAGAATGGCACGTCACTAGAACAAGTGAAGTAAGGGCTTCGTGTGTGGGGTTTTTTCCAACCAATTTATTCTTTATATCTTAAATGCAATTGCTAATTTGTTGGCAATTTTGACCTTAGCAAATATCAGGTTGCATTTTGCTATGCAAAACAGTCAAGAGCCAGTACTTTGCAGTGCAGCTCTACACTGTGCATTTGTATTGTTGTTGGTCAAGCTTCCAGCACTGTGTTAGATTTGGAAAAAGTTTCAGAGTAAATATGGAGTTTGTAGAGATAGCAGTGGTTATGGTCACGAGGTAGAACATTAAAGGAGTGTTTTGAACATTTTTACCTGGCTCTTTTGACTATGTCATGTATAGACAGTTCACATCTTCGTAACATCCATGATACGACTTCTTAGTTCTGAGTCAGCAGTTGCCTAAATTCAGCAAGTGTTTTTACTTGCACAAGATCGTTAGCTCACATTTAGTGCTAAATGTGCAGAGGCTTAGGGAGTCATGAGACTGCTCAAGTAGTTAGATTTAAGTTGAGAACTCAGGATATAGAAAGCTGTGGTGATGGTCGTTTTAAGCAGCTGCATCCCAGAGAAAATGAAGAATATCATGGCAGCCTCAGAGGATGAGTTGAGTTGCTGCTTTGCTGCTGTGTAGCTCTAGAAAAAGGCCTGGTGAGCCTGGTGATCAGGATTTTTGCAAGATCATATCTTGTAATGGAGATCTCACAGATAAACAAAGTGCAAAGTTCAAGCTCCAAAACAGACTACTGTAGTAGTGTTCCTTTCCTTAGAAAAGGCTGTTTCTTTTGCCAGCTCATATTGTGGTTTGCTGGTGTCATTAAATGCTCATTAATCGTGAAACCGAGCCTTGCAAATGTTTTCCACATTTGGACTGGGATTCAAGGCTCTGGACAGTACAAAACCAGAGGTGATGCTTTCTCTCTACTGTTGCTGCGGTGGAAAAGTTTGTGTCAGACATTGTGAAGTGACTTAACTGACTTAAATATGGAGAAGTAAGTTCTGTATTCAAGTCATCTATCATTAGTAAAATATTTCTTATCAGGAGTCACCTGTTTCATTGCTTTCCCATGATAAAGTGACTTTCTCATCAGAAATAATGTTACAAATTGGCACAAAACAAATATTCTTGATGTCTTACGTTCTTCTTACTGTGTGCAAACTGAACACAGATGTGAACTACAGGAAAGTGGCCAGTTTTTCTATTAATTTGGCAGGCAGTTTATGGAAAGCCTTACAGTAGCTGGCAATTTTGGGGACTGCTAAAAGGTCAGATATACATTTATTACATAAATGTTTATAGTATTACCCTTAAGAAAATTCCACACACACACACACCCCCTTAACTCCTGTTTTAATTTGCAGTTAGGAGAGTGTGGAGACTTTTATACTATTTTATTCTTTGATTTTTTCCTAGTTTTTTATAAATATGTATGCATCACTTTTATTAAGCAACAAATGGCATAGAATCAGTCTCGAGGAGAAAAGACAGTGCAGAAAGAACTGTGCCTCGACTATACCACCCAAGGAGACCCTCCGGTGTGCTCTTTGCAACCGGTCTTGCCTATCCCGCATTGGCCTTTTCAGCCATCAGCGCGCTTGCAATAAGCGTGGGCAAAGCCCTTCCCAAATCTTCGTCCGCGAAGCCAAGCCATGATGATGAAAACAAAGGCAAATCAGGTTTTATGCAGTTTACTGAGAAGACACATGAACAGAATTGAAATGCAAATTAGCACGCAACACAGAAATATGCTGAGGAGTTTAATGGCACGTACATCACGATAAAACCAAGTAGTATGTATAGATTTGCAATGTAGCAAAACATTCTGCACAAATAAGATGCATTCAATGCCATCTGCATGGAGTTCTATATCTGCAAACCTTTAATACTTTTTCATTTAGTAACGACAACAGTATGAATTTGGAGGTGGTACACTTTTCCTCAGGGATTTTATTAGGGGTAAAATGGATTGCGAGTGAACATGCCAAGTGCTATGTGCCGAAAGGAGTGGTCTTATAAAATCAATAAACATCATTTAGTTTAAACCACTAATGATCTACATAAATGTTTTGGGAATTACAAGTTTGTCACGTTTTAGTGAGACATTGGAACAACTTGTGGCTAGGTCTGTCAGCACAGCAGACCACAGTCTTGTTATTTTTCTGTTTTTCAAAGTAGAGCATACACCAAAATATAAATGGATAAATAACTTTGAAACAGATCTGCACAGAAAACATCTCTCAGATTTTTTTCTTCCTTATAAATAATCCCTGTTGAAAACTCCAATAATGATTGAAAAGGCCACGAAAGGGAGCACTTAGATGCGAATATCCAGTATTCACAGATCTAAAGGTTGCACATTAGCGCTTTTGTGCACTTAATTTGTGCTTGGGTCAGTTTCTTCATGTATCATAATTATAATAGCCAGCTTACATGGTCAACTCCAGGGCCCTTCAAGTGTGTGTGCATGTGTATTTGTGTGTGGATGTGTATGGATAAATGAACAAGACCTGACTATTTCAAAGACATAAGCAGTAAGAAGGGATTGTTTGATTTGATTGTTTGAGTGTTTGTCAAGATATGGCTGTCAGTAAATAGTGAGATGAAAATAGAAACAAAAAAGAAGACTGAGTGCCAGAAAATATCTCAAAATTTTTTAACTATGGAGTTTGGAGAACATGGGAACTGAAAAAAGCCTCATAGTTCAATACATTTAGAACTCAACAGGCTTAAAGGCTAGAAAATGGTCTTCAGAAAACAGTCCAACCATGGAGGAGGACACGTTTTGGTGATGGAATCTACTATTCATGTTTTCAGCATCTTTCACATCTCTCTGGAGGGATCTTTTACATCTCTCCTCTGTGGGCTGTACTGGAGTAGATCTTCATTGGCTGCACACACAGCAACTGATGCTTTCTGCCGTTAGACAAAGCTTGTTTTCTTTCTTCTCATTGCTCTTTTGGTAAATACTCCATTTTGATGGTAAGAGGCTCAAGAGTATTCTGAGCCTTCAAAGAACGCTGTTACTGCAGTTTATATGTGTTAGATTTTGATGGGGAATCTGAGGTTTGTTGTAGGGACATGAGCATTTGTATATTGTTTTGTATAGAGCTAGGATGAATTTTGCAGTCATCGTTCATCACAGTATAGAGTCCATAAATGTTCTCACTGATACTATGGAGTTACTCATAGAGGAGCAGCAGGCATAAATCTTAAATCTTTTTACTATCAAAACCATAGTTAAATATGTGGCGTTTTATTTTTTGACCAAAATCTGGAACAATTCTGGTTTCATTGGAAGTCTTTAAGATTGATTTGAATTCAGACTTGCATCTATACTTATCTTGCTTATTAAAATATATCTGATGACCTTTCTCATTTCTGTACTGATTGGATTTAAAGCAAATTATCCTGTGTGCCTCCACACGTTGCTGTTGCACGTAACAGAACAATATGAGCTCCCTCTTGTGGTCAAAACCGCTCCTCAGGCCCAAAACTGAATCGAGTACCTTAACAAAGCTAAAATATTTCAAAAGTTTCTTGCGCAGTTCCTGGAATTCATTAAAGGACAACTCCCTGATGTCCCTCAGTATTACTGAGAGAAGAGATTTAAAAGCATGGCATAAAAGAATTTAGGGCTGGGGATCATTCTAAACAGAAAGGAATTGCTTCTCTAAATACATTGTGTTTAAAATCCTGAATAATCAGGCCAAGTAGAGAGCTCTTAGACTAGCAGAACGTATTTTTTAGCCATTAACATCAAAGTAAGCAGTGTGTTTTCAGGAAGATGGAAAGAATAATTAAACAACTTCTGGGCTGACAGACACTGCAAAATAAACTACTCATTGTAGGTACTTAAAGACTGAAAACTCTTCGGAAACTGTGGAGCAAAACTGTCTTCCCACACAAAAATAATAGTCAGCAAGTATCAACTTCAGCAGCAGTACTGTTGTACAGGTTTGCAGCCCAGAGTCTTCTGATAATTGTTGCTTGTTTACCAAGATTACATTTGCTCTTTTTAATGAATCAGGTAGAAAACTATATAATGACACTGAAATAGTGGCTTATTTAGTCTGCACTTGATGCTCTTTCTTGAGGGAATTAATATCATGTGGTTCTTGCCCTACGTTTACAAAACAGTGGGAAACTAGAAACCTGGAGTTACTTGAATTAAAATAAAATAGCATGTAAAGCCATAGACTCGTATTCTGTGTCAAGTAAATACTTTGTTTTCTACTCTGTGATTTTCATTTTTAAATAGAGAATTTGTTTATTTTTAGAAAAACATTTGTCAACTGGGTAACCAATGGTAAGTGAGACCTCATTTAGTTTTGACTTGTGGAGGGATTATATACACCTAATGGTTTTTATAGGGACATCTTAAATGGTTTATTTTGGACTATCCTCTTAACTGTTTCAGATCACAATGAGACATACCTAATGCTGGCTTTTGTGTTGTGCAATCAAGGTCTTGCAAAGGATCTCTCTTAGTCTCCTCGGGGAGTTAAGAGATAGCAATTCTTTTGTCGCCTGTGTGAGCTTTAGTTTATCTGGGACGTACTCCAGGAAAAACAAGGTCAGAAGATATTTCTCTGAAAGGAGGTTGTATGTAGACAAGGTGACAATACACCTCCTTAGTGTCGAATGAAAGATGGATTATGTTCATTAATCTTTTACCAAATGTCACTTCTTTGGCAGAAGAAAAAAGTCACACAAGAGAGTTAGAGACCTTAGAAAGAACTGAAGAATAATCTGAGTGGGGAAGGGAATGGGAAGACTTTATTTAGAAGGTGTAACTTTTACCCTTTTATAATGAGATTGAAGACATGCTGGTATGATACCTTTGTTCTAGACTAGACTCTTCTGGCCGTGAGGATTCGGTTGTTTAGCCATACTTTCTAAAGTTATCTGCTAGGTCTTTCTGGTGGAAAGACTTCTAACAGTGCTGGCTGCATGGAGATTAAATGAGCAGTGGTGAATATTTCTATTAAAACAGAAGAAAATATGGCAGTGTCTAATCATAAGAGAAAAAGTTGTTATCATCATCTGAGAATTAACCTTATGAAGAGAAAAGGTGGAGACAAGTGAACAGCTCTGCTTTCATTTACCATTTATCAGATTGTTCTATTCTTTGAAACACTGAAACCTTCTGACAATCATTTTTGAGCCCACTTGTTTAGTTTTCAAGCATTCTCTAGCCTACTTGCAGAAAAGCTTTAACAAATGGTGATTTCCTTTAAAGCATAGTTTACTTCAAGAAGCATTTTCCAATCCATATGTGATTATAAACTTTAAAGGAAAATAGGATGATGAAAGTTTAGCTGAAGACATCCGTGGGTAAAGACACGGGGGTTTATTACTTCTTAATTAGAAAATTATAATATCGTGGTTTTCCTAGAAGAGTGATTTTGGTATGGCACAATTACTTTATTAATTCACATTCATTTCCCCTGCTTTTCCATTTGTTCTTTTGCTTGCTTTCTTACACTCTTCAGTTCATTTGGTTGGTTTTGTCTTTCTTTTCTTGCTCTTACTTGCTTAACTGCCACACCATATGAAGCCAGAGAAAACCTCACTAGCTCATAGCGTTGCTTAGCAATGTCATGCATCTCTTGTTGTCTGTTGTGAAGCCATGGTATCCTGGTCTTTCAACAAAGATTGCTACATCACTGCTTTACTACAGGTCCAATTTTTTCCCCTGAGATTTCTGATAAGAGATGATGTGTCTAGACAGCATACATAAGAGATTACCTTCTATCCATTATAATATAATTAGACCAAGCCATACCCAAGCTCACCAAGATTTTATGTTCAAAAGGTCAACAGCTTTTATTCCATATTTCAGAGATAAGCACCTTACACTGGGCTTAATATGTAGAGTGCTGTGCCTGAAAGAAAAGGAACTTCAAAAGATTTCTCCTTCTATTATATCATTCAAAATAGACATTTGATACCATAATACGTCCATTTTAACTTCTGTGATTCATGGAGCTAGAGATAAAAATAGGTCAGCTATGCCCCTACTGGTACAGGATTATTCCCTAAAATATATTTTCTCTTTCTAAGTCCAAAGTAGATTTAACTATCTCAAGTGAGGATTTACATTTATTAAACTGGAGGGCTGTTCTTTGGTGGTCTTAATGCATTATCATTTATTATTTGTATTATGGCAGCAATTGGAGAGCTCAACTGATATTAGGATCCCGCTGTGCAAGGTACTCTATGAACACACAACATGAAGTAAATTTTCCCCCAAAGGGTTTACAGTTTAAATAGATAAAACCAAAGACTGAGGAAGTGGACGTACCAATATCCTTGTTTTAGTAAAGCACAACTGAAGCAAAAGAGAGATGAGCTGCTCCGGGCTTGCTGATCTTACGTGTAACAGACCTGAGAAGTGAGTCCAGAACTGCTGCATTCCAGCCTTGTCATTACTTAGAAACAGGTTTTTGTGATTTAAGTCAGCTGTCCTTGGAGGATTTGACTGCTAGATTTTTTTTTTTCTTCTCTAATCTCTTGCCTCTTAGGGGATTTATAAAGTTCACCAGATTACTCTGAATTATGCAATTTCCAAGGATAAATAGTCCTGCTCATTAACTATACCACTCAAACATCTGAAGAAACCTATCAGATAACCCACTTTTTTAGAACTCCCTCCATTGTTCACCAGTTGACTTGTTGAGGTTTTTTGATTTTATTTTTTCCCTTCTCTCTGCCAGCTCCTTTCTTATCATCTCTGAGTTCATTATATCTTTCTTTAGCTCCTAATTCAGAATTCCCAGAATCGAATACAGTATCACTGAACTGTTTTGCCAAAGTTCTACAAAACAGTGAAGCTGGCTTTAGTTTTTCCAAGTAATCACTGCCTAGCTTACTCTATAACAGGAAAGATTTCTCCTTGCAAATATTTCTCTGCCATGTAAAGATCAGTACAGGAAATCTAAGCTAAAAAAATATAGCATGGTTCTAAACATCTTAGTTCTATAAAGTTAGTGTGTCAACTTTGCAGACTTCTAAAAACAGTTATGATTTAACCCTGAATGGCAGCTCAGCCACTCACTTTCTCCTCCCCACAGTGGGATTGGGGGAGAAAATCGGAAGGATAAAAGTAAGAGAATTTATGGGTCAAGATAAAGACAGTTTAACAGGTAAAGCAAAAGCCACGTGCACAAGAAAAGCAAAATGAAGAAATTCATTTACCACTTCCCATGGGCAGGCAGGTATTCAACCATCGCTGGGAAAGCAGGACTCCATCTCCCATAACGGTGACTTAGGAAAACAATTGTGATCACTCTGAACACCCCCCCCTTCCTCCTTCTTCCTCCAAATTTATATGCTGAGCATGACATCATATGATATGGAATATCCCTTTGATCACTTGGGGTCAGCTGTCCCAGCTGTGTCCTCTCCCAACTTCTGCTCACCAGTGGGGTAGTGTGAGAAGCGGAAAAGGCCTTGACTCTGTGTAAGCACTGCTCAGCAATAAGGAAAACATCCCTGTGTTCGCAACACTGTTTTCAGCACAAATCCAAAACATAGTCCACATAGCTACTGTGAAGAAAATTAACTCTACTCCAGCCAAAACCAGTACACAAAACTTATTTCTTTTTGGCCAACATAGTTGAGAGTATCTCTTCTGTACTACAGACAAGTCTTTATGATGTATTTTGTTTATTAGGCTTTTCTAGCAGGATGATGATGTATTCTTAGACATAGTGATCTGTATCATCACATGTCTGGCAGTGGATTTTGAAGCACATCTAAGAAATTCCTCCTTAAACACATTTAAGAATGTAATTTCAATAACAAAAAGGCAGTGTTATGCATGCTCTTTCTGTCGTAACTCATGGAGAGATATGGGCTCCCCAAGCTCATGCTTCTTATTCTATGTGGAATAGATTGAATTGGAAATCTATGCTGAGAGCCGAGTTTGTATGCTGAATGTTCTCAGACCTGAACTAGGAAACAGTTGAGGAATGCCGGCTGAGATTTAGCTCTTTTACAGTTGGTTTCTTGGTTGTTTCATGTTGTGATTGATCCCTTCAGTTGACCAGTGTGTGAAGCTGTTGAACATGCTTTTCATCAAGGACATAGAGCTTACCATTTGCAGACCTAATCACAGAATTAACCATTTCAGAAGTCAGGTTGGGAGGACTGAACCAGACATTTCATTGGTGATTGTTCTTTTTGCTTGGAAAAATGTACTTAGTAAAAGAAGTAATTTTTCCTCCTTCTAAACAATGACTTGTGGACATTTTTTCCAACATTGTAGTAAAAAGGCTCTAATTCCACCACCCAGCTGTTTTTCTTTTCAAGTCATCTATACTTCTCTTACCTTTCTTTCAAAGCATTTTGCAAATCACAGCTCCTAAGCCTTCAGAATAAAATCAAGGACTTATCATTATTAAATCAGATATGCAATTTACTGATAGGCTTTTTCACATTTACCAAGTCTCAGTAAACAGAATCAATTTCTAGAAAACACAAATTTCTTAAGTATGTTCACAAGTGAAAATGTGAGGAGGATATCAGAATTATTTGGAAAGAATCTCAAAAGATTTCTTTAGGATATTCCCAAATGAAAACTTTGCCATATCAAAATTTTGGAATACTGACTCTCAATTTCCAAGTACCTTTAGCAGTAACAAAAGAAACTAACAAAACATGGAACAGAACATCCCTTTTGAGGTATTCCTAACGCAATTATACGAACATTCATTCACTATCATTTTTTCCTTATCAGTTGCTGAAAATCCTTTCAGCAACCTCTCCCCCAGTATAATACTCCTTGGGGGGTGGCAGTGCTGTGAAAGGGAGTCTGTTCATGTCTCTATTATTTTTTTTCTTTTCTCAGTTTGGACTAATACATCTACCCCCTTCTCACCCAACCAACAATGTATTTTCTGATTTAACATTGAGACAACAGGAGAGAAAACGGCAGCAGATTTCAATATGTTAGCAGCAGAAAGAATGCTAACAGCTCACTATTTTGGGGAAAAATAGAAGCCAGTGTCTTCAGGCTCAGACATCTGTTTCAAACAGTTTGCCAAGAAATGTCATAGCTGTGAGCTCTAGTATCATTAATTAACATAATACAGCTAGTATTGAAGTGATTGTTTTAAAAGATTAAAGACACTGCATGTTGTATGTATATTTTCTGTTTGTTCTCATACACTACTAAGTTTTATTTTTTCTTCACAATTGCCACTACTAACTTAATCATTCGTTTGTTTTGCTCAGAACTGATGATGCTATAATGATGCTATGCTGTGTACCCTCTTAATCTATAACAAACAGCTGAAAGACAATTAGTGCTGTCAGGCACAGTTAACCACTGATGAAAAGTTGTGTTCTACAGCATACTTGTTTGTTCTTCAGTCAGCTTTAAGACCATGACACCCTCCAGCCAACAATGAATCAGTAACTAATGCAACAAAACTGTTGCACCAACTGTGCAAGTTAAGCAAGGAAGTGATTGCTTTGGACTGTACTTTGCTTCCTTATACTCTTTACTCTGCCCACAGTAGATGCTTTACAATTTAGGACAGTCCTAGAGTCACTGTTGGTGCAGCTCAGTCACTGAACAGGAAAAAGGGGCAGAGTCAAAATGAACATACATTATTTATTATGTGTATGGGTTGGCTTTTATTCTTAGAGTGCCTTGTTTTCCTGCTCTTCTCATTCCTGGAGTAGTGCCTCAGATGCAAAACAAGTTGAGATACGCGCAGTTGAGTCTAGTGTATCAAGGCTTACTCTTGCCATGTTGCATTCCATGTCTTCCTCTGCTACCCCTCTTCTGTGGATGTATGTATAATCTGCTTGGTTCAGTCAGTCTATATACCTACCATATGTTGCTTCCCATAATCCTGCCTGCTTCATGGATTAGTTAGAAATTCAATGTTAACTGACTTTGATTCTTTTTATTTTCCAAAGCACGTTGCTGGTGCATAAAGGCCATAATGAAGAAATCAGATTGAATCAACACTGAGGCCTTGAAGAGTTAACTAGCCTGGTTATTAAAAATAATGTAAAAAGTGTTTTATTTCTTTTTCTAATCTTGTATTTTGTAGCCTATTTTTTTATTTCTAATGTGAAAAAATTTATCTAATCACAACAGTTATTTTCAGTAGGCAGCAGATACTGCAGCAACAGTGAGACCCTAGCTGATAATCATACTAGACAGTTTTTTTCCTTGCAGTAACCTGTCATTGCTTGTTAGTTATTTCCTATTTTTCAAACACAGCTAGGTTCTTGTATTACTGTTTTATCCTATATAGGATATAGGAAATTACAAATATTGCAACATGGCTTAAAATCAGATCAAAGGGAGCTGGGTTTTTTTATGGGATTTCAAAACAGACATGATCTGTCATACCTATCTCAAAAGTTACACCATATAAAAATGTTAATTTAAACATCAGCATTAGAAAACCTCCCTGCTTACTTGAGGACATATTTTTATTTTCATAAAACCTAGACCATGCCTTTTAAGCTGATTATGCAGGTTTATTGCATAATAACTTCCTGTGTAGACGTACTGAAGGCTACAGCTTCATGTTACAGCTGGGCTAATATAAAATCCTGCTGTTATCAAAATGGTGATTGGATTCAGTTGCTCCTGCTTAATCAGGTGTAAGGAAAAGAGACAAAAGTGTATAGTGTGAGCTGGGCTGAAGCAGAACATCCTTCCTTGACCATGGTGAGTTTTAGATTAGTTATCTGTAACTTCAAACTTTCTTCTTATTCTGACATGGGGTTGCTGTTTTCATTTTGCTCTTGCTATTCAAAAACATTCCTGTGTGGCACAGGAAAAATAATTCCATGGAAAGAATTACAGTTTGTAGCTGATTTTATTCCTCTCTTGGTAAGAATAACGATTCTTAGGTGGTTAAGGTCTGCCATTACTTATAACTTTTTATTAACAGAACTAAAGGATTTGTACCAAGTACTGGCAGATGTGGCAGTAAGGGTTCTTGTAACAACCAGAATGAGAGAGAATGATCCGAAGACAAGGGGTTTGAAAGATCCTGACTCAGTGTTGGCTATATAGACCTTACACCGTTCTATATAGGCCATGTGACAGATTCTGTGTGTGGTTCTGGACAAATATGCCATATTCTTCAGTTTTTCTGTGTTAGTGATGGATTTGTAAAACATCACATAATGGAATCCTCAGCAGCTGAGATGATAATAATCGAACAATTCAGAAAGTTGCCGAGATTGTTTTCCTGGATTGTTAGAACCACAACCTAACCATTATATATTTAAACATGTTTCTATATAAGGCATGTGTGAATATTCTTGTCCTTGACTACAAATAGTGACAATGTGTAAAACGTATCGGACAAAGAAACCATAGGCTCTATAGCTGTATTAATAGATTTGAAAGAAAGATAGAACAGGGAGACAGTATCTTTCTTTTTTTTTTTTTCCCCATAAAGAATTGAAAATTCTAGTTCATTTTGTACATAATAGTTCTAGTGGAAATATCAGCCAGGCTACTTTTTTGAGTGGCCGACTTAGTGGTCAGGCTATAAATCATTAGATAGAATTTTCCATTCTCACTAATGTAATTAAGTTGCATTTGAACATCTTATTACATGAAGACACGCAACTGAGCGCGATTCGTCTTTGCAGTTATCTCACATAAAGAACTTCTTTCTCTTTTGGCCCATCATCAGGCCTGAGTATAGTGTCAGACATCTGATTAACACAGAAAATCATAGGCTTGCTGAATCATTTGATATTTCTTGGAATAAAGGGGACTATAAAATAGAACATGAATAATTCATCTACAGGACTATCCAAAGTCACTTTCTGATGATGTGATTTCTCCCCCCCTTTCAGAACTGAACTTTTCTTTTAAAAGCCAGCGTGATAAAAGCACGTTTCTGTAGTGCAGAGACGTCTTCCTTTTCAAATGTTTATCTTATAAAGTAGAAGTGTCACAAATGTTGAAAATAGGAAGAAGAGAGACAAAAATAAATTGGAATTTCTTTACCAGAGTGAAATGTATGGTGTGAAAATAAACTGTTATTTCAGGAGATTTAGGCATGACATCAGAACACTACTTTCTGTGGAGGGTACAACTAATTTTTAAGAGCATCACCCTGTCACAAAATGTAAACTGAGAACTTGGCACGGTATTTTCCTTCTGTGGAGTGCTTGGGAGGAGATGAAAAATAGAATCCTCCCCAGTCTGCTTCATTGCCACAGCTACATTTAATGGGCTGTGCTGGGGTGTTAAGAAATACAATCTGGAAAATTTTGCTCTAGTGGTTTAACATGTTAAAGTCCTGAGTGTTTTTTTCTGCTGACCATCTCATCTCTAGGTTACCATCTCCATTTCAGTGTTACCAGACAAAAAAGGCTTAAGCAGATTAAGTCCATTACTATCCTTACCCTTCCTATTTTTTAGGCTCACCCTGATTTTTGAGTCCATATAGCCTTATTCCAACCCTTTTTTTCTGGTATCATGTGAAGTGCTTAGGCACAATAGAGGTTTGAGCGAGCCTCCGGAAACAAAGGTTCCTTTCAAGCATCAGAAATTGTTATTTCCAGGGAAAAATAATAATAATCTTGTATTGGGATATCAAGCGTGCTGGAATAGGCTTTTGTGATGAATTAGCTGAGCAATCTGGGAATACCAGAGGATGATGAAGTAAATCTGCTGCTTTGCTTCTGTTTAAGAGGGCTGTAGATAGAAAAAGGTGCCAACCTGACTGTTGGACTATTGCAACGTGGTGAGGATTACAGATGAAAACCTGGTACCTGGATAAAAGCAACAGAAGGAGAATAAGTAAGATGGGGAGAAGGTGATATAGGGACAACTACACGTGATGTTGTCAGGAAGATTAGGTGTAAAAACCCTATGAACGGGTTACACTTGTGAACCTGCGATGTCTTTGCTTGTGTGTGCTGAAGCCAGTTTGATAGCTTGGTATCTTCATTGGAGACATAGGATTTGAGTCCTTTTTTTGTCATCCTTTATAAAATAATCTTACTGATTTTTTTCCTGCACACAAATATTGTACTAGTTTGCTGTGTAGGTTCTAATTGTACTCACTACATTTGCATAGTATTGTTGTGGTTATCTTAGTATAAATACACTTTTTGCAATACAGAGTATTTCTACATGGAAAAGGAAGAAAACCCACTGTGGCTGGTTGAAGGCACCATTAAAGCAATACAGCAGTATCTACATTGGGGCTGTACTACTTTGTGCCTGCCTCATTTGGGGATGTAGTGCCTTAACCTAACAGTTACACTGAAAATGGTGACTAACCCATGGAATACAATTTTAAAGATCAACAGCAGTGTAGTGCTTGAGTGAGTGATAATAGCAACTTGGAAGGGGCTCGAGTCAAAGACATTGCGCTGGCAATGCCTGCAGCGCTTCCTTCTAAAGTGATGGTATAAAAAGCATGTGAGAGCACATCACAGTCACTGTAAAATGTAATTAGAAGCAGGTGTATAAGTACATGGTTAGGTTGACTTGGGACTCGTTTGTTTCTAGTAGTAACAAAAGGTGTCTCTAGTAATTATCCTGAAGCTGGATTCTCATATAAAGCTTGGGAGCTTTATATATATGTGTTTATTTAATCTTGCATTGTTAGTCCGAAGTCTCTGGAAAGAGTCAGAAACTATAAAACAACTTCTGCTGTGATCAGGGGAGTTTTTAACCCTTTGAGGAAAACAGCGCAAACAGAAAGTCAAGTGTCCTCATTTTGGGGGATGGTGGTGGTGGGAGAGAGAACAGGAGAGCAGAAGGCACTCAAGTTTGTGTTGTTTGTTCTGTTCGTTTTTTCATTGGGTCTATTGATAAAAAGCTCAAAGGCTGCTTGGCAGTGACCTCAGTCCTGTTCATATGACCAGGGGAATGCAGGCGGGAAGCTAAAGCTTGCGTTTAGTCAGTGATCTGTGAATAACCCTCAGTCCCTTAATGACGTGAGAGGAGCCTCCAAAGGGAGACAGTGAGTCAGAGAGAAGGAGGCACAGAGATTGCTTGAACAGCCATTAGCACGTCATTGGTAATCCCAGCGACACCTTTCGCATCCCTGGCATTTGTCTCTATGCACTCTACTGAAGGCTGGTACTATGTTTTATTTAAGGCTTTCTCACTGCCTTCTAGAGATGTGTGTGTTACTGTAGCCTGACTGATTGGTTGTCTGTTATGTTTACTAACACTCTGAGATCCTGCAAGAGAGGAGAAGCTGTGGAATTTCTACCACGGTTGAATACCCCTGGAATGAATCTGCATTTTATATTAGACACCAGGAACTGAAAGGGTATCCAAATAAACATGCAAATGAAAGCAAACCTTTTATAGAACATTTAAGTTGCCACACTGCAGAACAAAAAGTTACCTTGATGTAGTATTACCCAGCTATGCTTCTGCCTGCTCGTTGTCATCTGGTAAGGATCTTGTGAGAATATGTATGCGTGTACTGCTGAGGAATGCTAATCTGGTGTGTTTTGCATCTCTGCTGGGCCTTTGTGTTCGTCTAAATAGCTGCCTAGAAGCTGGACAAAGGAAAGATCAAGCCTTTCAGAGGAATAAATGCAGAGGCCCTTTGGGATAATGCTTGTTCCTCATTCAGAAGAAATATATTATTGTGAGGGCCGGGGGGGAAGTCACAGCACAGCCACAGAATTACCACAGTGAGCAGAGGTGGCTGTTTCTAGAGACAAAGTTTATGATGTGGTTCTGTAGCTGTTAAGGTTGATCAGAATTGTGGCTCATGCAGACCTTTCCTATCCCCAACCTTCTGTCCCTCCCTGATGCTTCTGACTGCTTGGTTCAGTTTTCCATTTAGTCACCACTTCAGTGGTTAACCTTGATCAAGTACTCTCCTTAATGACTCAGTTTCTTCCTTTGTCAAATGCCATGCTAGTAATCATGGTAATAACATGACTAGTATTCGCCTGGATCTCAAAATAATAATGCTGTTTTCACCTCTTAGCTTTCTACCGAGTTTCAGACTTTCGTCTGTGATTTTTAGTTTTCTTTTGCAAAGAAAAAAAAAATGAATACCCACAGAATTTCAGCCACATACTTCAATCGCAGCCACTTCTAATTTTTATGTGAGTCTTCTGCTGTAGTGCCTCCAAGGAGATACGTTTGCTGCCCTTAGCTAAGTTTTCCTTGGACTACAATTCCCATGATCCATGGCAGGTGAACATTCTCCTCATATCCTGGTAGTCTAATGTTTAAGAGTGGCTGTGTTGTGTAAGAGGAGAGAACATCTGAGCTGGGAAGCAAAAGGGACTGTGTAGTAGCATTAGCAAATAAAATATTCAAATTTATGCAACAAAAATCTGAGGTTTTAGTAGGAAGATATTCCATTTGCCAGTCACTCTGCTTTCTCCAAATAAGATAAATATAACCATGATACTTTCTCTGAGACAAGCAACTGAGTATTTCCTCCCCAATGGGAGTGAATACCAGAACATCTGCCAATAAAAACTGCAGAAATTTGGAGAAAGTATGGAAGTCTTAATAAGGAATAGCCCAAAGCCGATCTGCTCTTTCCCTAAGGGACTATTCTGACAGTTGGCTATCAGCTAATGTGTTTCCTTTCTACAGCCTCAGTACTCAGAATATTGGCTGAGGAGAGGATGATGTAGGATCAACCACAGCAGCTATACACCACCCAAGGATTCCTCTGTGCTGAACCACAGAAAACCTTTAGTAATAACACTGGTAGTACAAAACTAGAGAAAGTACCTTGCTTGTTATATCAAGGTAGAACCTCTTCCTGTAAGTTTTTATCACTCTTCCGTGACACACATAGATTCCAAAAATCTTTTTTTTCTTTCCCCTTTTATCATGAGTCAAAATTGCTAATTTAATGTGTGTGAAGAACTTGGATTATCCAGCATGTGCTAAACATAGCTTCTGAACATTTGCCACATGTCAGAACTTTGCAAATGTTGTTTGTGGAATTATTTATATTGACTACTTTGGAAACATGGGTGATTAGCAATGATTACCACAGTAGTTTGCGAAGACTTACAGATGGAACTCCCACTATCCTTTATGGACAGAACTTGAAATGTATAACTTAAGCCTAGCATTCAGTGCATCTTTTAAAGGATGGCAACCAAGAAATGCAAAAGCAGGCACAGTGTGGAGGTCAGAACATCAGGAGGAAATGAGACTGACTGCAAATTTGTTGTTAGTTGGTACTCATAGGCTTCCATTAATTTCCAGTGACTGACTTGTGCGTACAAGTAGGACTTCTGTTTCTTGCAAAGTGTTGGTTATGATTCCCTTCCTGAGCTCAAGGAACTGCTTAATGTTAACATCAACAGCTGAAAAAACTCAAGGATGGTTTATGTTCTCGTAGTAGTCTGGTACACCATATTCTACAAGATTCTATAATAACTTTAGGGAAAGGGCCACTATGCAACACAATCAACATTTCTGGTCATTTGCTACGATTGTTTCATAGCAAAACAGTGGAAGTATTCTGGGATGTATGAGAACTTTGTGGTGCCAAGAGAAGGTGCAAAATGCTGTAATTAGGAAATTGCCTGTTTTGCCATGTGGCAGAAGTCTCCTCTTTAACATAATGGCTGCTTTGGTTTTGTCTTCACCTATAATTTGTGAAAGGTACCTTCGCTGCCTTTGACAATTGTAGCCAGTGAAATGGGGAAATTTGTTTCAATTAGAGTGAACACTTTGCCTAAATCTGAACAAGTATTTTTGCCTAAAAATTAACAAAGTGTCATTTACTATTAACATTGCAATAATTCCTCTGTTTGGAGAAACTACTTCTTTTAATTTTTGAGACAGGTCTTGATCCTTTGATGCGGAAATACAGTTCAAACAAATGTCCATGTTAACTAAATCCTGCCTCTATCCTACTGAGGATAATGCAGCTGAGTATCAATGGCACTTAATTAATTAGTTTAACTTTACAGCAGTTTACAAATAATCCCCATGAGTTTTGTTACTGCCCACTTGCTTGTCTGTACTTATTATTATGCTCACTGAAAGCATAAACATAATTAAAACGCTTTCCTGGACTTTTTTGCCTCCTACGTCGGAATGTGTACTTTGTTTTCATACCGCTTCATAAGGAAATCTGTATTAAGATTTAGGCTCAGACCTTCAGAAAATACATTGGTTTTGTCAAGTCTGGTATCCTGTAGACCTGTACTTGGACTCCTGCACGTGGAAGCTAATTATGTGAGCTCTAAGGAGAACCAGGGAAGGAGATTAAAATAAGGACCTGAATGGGTATTTTTTCTTCTTTTACTGGATATGGTTATGGTATTTTTGGCGTCACGCTATATTTTTGCTTGCTTTCTTGGTAATTTCTGATACCTAGAAGCTTGACACCCAGAAATCCCAAGGAAACAAAAACTTTATTATAGAGACTGTCTGGTTGGAGACAAGTTTGTTCGTGATTGAGATGATAACTAATTGGTGTTTTTAAAATAGCTGTCTGAAGTTCAGCTGAACACTATTGCTTACTCTTCAGTGGGGAAGAGGTACTGGTATAACCCAGAGAACATTTAGATATTTTCAAGTTATTAGATATAGACTGTTAAATGCTTAGGTATACTTTTCTTTTGCTTGCCAAGAGAAGTTGTTCTTGTAGGAGTCATTCCTGCCTAGAATATACTGTCTGTCACATCATAAGCTGCCAGTAAGACTGCTGCAGGGCAATGGCCACAGGAGGAGGAAGTTCTTTCCTGCCAAAACCTGAAAAGTACGGCTTAGCAGGTGTGCATAAATGTCTAATTCTCTGAAAATTTCAGTCCAGAGCTTTAATTTTGATGCTCCAGAAATATTCTGGATACTCCTTGTGTACTGTGGGGATATAAAAAAGGTATTCTGGACTTGAGTGAGACCATCACTTGATCGTAGTCTTCATGAGCCGGTCAATCAGGCAGGTAGCAATTGCCACCCCATCAATCATAGGGAGTTCTTAGACTCCTTACAAACCGAACAATTTTGCACCAAGTCAGTCCATGTAATACAGTAATTTTGTAGCCCACATGCATTTGCAAACTTTTGTAAGAGCATCTCAAGTCTAACTCGCACTGAGAGTTTATAAACTTTTTCATATTTGCAGATGTACCCCATGAACCATGAGCCTCTTTGAAATCTGCAGGAGTAGGAGTGCTTATCTCTTGGAAAGGAAGGAGCAGCCTAGACCTCGATGCATTAAGCCCTAATTCAACCCACTAGAGACAAGTTAGAGATTAAGGCAATTGACTGACCAGTAAAAGAAATTGCTATGTATAACTTTCCCAAATAAAAAGTATGGAGCAAAAAGGTTATGATATTTGTTAACATGGTCTTGAAAAGGGCAAGTACCATGATAGGGGAATTTTTACTTTAGAGTGTTTGGATGAAACAAAGCAATGAATATCATCTTGAATCATGAAATTCTCTTTTCCGTGAGATCAAATACTACAAAATTGAAGACCCTCACAAGAAAAGCAAGGGAAAACTGAGAATTTGCATCATGTGAAAATCATTCTGTGATAGATTTGGAACGTATCTGCACTGTGCTAGGAATGGATAGGTGGCATAGTAACACTAGGAATTGCTAACCATGGTTGCATTTAACCACTGCTACAGGATGTAGAATACAGTAAACAAAAGACTGTCTTTCCACAGTAGGATATAATTGCTCTAAGAAATCTACCTCTATATAATAAAACATACCTGTGTTCACTTTTTTGTAAGATCTATTAGTAATTCAGAATTATCAATGTGTAATTATTGTGCTAGAAAAGATAACTTTGCCTACATAAACGTGGCTATTTATGGGTATTTTTAGTCTTAAGTGGAATATAATTTTTCAAACCAGGTGAATTGGAAAGACATACATGTATATGTAAATGTAACACATAATAAAAAAAAACCCGGAGCATCACAGTCACTCTAAAATGCATTGTAACTCTTGCAAAAAAAGATGTTATCTTTGCAGAAGGGTTTTATCATTCTTATAAATATAGCTGTGAGTATGTCGAAAGCAGCTAGCACAGGATAGCTTAGCTGAGTGGGAGGTGATGCAGGACTGTGCTATTAGTGAGCAGGAGGTAGGAGGTGACTGGGCCTGATGGGCAGGTGGGATACAGTATTTATATACATGTGTTTACAGGTATTTTTAGATGAGATATAAATATGCAAATGTTAATTTAGATAGCTTGCGTCAAGAGTAGGTAGAATGATGTAATAACTCAGAGTGAGGCAGCGTAGTAGAGTCGACTGAGCATGGCAACTGTGAGACAAGAACACACATTTTTAACCCTGGTTTCTCTCAGTAGTACCTTCTCAGTGTTTGCTCTTTTCCATGTCCTCTACAACAACTCTGGCTGGACATACATGCTCAGATTGGGGATATGTGGTATATTTCATATATTCTTGTAGCTAAATGTGGCATGCTTAAGGAAAAAATATTATGACATCTGTTGTGGATAGTGATGTAGGGAGGTGGGCAGTAGCAGTGGAGGAAAAAACCCTCTGCATAGGATTTTATGCAATTAGTCTTAGCATTTTTTTCTATTCTCTTGATCAAGCTAATGTTCCACTCCTTAGTTTCTGTTATTGGGTACACTCACACAGTCTTCAGAGATTCTCCCTCCCATTGTTTCTCACTTACTGTTTGTTAATGAAACTAGACCTATGAATCTTTTCATCATAAGATTTTTTAATTTTCTTTTTGGGACATGCACAGATTTTTCTCCAAGCTGACCTGCCCAAGTATTGTCAATATCTCTTCCAATTATCTGGATGTCTGTTAGTTGCGGTGCAGTAATATACACAGCTAGTTTCCCATCCCTGACTAGCCTCACTAATCCCAGTTACCCTCTTCTCTGCTTCTGTCCCTGCTACTGGATCATGTCATGGACTCTGTATATCTAGGCTGGATATGCCTAACTAGTTCTTTGGCACCATCTAATATCACTCACCGCTTCTTTGATGTCCCTATTTCAGCTGTTCAGGATCAGTTCTAATCTAGCTGGGTGCTGATCAGTCTCACTAACTTCTCCTTCTCTTCTCTTTCAGTTTGATAACCAAAGACTAGGATGAATGTGTGGGTATCTGCAGTTTTCCTGATTTTAGCAATGGTAACTGAGAATTTGACTGGAATTTTGGGGAGGACTCACATCCTGCTCTGGATTTGACTGGAAACACAGATGCCCCTGGTAGGATTTGGGCATTATGTAGACATGTCCTGTCAGAGAGATGCAGCAAAACCAAACTAGATCAATGGACACAGAACTATTACTGGTATGAGGATAAACTGTGTACATCTGTGACAGGCTTTAGGACAGGCTGGGAAGCTGTGCACTGTAATTCTTAATGCCTACCAAACTGACATACAAGGAGGATTCTGAGGGTGTGGTAAATGAAATGGAAGAGTGGCCAGTGCCAAACCAGGGTAAAAGTCCAGTTGACCTACACCTATTGCTATCATACACATAGTATTTGATAGGTGTGGCATTATCATAGGAACCCCTTGGTATCACTCTTGGATTTTAGCTCTAAAAAGCTCCAGAGAAGGAGCTGTTATCCTCTTGTACAGATAGATTCAGGTAGTGCCCTGGGTAGACTGAATTTCTTGCCCAAGGCTATATGGCAGCTGAGCTGAGCTTTCCCAAGTACCATCCATCATGTCCAGTCAAACATTTGGTTTGACAAACTGTCTTTGACGTATTTACTTTGTTTCTTACCAGTAATCAGGACAGCATCCTTGGGGTCTGTATTGACTGCTAGATCAGAAAAGAAAGTCTCTAGAAGTTCTAGCAGCTCAACTTCAACACTCTGGAAGCCCGTGAGTCTTTTTCTCAAAAGCATAACTTCCAAATGAGCTCTAGCAACAAAGGCAAAGGCTAAAAAACTTACATGAAACTGTACACTTTGCTTTTTCCTGATATTTGCATTGTCCTTACAAGGGACCTGTCTTACTAAAGACTCCTTAATCAAAGAAACTAGCTGTCCAACATCAGGCTATGCTCAAATGTTTCCCATCCCATGGTGAAGCAAGTTTTATAGCCCCTGTATAATTGCATTGCTCAGGCCTAAACCCAGACTCTACACCTGTAGAACACGAGGAAAGAGAAGTGCACTGGAGATACAGAGTGCATCCAATGACGATCACTGCAGATTTCAACTCCTAGTCCATATTTAGAATAGGAATGTATATACCTAATTATTTCAGATTTATCTTGGGTCTCTTGCCAGGTATATATTGCAAAAACACTTCAGAATGTGTCCAGAACCCCTCTCCATCTTCCCCCAACCAATTCCTATTAAAATCTAGTTCCTCTGGTTTGAAATAATGATTGACATTGTGTTGTGTCTCATATGTCATCTTCGATGGAGATTCTTTTAAAAATAAATGTGGCAATTAAATCCTGGGGCTGCTTCATTTTTGCACAGCTTGTTTTTAAGTAACTGACGAAGAATGCAAAGTTTTCAATGAAGCTGCCAGTCCCCCTTCAGCGCAATACACATCTTTCTTTCTTTATTTGCATTGTCTTTGTCACAGAGAGATAGTTTAGTTGTGCTAATTAGAATGGGATTGTTTTCCTGTGATCTAAGACAATTAGGGTTTTCAGATAACTTATTGGTATTTGTGCTTAGGAAAGAAATGTGTTTCAGCTCATCTCTGACACACTATAATCGCTAAGAGCATAAGTGCAAGAGCTATGACTTCATGCTTTCTTGGGACACTGTGATCTATCATTTGTATGGTCCGTCTTTACTAAGCAATACTAATTTGTGATGAGAAAAAAGAGAAGGTGGAACCAGCTTGAGCTGAAGTGGCAGCTGCCAACCAGCTCTCAGTAATAATGGGAGTTTTGAGGCATGTTTACTGAAAGACTGGTTGGGATTGGTGCTATGCTAAGGAGGTAGTCCATGGAGACTGTCTTTGATTTTCCTGGGGCATGAGACCTGCTAGAAAATAGTTCAAGCCCAAGTATTAATGAAAGCAAACCTAACTTTGCCATAACTTGTACACGGGTCACCTCTTCCCTCTGCTGCATGGTTCCAGAGGCTAGGCAATACACTCTCCCCACTATGTTTCCTATGGCGGATATGTCCTACTCGAATTATGCATGTAGGTGTTTGTGTACCAAATCCCACAAGTCTGCTATCCCTACAGCCACATTTTGGCCTTCCCTAATCATCTCTTCCTGTGACCCTGTCTCCCCTTGTGCCTTTACACCAGGAACTATGGGAGGACTGACAATGCATATCTTGGCAACCAGCTGTTATCAGCTGCTTTATATTGCTAGAATGTCAGAAAAAGTTCTGAAATGCAGTGGACTGTAGCCCAGGAATGAGGCCTGTTTTAGCAAGTGATTGGGCACAAGTGAAATATATGTCCCCTTGCAAGTCAGTTTGTGAGGAAACAGGTGGTACATGGTTATTACAATGCACAGAGAACAACTCTTGGAATACGACTGGAAATAATTCAGAAGACAACAGTGAGTCCATTATAAGTAAAAAACATGGTATGATGTATCTGGCTTGTGGTAAGCAGGGTTAACCAGTGAGCAGCCAAGGACATGATGTTTTGTTCTTGTGTATAATCACTGAGTAATGATGACGAAGCAAATGGCAGCAGCTTCAGTGAAAGATTCCGTGTCACTACTGTGCCGCTCTCCAACAAGCCTTCTGTCCCTGGCCTGTAAGGAGGAGCACCTAACTGTATTTGCTGGAAGAGAACAATGAGCCTCCTCATAAATATTAGGGAAGGTCAGTGACAGTCCAACTGACAGGACCACAGTAGTTCTGAGCACAGGTGTTCTCATGCCATTAATAGATGACACCTCTTCCTTCTCAGCCATATGAAAAAAAAATGTAGGCATAAGCCTGACATGACAGAAATAAGCACTGGTCTTCCTGACAGTTTTAGATATTATCAGTTGACAGGCCATGTTGTGAAGGACTGAAAAATGACGAACATAACTCCATGACGCTCTTCCTCCCTGCCTCCCCTCCTCTAAAAAAAGGAAAGTGGGGGGTAGGGGGAGAGGGAGAAGAAAGAAGGCTCTGCTGGCAGCCTAGGGTAGTTAGTTTAAAAAGCAGGTGTGTGGGAAAATATGAGAAACAATCTTGTGGGATTCAGTGAGGAAACACTTCAAAAATATAATTTGATTAGGACACAGCCTGTATGATTCAACGAGGGGGAGGAGGTATTGCCTGGAATATGCATCTGACAAACTTTCACATCAAGAATTACTAAATTGCTGTCATGCAGCCATGTAGGGGCCAAAACAGCTTGTGGAATAGACAACTTTTTTTTTTTACAAACTCATGAACTGCAACTTTTTGAGTTGTTGGCATCTATGATGGGAATCAGCACCATGAGTTCTTTTGCTTCTGGTTCCATTGATATATTCCGTCTTATTTTTATCACAGTATCGTGTGTGGCATACCCTTCCTAAGCTCCCTGTTGGGCTGGAGAGCAGGTAGGAAAAATGAATCCTTCAGTACAATGGGCAAGAGGATGTCAGATTTAATACAAAGATGATGCAGATTTTGTGCCTGATCCGGTAGGCTTTGGCATCACTGCAGAACATCATTCATTCACTGACAATTGTTTATTGTTTGTTATTTTTATTATCTGAATTGTAGCAGTGCCTATAAATGCACTGCTGTGAACGTGTAGTAATGGTCAGTACGTGACCAATAGAAATTATGTAGTTGGAATCAGAAAAGACAGAGAGTTAAAGAAAGACAGAATCATTTACAGAAGGGCAACCAAAATAGAGAAGTATTTAAGCGTTTAAAAACTGCAGCCCCTAACCTTTAGGTACAAATGGAATGCAGAATATTTTATTTTGCATCATAGCACAAGGTGGAGATTAGGCAGAATCACAGTGTGGGACCTGCTCCAGCTAGTGAAGGGAATATGAAGAACAGAGTAGATTCTGAAATCTCCTCCTCTTAGTGGCCTTTCTATCAGGGCTTCAGGGAGAATTAGGCAGTGTAAAATTGTACAAACAGTAAAATGCTGGCCATTTTCTTTCTAAGAACCGAGCTCTTCTCACAGCTTCTCCTTTTTTAACTGATGATCCTCAATTTATAAGTCTGTTGTTTGATACACTCATTCAGGTGGAAAGTTGCCTGGGTGTAATTGTTACTTCAGATCTAGATGTCCAGCTTCTGGACAAGCAGGCAGCCGGAACTTGGCTGTTTGTTTTGATAGTACTCTCCTGCATGGTGCTAATGACCTATAACTGAAGATCTGTTTTGTTGCGAGGGAAAAAGAGAGAGAATAAGTATTTTAAAAGGAGACTGTCTGCCTAATGCAGTGCTAAGAACGTTCACTTGGCGAAAAGAGACTGGGTGTCCTATCTGCCTTCAGGATGAATTCCCTACTGGCACTAGGCAGAAAATTCGTGTGAAATACAAGAACAGGCCTGAGAGCAACAAATAGGAAACCTGTGTATGCACGCTGTACGTTAGTACCAGGGTATCTCTTAAGTCATTAGGTTTTGATTATTGCTGGTTTGATTTTACACAAAGCAAAAGTGAATAACCACCCCAAGGATCAGCCCCTGGCTCTCGAGAGGCATGGGGTGCAGGAGTGTCTTGTTTCTATATACAGATCAGATTTTGGCAAGATGCATGTGACTTCTCATACTGGGCAGTTCAGGATTTGTTATACAGTTATATGTAAGTGCTAAGAAATAGTTTCACTCCAAGCAGTCTTCTATTCCCATCCCTTTCCTGGTAAAATACTAAAGAATACCAAGTAACTGCACTTACTATAAATAGTTTTGATTGGGGAAGAGAGGGTAGGGGTAGGAATGCACCTGGGAAGGTGAAGAGAATACTTTCTTTTCAAAGCTTGCTGTTACAAGAGGGAAGTCCCAGAGAGGACAATAAATAATGTGTTCTTCATAAGCATGTTCTCACTATAACCAACGTTCTCAGAAATAACCAATTGTCTTACCACTGACTGGTAGCAAAAAAAAAAAAACAAACCACCAAAAAACCCAAACATGTTATCTTTTTAATATCTATTGGGAATTTGGTGGGGTTATGTCCTTAAGATATTTGGGAAACCTTGGACTTGTTGCAGAGCTAAATAAAGCACTGGAAAAGATGCTTATTTGCACCAGGTCAGTTTTAAGATATTAGCACCAAATGGAACTGTGTATTGAAGTAGAAAATTTTCTCTGCAGGTGTGTACAACTTGTTTGGCATCAGTACAGAATTGTGCTTTGAGATCTATTCTATGTGAGAAATTGTTGTTTATTAGAGGTTAAATAGTTATTTATTTAAAGTACACTAGTTCGAACATTTTCCTTGAAAGTACCATCCCAGAGAGAATTGGGCAGAACTATTAATCTTTGATTTATTTGTATTTTCAGGCCCCAGTTCAGCAATACATGCTTCATGTTAATAGTTTTTTATTCCTTCACTGAAAGTCCGTTGTAACATAGAGACTCATGGGATACTTTAACTAGAGGTAGAACTGAACTGAGTTAGAAAAAATTGACTAAAATGCTAATAATATTCTGTCTTACTGTAGGTCTTGTCACTTAAAATCAGCTACATATATGATCGATGGATATGCTCTTTTGCCTTAGTGCTTATTTGATTTCCCATGAAGCCCATGGAAGGATAGCCATTTATGGGGTCAAAACCTACCCAGTTTCACCAAAAAAAAAAAAGTTTCTCTACTGTTATACAAAGCAGTTAAAATTTAACCACATTTTTTTCACTTTGTTAGGTCGGAACTTTTTAGGAATGGTACAATAATCCCTGAATTAAGAATGTATAAGTATAAAGTCTTTAGAGTTTGAGAAGTCTCAGGGCTAGAAATTTAAATCAATTTTGCCTTGAAGAAAAGCTGGTGTGAAGGTGGTGTTTTTCTGTTCAATGCTTGCCCAAAGCTCTATAAATATATTGTGAACTGTTGCCCTGTTAATTTAGGATTCATTAAAAAAACCCAACCCTGTGAATGTGTTTAAATGGTTCATGTAACTGGGACTGGCCTTCTTAAAGGGGTGTTTCACCTGCTGAGGCATTCACTAACACGCTTAGTGAAAATGAAGGCTACCCCCTAGTAAGAATTATTAAGGTCAGGCTCCACAGGTCAGAATAACAAGTTTACAGGTATATTGAGAATTCAGGGTATGAAATGTGTGGTCCTTTGCATATCTTCTGATTTTGTGTCTAGAAAAAATATTAACAGTGTCAAAACAACACACTGATCTTTTTAACGACATGATGAAATTTGATGATCTGTGTATTTTCCTTCATTTTTAAAATGAAAACAAAAACCAGTGAGTCCTTGTTAACAGATGTGCTCATGGACTTTACACAGGGGAAAAAAATGATTGAGTTGTTTTACAATACTACCTCTTTTACCGTGTTTGGCTTAGGAAAGTGACTGGTTATTTCTAACCTTTGTTTGGAAAAAGTTTCCTTTGTCAATTGGGTGAGGAAATATATATCTTATTTTAAATCTTTTTGGAAATAAATGACAGTGACCAGCTTTATTAATGGAAGCCTCAAATGTAGTTGTAATTATTACAGGCAAGTGCAGACTATTTTAGTTAAGGACAGCTTGGGGCTTCTGCTCCTTCAGCAGCAGTGGAGAAAAGAATAATTCTGAAAAATTCACAAGCTTTGTACCAAAGAGCAGGAAAATAGAATTGTTTAGTTGAGGACCAGAGCTCGTGAGGTCTGTCAGGGGAAGCAGAAACACCATTAGAATCACAATGGTGTTTCTTACAAATTGGAAGAGATCCATTTCTTTCATTTTCTAATTATCTTCTCATTTCTCTAAGTGGGAAACCTCACATCTATATATAAGCACCTAGAAGTTGTGTAATCTAAACAAACAGTATAGAAAGTGATGAGAAAATAACGTTTTCAGAACATGGCTCATCCCACATATTTAAATCCCTATTGACAAGCTTCTGTCAACTTTTTAAACTGAAAAACTTCATATTTAATCTGTCCAACCATTCCTCCTTCTCAGTTTCATTCCCTATCAGCTTCAAATATAGTCTCTGGTTATGACACGGTTGGCAGGAGATAGGAGTTGCAAAGGTGCTATAGCGAACAGTGTTGGTGGGTCAGTGAACTTTCTCACTTTTACAGGCATACTGCATTGGAAAACCTGTTTATCTCATTTTCCTGACCGCAGAGAACAACTCAAGTGTTTGGAGAGCACTTTTTCAAAGTGAAATTGCTATGATTCACACTTGCATCCAAGCATCTTCTCTAGTGCCACATCCACTTGAGCTTCAAAACAAGTTCTTAATGAGTTTAATCATATTTAAAATTTTAATCTTTTTCAACATTATTACAATTGCCTTTGGCTAAAATCAGTGGTACACTGAGCTCCACACAACTCAGAGTCAAACCAGGTTTTGTGTATTCAGTTCTTTGTGAATCACCACTTCTTTAGACAAGCCTTTAATTTTTCAGTGTTTCTGCACCTTAAATTACATTATTGTGCTTGTGATTAAAGAGAATATCTAAGAAATGTTAGTGACTGTTACAGGCATATTCACCGTCTAGTCAGGACAGAATCGAAACATATCCTTTCTCCTCCTTTCTCTCTACAGGCTGGCACAAAAAATGAGTGGATTTTGGAGGTTCTTTCTTGAGGTTGTCTGTCTGTTCTTGCTGGGTTGCATAATCAGAAGTGGAGACTGTGGCCTGTGATATCTCAAATAGTAGCTTTTTGATTCTCAAAGGTCTTCCCTTAGCTTAGCTTCATGCCTACAAATAACATTGATACTTTCTGACTTTGAGAACATCACTGACAGATCTGTGATAGTGTGTTTTATTCTCTGTTCCTTGCGTGTTCCTCACGTATGCCTGTGTGAAATTTGAAAGAGATTCTGCAGACTTAGTCATGGGGAACAATACTGTATTATACAAGAACGCCTCTTTGAAATGCAAGATCTCTATTCTGGAAAACAAGCCTGAAAAATAATCACTTTCCCTTGACCACAGTGGTTCTAGAGTAACCTAAAGGTACACAGGGACTTGATATTTCCTAGAAAATATCATTTCACCCTTCCCACAATTTGCATCACCAGCTGGAAGTAGATCCTGAACTGGTACAAGTTGATTTGTCAAGTCAGTTTCTAACCTATAAATTATGAAGAAACTTTGAAAAAGAAAGTGTGTAAACCATGCTGAGATCTTTTCATTTTGTTACCAGTACTTTTAAATTTAAATGTGTTACTGCACGGTGTCTGACTTTTAAGACCTTTACATATTTTTTCAGTGAGCTGTTTTGGATCATTTTAAATGAAAAAAATATTCAGAATATAATGACAATGTATTGTGTTTTCTAATTAAAAATTTCCACAGAATATATTTCATGTTTTCAAGAACATGCACATGCAAAAAAAAATGGAATCAAACTAAGAGACATGCCTTGGGCTTTGAGCAGGAAGATAGACCAGAAGAGGTCCCTTCTAGCCTGAATGATTCTGAGATTCTGTGACTGCACACTTTTTGTATTGTTAGCTTGAAGTATAGACACCAGTCTAGCCAGGGGTTTGGTGTCTGAGTCCTGGGACGGGGAACTTGAAGTTCCTATTTTTGTTTACTCTTTTACCTCATTACCAGCCAACTACAGCCTCCCCCCCTTTCCCTTTTTTACATTCTTCTTCTCTCTGGATTCTTCATTTAGAAATAGGGCTATTTCTTTTAGATGATGATTCCTTGTAGTAATTCAGTAGTGAACTTCCTGCGTTGAAAATATGACCATTTGCCATGGAAGTGCACGTTTAACAAAACTTACTGTGAGATCTGTGCAAACCCTCAGGCTAGAGGATTTGGAGAGGCGGAAGTCTTTGCCTCTATACAGCCAGTTTGACTTAGATGGGTAATAGTATCAGGGACATGTAATTCCAGTTGCTTAATGGTTTTATGTCACTGGAATGCTTTTGTACTTTGATTGTGTACTAGACCATTATGATAATTAAAATAATTCAGGAATGTAGGAACAATGCGTGTTGGGAAAGCAGAGTATCCTGGCTTACCTGTTATTGAGGATTGCCTATGTAACAATATCCAGGCTCAAGAGAAACTATCTCCTTAAAGAACAAACATTAGAAGTTGTAATTTCCAAATGGCAGGTTATAATCTGCACAACTGAAGACCATAATCTGCTTTCCTGAGGAAAGCCAGTACACAGGTCAGTTGCACAGGTTTGGTTCAGAAGAGAGACTGCAAATTGATTCTAATAGTCATATTTTGGGTTCCTGCTGCTTCTGTGTCCAAGGGAAATGACTGTCTCTAGCTCTTTTCCTCAAACAAGCCTGTTTTCTTCTCATATTGCCAGTGATATGCAGAGGAGTGTAATATTCATGCTAAATCTGCTGACCAGCTATGCTGACAATGTGATATTTACAATATAAAATTTCATTCTTAATGAGTCACAAACCAGTTTTGTCTAGGCCACTGCTAAATCTGGAGATACTTTCAGACATCTCTCAGTCACTTCTTGCCAATGTACAGCTTTTTTGGGATGAAAATCTCAGTATTCCATTTTAACCCCCTTGAGATACTGCATGTGTCTAAATAAACGTTTGTGAGAGATCCGTAAAGCAATATCAGAAGACAGTTACTGCTGTAATAAGGAAACAAGACTGTTGGAGTGTAATCAAGTTAAAATTATATGCACATAAATAAACTGCATAATTATTTTATTAAATGTGTAAATCATTTTTTGATTTCTAGAATGATTTCTTTTAGCAAGTCACGAAATACGTAACATGAGAGATAACAGAGTTCCTTACACAGAAGCTTTTGCAACCTTTCATAGAAGAGAAAGCCTGTCATCATGCGCTCTAGAAAAATGGATCCTAAACCAGTTTAGTCAGGCTTATTTGACATCGCTCTCAGCGCAGACTGTTGTTGGTATTTGAAGACAATCCAGCTCTGAGCTGTAATTATGATGACAGATCTATTCATGTTTGTTGGTGCTGAGGATAGACAGCTGTTTTCACATGCTGGCTTACGATTTGACAACTGCAGTCCCAACAAACGCTTTTGATGTTCATACATGACAGAAATACAAAGATCAAACATCACACATATAATGGCCCATTCTCCTTATCTTTATCTTACTGTTGAATCCATAGAAATGTAGGTCTTGAAGGGCCTTTGAGGGATTTACCAAATCAGCTTTAAGGCAGACTCATGGTTACCTGGAGCACAGCAATCTCTGTTGATTTGTCTCTGCCTACAGAAGTGATGGTTTTCTAGATGAGGTCTGGGTTGATTTTCCAAGAGGTAGGTTTTTTTTTCCCTAGGTTTGCTCCAGAATTTCCTTGGCCTGGGTTAAATCAGTTGCTGAATTCTTATACCTTCCCATTCAGACCTAATTGTAGACTTCTCTTTCATTCCAATTATTCATTTCTACAGTAGCCTCCATGGTGGAGGTCTGATTTCAGTTGAAGATCTTTAGTTGTTACTCTGCTCAGGCTTTGACTCTGCTTACCTCACTCTTCCTCACTCTTCCAAAACATCAGCTACTCTTCACTTATACTTTACCTTCCCTGTCCTGCCATATGCTTAAAGCTAGAGCTGTTACTCTCTATAGAGTTATGCACCAAGTGTCTATGGTTAAAGACATAAGCTGTAACTTCTTGGCCATCTATAGGGCCACCCTGTGAATTTGTTTCAGTAAGCATAAATAACAGCTCTGTTATCTTTCATTTGTATTCAGGTGATTTATTCATGCTCAGTTACTTCCCTATGTATTTTGTAGGATGGACTCATTATGGAATATCTGTGATTATATGGTCAGAAGTGAAACCTAGTTTTTTTGAAACATGGTTTTGTATCATTTCATAAAAAATGGAATTAAGAAACCAGTACATGTGATTTTTATTAGACACAACTCTGATAAGGATTGGTTTCGGCTATGGCACTGCCACCGGCTATTATTACCATGTATTCAAATGACATTTTATTTCCTACTTTGCATTTCTGAACAGCAGGCTGTTCTAGCTACTGCAGAGCCACAGCCACAGAAAAGGACAGATGTTCCGCAGTTTTCTTTATGAAACTGAAGAACTTTTCAAGTTCACTAGCTAAAATGCCACCAAAGAATCAGACAGAAATGTTGTACAATAGATGACATTGTCCTAAAGAGATGAAGAAACTGTACTATTTAAATCACCAGTAGCACTCACAAGGCATACTTGATATAATTAGGAACTGTGTGCTCAACAGGGACACATGGTAAAAGATAGTCAGTTCCTTCCTACTACTCTAATAATGGGAGATTACATATAGTTGTCTATTCAAAAGAGAGGATACAAGACTGTTGCCAACAACTGTAAAAGAGAAAGAGAGAGAGAAAGAGAGGATGAGAAAGTTTAATTAACAAGTACTACCCAGAGAGAGATTTTGAAGAAAGAGTGACTCATCAGATAATAATGCAACTTTGCCAGTGGCCAGGATAGGGAGGAAGAATACAAAGGAACAGCTCACTTTTAATGAAGTAGATTTAGTTGCTATATCTTTAGGAAGTTGAAAACATACCTTTGTTGCCTGCTTACTCATATCCCTACTGTATGTTCCTAGTTTGTTGGGTTTAAAAAAAAACAGAAAGGGGAAAGGGGAAGGGGGGAAAGGGCTGTTTTCTCTACCACTGTCTGGCAAGGACAAAGGGTCTGAAATATATCTTCTGCAACAGAAAGAACTCTTTGTGCCAAAAATAGCATTAGCAGAAAAATAGAGTCAGAATAAAATGTAACATTTTGCAAAAGATTGCCTCTCAATCCAAAGTTTTACATGCTTTTCTAGAGTTACAAGATCTTTTGCCAGTAACAGTTTTCAAAGGTGCTTTTCTGGTACCACTAATACCACTGGAATGGACTGGATCTTTTATGACTTTACCAGAATACTGGTCTGATGGGGACTGTGGCCATTCAGAATTAG
The DNA here is from genome assembly GCA_009769605.1 of Bucorvus abyssinicus. Classification (NCBI taxonomy): domain Eukaryota; kingdom Metazoa; phylum Chordata; class Aves; order Bucerotiformes; family Bucorvidae; genus Bucorvus; species Bucorvus abyssinicus. The sequence goes on along the minus strand of CM020043.1, from coordinate 13,560,611 downwards.
TGCTCTTAATTAATCTTATCAGTTCAGTAGGAGGAATTTAATTACAATCTGAGAAGATTGTCTGTATTCCCCTTCATTCTTAAGGCAGGCAGGCAGTGGGGCTAGAATGTTTCTTGGAGTATCCTGAGAAGCCACATACCAGTTATAGGCAGAAACATATCAGAAATGTACCCGCTTCAAGCCACTACTCACAGTGTTGACTTGTAAATTCATCATAAAAGAGGAATAATTTCTCCACGAAATTGTGCCAACCCATTTTCATTATGGCATCTTCAGATGTAAGCCAATTCCAACTTCATTTGGCAAAAGAAATTAGAGATGGAGTAACCTGGCAACAAATGAAGTTGTTCATTGTACTGCCTGAAGAAGAATCTGGATTTTACCTAATGAGGCTGGATGTAGTGCTTCATTTGGCAGACTCTGATCACGTTAGGAACAATGTTTGCTCAAGATTATCAAAATGGTTTGTAGCAAGTGTAAACACTGCAATTCTCTGTTTCCACAGCTCAGTTCCCCATTTTAGGGAGCAGTTGTCTATCCCAAGAACTTCATAAATACTTCTACAGTGACATTTTTCAGACACAGCTGATGGGTACGGAAAAGAAGGGAGATTTCAACAAGGACACCCTTGAAAACGAAATCTACGTTGTATTGTTATTCAGAACAGAAGGGTTTTCGCCATAAACATAAATGAGTTCTCTGAGTTTTGATACTGTGATGACTCGGCACTTCATTAGCAACTTGGTGTTTAACTTAGTCCCTGATTGAAAGTGGTTCCTCTGTGTGATATATATGAATGGACTCTGCTGAATTATAGGGTATCTTGTTCCTAGCAGTCATTTGTGATGCTTTATCTTTGCCCAGCATCACTGGGCAGGTCAAATAAGTCTCTTACGTATTTTATAAGAATTTTTTTTTTTTTGCTCTTACATCTGCACTGACAACTCTACCAGAAAAGTGTTTAAGTGCCAAAAAATCACCATGTTTGTTGTGGTGGCAGTTTAACTCTCTCTCATCCTTGGCTTGCACATGTTCCCAGTTACAGTAGCATACAAATCAAAGAATCACAGAATGGTGGGGGTTGCAAGGGACCTCCACAGTGTCACCCAGAGCAGGTTGCACAGGATCACGTCCAGGTGGGTTTTGAGTATCTCCAGAGAAAGAGACTTCACAGCCTCTCTGGGCAGCCTGTTCCAGTGCTTTGTTACCCTCAAAGAAAGGAAGTTTTTCCTTGTGTTCAGATGGAACTTTCTGTGTTCAAGTTTGTGCCCATTTGTCCTATCACTGGGCACCACTGAAAAGAGTTTCTTGACACCCATCCTTTAGATAGTGCTAAGAATGATTTAACATAGTAATGTTTTCACTTCCGCATGTACCCTGTCTTTTATAGGAACACTTAAAAATTCTTTTCAGCCTTCTTGTGCTGCCAACTTGGCATTCAAGTTGTATCAGAGTGAATTTTAATTTTAAAGATGAAATATCAAACATGTTTTTTCTACTAACAAATGAACCTGCTGCTTAAGCAATAAAATACACAATCAAATCAAAACAAACCCTTGAAACAACTTCAGACTATTGTGGGGTATCTGCATACAGGGTGGGAATCGTCTGGTATTCCAGTAAGATTTTAATAACATTTTTCTCAGTAAAGATTAAATCAGGTAATTAAATGAAGTAACATCTGCTTTTTCCTTTACATTCAATTAGCTGTGAATCAGCTTTTGTTTTAAAACTATGTTAGAAAGAAAAAAATTATACTCTAGTGTTTTTGTCTCATAAATAGACATGCCACAGCTGCTCATAACTGGACTGGCCTATGGATACGCAGTTGTGAAAAGCTGTGTTTCACTGTATAATAATTTGCTTGCATAGGCACAGCCTTTGAGGTCAGGACATTAGAGGCAGAACAATGACAGCTCAGCCATCTGTTATTTTGTTATAATAATAATTTTTAAACAGTTTATGGCCACAAAATATTAAATTTCAAATAGGCTTTAATTTAATTAGTCAAAGAGATTAACACTTCTCAGAAGCTTAAATTAATTTTGAAGTTCTGGAAGTGGAGATCAATAAAGTATTTAAAAAAATCTGTTATGATGATTGGGGCATTTATAAAAACTAAGCCTGAAAACTAACGCAAAGGTACCAAATCTGACTCATTCTTCCCAAGAAAAGTCATGCTGTTGCCACATCTTCAGCGTGTCTTTGCTGAAAAGTTTTAAGTAGCAAATAAAACAACACTTCAACATAAGGTCAGTAAGGAGCAAGCGTGTGAAAGCATGTAGGGACAGCGTGTAGGGGATGTATGCGTACAGGGAAGGGAAGGTATACGTGCAGCATGCAAGGAATGGCTTTGCAGAGTGCGTAGAGCAGCTAATTCAGCTCCAGTGGAAGCCGACATTCAAAAGCTTAGTACATCTACACGATTAGAAACATGACAGCAAAAGAAACAAAGACATAGAAGGTATTTTGCGAGACTATTCTACTTTCTGTCCAAAAGGATATAACAATGGCTGCTACCAGTAATTGACATCTAGAGCTGGGATCTGTTGGGAACCACCCAGAGGTAAGCTCCAGCTTGTGGAACAGTCTAGTTGAAAAACTGATGAACTTATAATTACCAGGAAACACTATGCTGAGGAGAAATGGTCTGCTTCATATTAGTCCTTTATGCAAAATGCTTCTTCCCACTGTCTGCAAAAGACATTTCCTTGGATTTTAAATATGTTTCCTGATCTTTGACTCCTCCTGTGCACCAAGATATGAAAATACATAGTTATGTAAACATGTTTATGTAAACCTATTTGAATATACATGTACATATTTGAATACGTATGCATATTTGAATAATATAGAGAGAGTGCATATGGAATGTGTGTGTGAGTGTATGTATATATGTAGTAGCTTAATGTATAGGGAAAAGTATAATCTAGTTTTGGTCAGAAAGCTGTCCCAGCTTCCTGGAAATAAATACAGAAAACAGAAATTTCAGTGAAGCCAAATAGTATACCTCACACGTGTGGAATATCCACCTGATACCTGTGACTCCTGCAGTGTCCCAGCACCTTCCTGCATCCCAGAACCTTTAGTGTAAGCAGTATTGAAACTTTTTTCTTCTCCTGACTGCTGCAGTGATTGTTCTCTCCTTGGCCTGAGCAGCTCAGCTGTAAACCTATCTTTCAGAAGCAGTGGTGTTCCCCAGGGCTTAGTATTAGGGCCTGTTCTTTTTAATATCTTTATCAATGATCTGGATAAGGGGATCAAGTGCACCCTCAGTAAGCTTGCAGATGACACCAAGTTAGGCGGGTGTGTTGATCTGCTTGAAGGTTGGAAGGCTCTACAGAGGGATCTGGACAGGCTGGATCGATGGGCCAAGATCTGAGGTTCAACAAGGCCAAGAGCCAGATCCTGCACTTGGGTCACAACAGCCCCCTGCCATGCTACAGGGTAGGGGAAGAGTGGCTGGAAAGATGCCTGGCAGAAAAGGACCTGGGGGTGTTGGTTGACAGCCAGCTGAATGTGTGCCAGCAGTGTGCCAGGTGGCCATGAAGGCCAGCAGCATCCTGGCTTGTATCACAAATAGTGTGATCAGCAGGAGTAGGGAAGTGATTGTCCCGCTGCACTTGGCACTAGTGAGGCCACACCTTGAATACTGTGTCCAGTTTTGGGCCCCTCACTACAAGGTCAGTCTCTTCTCCCAAGTAACAAGCGACAGGACCAGAGGAAACAGCCTCAAGTTATGCCAGGGCAGGTTTAGGCTGGATATAGGAAAAATTTCTTCCATGAAAGGGTTGTCAAGTCCTGGAACAGGCTTCCCAGGGTGGTGATGGAGTCCCCATCCCTGGAAGGATTTAAAAGACATGTCGATGTGGTGCTGAGGGACATGGCTTAGTGGTGACCTGGCAGTACTGGGTTAACGGTTGGACTCGATGTTCTTAAAGGTCTCTTCCAACCAAAATGATTCTGTGATTCTGTGATGGGCTGCAGACCTGGGGCTACTGGTAGAGTAGTAAAGTGTCATCGTCTTTCTTGATAGACTCATCATGACCTGAGGTGTCAGATGCTGTGATATAGTCTTAAATCATGTTAGACTGAGCCTGTATAAGAGTGAATGCACATAAAAGCATTTGTTCATAACATTCAGGATAAACAAAGCTATAAGTTTATAAGAAAATATAAAATAAGTAAAATTAAAAACCCCAACACACTACCCAGTGTTTCATCCAGTTGTCTTAAGAATTGGTTTTATTTTCCTCATTCCCCTGAGAGTGCAGGAACGGAATTAGGAAGGCCAGAGCTCACTTGGAATTTAATCTGGTGAGGGATGCGAAGGGCTTTAAATATATTATGTTCATTATGGTTTTTATCATTATATTTATTGCTTTATGCCATCTAGTGGACTCTGTGTTCAGTATCAACTTCAGTAACTGCAGAACTTTAAACATTAACAGATGCTATTCTAGTATGATTTTTTCATGTTTTCTTGATACGTGATTGGATAGTGGAAGATCTCATGATTATGCATAGGACAAGTTGCCTTGTTACACACTTTAAGATGGAAGAAATTAAACAAACTTAAATAACAAATGTTCAAAATGTTATTACTAATTTGAACACACGCCAGGGTTTGTTTTTTTTTTCAGTGCTACTTATGTGTTTGTTCTTATCTTGGCTGAAATTTTGACTGCGAATAATGAGCTGCTGAAATAAGTAAGCTGACCAGAAAATAACTTGCAGCAAGACAGCACTGTGTGGAGTGTTTAAGGATTATAATAGTATAACGAGGCAATACTGCAGTTTTGGGATTTGACTGTCCTGAAGAAATATTGTTGCCCTGCTGGGTGAATTTATTTTTAAAAGGACTGTTGCTTTTTTTAATGGAAATAATAATAATAGTAAAAAAGTTCTCTTCTTTGCTGGACAAGGAGAATTCTAACATTTCAGACATGTTTAATCAGTAATGTTGATAGTTAAATGTGAAGTTCTTTGATTAATTTGTAAAAAAAAAAAAGTACTATTGGATAACAGCTTTTGAGATAGACATACTGACCCTGCCATTTATCCAGCGTGCCCATTCACATGTTTATCCACTCAAGAGCTGAATTGTTTGTAGTAGCCCTGTACAGCAGTAAGTTACTGCTTCAAGAGGAGAGGAAACTAAAGTAGTTGCTGGAAATGGGCTAAGAGAAACATTTCTAATGGCTGATTAATTCCATTACAGAAATTTGGCCAGCACTGTTTATCCTTTCCATGTACCATGTTGCCAGTTGTCAGTCTTCATAATGGATCTTGTATCGGCGATCTTTCTATCTATCTTGTAGCACTCTTTAACTTTCTGTAGGGCAACTCAGATTCTTAAAAAATATGCTGCAGAAATCAAGAAATGACATTTGTGTTTTCGTTTTCACTGAAGAAATTACATTTATTGTCTTTTGTTCTAAAATTAGAACTTGTTGAAATAAGTGTGACCCTAAGCATGCAAAAATAGGAAAACTTGAGAAAAAAAAGTTAATTCTACTTAAAAGTAAATATCTTTAAAACCATCCATGACTTTAGGATTTGGATTGGCAATATTGCACGTAACGCTGTGGGCATTTTGCATTCTGGCAATTCATACCACACATGAATAGAGCTGCTAAATATGTTATTTTTCTGGAGTTTCACTGGCACCGAAGCTGCCAAACTGTTTTTACTAGTAATTCTGATTTTAAATCAGAGCTCCGAAGGAAAAAGTTAATTGATCCTCTATAAAATCCATTCTTCTATCACATAAGCAGTTGTGACTAACAAACTGAGATGTGTTTTATAATTTTCTGTCAATTTAGAAGCACCAATCCTGTTCTACATGCGCATCTTACACCTGACACAGATATTAACAAAGGGAAAAAACCAAACAAACCCAATGCCCAAACTCTACTGGCTTAAACAGTAAAGATTTTAACCTAGGAATAGTGGTGACTTGAAGGACACATGTTCCAGCAAAGCCAATATACCTTTACACTGCTGTCAAGCTGTTGAACCGTAGAAGCCAGGTTTAAATAAAAAGAAAATCTACAGAGGCCTCTTCTGCTGAGTTGTATTACACTGTGGTAACAGACTGAGTTTTAATTTTAGTCTGTAGATATGGGCAACCTGAAACACAGTACCATTGTCAAAAAAGAGCACGTGCTTTGTTGCTGTACCTTTGCCTCTTTGTAACAGTAGAGCTTTAATGTCAGAGACTAATGTTTCATTTTATTAAATATTTACCAACAATCTATTGGCCATATGTCATAGAGTTTGCATGGTGACAGACTCAGTATTCGTCACCTTTTCAAGACAATTCTGTTAAATCTGCAGTGTTATGTAGGTTCACAAAGCCCTTTCAGTAACCCAGGTTTTGTTCTTTGTGCTGTCTTTGCTAAACTGGCGTCAGTATCTCATTTGTGCTCTGTTGAAATGGTTTTCAGGAATGAGCTTTTCAGGACTTTTCTGTGCAAAACCATGGAAGATGTCAAGATTGTTTCTCAAGTACTGTTTATCTGACAGTATTTGGCTTCAAATATTTTCTAAGTGCAGTTTCCATATGGAAACATTATTAGTCAAATGTTATAATAATACTTCGAAGGCTCTTTCTACTCTTTTGTTGTTAGGGTTATTCACCAATCCAGTTCATTTTATACGCTGTTGCAGAAGAATTAACTAAAATGATGGAAAATATCATAGGTTATGTTTTAGTAAGGTTTGGATAAGGTTCATACTTTGAGTACAGGAAGGGGGGAACACTCAATATACTTTTAAAATATAGTTTCTGTTTAACATATTATCGTTTCAAGACCCTCACATTCTACTTCCCTTATCCTGCCTAAATTTAATTATTTTCCATGTTTCCTGATGCCAAGTAATTTTTATGTGAGATGGTAAAATTATGATAGTATAAATTACAATTAATAGGAAGTTACAAACAGCCTCTTGTTTCTGTACTTGCATAAGATATATTTACTGCATAGACAGGCATGTTTGCATATTGTCATGATGAAAATCAATTAGATCTCAAGATAAAAATGTATATTATTCTAATTAAGAATGCCAAAAGATAAGTTAGGAACAAGAAGCAACAGGTAATTGAGTGACATTGAAGAGAATGTCTTTGTTTACTAGAAGGAAAAAGAAAAGGATGGACTTTGAGGAACAGGTCACTTTCCATGATGTACCTACTCAAAGTAAGGTTCTCACAAGCGTTTCAGACTACTATCATGTGCAGCGTTGTGCCCCGGCAGGGACAGAGTTATGCCATCTCCAGCATCGAGGTATGCCGCCTCGGGAGATTCAAAGAGCCCGGCTAGTAAACACATCCCCTCACTCCTTTCCCACCAGTACAAGTTCCTCTATGTCCATCACAAGATCAGCGTAGTCACAGATGTATGGATGGAAGTAACTGGAGGTCTGAGTATAGTCTATGAGGCAGCGGTAACTCTCAGTGTCTATCAGGCCAACACTTCACATTCATGAACCTGATCCCTATAAGATATTTAAAGATAAAGAGTGCCTTATGCCGCATTGCCTGGCTGTACTGTGAGTGGTAGTTGGACAGGAAGCGAGGCTGACACAGGTAACTTCACTTCCAGGTCTTCAATACCTTGGTCAAAGATTTTGAGTCAACGTAGAGGACTCAGTAGTCTGGGTCAAACATAGAGGGGCAGAAATTGCACCATGACTCACAGAAAGATCTGCCCAGGCACTCAACCACTTTTTTTGTGGCTAAACACTAGGCAATAAATCCCCTCTATGGCTTTATTGTGCTGTGCAAGACATACTGGATATGACTTCTGTGGCACGCAGTGAAATTAATTTGGTAATATTTTGGGGGGTAAGCAGTATTTATTTTCATTTTCTTCCTATTTGTTACGTATATAGAGAAAATATTTGACAGGTAATGAGAAGTTGTTTAACAATGCAGCCCTAAGCTAAAATCCACCTAGAGAAGAAAGCACAGTGGCAACAAGCTTTTCCTTTTCCCTTTCCTTTTCCCTTTCCTTTCCAAAAGCTTCTGTAGAGCTTATGGACATTGAAGAAATACCAAAACAAAATTAATAGCCACTGGATGGCTGAGACATGATTAACAAAACAGGTAATGGTATTACTTTGTCCATCTCGAGAAATCTCGTTTTGCTATGTTGCATGCTATGAGCACCTAAAAAGCACATAGTAAGAGAGTGTAACTGAAATTCTTCTGTGTTTGTTGTGCTAGGTTGCAAGGAAGCGTTCTTGTCAGCTAGATTTGTCCTACCTTCTCAAAGGGAATGTTATACTAGGACCAGTTTGTAAGATGTTGTTCACAATTACATCCTGAAAATACAGTGTCTTACTGGGATGTTTGTTTAAAAACCCCAAACACTCAAAACCAGAAGGCAGGCTAAATGCTTGTAAAGGAAAGTTTAGTTAGTTGGGAAAAAAGAAAAAAAAAAAGATATTTAGGGGGATCATAACCTTGATTGTGACAGGACAATTGACCTCATTTTGACTTCCATATTATTAGCAACTCAATGCAAGTCGTTACAGAACATTTTTTCCTAGACAGTATTCTTTGCCACCATCATTGCCATAGCAGTAGTAAAACTGAACAGCCACGTGCTTGAATGTAATGGTTGAAAAGCGTGTTTTGATATCGTTTTCACAGCCAAGGCAGGTAATATTTAAAGAAAATGAGAAACATTTAAGAGAATTTTGATAGTGAGTCAGTCTGTATCTTAGTTGAGTATCACCACCCTCCGCAAAAGATTACTGTGATTCTAGTTATAAAACAGATTTGTGGCAACCCTTTCAGGGAGGTATTAATAGGGTATGATGACAGGTACTTTACAAAGACAGTGTATGAAGAGTTCAGGAATTCTCACCATAGTAATAGCATGTATCTGTCCTCACAAGCTGAACAGTGCTTTTTTTGACTGAAACATGAGGAATGGATTTTCTGCAAACAATTTCTACTTAGGCATATGAACAAAAGGAATCAAATGCAGATAAGGGTGTCTTTAGATTTTTCTTTTACAATTTACTCTTTGTTAGCTGGCAGATTAAATACTTTGCAACTTAGCTGACGAGTTCTAAACCATGAAGAGCAAGGTGCAACATTCAAGTGAAACTGTCCCTATTTAATTAAGAAAAGTGAATTAATATCCTTAGTATATCTCCATTTTCTATGGCAGAAAAATTCATCCGCTGCAACGAGCTATTGAATCAGTTAAAATACTGAGTTTAGCTTGGGAGCTCTGGAATGTAGGCTTGTCCTCCCCCTTTTTAAATTACAGAATAATGGCAGATAAGGACCTGACTCATGACCAAATCTTGTGATGGAACTTGATGCTCTGGAGACAGCTGTCTTTGTAAGATAAATGTTGCTAGACATAAGTTAGTAAAACTGACGTGAAGCAATCTGAATGTGGTTTGGGGAAAAAAAAGTCCTCCCCAGGATTCGATGTCAAAATCTATAAAAGAAAAGAAAAATACAACACCTGAAAAGTGCTCCTTTCACAATCGTATTGAGGGGCAAAATTACTGATATACAACTAGATGAAAGAGGTTAAAGAAAAAAAATGGTTATGAAGTGAAATTAGAGCTGAAAACCACTGTTTAAAACCATTTTGAAATTTATTATATAGAAGAAAAGGAAAACCCTCTAAGATAAAACTTTTTTTGCCAACAGTTTCTTTTCTGAATGAAGGCCATTTTAAAATCAGTAATGAAACATGAACCTCAACATCTACCAATCAGTTTCCTGCAGTAGCTACCGCAAGCTAAATACCATCTTTCCTACCATCTGAGAAAACATGTTTATAAATCCTCTGTTTGCTTGCTGAGCTTCTTTTCTCTATGGCTGAAGCCGTTTTTTTTAGTGCTCTGAACTGCTCATGAATCCCCAGAGCTTTTAGTTTCTTAGCTGCTCGGTCTCTCGGTACAGCTGATGAATATTGCCACAGGTAATTGAAGCATTCCCAACTGCCTGCTTCTTTCAGGCCTGGGATTAGAAGCCCTGGGGGGTGGGGAAGGTAGAGCTCTTCCCCAGTTCCAGGTGTGTTCTGTTAGGGGGTGCCCCTGGGAAAGCCAAGAGGTATGAGCAGTGTAAGGAGGGGGCTCAAAGAGGGGTGCAGACTGGGCTGTGGCAGCCCTGAGGAGAGGAGAGGAAGAAGTCATTCGAGATACTACTTAAAGCAGGAGCTTTGTAAAGCCCCTGAGCTGGAGGGAGTTTATGGCCCTTGGCAAGATGATGACCTTACTGCTTTGTTGCAGGAAGAGAGATGTAGTTTCTCTGAGACAGTTGAAAGTGAGGTAGTATTTATTTTAAGGGTTTTCAGTATAAGTAATCTGCTTCCAGAATTTGAAAGATACCTGAAGGTCTACCTGAAGCCAGGAAAGAGTGCCCTGGCTTAGTGGTTGTCTGCTGGGAAACAGAGTATTAGAACAATCTGTCTTCCCATACTTCTTTCATTTCTGATGCCCGCAGCAATCAATGAAGGACAGAAAGGCCTTGTGCATGCCAGGTGCATGATTCAGTAATCACCCACCCACAAAGGAGGTTCAACCCCTTCTTTGTTGCCAAGGCTCAGGGAATAGAGTGTACAATGAGGTACAATAGCTTTCTTCGTAATTGTGTCTGTATCTCTTTCAGTCTGTAAAGGTGTAGTATAATGTATCTGGAGCTGGGAGGGTGAGTAGCTTTTTCCAAACCTGTAAGAGCTATTCCACATCAATTCCTAAGTGTCAGAGTGATTCAACCTTCACCCTCTCTGCCAGTGTATGAAGCGTCAGCAGCCATGTATGCTTGAGTTCTTGCCAGGTGCACTTATGATTCAGGAGCAAATAGCAAGGAAAAATGACTTTATGGCTATTGCATGTTAAAAAGACCTTGAGAATTTCCTGTGGGAAGGATTAAGTTGTCTGCAGTGTACAAAAAGATCTGAGTTAAGGAAGTTACTAGAAGTTGTAGTTCTTTAAACCTGTCGTGTGCTCCAGCCCCAAAGTGTCTCAAGAGCTGTGTTTGCAAAGAACAGTTCAGGAATGTAAATATATTTGGAATTCTTTTTGCTTTCCAATGTGAAGAAAAACATAGCTGAGTAAGAGTATTCTAGTATTTGCTATGTGCCACTCTTTCAAAACTCTAAAGAACATGTGACAAAACTCTGGGCTATAAGAGGATAAAGTAAAATTACAAAATAGGAACTTTCAGGAACATGGAAAATGTTGAATACGCATGTTAATACATCATTTAATTTCAAGTTTCCAAATACAGCAGCAACTTAAAATCAATTATTATTTCTGCCCTTTGCCGAATTCTATAAAAATAGTTTTCACAACATGCAACAGGAAAGCCTTGCCATGCTCTCCCTGGTGATTTAGAATGCTAATGTGCAAATGACTTGCCTTTGTCTCGAGGGAATTTTGATTCAAGCCATGAAATAGAGGGTGAACCAGCATTTGTTTCTTTCCCCAAACAGTGAATGTTTTACATTATTGGCATTTACGTTGTGAGAGAGTATATGCATGCCTGGAAGAAAAAAAAAAAGCTCATTAAATTAGCTTAGCAGAATTACCCTAAAGCTAGACTATTTTTTTTTAATGTTGTAAACCACCGATAAATCTTCAAAGCAAAGAATGGTATCAGCGTCTACCTCTAAATTTTATTGTTAGATTTTATGACAGTGTGTTAATGTGAAGCTTTCAGTTCAAATATCAGAGAAGCTGAAATGAGTGAAATCTAGACCTGGTCCAAGGTCCTCTCCTTTCAGGTTGTTGAGAGAAGTGTGAGCGGTAAGGTAATGTAGTTTTCCTCTTACAGATATGGGAACTGTCATTATTCATTATTCATGTAGAGAGGAGAAAAAAAAAAACCCAAAACAAAAACCCCAAACTATAAGCCAGAAAGCCATCTACCAATAATTTCCCTGAAAAAATGTCATGCTGTGATAATTGTAACCTCTTGAGAATGGGGCTTTATAAAAGAATTGTTGACAGATTTTTTGCAGTTGGGTACTTCAGTTCTTCATTTTGTTCTATTCCTAGACATAAAAAGTATCTCTTTCAAGAACTTAATTCACAAATTGGTCTGCTTTGAAATGTTAAAGTCTAGCTAAATATGCTCACACAAAAGAACCTTTATTTGTAGAATCAGATAAAGAATGTTAATAATAGAGCTGCTTCAAACTCTTTCTTAAACACAAATCAGAAGCTATAAATTCCTTTTTCCAAACACATTTTTTGGTTTAGGTTTTTTGTGTTTGTGTGAAAATGAAGTTTCTGTATGTTTTTAGAACTCTGTATGCATTTATATGTATATATGGACAACTTCTTAAGAAATATTTTCACTTAAAATTGATGAGTATTTTAATGGTAATTGTGACCAATACTTTGAAAACAATTTACTCTTGATGGTGATAATAAAATTTTGTTCTTATGCAGACAGTTTTTGTTAATAAACTATATAAGAGGACAGAAATTATTATTTTAATTTTACATATGATTCTTTTTGCTCCTGTGTTGCAATAGATTCTAGGTGCCTGCGAGTGCCCTTGCTGACCTACAGCACACACATGTTTTTCATGAAGCATCATTGATATCTTGCACCTGGCTGAAATCTCCAGTGGAAGACAGCAACTGGGAAGTTTCTCTCTCTGCACACAATGGCAGTTTACTGCAGAAGAACAACAAAATGGAGGTAAGTAGACTACATTTTTTGTGGTGACTGGGCTTTGTGTGTGTGTGTGTGTGTGTGTGTGTGTGTGTGTGTGTGTGTGTGTGTGTGTGTGTGTGTTTTAGAACTATGTTGTAGTGCAGGGTACGGTGTAGATTTTCTCTAAGTAATGTTGAGTTGCTGGAAAAGTGATTTTCTACCAAAGCTGCAATTTTGTTCAGTAGTGGTTCACCTAGGAAAAAAAACCCTGAGACTTCTTTAAAAAAGTATTTAAAATGAAATCTCTGCTATAACAATCACTGCACTTTGTCAGAGAGTAAGAAACTGTGCCTTTTAATAGAAAGAGGTTGTTAGTTGAGGTGCTACTTCACTGAGGTTTAGGCAGGTTTCTGAGACTGAGTTTTCTTTTGGTTATAGAAAGAGGGAATTCTGAAGTGTGCTTCTAAATTTTGGCCTTCAGGAACAATAGATTTACAAACTGAGACAAAGATTTAGTATCTCAAATTTGTTAAGTTGATGCCTTTCTTTTTTCCTCCTTGGTATTTATTTATAACCCTGGGGAGTTTCTTAACTTGTGCTTTGCATTTTTGTAATAAGACTTGTAAATATTCCCTATGATTCTGTACATTAAAACCAGTCTGTAATTAGGGACTGTGTTATATTACTGAAGAACAACATGCCAATTCATCCTAAACTCACATGAAACTGCAGGAAAAAAAGTCTTGCCTAGGCTATGCTTGGTAAGAGATCAGCTGAAGGTGGGTGGGCATGGAGCTGCTTTTCACTGTGGTGTGTGAAAGGCAGAAAGCAGCTCTAGCTCGGTGCTGTGTCGAGAGTTTCCCTCTTTTGTTGCTACAGCGTAGGTAGGAAGGACCAAAGAAAGATGAGTCCAGGCTGCCCTCTGCAAGAAAGTACTGTTTGTATGCTTTACCTGCAACTGAAGTCATGCCACTGGCCAGGAAAGAGTTCAATATTTAAGGTGCCAAAAAGTATAAGAGCAAGATTAAGCATAACTGTGTAGCCACTGAGTGAAATTGGTGTGTGACTCAGCAGTCTTGATCTTTTTGTGTATTGTGTGTATATATCAAAATATATTTGGGAAACTTCTAATTTTTGAAACTTTGGTAATCTTTCTCTTGGTATGTTGCTTATTAAACATTTAGTGGTTTGGGTTTTTTTTCCCTGTGATTCTTCATACAGTTGATGTTTCATTATTCTTAAAGCTTAAAATTCTAAGACTAGTTGTTGGATATTGGTTGATTCTCTTTCTTTTCTAAAAAGAAATATTTCTTTTTTGTGTTGGAAATTTAGAATTCCAAAGTGAATGCTTCTGAAATAGGTACATTGAATGCTTCTGAAATAGGTACATTTTTTGCAAATAGAAGATGAAAAAAAAATCATATTCCTTAAATTAGTTTAGAATTTAAAAGAAATGTTAAAACTTCTTTTTAACAAACTTTAATAATCTCAGTAGCAATCAATATTATTTAAGTTTACAGAAACTCCTAAACTGTAGGAATCATTACTTGAAATACTGTAAACAGTAGCTGCTTGCGAACCCCATGACCAGACCGGTTACCCCTTAAGGCGCAAGAGGTAATTGTAATAGAATGCCAATGTGCTCTTTAAGGTCACCGCAAAACTGACAATACTTGATGTGTAACCCCTCATTTCAGTGGAAATTTAATTGGCACATTTTCTGTTTAGGTTCATTTTCATTGGCTGGAGCTTGAACCTGTAGCTTCAGGCCTGGCATTAAGTACACTCTGACAGAAAATTAGACTCTTAATTAGATGTGAAGGTATAAAAAAAAGACTCTGGTTGGCCAAAGCACCCAGCTAGCAGTCAGTACTGGGGTAGGCCTCCACTCTGCATAAATGCAGCTTGTCCTCTAACCAGGGGTTTCCAATGCCTTATTGTTCGAACATCTGAAAAATAGGAAGGTCAATGTTTCCCATTTGTGTTTTCACATATGAAATGTGGCCATAGGCGAGTGCTGGATTCAGATATTAATTAAGATTTAAAATGGGCTTGAGTAACTGCTAACTGTGGAGAAAAGTGATAATTATGGCAGCAATGAAAATTTAACAGTTAGTGGAGAGAGAAGGATCTCCTATGTACCCAGCATAGAGTTCTTGCCTTCCTCTAGCACTTGAAACTAGTCATGTAAGAGGATGAGGATCAGACAGGCATGACCAAGAATCATTGTTCATTTATAAGTTATTTGTCACCTTACTTTATATTTCAGAGTATAAAATAAGCTAGTTTGGATGAAATGAAATGAACAGTCTTCAATATTTATGCATAATAGAAGCACGGGTATCTTCATTTGAGTAGCTCCCAAGTAATGAAAATCACTCCAGTCTAAATACTAAATAAAAGTATACAATTACCTACACGGTCATAAGGAAGAAAATACCACGTGCTATTGGAGCTTCTGTAGTCCTTTGTGAAGAGGGAGAGTTGCTTGCCAGTCATTTTTAGAAAATTGTAAACTTTAATTCCCAATTTAAGATTTTCCACTTTAATTCTGTTTCAAGAAGTTCCACATCTCGGAATATTAACTCTGAGCACTGGAAAGCTTTTGGAATAATTTTTCTTGCTCACTGTGTTACTAAGTTTATCATAGTCAAGTGCTCTTTGCTGTCCCAGGCCTTAGCACTCCCAAGAGTTTTTATCACCTTTTCACAGCAGTTCATAGAATTATTTTGGTTAGTCATCATAACACAAGGAGATGTGAACTGTGACACTGAGTAGAGTTCCTGGAAAAATATGACCAAGTTGCTAAAGAATTGAATTTATAAAAGAAAAAACTTCTAGCCTGGTAGCAATGAGTAAGCAGCAAGCCTGGAGTTGAGGAGCTAAGGATAGGGATCAGATTTTGTTTTCTGTGTATAAGTCAAGTCACTGCTTTCCTTTGTAGTTCAACTTCTGAATGAAATTTACATAGAAACAGCTGTAAGTGGAGAATCTGTGTTCTTAGGGTCTATGTTTCTAAAGGCAGAGCGTTGTGTAACAGCAGGAAATTTATCCTAGCCGCTGGAAGCTTAAATCTTTTTTAAGAGCGTCCCTGTCTCTTGCGTGATGGTTTTAATTATGAATTTAGCGAGAAGTCCATTCTTCATAGTCTGGCAGTAGGTGTAGTTAAAAGCAAAATAGTTGATGTCCTGAAAGAGCTAAATATTCAATCTGACTGAGCAGAAACAAGTGACTGAATGTGGAGAGGCAATAGAGGAGCTGCAGATAGCTTAATAGATGTCATCAGTCAAGAGTCGCAAGCACTGTACAACAGACATGGCGTAGTGTTTGTGACCTGTCTGCACTGCAAGAGGGACTAAGAGCTCCTCAGGTTTGCAGCTGCAGGCAAGGATATGATCACCCTGGCTTTTTCCAAGTGTCGTCTTAAGAGGAAAGTCTGAGATACTATTGTTATTATCAAATTAATGTTGTCTTAAGTTAAACTTGCTTGTTTCAGAATAGATTATAGGGGGGTGAAATAGTGTTCACTCCTAGAGGTTCAGAGCTGTGTGCTTTCAAGTTCAGTTCTTCTGCCTGCTTCATGCATGTTTCTAATAATGCCAGCATGTTTGTAGCTTCTACCTCAGAATTTCCTCAGCATGAGGAAATTCTACAAGTGTGATGGAAGATAGCTTTTCAGGGCTTTGTATTTTCTGGCAAGCAGGTATCAAAGTGTTCTATAAGAAGTTTCATATATCCCATTAAAAATGACATGTAATGAAATAAAAGTGAAATAAACTGGTGGCGTTGCAGAATGAAACCAAAAATGAAACAAAAATTTAAGTATTTGAGCTACTTTAATGTTGCTAAAAGCTGTTGAGAATGCCATACTTTCATTTTATGACAAAAAAAAAAGATGTTGCAGTGTGTTGTGCACTTTTGCTAAAATTACAATAATTCTGAAATAGTGTTATACTGGAAATTCTGAAAAAAACAATTGTTGAATAAAGTCTATTGCTTTCTTCATTATGACAATCTCAGTTATAAAAATGGGGTTGTGAATTTTGTATTGTGCAATTTCCAAATGGAATCTACCTGGTAAGGATTTTTTTGCATGTTGCCTAGAACAGAAATAGTTATGGATAAATTCGAATTTTTGTTCTTGCAGGAGATTATTAGGTCTTAAGGTTGTAAACATGTTTAATTCTGTTTTCATACCTTACAGTGATACCCTACTTTGACAGGACAGTTGCGTTGAACTACCCTAGAGCCTCTGGGAGCTTTCT
The DNA here is from genome assembly GCA_009769605.1 of Bucorvus abyssinicus. NCBI lineage: Eukaryota > Metazoa > Chordata > Aves > Bucerotiformes > Bucorvidae > Bucorvus > Bucorvus abyssinicus. Next base: position 13,543,703 of record CM020043.1, on the reverse strand, counting down.
CATTTGTTTTTATTTGGAACAGGCCATATAAACATACTTTCTAGTTACAAATGGTAACTTCTGCAGTTTGAAACAGCAAGTTTCACTTACTTAATCAAACTCTAATTTACTATTTCTCTTCTATTACAGATGTTTTGTTTTAGTTGTTGCACCAGCTTTGTAGCTTTATCCATAATTATATTAAAATAATGGTATCACTTTGAGTTGTCGTTGTTAGCTCAGAAATTACTGTAGTGGTTGTAGTGATTGTTACAAACATCTTATTAAAGTGGTGTGACTGACCAATAAACCCCTGATATGGAAGAAGGCTCAGAGGAGATGGGCAAGGGTGATGGGTTGGGAAAGCTTGGAAGCTGGAGGAGTAATGCAGGGTGTGACTTTCTGCAGTTGTTGCAAAGAAGCTGATTTTGTCTCAGCACAAAAGGGACTGGAGAGTGGCCCTTGGTTTAGACAAACAGATGATCGGATGAGCTGGTGGTGTAAATGTTTCTCCCATAAAAAGTTCATTAAAAGAATGTAAACGTTGCCCTGAGTTAACCAGAGCAGAATGGAGGAAGTGAAAATGTGGCTCCGCCAAACACAGGGCACAAAAATTAGACAGCTAGCAGAAGCATTTTTAAGAGAGCAGTGTACTTGAGCTGGCTTTAACCCATGTTTTCCTGACAGCTGGGGATACCCACCATCACGATGGCGAGTTGAGACGTATATTGCAGTTGCTATATATTGCTGAGTGTAACTTAAGTTTGTATTGTAGTTCAGTACATTTGTGTATCTCTACTGAAACAGAAATCCTACGTAACACCAGCTATCTTCAGATAGGTAAATTTTGTATTAAACATTATACTCTTCATGCATGAACTATCTAAATGACAGTAATAGACTGACTAATTGGCAATTTGTGTAGCACTTAAAAATTTCCATCGAACGTGATAGGTTCAACAGGATGTAAGACTTCAGGTTTCAGAAGTTACTAACTTAGAAAGTTGAGAGTTTCTGGTGACTGTGATGATATGGACAAAATTGACTTGAAACTGAGCTGATGTTTACCCTATCAGATGTTTTATAGTAGGTGCTTAAAATGTTTTGTGACCTGTGAGTTTATTGCAGTTGGAAAGAGAGACTGGATTAATTTAGTCAAGATTTCTACATAATGTTTTGCACCGTCTTATTTATAGGTAGTGTTGCCGTGCAGGTGTAATTCCACGCTGATGTGTGGGAAGTGGCCTGGTTTACTTTTCTACAGAAAAGTTTACTAAGAATAAAGCTGGCTTCTGACTGGATAGGAATAGAGAAATCTTAGAAAAAGAACAGCACTGTGGCAGGATACTAAAAATGATATTGCAGAGTTTAATTCTGTTTTATTTAAGAGCTTCAGGAATCTGAATTCAATATTAGATATTTCAGACCCATCTCCAGTTTCGCTGTACTTGGACTGTTCAGGCAGGACTACGTACAGAAGAAAGGTTCTAGTTACTCCAAGGTTCAGTAAGTGCTATTTGTTCATGATCCTCTGGGATCACTGTGGGAAAGGTTATCTTCCTCCAGGTTTTGTGAACTATTCTTCAATGGATTTCATCTGGCAAGAATTCAAGCTAGCCCACTGACTCATGGGTTGAATGATTTAAAATCTCTCAGTTCTTTGTCGAATGAAATATTTGTTATAGACTATTTTTGCTTACTTCCATGTCTATCTTGATCCTGTCTTATATGTACGTTGGCAATAGCAAAAGAATGGCAATAATTGTTGTTATTAGCAAAGTCCACTTTGTTCTTTACTTCGACATAATCTATTGTTAGCTGATGTCATGAAATACTGATATTCATAAAAGTTTAATGACAGTTGAAGGGTTAAAAATACAGTACCTCGTCCTTGTGTCTATTCTTATACTGAGCAATATAGCTTTCATTGGAAGGCTAAAAGGACTGATTAAGATTCCTATCTTTCCTCTGGTTTAAATGTCTGCATCCTCTTTTTTTCCCAAAGGGAATCTAAATTTAAAGGAAAAGTGAGAAATGCTTAGTTTTAAAGAGCACATAAAAGTGCAGTTGCAGCACCACAGTGTTCACTCTAGGGCAGGAAAGCTTATCCCTCTTTGGCCCTGAGAAGAGTTCTTCCTGTATGCGAGATGGGAGAGTATTTCCAGGCTGCCTCCTCATCTCTTCTCATCAGCCAGGTAACAGACTGGGAAACGCTTGCCTCTGAGCCTGTGTGGCAGGACTTCAGTTCGAGTACCAGCTGCAATCACACAGAAGCTGGATGATGAGGAGTCATTCTAGGGTTGTGTAAAACCTGTTTGACACTGTTCCCTAGTTCGAAAGAAGAGAGGGTTCAGTCAGAACTACAGCGTTTTTTGCAAACAGGTAGGGGCCTTTTAAAGCACTGGTAGTCTGCAGTAACCTCTAGCCTGAAAGGCAGAAATGCTCTAAGTGGAGCCTGTGGTGGCTAAAAAGAAGTAGACAATATACTGCTGTCCTGATTCTGCTAAGGCTCTATTGTCCAAACGTATTTCTGTTTGACTAGCAGAAATATTTTTTGGCAGTAGAAGCCTTACAAAGGGAGTGTGTGTATATGTTCACCAGTGGAAGAATTCGGGTCTCTAGCAAACAGAGAGTACTTGTGAAGGGGACCTTTGGGAAGCTCATTGACTGGTGCAAGCACTGAGCTGAGGAAGTAGGGGGCTTCATAGAGTCACTGGAAACAGAAGGGACAGGGATCTTGTAATTACTAGTAACATTTCTGTATTAGGAATCTAGGGAGATTTTATTGCTTGACAGCAGTATTTCTTGGTGGGGGGTGGGGTGAGGTAAAAGCTGGCCTTTCTCTTGGGTTGTACTGTTTAGGTTTTGGTAATAACTGTAAGTCTGGGTGTGAGTTTCCACTAGTATTTTATTTTAACTTAATTAAAGACTTGCCAGCGCTTGTCCTATATCGGATTGTAATTACAAATGTCTACTTTAAAAATAAACAAACACCCTAAAACTAGCTGGTCAAGGATCAGAAAAGTATCCAATGCCTAGTTTGGCTCTCAGGACAGTGGTTTGATCTGCTCTACGTAGAAACAATAAAGCTTTTATCCTATAGTGATTTTATTTTTGATTGGCGTGAATAACAATATTAAAGCCAGACATCTAATTAAAAACATGTCCTATGGCAATTCGATTATACCATGGATCTGTATATGATCTGTATGTGATGTAGAGGATTCTTTGCGACAAAAAGCTAATGCACTAAGAAGAGTACACTTAAATTTAACAGGCAAAACTCTCTAGGACACTGATATTGTTAGATGAGGGAAGTGAAGCAAAAATAGGACTGGAAGAGCTGACGCACGCAAATGCTGAGGTCAGAATGAAAACTGGTTTGTCTGAAGATGGCATAAAGCTGAAGGAACTGAGACTTTACCTCCGGCAGTTTTTTTGAAGTTGTGGTTGCCTTCTTATGTTGCAGTGGCTGTGTAATTTTTTTCATTTTCAGGTTGCTGTTTGTGGTGCTCTATTGAGAGAGAGAAAAAGAGTTCAGCCTCTAGATACGTGCATAATCCAGAGGAATTGTTCTAATGTACTTTCTTACATAACAGCTCTGCATTTATTCTCCCTGAAGAATGAGCTAGTCAGTCCAGGACCACAGATAGATTCTGCTAGGCTTTTTTAGGTAAATGCATTATCAGGCAGAGTCTATTTTACATTTTGCCTCCTTTCATGATGGTAACTTAGTTAATAGTAGATTTTTCTGGAAAGTAGTAACATTTCAGGGCTTCAGGAGAACCTTCGGCAGTATGTTCCAGTGTCTTTGAGATCCTTTTAAGCAAACAGTCTTTTAATTGCAGTGCTGGGATGAGAATTTCCTTTTCAAGTCTTTCTACCCTTTTGAAGAGTAGTACTTTTTCAGCTGTGTTTTGAGCTGCTGAGAATGCATACCAGTGGGGTAGGTGAGGATGCGACTCCTGCTCCTGCACGTGCAGGAGTAGTGAGATACAGAACTCACAATTTGAGCAGGCAGATGGCACTTCTGTTTATCTTCTAGGATCTGTTGGTATAAACTATCTACAGGTTGTCTAGCAGTCATTATTGCAGACTTCTAAAGAGGCAAGATTGGTTGGTTTTTTTGGATTACTAGTGTGTCAGCGGACGAAATGGATGGACTGCACACACTTTATGAAAGTGATAATGCAGACCTTTATTTCAGCTCCTATCAGTGGTTTTATAGTCTATAAGGCTGTTCACGCACTTCAAGGTTACATTTAATTGGTTTGCTTGCAAGGTTCACAAGCCTATTCTAACAAAGCAATTGGCTAGTTAGCTTTTCCTCGTGTACATGTTATTCTTCATTTTACTTCCTCATTCTTGTCTCTTCAGCCACTGTTCATGTCCATTCATGTTAAAGATCTGACAGCAACAAGGCCTGTTGCTCCTGAAAGTCACCCACACTAGTGTTTTTGTATTTGTGGGGCAGATCCAGGAGTATGATGGAATGTTATTCGTAAAGCTACAACCCCCCAGTAATGAGGTAGAATAAGATTGTCAGGTAGTATAGTTCTTTTTTTTTTTTAAGTAAAAATTAATGCAGCTGGACTCTGTACTTGACCTTGGAAATGTTTAATATTAGTAGTCTAGAGGAATCAAGAGAAAAGATCAGCAGTGAGCAAGAGGTTGCTTTTTTGACATAATTTGAAAAGACCTAAGAGATCTGAACAAAGGAAAAAACCTATAAATCTGACTTTGTTTTATTGCTAGTATTGTAAATGAGCACCTGGGATGCTATTAAATTCACAGGTATCCTCGGTTCTGTCTCTTTTGTTCACCAAGTAATGGATTAATTTCATTTAAGATTAGAAGTCCTGCTACAAAGTGAAAACCTGCTTTGATACCAACGTGAAAAGGCACTTCTATACCTAAAGAAGAATTGCCTATAAATAGATAGCAGTGACGTTACTGCAGTTGAGGAAACTTCATTCCATTAAAAAAATCAGTGAAGAATAAAGCTTAATAATTAATGACTATGATTTAAGTCCATTTAAAAGCAATGACACTTTTTAATGGTCCTGTAATATTTATAAGAAACTCTTACCTCCCATAATTCTAATGAATGAATTTTCCTGACCCTTACTGAAAGTTACATCTGTAAAATAGTTTTTCAGCTTGCTATGAAAGCATCTTTTGTTCAAAACCACAGTTCATTTACATAATTTTTGTAATATCTTCAGGCTCTTTTGTTTGGCGTAGTGTATTTCTTGTAAGTTACTGCTAGTTAACACCTGACTACTTTAAGAAGGATTCAAAGTCACATACATGGACTTACAGAATGGTTTGGTTGAAAGGATCATTAAAGTTCCAAGCCTGCTGCCATAGACAAGGACACCTTCCACAGGATCGGGTTTGGACACAAAACACATTTTGCTAAAAGGAATATTATTTTCATGTTTTTCATACAGAAAGTCTAGAATGTGTCAAAAGAAAGTTTGAGGTGACAAAACTATATACAGAAGGATTTTATTTCTTTGCAAGTACCAAAATTTTTCCACTGTCCTTACTGTTAAGATGCTTAATAGTTCATCTCACTTAAATGAATTAATTGCCATTAAGGAGCTCTGCACTGGGTAGTAGGAAGATAATGTGCATAAAATTTCAGGATAGATTCAGTCCACCATGTTCAACATATTCCATGAGTGATGGGATATGTTAAAGGTCCAGTTTGAGTTGGAGGAGGTGTGGTTCGGCATGGTAATCAGCTCCTGCCATTTGCCTTTATTTTCAACATATTAGCAGGCTATTTGTACTCCTGGAGAAGCTGTAGTGGAAAAACACAGCAGCATAATGATATGAGTATGTGGTGCCCATTTATGTCTGTTCTCATCGCATGGCATCATGAGCCATCTCAGCCTTCCTGCTTTTTTCAACCCTGCCTTTTCTGTTAACAGAATGACTGTGTATGCCAGCTTTCCCAGCTAAGGGCTTATGGGCTTTACAGATCTAGTGAAGAAAAAGCTGGGGTTTGCAATTTCATCCTGAATCAAGATTTCTGTGTGACTGATCAGGAGTGTTCTGAACATCCAATGCTCTCTAGACTATAGAGATGCTTAAAACCATGGCTATATGCTAGGCACTTGTAGCCATTAGGGATTCAGAGTGAATGTCCACTTCTGAAAGTGGGTAAGATTTAAAAAGAGTGGATTATATCATCATGTTAATTGAAGAGGAGATCTGAGTTCTTGGCCACCATCATACTGAGACTATTCATGCCTATAGCTCTCACAGCCCAGGAATATTGCAATGTATTCCAATGATCAGACTACAGATTAAGCTGGTGGGGACACAGACTTGGCCCCTTTACTCGAATTGAGATTATGGCTAAAAAGTGCAATATGCGTCATGGAGATCTGCACCATATTTTGTGCTTCCAGTGCTGTTAATGTATTTTAACTGATAACCTTTTTGCATAAATGCAGTTACTATCCCTCTTTTGATGATAGGAAGCCAAAGTCACTCATTTTGGGTAGATTGAAGAATGTAATTTTGTTCATCTTGCCTTTAGAGAAGATCTGGAGTCATGTTTTACTGTTTTTCTGCTGACTTCCAGCCTATGTATCAAGGATGCCTCAGAGCTGGATATTTAGCAACTTGTAAAATTTCATGAGATTTTTAGGAGATGGTAACTTTAGGCATTTTGAAGTCTGGAATTCATCTGATGAGGTTTCTTACTGAAATATTTCTAAAATTTTTGACTAAATAATAAAAATAGCTTTTATTTCTTCCTCTTAACATTACAGGCCAGGATGTGGTAGTTGCTTCTGATTGCTTCATTGTTATCAATCTTAAAGTGAATTGAAAACTGGTGTTGTTATGGGGTTATGAGCAAGGCAATGGAAAACTCTAGTCAGGAAGATGGGAACTGTAAATTGAGCTGCGCAAAATGTTCATAAAATAGGAGACAGCATAACATGCTGGTAGGATGTTGCTAAAGTCTTGAAACACAGCCCAGGTTTTCCTTTCGTCAATAACCAGATAAATGCAGCACATCCTTTAAATGAAAGAAAACTGGTCAACATTCACAAAAGTGCTGGTCACTGTGGATTTCAGTGTTAGACATGCTCTAAAGTTCTGTAAAGAAAAAACAGGAAGCAAAGCAATTGAGGAATAAAACTCAAGGAGTTTAAACCATGGCGAATCAAAACAGAAGCAAATGTCTGCATAAACCCCCACAGTATGAAACTGCCTTGTTTTTAACGGTTTCATTCCTAACAGATGTTTGAGATGAGCTGACCTTTTGCCAGGAATATCATTATCACCTATTGTGTTACCCAGCTAATACCAGGCATTTGTTGTCAAGTTCTTTTGCATGTTTTTCAAACTATATTTTAGATGCTACAACACCCAGTTTCTTTAGCCTGTTTCCATTTTTTGATTATGAGTTCATACATGGAAATGCCATCCACAAGTAATTGGTGAGTTTAGGATGGAAATTTCTCATGGTCTTTTTGGATGATATATAATTCAGTGTTCTGTGGTAGCCTAAAAAGTTGCAGGTTAAACATGTCAAAAATCAAAACTTAACTGTAGAAAAGGATAATTGTTTGGTCACTTTTTTTAGAGACAAAGGCCAAATGCTTTCTACCCTCTTCTTTGGCATTGATGTTCATTTAATTTTGAAGCAAATGAGTAAGTAGATAGAGTTATATGCCCTAGAAATTTCTGGAGATATGCAAAACCCAGCTGGACACAGGCCTGGACAACCTGCAGTAGCTGCTCCTGCTTGAGCAGGGAAGTTGGACTAGATGATCTGAAGAGGTGCCTTCCAAAATCAATGACTTGTGATTCTTAATTTGCTTGATGATAGACTCTTAATGCTTTTCTATTTTTCATATTCCTTTGATGTGTCAGCACAAATTTAAAAAACTGCCTGAAATCATGAACAGGAAGCGTTAACCACATGTTAAGAGAAACAAATGCTAACAAGTTCTCAGATTAATGTGTTATGTTGGAAACAGAGCAACATAAAAGATGAATCAGCTCCCTTATCTTGATGTTAATGTACAACCCATCTGGGGGAGGGAATGGAGTATTAAAAGTGCTATACCAGTAAATTCTACTGGCTCTCGTATTATAAATCTTCTGTTATAGATCTTATGGTACTTGTACCAATAATTCTTTCAAAGGCATGCAATATATACTGAAAACATTAGTCATCATAACAGAGCACATTAATACTTATACTAAGTAACTCATCCCTAACAGTAAGAGAATATACAAAGACATTTTGATTATTTTGTTACAGATCTTGAGAAGAGTTTGAATTTTCAGTTCTGCATTAAAACCCTAAAGTACTAAACCAAAAACGTTTCAGTAAGACAAAGGTTTCTTGCCCTTTTCTTGTTCCAGCTGGAAGCAGTGTGAGCAAAAGATGCTGGATTCTGATAGCAAAGATTTGGATCTCCAGTTCCTGTGGGTAGTTAGTCCAGCCAAAATGTGATTACTTTAGAGCAAGGTGTCTGTCGCTCTTGATCTTCCCCACCCACGCAGCTTCTGATTCTCAACTCACGTAGTGCATTCTACATTATTCTTGGTTAAGTGCAGATCTGCAAACGTAAGCATTTTGTATAAAGGGTTAGCTGGTACATGGGGAGCCCAAGTTCCTTGGCATGTATTGAGGGTAGTTCTACAGCTGAATATGAACAGGAACCATAGAAAGTAATCAGAGCCAGATATACGGAAGGAACAAAAAGCTTGAATATCTGTGACAACATATAAGAGAAGAAAGCCAAGAAAGAAATTACCTCAAATCTTCCATCTGTGAAACTAAAATTTTATTCCACCTTTTTTATTAGGCATTTAAATTCGTGTTAATTATTCAGAGCTGCAGATTCAAGCCGGAAGCAAGTGGTAGGCTAGAAGCATGCTTCAGCCGTTTCCAAGGGCCCTGTATTTCAGCACGCTGGACAGGGACCTGATCCCAGCTCCGTGGCTGGGCACTGGGAGGACCCTGACACAGCAGGTCTTGCGTATAAGGATAACTGTAGTTATCATGTGATGCCATGTTCTTGCATATAAGGATAACTGTAGTTATCATGTGATGCCATCGAGGGAGACGAGATTCCAGTTATTGTTTCTCCAACAAAAGGAGAAACATTTCTTCGTAAATTATTTCAGCTTTTCAGGGCTGCCTACGTCTTCGTGTACTTGCTGGTTTAGTCTGTGCTGTCTGGTAGAATTAAGGTGGCTAGGACTACTAGATGAGTATGGAAAGACTGTAGCTATAAATTAACCCCACAGTCTGGGTCAAGTGCTTAGTGGAGCACAAGAAGGTATAGCCTAGCTCTAAACTATTGAATAGATTTACATTCTAAACTTTGAGGAATAGCGTCTCCATTGCCCTATCTCATCCTTCTCCATCAGACAGATTCCCTCCTTATTCCTGACAAAGCCTGTCTTAACTAGTTAAATGAAATTTCAGTGGAAAAGTCCGTTGCATGGAAGGGCCTTGTATAAAGGGGAACTGTCTAAACTTAATCAACCATTCAGAAAATCTCTGTCCATTCTGAAAATTATTGTTATATCAAAGGAGGGTAGAAATAGTATAAGATCTATTGAAACAGATTATAAAATGCTTTCAGTCTGAAAATGCAAGGATCCAAAATATTTCCTCCTTCTTCTGGCTGTAAAGAATAATTCATGTTCTTGAAATCTACACTGCCAGAATTATAGTGCTCTCTGCTTCCTTAGTGTGTTTTATTGTGAGGAGACAGCTTTTATTTATCTGCCATAGAATTGGAATCTGATGTCATCAACTTCAGTTGGGTATTCATCATACAACTCATTGTACAGCAATAGAATTCATCATAGAACAAGCTAGCTCTCCATCAAGCAGGGCTTTGGACCGGTTGACCTCCTGAGGTCCCTTTTAACTGAATTTATTCTATGACTCTATTTTTACCATCTGTTTCTCCAACTGTCTACAAAAACACCGGGCCTTCTGGAAGGCACAATCTTCAACCTCCTTTCATGGCCTTTCTAAGAACCAGAAGGATAATGTGTCTGGTCACACTGTTATCCAAACAATTAATTAAAAATGCTTTGTGTTTTTTCATATATCCTGGTGTATTTAACAGGTGCCCATGCCTGCCTTGAATTAGGATTCTGCCTTGAACATTATAATTCTTTGAGCAGGAATGGGCTTTTCACTTCTGTTTATTAACTCACTGCTGATGTTGCCAGATGCGTAACAGCCCTCTTCAGATGGGCAGAGAGAAAGGAAGTCTAGTTTCCTCGTAAAGGAGATTTGATAAGAAAAAATCAGTGGTTGGGGGTAAAACTGTGGAAGAGATGTGGATTTCAAATCAAAGAGAAAATTATGATGAAACTCAATATTTGAAAATGTTTCATGGCATGAAAGTGGTTCTTCAGTACATTGGTGATGGAAGGGAAGAGGACGTGAAAGGGAGGAAGATAAGAATGATGTGGAATATGAACTTTAAAGAGTGATTCAGGAGGTCTGTGCGTGCTTTTATAGATTTTTGGCTGTAACTGACAGCCAAAAGAAAAAGAAAAAAATAGAAAAAGAAAAAACTCCCAAAGGCCAAAAAGGGAAATTGCAAGGGAGTTATTTTGGCTGGTTTCTTCTGGCACCAAGGCTGAAATCAGTAGGAGTTTTTCTATTAATTTCTGTGTGAGAAGGACTATGTCCTAAAAGACTCCTACAAGCACGTTTTAAAACATTTGCGTTGAATGGTAAGAACAAGATATAAAACTCTACAAATAGTAACTGTCGACTCAGAAGAAGGAATATATCCTAGCGAGACATCTTACACCATGTGTGAGGCTGCCTATTTCTGGTAATTTTGTCATCGCACCCAGACAAATGGTGGTAATAGCCAAATGTAAGAATAATGACTAATACAAAATCTGAAGTGAGCATCTTCTAGTTTTTCCATATGGCTATGAACAGGATTAGATTCTTTCCAGAAATCTCCGAACTATACTAAATTTTCCTTGAGCTATAGCAACATACTAGATGTTGAGTTGTAGTGTACAATAAAAACCACTGAAAGGTTATGTAAAGAATCATGTTTCTTCCTGGTTTGGTTGGCTTTTTTTAGTACCCTAATCCAGGCAATCTAATCAGATGAAATGAATAAGAGTAGTGCAAAGCTTTGAAAAGAAATTTTCTCTAAGGTATATAATACATGATTTTTAAAAAATGTGGTTCTGTAGGAGTACATGATATGGTAATAAAACACAACTTTGGCAATTAACATCATTACAAATTTAAGCCAACTGTGCAAGAGAGGTGGAAAGATCCTCACTTTTAAAAATAGTTACCTTTTTTAATCCTGAACCTCATTTCTCTCATAATCCTAGAAAGGACATGTGATCTGTGAAGTGCCATGAAAGTGTCTAGAGTCTGGGATAGTAGAAAGAACACCCACATTCCTCACTCTGCGTGTGTATACATTTCATTGTGAACTGACATGGCCACAGTCACCACACAGATCTTTGGTCAGACTCAGTACATTGATTTTTATATTCTACGCCAGGCTTGTTGAGGCTAGGCAGGTCTGAAGAACATGGCTAAGGAAGAAGGAACTTAACGCGGTTATGTCCAGTTTCTTATCTTTGAGTAAATGGAGGGCTTTAAAGTACTAATCTGTTTCTGAAAACAGTGCACAGCACTAAATAGCTTTACCAGGGTTGTAATTTCTTTTCATGAAGCCTTTTTAATGGCTGTAGAGTTCCACAAATTGTAGTTGCTTAGTGCTTGTTCTTTTTAACTCTAAGGTTACATGTTGGTACTTTTGAGAGATGAAACGTTTAAGTAACATGCTGTCAAATTAGTAAATCATAAGGTTTGGCAGCAGAAAACGTTAAATCGGCTTGTTTTTTTTTGAACGGCTTGGAGGTATTTTATCGTAAGAGAATGTCAGGCAAATAAAAGGAAAGGTCGAAGGGAGATCTTTCCCTTTAATAGCTAAAGAAGAGTAAATACCTTAGTAAATCTTAATAGACCTATGGAACTCTGAAGCTTCTAAAGTTAAGCCATTCTAGGAAAGCCCTAAGGATATAGCATTTTCACTGCTTCCGATAGCATTCGTCACAGCTGCCAGTCACAGACGTTGTGTGTTATTTAGATCATATGTCATTATTCCAACAGCATTTATTACAGACTCTTAGATATGGGATGTGGTAGTACATGAGCTAGCTTGAAGGAGAGGAATTTCTGCCACCTCTCATCTCCTGGCCATTGCACATGAACTATGACCTGCCTCACTGTTTTGGCCACAACACTAGTGAGTTGCCTTTGCTACTATTCTACTAGTGGAGTACAAGATTCGCAGAAATAGGCATGCAAAAGAATTGCCATGTAAATCTCTCCCACCTGCACATCAATCAAAGTGGTCAACCAGGAGCTAAAAGCTCCGTATACTGGCTGTTCTCATGCACTGAGAAACAAGGTCCCCTGGGGCCAGTGTAGCCAAGACCTTAGTTCTTAATGACCTCAGTTCCACACTTTATCCCAAAGACAGTTAGGCTTGCAGCTATGTGTTCCTTTGTGACCTCGCTTGCTTCTGGTTTGCACTGAAGTGAAGTAACCCCTTCATCTTTAGTGAAATAGTTATAACATGCAACAACATTTGCTGCAGAAAGAGACACATAATTTGATTCTCATCATGTTGGTCAATCATTTAATTCTAAGTCAAAATTGAATAATTGTTTTATTCAGGTTAATATGGTTACATATCAAACATTCTACTTGGGAAAATTCATTTTGTTGTGCATAGAAGCTTAAACAATACAGACTTCTTCCTTCCCACCCCAGCACGGGCTGAGGAAGCACTGTTTGTTTAGGCATTATTGGGGTAGCTCTCAGGTTGACCTAAGAAAACATCTTACATTATTAGATAATTAGAATAGCTATAAAGACTTCTAGGAAGAATGTAACTTGTTCAGAACCAGCTGCTGCTCTCTATTCAGTTATCTCACAAAAAGCAGTTTGAAATAAGTATTTTCATTTTTGTGTTCTTTGGAAATTTTCTTAGATAAAGAACTAAAAGTAGTGGGAAATCACTGATGAAAGTGCAGTATCAGAACTCTCCTGTATTAACTGTGTGCTCCCATTTACTTGTATCAAAGCACTTTTAAGAGCCTGCCGATTACAAGTGAGATACTCAAATTAGCCTAGTTTAAAAGACAGAAAGGAGTTTGGACCTCCCCAAGAAGTGAAGGACACGTTTAACTGAGGAACAAAAGGCAAATTAGTAGTTACAAAAGGGTGTGAAAATAGCTGTTCCCAATATGGTCTGATGCAGACAGGTAGGTATCTTTCTCTCCTTTACCTTGGAAGATGTTGCGTGTTATCAGCATCTATTCCCAGCCTTTTCTAGACGAAGACCTAACTGTTTTGCAAAGTTTCAGAGACATTTTGATTTCAAATTTTCACTTGCATGATGAAAAGGGTAAAATGGAAGCTCTCTTTTTAGTAATCTTTTCCAGAAAACGTTCATAGCTAGAGAAGTATAAGGAAAAAAATAAAGCCAAGCATCTTTATATCATGCTTTAGCTATCTTTTGTTTTGTTTAAAATTTTGTACACTTAACAAGTCTCTATTTTAAATTAATCATGAATAATCCTAGCACTGTTAAGTTCTATCCATTTGAGAGAAGGGTTTTTTAAACGTTGACAGCACATGATTGGCTATAAATTAAGTTTATAGGTGATTTACTTTATAGCTTTGTAGAGACTGTTTTGCTTCAGTTTCCCTGTCTATAAAATGCAGATAAAAGTACATCCCTGTAAATCTCCAGTAAGAATTATTTTATAGAATTTATTAGAGATTTAAGAAAGTAATTTAAAACTGCTCCTGATGCTATGTTTACCAATTTATTTGAGATTTGTTGAAGTATCTAGAGACAAGGCTATGCAAGGGAATATAGAGATTAAGGCTTTCTTTGTAGTGGGAGGACACAAGGGCTGGCTAAAGGAAGCCCAGTACTTCAGCTCCATCCATGAGGTGGGGGAATATTCATTCTTATTGATAAAAATTAAGAAATAGAGATGACCTATTCTCCCAGGTAGATGGAAATTATAAAACAGTAGTAAAGCAGGCATGGCACAGGGACTTAAGTTTAGCTGGAAGATGAACAGCTTTGGTCGAAATGCTGTATAGTTCCATTAGTGCTTCACCTGATGTACTGGGTTCACTATGTTTTGGCACAGCGCTCAGGATGTGGCTACACACCTCTGCAGTTAACCTGATACTGTGCTGTGCTGTTTGAATTTACTAGGCTGGATCTCTGGAAGTCTTTGGAAGGACTTCTAGTTCGCAGTTCAGAGATGACCTGCTTGCAAAACAGTTCATCTGTTCAAGCTGGGATATGAACCACTCCCCTAGGCTTGCCTACTCCTGTTAGATTAAATAAGGGATGGTGGAATGTAGTAGATTCCATAGCAATAAAGCAAATGGTTATGAAGTAAGTTGTCCATTAGACAGTGAGAGAAATGAAAAAAAAAAAAAATCGCATTCTTCAGATGTTTGGCTGTATGAATGACTGAGTTGTGCTTGTCCAAAGGCATGTCATAACAGGTTGTTACAAATTTATGTCTTGTAAGCTGATAGAATGCAGGATGAGTTAGGAGGAGAAAGCATTTTAATATGTGTAAGTAATAATCTAAAAACAGGAGCTTTTCAGGCAGAAGTGAATAAACATAGGTTATTAATGACATTTATTCATACATACCAACACCCTCTTTTTGTAATCATGTCTCTCTTCCTTTTAAATTTCCTTTTATTGAACTGTGGAAGCAGTTTATTTGCTGCATAAATGGTAATAAAGTTTACAGCTATTTAAGTTGTCTTAACACTCTGAGCAAGCCAATCAAGATTCAGACAAAAGTGTTACTGTTCCTAATGAGCTAAATAAAACCTACAGAACTAGGTAAATAGAATTAGAGAAAATTGGGGGGAAAAAATTGGAAAATTTTTTTCCTCATTGTTTTTTTCCTCCTTATTTCAATATCTCCCTACCTCAGGAGTTCGAAGTTCTGCTATGCCATGTTATTATTCTTCCAGCAGAAAATTTTATCATTCTGGTATATTCAAAGCAATACTTCAGACTCCAAATTGTTCTTAGGTAAGGAGATTAATTTATATGCCGATTAATTTTCTGGGCTTGTTGTCTTCCTCTGCCTTTGTCATGTGTATCACTTGTTAGTAATCGATTTTCTTTAACCTCTGTACACCAGTTCTGATGGTACATGAATTCATTTGTTTGCTTTATGCCCTTCATTTGTAACACTAACTGATATCTGATAGAACTTGATCCTGAAAGGTGCTTGAATGCTCCTAATTTTTGCTGTGTTATGAGTGCGGAACACTTAGCAGAACAAGGCAATTAGGAAATAAATATTCCTTTTTGAACTGTTCCAGTAAGTTAAATGTCATTAAACAAGGGCTTATTTTTTTAAACAAAAGCCTACACATTCGTGCTGGTACCAGTCTATCTACTTTACTTGGAGCAGAAATTTAGTAGCTTAGTAGTATGGATCATTCCATGTGGAATTTTTCCATTTCGTAAGAAACATACTTTTTCTTACATGGCTGGAAGATGAAAATATCAAACCACTAAGAGTATCATGGTTCCCCCCTCTTCCATTAGTTTCCTGCAGTGAATTCAATTTAAGATAGCTAACATGGATGTTAGATTTGATTTGGTTCTCAGTCTAGCAAGTGGAATGAGGGAAAGACCTATGTTAACTGACATTGTCCATCAAACTAAAAAAACCCCCAACTTCTCGATCCTGCTGAGGCATGTGCTTATTTGATAAGTTGGGTCATGCCACTGTATGTGGGATTCTGTGAAAAAGCTAGGTATCAGCTGGTTATCCTTTCTGAGGGACAGAGGGGAAAGAAAAAGGAAGGCTAACAGGTTACGTTGCATTCCAGAAATTGATATCTGGCTTGATTTTCTTATTTCTGCATGCCAGGAAATTCTGAAGTACTTTTCTGAAGATAAGTGAACATACTCATCATAGCTTACTTATGCTTGTTAAGCCTTTGTGTGAAATATTTCATGAGGAAGTATGTAAATATTTTGACTGGTTGTGCCTTTATATTCGGAGTGCATTGCGGATGACACATGAATGTATCAGGATGAAGCTGTGGCAGCAGAGGCATGTAAGAGATTGTGAATGTTTTCAAAATTATTTTTTATTAATGGAGCCAGCAATAGTAAAAAACACCATTACGCAAGTGGGCTAAAGTAGAGTAACACATACCTAGCATAGGAATATTAAGGCTGACAGGACTGCAACAGAGATATTTTTGAGACACAGTTTATAACATGGAGACACGTGAATGGTAACAACTTGTTTTCAAATCTAAAGGGACATTTTGTACTTTTATTTCTCCTTCTGGGCAGCAGATGTGTTGAGTTTTTTTGTTTTGGCTTTTTTTTTTTTTAAATAATCATGAAGGCTGACAAACATGAGATACTTACCAAAGGAGAATGGTATGTATGGGATTGTGTACTTTTTATCTAAGTTTCTTTCAAAGACACAAAGAAAAATGTGATTTAATCAAATTAGTGTGTGTGTTTGTAAATGTAAAGCAGTATGCAAAGAAATGTAAGTGATATAGTAGTAGATCATAAATGTAAGTATGTTTAAAGATTTTAAATGTCCACAGGTCAGGTTTCATCCAATGGATTACAGAAACTATAAAGAAATTAAAAGTCTAACTGCTTTATAATGATAAATGTTAGCTTTGAATTCTTAGAACATAAAGTTGAAGTTCAATATATTTGCTCAGAGTGGCAGATCCAGTAACTAGGGGTAGTTAGATCCGTTCTCACAGTCCGTTGTAGATTTAGACTTGGTATGTTATATTGTTATACAAGCTATGAAGATTTAACCAAGAGAAGCACCACGAAATCCTTACGTTTTGTTTAATGTGTGTTTCTTTTAGCATTGATAATAAAACCTTCAATTATAGAAAATGTCACAGTTGTGTTTAGCTGGCCTGCTCTTTAAAATTCTGCAGCTTATTTTTAATCTAAATATATCTGGTTTCATATCTTTGGTTCGCAGTAGTGGGGAGGGGGCTAGAACAAAATGACAATGCTACCAAATCTCTTTGTTTACATACTTCTGTGTGATACTGTAACCATTCCATTACCTTTTTGGCTTTGGAATAAATGTATTTAACTTTTAATATTATGCAGCACATAATTTTCTAGACTTAAGACTATTTTTATAACTTCCTTCTGAACCCTTTCCAGTTTGTCAGAAACCTTTCTGAATCATGGAGAAATGAATCAGTAAAAGCCTCACTAATGCCAGATGTTGCCATTAAATCATTTCCCCACTCCTACTTGAAGTTTCCTAGAATTTGCATCCAAGGTCTGTGTTAGTCCACTTAGAGGACTGCAGTAAGAACATGTTTATTTCTGTTGGCTTCTTTGCGTTATTCTTGAAATTCTTGCTAGTATTTTTCCCTTTTCCCTTTTAGATTTAGAATAGGAATAGGCCACTCAAAACATTATGCTAAGTAACATATGAGAGCACTTAAGCACATGCTTAGTTCTCTGTTGACACAACAAAGATTTGTATGTTCCCTTAAACTGCATATGTACATATTGCTCTGAATATATAACAACTGCCGGACTGAATTTTGAGGTCAACTGATTTGTATTTTTATCATAACATTTGCATTGTGATATGGCAATGAATTATTAATATAAGGAAATTAAATATAAATTATAATAATTCCCCCCAACTATTCATGTGCATCTTAAAATACAATTTTGAATTGTCTGCATTTAAAACCTTATCCTTATTTAACGTCCTTACATGTTGAAAGCATTAGTTGTCTGGCAAAATTTTAATGAAGCAGCAGCAGCAGCAAACAGCATTTGTCTCTGCAGCAGGCAGTGTGTGACATTTCTTCATTTAAGATTCTCTTCATGTACTATCAGATGAATTCACACATTGTATTACCTAGCACGACCTTAGTGAATGTTCTTTATGTTACTTCTCAAATTTTGTCGTCGTCTTTTTGTGGTGTTTCCATATGCATCTGTAAAATAGCACTTGCTCATAAATGTTTTTCTCTATTTTGAGAAATAATATAGGAATGCTTTAGTTTCTAGAGGTCTCATTTGTTTGTGACTACTTGAATATTTAAGGGTTTTGAAAACTGTGGTTTTGGTCCAGCCCTTGCCCAGGGAAAGGCAAGGCCGTTTTGCTGATGTAGTCTCCTCTCTGCTTGGAACTGCATTGGCTCTTCTGAAAATCTTTTATTATTACACACTTAAAATAGTGTGTTAACTTCACTTTTTTATGAATAAAGAAGGAGAAGGATGTTGTAAGCAATAATTTGACACCATGGGAGAGGTTTGTAGGCAGCTTGTCCTAGATTTGCTTATAAATAAAAGGTTGAAAAAAGTCCTCAACCTAAATCCTGGAATGTAAGAAGTAAATGCTGAAACATTTCATGTCACAAACCCCCATTATGAATATATAGGTGTATTTTGCAAAATGTCAAAGGTTGATCAGTGCATCACTTCAGAGAATTAACAGACGTCCACATTACAAAAATGTAATTAGGATATTAGTGGGGTTTCTCCTGCCCATTGAACCCCCCCTCGTGTTTATCTTTTCCTCCTTTTGCAGCCTGATTTGTTCCTTTATCAGTTACACTGTAACGCACACCACCACTGGACCTATTGAGTAGTTTTTCTCAGTGCTTAACAACCTCTAAAAAATACCTTTCTTGCATGTTCTGTCTAAATTTCTCAACTAACATTTTTTCTTCACTTTCATCTATTTAAGAGGAGAATATGTGATAAAGGCTCTGATCTTCTTTTCTTGTTCGTTGGGATCCTTTCCCAATGAACCAGCTGTAGAAAACAGTGCATTATTTCCTCTGAGAAAATTTCTTCGTTTTTTCAGGAAATGTAAATTTGAGGCACTAGAGGCATCTTTTTCACTGTAAGTTTGCTCTTTATAGATCACCTTTTTCTTTCTCTTTAACAACAGTACCAAATTATGTCTTGGAATTAACTGCAGAGGAACAAAAACAATAGCATACTTTGAGTATAATTGAGTATGATTAATTCAGGAACTGCATGAGTTGATGTAGTATGTACTTGTAATTTCTCAGCTGTGTGTTTTGCTACTTCCTACTCAAAATTGGTTTAGCAATGCATAGATTTAGGTGGAGGAAATATATTCTAAATTTTTCTGAGTCTGCTGATGCGTACAGGCTTATATGGCTTTTTCATTGAATAAGGGTTCTTGGTGACTTAATCTAGGCAAACCCAATTGTTTACTGTTGTCTGTGATTCAGTTCCCTGACTGTACATGCGATGATAATGCTGCTTTGGGCAGGCTTTGTGTTGCATTGCTGGACTACAGCTTAGTTAACTACCTGAGCAGCGACACTTAGAACTGAACTCGGGTCGGTTCTGGGCTCCTGTAATATCTGTCACATAAATAAGGTTATTATAGTAAGATTATTATTAGTGATGGATATATAATAATCCTTCTTTTAAAACAGGATTTCAGACTAAGTAAAAAGAGTTTCTTGGTATGTTCTCTGCATTCTAAAGGTGGGTGGTGCCCCAGAAGTAGCGTAAACAATACACTAAAACTTGTACATATGGCATTTGCAGACAGGCTTCTGCCAGCATTTTAAAAGATCACTGTGCTCTTTGTTTTGTTTTCCTGTGTAATCATGAGTATTTGAGACAGCTTTGCTGGAATTTGGCATTAAGCGGACACCTGTTTCACCTAGCAGTAGATGTGGATCTACAGTAGAAAAAGTGTTCCAAGAGCTAAAACACAAGGAAGCTTGGGAGGCCTTGGTTCTTTATCTGAGGTTCTGCATGACTTTGATCTGTGCTGTAGAAACCGTATGTGAAACGGGGATAATGGTTATCCTTTTTTTTTTTTTTTTTTTTTAAGGATCTGGAAAGACTGAACAACTGGTTTCTAGGCTGAAGGAGAAACCTCCATGCTAAGTTGTGCTCTTTGTGCTGAGAGTAGAAAGCCTGTTCTTGCATTGTACAGGGAAGAAGTCTGGACAAGGGAGGTGCATACAGTTGAGTGCATCCTGCCTTTCTGTGAGTGTCTCATGTCTATGAAGATGTGTGATCTTGGCAAGATGAATGAGGATGTGAATAAGTCATCTTTCTGTGGTGAACATGCATTTCAACTTTTCATGATTTAAGAGAGTTTATTTTCCCTTTCTTTTGAAGCCAAGCAAGCACCTTGAAGTTCATGTGTACTCAAATTAGATCCAATTATTATTTTCTTTCCACTTACTATAGAAGTGTACTTTGTTGGGCTTTGTTACTTGCACCATGGTTGAATTTGCTTGCAGCTTTCATAAAAACAATCTTTCAATGAGTGATTTGAGAGACATGGAGAAAATATTTCATAGAGTCAATATGTTTTTTCTAAATGTCAACTTATGTTTCCTTTATGAAAACAGAAGCTTTTTTGTTTTCTTTGGTCCTTGCTGTAAAACACGTGTTGTGTGTATGTATAGGTGTATATTCATCAGATTTCTGAGGTAGACTGAGTAACACAGAAACGCTATTGGAGGGAAAAATACAGTTGATAGGAGTGTGCTGTAGTGACAGCAGCGGGTGAAAATACAAAAATCTTAGGGAACACTTAGTAATTGCATCTGAGAGGATTGTCTAAGCAGCAAGAAGGCTAGGTTGCTGTCTGCTCTGTTGTCTCAGAACTGTTTTATCCTGATCCAGTATAAGCTAGAGGTAATATATGTTAATTAATCTTTCTGTTGAAATATTTCCAGTAATTAGAGAATTCTCCGCAGTCTTTGGAGTTTTTCACATAGTTAGCTACACTAATGGTTAAAAATGTCAGTTCTATATTTGTCTAGATCCACCTTCCAGTTACTGGCGCTTGTTAAAAGAGATTGAAGAACTCCATTTTATTACATTGCTAATCCCCATGTAGCTATTTAACACATGAGATCAAATCAACTCTTAACCTTTCCTTTGCTAAGATAAATAGGTTTGAATCTTGGAACTTCTCTCTAAGGCATGTTTACCAATCTTCTAATCGGTCTTGTGGCTCTTTTCCAAATCTCTTCTCATGCCTCAGCAGCTTTCTTTTATTGGAATACTAAGGCAGGACATGATCTTTTTGACAGTATCCCTATAGCTGTTACCAGATATTAGCTGTCCCCTCTTATTCAGAGGTCCAGTTTAGGCATCTTTGGCTCTGATTTGTGCTTTTGTATGTATATAACAGCTATATGTTGCAGTCAATGATATTAATGATTGATTACCCAAAACTTCAACAGCTATTGCATCCCCTGATAATCACCTGATGTAAATTCTCCAGCTGTATTAAAGCTTTTTTCTTTTCCTTGAACCTGATTAAGCCCCAAGACTGCTCTTCATTGGTGGTCTTTACTAACTGTTTTCCAGAGCTTTGTTTCACCTTTGAGCTTTAGTACTCCTTCTCCCCACACCCCATCATCAATAAATCAAGACTATTTTTTCCCGCACTTCTAACTCTTAATGCTTTGTTGTCCCATTTAGTGTGTGGTGTAACACATTTATGGCTGAGATGAGATCTTTGAAATATTACTCTTTCTTTTCCTGCAGTAACAAAAAAAGTGGTGTATTTTTTTTAACAATGCACACGTTTATACTACCCTTCTAAAATTTCTGGAAGCAATGTTAAGTTAGAGAACTCCTGTGCTTTCAGCTGTCCCTTTTCCTTTCTGCATTTACTGTTCATTTGAGAGCAATATAATACAGATTAAACTCATCCCTTTCTCTTTGCTATGCCTTTTGTCTCTCCAGTTCAGCAACTGTTACTTCAGAAGTTTTCCACTTTCTTTCAGTGTTTGCACTGTTTATCTTTAATAATAGCCCTAATATCAGACAGACCAATGCAGCTGTAGTCAGAGTACTGCATCTCTGCAGTTTTCTGTGTAGGATGAAACCAGATATACTCTGATGTATGTGTCAATCCTTCTTTCCATTTTTCTATATGACATCCTCAGCTTCAGTTAAGGCCCTGGAAATAAATAAATACATGTGCAGGTCTCTTACAATCTTCTTGAAGCACATACTACATAATTCCAGAGTAAAGTGTACAACTGAAAGCATACCCTACAGGATTCTGACAATTACTATCTGTTCACAGAATTTTTGTCCCGGTGACTCCTCCAGCAGAATTGGTTGATTGCTTTGGTGATTGCTTACCATTAGAAATGTAGGGACTACATTACTTAAAGTAACTGAAGTAATAGCTGCTTCCAAAAGGTGTTCTATAAGAAATAGCACACTACTGTGTACAATCTGGTTTCAGAGGACTATTCCAAATCCAGATGAAACAGGTAGGGGGGGGAAATTCTGATAGTGCCAGTTCCCCTAACTATCACTACTATATTATCTTTTTACACATTTGTTCCTGTCCTGCTGGATCTCAGGCTTGTTCTTTCTGGCTCTAACTTTGGATCTCACAAGTGTCTTTTTCAGACGTATGTCTCTGATCTCCATTTTGTTTTAAAACGCAGAAGTCCACAAGTTTTCACAAGCAGCAGTCTCTAATAGAGGTTTTACAAAATTATCTTCCATCACTTGTCAAAAAAAAAAGTCACAGAAATTTTAATGGCCCCAAAGACTGCAGTGCTCTCGGTATGTCTTTTAGCACAAACTAATAATTTGCCAGTTAACTGTTTACTGCTGTTCTATGTCATTCCTCTAGCCTTCAAGTACAGCTGTACTCAAAATTCACATTTTAGTCAAGTATGCTCATTTGTGCAAATTTTTTTTGCTCTGAGGGAACGTCTATCTGTACCTTTTATTCTTGTCTGTTCTCATTCTCCCCTCACTTAAGGCACAAACTAATTTCTGCAGTGATAGTTGAGGAAAAATTTTGCATATGCAAAGTAGATTAAACACAGTGCTTCTTGAATTAAGGATTTACTTACTTTGGACATCCTAATATACCCACAGCATCACTTGAACAAACGTTTTTGTAATAATGGATTCCATCCCCCCATATGCTTTAGAGAGATGGAAACAATCATTCTGTTCTTTACCACAAAAGAAAATTAAACACCAATTAACATTCTACTTCTGGCTTGCCTGCCAGGCTGTCGATCCCAGAATATCCATGGTCCCTTTTATTTTCAACCTGTCAACAAGTGAGAAATATACACAGAGCCGCATTGCTTTTCATTTTGCTCACTAATTTGTTCTTAAAAGAGTGCAAAGATTAATTCTATTTGCATGAGAAAAGTCTTTCCCATGAGGCTTCAATTTAATAAAGAAGCAATTATTTTATAACATGTGCACGCGAATGTAAATGATGTATCCCATATTTTTTCCTTAGTTATGCATAACATAACCACCAAGATGTAGTTTCAAATGTATTTCTATGTTTTGTATGTCTATGCCTTTTCCCTCCACATTGTTGCTTTAAAGTCTCCAGCTGTCCTTTATGTTTCTTCTTCCAGATTTTTATAGGCAGCAAATAAATTGCAAATTGTCTAATTTTATGTTGATTCAAGATTTTATAGGTCTGTCTCATTACGCTTCACAGTCCAGAGAGTATGTAGGTTGATGCAGACCTCCTTCATTTATGTAATTGCGTTTTCTTTGGAAATGAAAAAATCTTACATGACTCCTTCTCTGAACACTTATAAAGTTGCTCATAGTTTGTGTGTGAGTGCCACTGCCCAGATGTGCTGCCTAGTTTCCCCAAGTTGACTTATACAGCGGACAGACAGATGCATAGGCAGTATGGTGAAACAGACACAGAGACATCATCATAACTTTGTGTATAAGAAGTTCTGTGACAAGTTCTTAGCACTGCTGTCACATCAACAGAAATTTCTAGGAATGATATGTAATGTGCTCCAGACTAAATAAAAGTTGAAATATTTCTCTGTGTATGTAGATGTAGCATGATGAACGTGAGATTTAATAATTTAGGATGTGTGTTTGTGGTTTTCTAGGACTATTATGTAACTTTTTCCTAGCACCTGGAGAACATAGAGATGGATGAAACCTCTAGCGTGTCAAATGAGGTAATGAAACACAAGGCCTCTTCTGACACAGCCTGGGGCTTTCTTACATTCCAACCAAATGCATGTTCAACAAGCAACGGATGTAGCTGATATCATCAAACAGGATGTTGATGGAGACTGAATGTTCATATAACAGTTCATTGTTTCGGGGGCATTTTTCCTGATCTGTTATGTGTCTCCTTTTTTATCTGATAGTGGATAGCTGGAGATTTGTACCTTTATGCAGATAATATTGCAAGTACATTTATGGCTTTATTTTCTCCTGAAAGATCACTTTTTTGCCATGATATTTTCCAAACCCTCCTGATCTTAAAGTGCATATAGAATGTGTAAGTGCTTTTCATTTGAGGAGCTGTCTTAAATTCCATAGTCAGAAAGTCTGTATGACATAATAGAATGTATTTTGAGAGGGTAAAAATTTGCATAGATGCTTTAATTGTATAGTAGCTGAAGTCCTGGTTCAGGTGTCTAAACAGAGAGAATTGTTTGAAAACACTAAAGAAAGGGTTTCATAGCTTTTTATTTCCATGGAAACTGTATCTGATGTTCTGTCTTTCCATGCCCTTGCCTTTAATTACACTGTGTTTCTTTCCCCTTTCTTCCTGGTTTTCATTACAAACACGTGTAAGTCTATGGCAACTTCTTATGCAATTAATAGTATGTAATATATACCACCAAGTAAGTACCAATGCACTTTTTGCTTAAAAGGTTAGTGATAAGCTAACTGTGGCAGTTGTTTAGCTGCAGCAAGACAGAATACACCAGCTCTATTTTTTTTATTTCCATCTCAACAAAACCTCTCTTTGAAAGTAGAGGAGATGGTACTTCTGGTACAGTGCTTCAACAAAACAACAAAAAAAAGGGCTGGGGGCACAAGAAAGGTCACCATCATAGTTACACCTAAAGAATTTATGAAGAAATGCACCCTGAGGAGGGAATTCCCAAGAAATGTAAAAGCTTTCGCTGTAAAACAAAGGCAAAGAACCTGTGAGTGTGTTGGATGTAAAGGAGCAATATGGGATAAAAAGGAGAAACTGAGTGTAGCTCCGATGATTGTATTATAATAGAGAGGTCCAAGCAGCTGGAGGTGAGAGCACATGAGGGTGAGTAGTTCAGGCTATGAAGTACTGCCTAGGGCTGCATCTAGAAACAGGGTTGGTAGAAATGTCCTCTGGAGTAACCAGAGAACTATTAATAACACTGAGAAATCGCCCTGTTGTGATCTGTTGTAATTATGAGCCTAAAAAAAAATTGCAAGATGAGACTGATTTCTGAATGAGATTGCGAGGTAACTGTCACCCTAGTGGCAATGCAAACCTTGGGCTAAGATACCTGCTTAGCTGTTAAAAGCAGAAAGATCTAAACAGTTTCCTTAAGAAAACAAAAAAAAAAAAAAAAAAAGAGAGAGAGAGAAAAGGGAGAAACAGGTTACTCACCTATAGGTGCAGAATACATGCTACAAGGAATTGTGTGTTTGTTAGAATGGCCTGACCTCTTGCCCCTCAAAAAGAATTAATGTATCATGAAGGTTAGTAATTGCTAAATAAGTTGGAGGAAGTTTCTAGTCCTGAAATGTTTCTAGATCTTGAATCTGATGGTGTGTGGGTTTCATTAAGAATCGAGGCATGTCTTCCTCAGACATTTGAGCCAAGAACACAAACACAAACACCCTGCATTCCCAGGGCGCGGTGACTAATACTTCCAGTGAGATCGCAGCATTCCCTTTATAGATCAGGTGTTAATGTACACTGACATTCCAACTTGCAGCACTGAAAATTAATATCAATATGGTGGGCTAAATAAAGTATAACTCTGGAACTGCAAATACTTTTCAGATGAAGAACAAGTATTTTAAAGCTTTTCTGCTAATGTTGAGTCAAAGTCTTTGGTGCTAAAAGATTAAAAGCTTGCATGAGGTTGCAGATAGTTTATCGCTGTACAGACCTGCTCAAGTCAAACAGATCCCTGTACCATAGCAGCTGAATTACAATAATGAACCGATAAAACTAAATGGTGGACAGAAAGGTTTATTCCAATTTTTCTCATTGATGAGATTTCCTCTCTAGTGTGGTATAGTGTGTTCTTCTGTAGGGTGTCTCCTAAACATCAGTGGTAGTCTACATCTCCAAGTATCTTTCTAAAGAGTAGTTGATGGCAGCATCTCTAAGTAGGTTGAATGACATTACTGGCTTCCACCTTTTCATTTGGAAACTATTCCAAAATCTGAGTTTATTGCAGTAGTGTAGAGACTTCACTTTTTTTCTTTTCCACCTGTTTCATCCTCACTACTTCCCTTGGCACCTGCATATATGTGTAAATTACACACTTGGACTAGAATTTAATATTTCACCTGAAGTTGTAGGGGAGCTCTATAGTGAGGTTTTCTGGGTTTGCTCATGAGCAATGGCTCCTTTACCAATTCCCAAATCAAATTCTTTTTGAAATCAACTTCTCTCCCTCTGCCTGGAATATCACAATGTCTAACCACTTGTTTGCTCTTGCTTTCAGGTTTCCGCTTCTGTTGAAGAAGTGTAAATCTTCTCCAGATGTTGCCTTGCATTTTCTTATGTTCAGTGAACGTTTATATGTTTCAATTATTTTCTGTTCAGGTATTTAACTTCTTTAGGTCCCCCTTGTTTCTTTTATTCTCCTATTCTCCTTCCTAATGATATTTTTAAGGCAAGTGCAGTGTTACTCTCACAAGTCAGGAATTAGTATCACTCTACAGTTACTTGATTTGTAGCTTGTTATTTTCTTTCATTTTCTCTTAAGTTATTCACATAAAAATTAGCTACTAATGGATCAGACACATAGTCATTATTCATATGTTTTCTTTTAATTCTTTTAACCTGATGTTCCTAAATATATTCTTCATAAATCCACACATGTGGTAATGCTCCTAATCCTGATATCTTTTAGATGTTTTGTTGCATATCTACTGTAAGATTATTTAAGTCACCAGGAAACTGGGGTTTATGACTTCTGTAAATATAGGAGAATAAAACATTCCGGGGCATGTTTACTGTTTGTGTATATACAAGCAGTTCAGTTTTAAGTAGTTGTTTTGGATGTTTATTTGGATTACAGCCATGCCTGGATATCTTCAGAATAGATCTCTTTTTTTTACAATGCTTTTGGATTACAAAACCCTAAACATTTTAGGAAGAATGTGCAGGGAGGTATTAAGAAATTCCACATGCAAACTAATGTGTATTTGGTTTTTATACTATAAACAGCCCCTACTTTGTCAGGTTTCATGGTTTCCATAAAGAAAAATGAAAAGTGGTTGAATTTTGGCAGGTATAAATAGTCATGATACATTGATTTCTTAAGCCAAATTATACGGGCTGAAATCTTGGGCATTAGAATGTCCAATTAGAAAAATATTTTCATAAATATTTCGTGCTTTATGTGCATTAAATGTAAAGTAATTTATGGCCAATAGGGCTTTTACCTCTGGCAAATGAATGCAGAAATTGAAATACAAGGTATGACTGTGTATGGCATGAGTATTTTTAGCCTCTTTAAGCTGGTTTATAAATTTCAGATGTTCTCGGATTCATGGTCACTGTCTTGCATATGGTTCACGAAACAGAAAGAAACACAAATCTCAATCTCAGTGTGCGTAACAAAATCAAAAATTTTAAAAGTTAATGCTGTTGGGTTTTTATTTTTGCAGAAATCCCATTTGTGGCAGAGGCTGCTGAAAAACTATTAAGTTTCAAGTATTGTTGGTTTAACGCGATTTAGAAAATCCCACATTGACAGAGCTGGTATCTCAGTAGCTTTTTGATCAGTTGTCGACCTATTAAAATTTGTCATTTGTAAATGTTTCTTCTGTCAGTCGAGAGTTAGGGGTTTCATTATCATTAGTGTGTTTGTCTTAGTATAAAGGTCAAAGGGAGGAGGGGTAGAAAGCCAGTTCTGTTAGTGTATGAAGCCCATGGTACCCTCTCTTTTTACGAGTTACACGTGGGGTGTGTGGTACTGCTGGACTCGATTAGCCTACTGACCGTACTTCTGAACACGAACAGCTATTAATGAAAATGCAAACCACATGATGTTTCCAGTCCTATTGGCTTTATACCATGCTACTCTGCTGTTTTCAAAGAAGTTTATCATGAGGATCATCACAGGAAATCTGCATTTTCAAAATGGGGAACGGTTATAATGTTCAGTGACTTGCTGAATTTTATTCAGCCATTTCTAGTTCTTCAGTAGAGCTCCTCTGGATTCCTGCCAGGGCAAAACATTGCCCACTTGGTGTAAAGGAGCAGAAGTCAGGACTGGTGGTGATTGGTGAGGAGTAGAATTTGACTATTCTTTTTGATTTCTCATCTGCATCAAGAAGTAGGGACACAGGTGATATCAATGGGTCTTGCATCACAACAATTCTTTTCTTCTGGCAGTGGCCTGTTCGGCGGGAAATGTAAATGTAGCTGGCAATCTTCAAATGTAGTGGAGCACTTTAACACCTAAAGTGTAGCAATTGATGAGGTTATCAATAGGCAAAAACCATTGCATTTTAGTTGATGTCAAGAGTGCTGCTGCAACTATTTATACCAGCTGCCTATATTGCCTTTCTGAATGCTCTTCCTTAGCACACCCCCAAAACAGCGAATTGGTCATTCAGGCCTATTTGCATTTCACTTATGATTGGAATCTGTCATCTTTGATCAACTGAAATAGTTAATCTCCATATCCTGGAGACCATTCAGAAGAGGAACTAACAGATGTATCTTCATTTTATACTCTTCTCCACTGAGTTTTTCCTCATATCTTTTTATTTTTCTTCTTAAATTCCTGATGCTTTTTATTTGTTCTGTGGTTTTTTAATGAACTAAATAGAAGTTGTTAAAAGAGCTTCAGAATGAATGTGCACAGGAATTTGTGTATTTATTTTGGTCCATGCTCCCTTTTATGTCCACTACCTGAAAGAAAAGGGCCTTCTCTCTAGTTCCTCTCCCTATGTACAGACATACATCCTGTCCACAAGGAATTCCAACAAATATATCTTTTTGGCATATATTGTGTTTACAGCCACAAACCAAGAGAGAAACAAAGAACGAATCACTAACCAATTAGTGGCTGAAATGCCCCAAGGGTATAAAGTGGGCTGTTACCTGCCCAGCAAGCTGCAGAGGTGGCCTTTTAAAACACTTGCTTGGCGGTGCAGGCACAAGCCTCCATTTATTACGGAAGATCTTGATTTATTTCCTTCTAGAAGTATTAACTTCCTTTACTTGCACCTCGTTAGAACAATGTGTTTTGAGCAATTTGGTATTTTTTTTTTAACAGACATTAAAAATAAATCTGGTAAATCTGGTTTGCATTTCACTGACAGTAACATAAATCAGTTTGTGCCAGTTAAAGGCGATAGACCTCATTCTTCTCGCACTTCCATCAATTTTAGGCAAGCTATGCCTGTTTGTCCCATTTTCCTTTCCTACATCGGTGTAAGTTTAAAGGAACTGTACTGAGGGAAATGAGCTTTCCTTGCACGCATGCACACACTGTAATATCGCCTCCTTGATTATAAAAAGATGATGGAAGAAAAGGCTGCTGCGATATTGGAACCAATGTGTTGGGTTCTAACTGTGATCAAAGCCACTGTCTGTACTGACAAATCATCTTAATTTTAAAGCAAGGTTGAACAAACCACACTGTCTCTTATTAAGCGTAGCATTACTTTTAGTCAATAGAACTTGATAAATTTGTAGACGTTTTATTATGTACCTAATTCTAACAAATCGAGATCTAGCAACTTCCCTTGTGGATCTGTTGTCTTACGTGTTCATTTCTTACAGAGTGTTCTAATAACAAGACAGTGTAAATGTAAAATAGTTTGAAAAATGCCTTCCTCAGCTGAACTTTTACCTATTTCTTTCCTCTTAACTTCTTGTTTTGAGGTGCTGACTTGAATTTTTGCCTTTGCAGCCAAGCTATCTGTGAGCACCTGGGACTTACTAAATGAAGTTTATATGTCCATATTTCTTTATATATAGTTAGATTTTGCAAAGTTGTGTTAAATCCTCATGTCGCATGATAAATCATCCCTTCTGTATCTAGCTTCCTAATCTGAATGTCCTCTAACGATCCTAACATTCACCAGCCTGTCCTATGGAAAAGAGAAAACATTAACTGAAGTGCTCATAGAGCCTAGATGTGCTTTTTTTAATTCCTGAAGGGATTCACATAATAGCAATTCCTTGTACTTGTCAAAGTTCACAAGCACGTCTAAAGCGATATTCGTGTTGCTAGCTGTCATGGTTATAGCCTGTGCAGTAGAATTACGTTCGGGTTACATCAGGACTTGCATTACATTCTTTTCCTATGGCCATTATCTATCTTTCTCCCTACAAAGATCAGCTGATCCAGTGTGTATGTTCTGTGGAATGCTGTTGGGGAAGGAGCAGCAGAGGTCAGCAATTTAAGATGGTTTTTTTGTTTACAACTTTTTAAGTGCGGTACAGAGATGGTGTGAGGCTGATAACAAGTGTGTTAGCCTAGCACTCGGTGCGTGAGCTCTGACAAGTCTGGTGACTACATTAAAAGCATACGTATTTACATTTATAGAAATTATTTTTGGGGGGAGTCTTACCTATGCCAAGAGAATTCAGAATTATGCAGTGCACAGCCTACTCAAACCAGAGACCTGGTTCTCCTCCAAAAACATGTATCGGTTCCCCAGGGTTTAATGTAACAGTGGAGACTACAGTCTGCAGTAAGAAAAGGTCTCAGCTGTTTGAATTGCTTATGCTTTATAATAACAGAACCGATACCGACAGATCGACCTATCTAAACAAAGTAAAACAGAGTAGAATCAAAGCCTATTCCTCTTTCGCCAAACTATTTAGTCACATATAAATAACTTAAGCAGCTTATTCATTATTTCTAGAGTTGTTATTCTTGGCAATGGTCTGTACTTGGTACCAGGTAATACATCTGCTTTAAATTGCATTGGTTTTTTTTTCTTATAATGGCTCTTGCTGCCAGAATGCTTCCTCCCCACCTCCAGCCTTGCCATCACCAATTTGATGCTCGTTAATGTAAACAAGTTTGTGTTATGATGCTCTATCCAGCTTCCATTCATTTTCAGGAGTGCTGTCATCATTTTTGTCTGCTTTCATAATAATACGGGTCTGCACCTTTGAAACCTGTTTGCATCTGTAGATTGCCGTCAGTCTAAAGCAGTATCCCAAGGAATTGTAAATATGAGGTGCTCAATTTTCTGTCCACTGCGCTCTCTCCTGGGAGAGGAGGGTGACTGCTGGGGGCACCCCAGTGTACTGAACGAAAATCAGGCCCCACAGCTTTGCAGTGGGATGAACACACTGTTGGGCCGCCCCAAAGACATTATCATAACTGCTTTAGCTTGAATTCCTAATTTCTTGGTACTCCCTGTAATTACCCAAACCACAAAGTTAGTGTCTCAAAAATCATCTGTGGATGTTAACATAGCTGAAATTGAATGTAAGTAAATTTAAAATACACAGCACGTGAAAAATTTGTAAGGTAATAGTATGTACAGAGCAGATATCAGAACCTTACACTTGGATGAAAAATAACATTCAGTATATTCTAGATGCCCCTTGTCCTCTTTACAACATTCAGACAGCCTGTACTCAGATTTTAACTACACTATAGTGTCTGTTCCCAGAGAGCATATCTGCCAAACTATGAACTCCTTCAGGAGCTTATATCCCAGAAAGACAAATGCCAACAGGCAGCTGCAAAAAGGCAGTTTTTCTTGCCCCAACACTGGAAGCTCGCCTGTACAGGAGGGGAAGGGGGCTCTCCGGTGCCTCTCTGGTGTGCAGCAGTGCCATCTAGTGAGCCCTGTCCGGGCACAGGACAAACCCCGCAGGCTGGGGCCAGCTGCTCTTCACTGGTCGTCACCTCGTCACTGTCCAGCCACATCGCTACGCGGTGGCGTGTGGGTTCTCCAGGTGCCGTCTTTCCCCCAAATATTTGTCCATGGGTATTATATGTGCTTCTTAGGGGTCTAATACGAGGTGGGTTTTTGTACTTTTTTAAAGCTGCTTTTGGCTCTTTGTCTTTGAAACTGAGTATGTTGGTTTTCCTTCCCTTGGCCAGGTGTGCTCATTTACTTCTGAACTGTAGAGGGATGTAGTTTTGTCAATAGGTGCTGTTTCTCCAAAAGCTAAGCCAATGCAGGTTTTAGAGTGAGCATCTTTTTGGAAGTATGTTTCTTCTCATTCAAACTGAGAAAAAAGTAAATTACTCGAGTAGGATCATTGACAGTTAAAAATGTCATGAATCCCCATAGCACTTAATAAGAAAACTGTGAAGAAGAAGGTGTGATCAATGCATAGAAACATACAACCAGAGAGCAGAGCAGCCATCAGATAAGAAGTTCCACATATGTGTTTCATTCTCCTCAAAGGTGTGGCTATTATTAGATAAATAGGTAATAGGTAAATAGATAAATAGGTAGAACAAGTGATACAGAATCTAGTACTTCATGTTACTCAAAAGTAAAAAGAAAAACCAGAAAAAATGTTCAGCTATGATACCATGAACAACTTAATATTAATTTTGATTCTTTCAGTTTACCTCATCATCATCTATTAGATACTTTCTGAAATCAGAGGGTTGCAGTTAAGATCAGTATTGATCTGAAATATTTATCCCAATTAACCTCACTAGATAAATGGAAAAAATACTGGGAAACCCAGTAGTCTTTGAGCAGGCTGGTATTCATTCTGTGTTCTCTCACAGCCTGTTACCTGTCAGCGCTGAGATTATGTGAACAGACTCACGCAGGCGGAATGCTAAGTTTATCTGTTGTAGCAATATGCGTTTTCTCAAAAGTCTCTGTATTTCAGGAGTATTTTGACTTCTCAGCATGTATTTGTAACACAGAGACTGCTTCATTAGTTAATGGATTACACGGGACTTCACTTCTGAAAAAGTATTTGGTGCCCACATTTCCTAACAGTTTGTGAGAACTACTGCTATAAGAATTGTCAAACATTCTATGATTCTGCATGGCAAGTGCTAAAGTAAAAAGGCACTTGCATTTTTTTAAGAAAGTGGCTAAAATAAAGGATCGGATAACTGGAAGTTAGTTGAAAATGAGAGTTATTCTTCAGATGGCCACAGTAATCAAAAGATGTTACCGTGCAAAGACTGTTTGCTAATGAGTGGCATAATTTGAGAGTTTTAGTTATCAATTGTCTGACGATACATAATAGTCACATAGCTATACTGCAACTGAACTAACTGCTAGCTTTTTACATTATGTGAATCTACTAATAACTGGTGACGTTTAGAAGTTTATGGGGCAAATTGCACAACAAAGAAGCTTTTTTCTAATGATTAAACCTGCTCAGGTGCTATTTAAGAGCCATCTAAGAACTGGAGGTGCCTCAGTGGCTGCTTACAGAAGCAAGGCTCTGGCCCCCTGAAGTTTTCAAATGCTGTCTGTCTGACTTAACTCTTCAGCAGTGAAATACACTCGGTGGGTTTTTTTCCCCCCTTCAGAGGGTATGTAGTTGTGGTTTAACTATAAGTAATGTTTTACTACAGTGCAGGCTCAACTAGTTTAAGAGGCTGATTGTCCAATACCATTGACACGGATTTCTTGGAATCTCCTCAACAGTTGGAAGAGAGCCTTGGAATAAATATATAATAAAACAGCATAGACATACTGTTGTTTATCTAATCTTCAGCTCATCTTAGAGCTAAATTAAGTGGATTTGTTTCAAAAAGTGTGGGACAAATGGCTGGACTAGCTGCTTCCTAACCACCTCTATCTTGTTATAACGCATTTACATCATATGGAAAAGCTGCTCTGGTACTTCACTCTTCGTTTAAAGTACAGGAGAGCCTCATCTTAAATTGCCTTTTATTTTGCATTGCTTATGTGAAAGAGACTATAGTAAAAAGGATATTCACCAAGTCCTGGACCTACCCACTCAGCTATCTCCTCTCAGTATTTGACTGCTCTATTCTATGACTCCTTTTAGATGTGAATTTCAGATTAGCTGTAGTATTTGATGGAATGTCATTATATTTTCTTGGTGGGTGCTCTGTAGTGTAGCAGCAGCTGAGTGGTTCATAGGCAGTGAGCTGATGGATGCATCGCTTATTTGAGTGAATCTGTCAAAGAAATGAATGAATCTCATGTATCCTGAATTCCACCCTAAGGAACAAGAGAGGTTTTTCCAGCATCTACTGTTGGTTTACATCTTAGGGACTGAAAAAAACCAGTTTTACAGGGATAATCTGTCTGTTCTCCAAGGTTATTTGGATATAACTACAGTGCTATGAATACTGTCTCTAGCTGTGTCAACTCTGCCTTACTAAAATAGCCCTTAGATTAACCTACAGTCTCCTGACTTGAGCATTAACTTTTTTCTAATCAAGGCATTTTTAATAATGAAGTTACTTAGCCCATTGTGATGCAAACAGCATATGTGCTGTTACTAATTTGCTAAAGTAAAAGCCATTTCTATAGCATCAAATATTTGTTACAAAATGCACCTGCTAGTGATATGACATTATTAGACTACAGCACCATCTGAGATAGACAACTAGGAGGGGAATTTAGTCTTCAGAATTACTACTGTGGTTTTGTTTTTTGTTCGTGGTGGTTTTTTTTTTAATCTTTCTTTTACTTTGTCTTAATTTTTGTTCCATTATTGGCAAAAACTGGGTTGGAGACCTTCAATGTCGATTATGTCAGGGTTACCCTATCATCAACAGAAGTCAGAAGGTACATGTCAGCCCATAAGAGCTGTGCTTTGGAAAATAGTGATGCCACCAGCACCTTATTTACATTCTCCTCTAGGAAGAGAATTCACATTCTGTACTGGGAAGCCTACAGTCCGTTGATTACTGGTGTGAGTTTTAAAAGTGCCTTCAGATTGCTCTAGCAAGTTGAGGTTCAGTGCATATGTAAATATACTAAGGGGAATAAAATTGTGCTGGACTTCGTTCCTGCGAATGAGTTGTGTGCTCTAGTCCTAGTCGCATTCAAAAATCTGTAGGAATAGTTCTCCCTTGATTCAAGGTGTTGGTGGATTATTTCATGAAAACATGTTAAACTATGTCACAGATACATGTGAAGGACGTTCTAGGTAATCTGTTTAATTTCTTTAATAGACTGGATCTGTAGCCTGTATTAGTTTATGCAAATTCTGCAAGACAAAGCAAAAAAATGAAGGTAGTTATATTTATTTTCTAATCTTGGGTGTTGCATGTGTCCTATATTGCTGAATTAAAATTAATATAATTAATATACTCAGTCACTTTTTTTGCTGAACTCTGTTCCTTCTGTGTGATGAAAGATAATGTAATAATTAGTCTCATTTTCTTTCATAAATTCCTAAGTGCTTAGATCTAAAAAGCAAAGGTTGTCACCTTTCAACTGACAGGCAACTAAAAATAGTGAACACTGAGTAGTCAGTCACTGTAATAATCTTTAACTTGTCACCCTGTGAGATCAAGGGAATAAAAAATATTTATTATATTTTAAAGACAAATAAGAAAAATGTTGAGCTTTTTTGAAATTATAAGTTCTCCAGAGTATTTGCATTGTTTATTTAAAAAAAACAGACAAATAGAAACAGAATTAGGTGTATGTCCTAGTTCAAAGAAAAAACTGAGCAACAAAATTTTTATTAAAATAAACCCCAAAACTGACTCTCTGAGAGAGAGTGAGTGTCGAAGTCGGGTGTTGTCTTTGGTGGTTTGAATGCCTCTGACACACAATTAGATTTGAGGAAATTTGCGTTTGAACTTACACCTTGGCTTTGGTTTGCTCGACAACCATCTTATTCTAGAGTGATCTTGTGTCCATGCATTTTTTCTGTTAGTAGTAGGCCAGATTTTTGTTTCTTTTTGATAATATATCTATTTTATATGCTTACAGCTACTGTTCATGCTGAAGTTCTTGAAGGTGGAATCTCCATTTATAAGCATAACATGCATTTCATGGAACTTCAGGTTTTATTTCTGTTATTTTTTTTATTTCTTTCTATTCTATAAATAGAACAGTTTACTGTTTACTTTCCAGTCCTGCATTCTATTTTACAAAGGCAAAAGTATTCCAGGTTTTGAGGAATCCTTTGTAGAGTTCTTGCAGCACATCATTAGGAACAAAAGTTACCTTTCTAACTTCAGTGTTTGCATTTAAAATTGCACAGGGAAGGCTAAGACTAGAATCCTTTAAACATCTAAAAGTAATTTTCTGATTATGAAAAGTCATACTGTTTGTCCTTGCAAGCCAGTCAAAAATTAATTTTCCCCGTCTGATGTTGCTTTAAGTGACTTGCTCTCTGTGTGTGTGAGTGTGAGAGAGAACCAGGATGTTGGTGTTTACCTGATACAAAGCACTTGATGTTATTTTTACAAGGCTTTATTTAAATGGTTAAAGGGGTTTTTTT
Organism: Bucorvus abyssinicus; assembly: GCA_009769605.1. Lineage (NCBI taxonomy): Eukaryota > Metazoa > Chordata > Aves > Bucerotiformes > Bucorvidae > Bucorvus > Bucorvus abyssinicus. The sequence goes on along the minus strand of CM020043.1, from coordinate 13,507,223 downwards.
GTTTGCTCCAAGTGCTTGTGGGAAAGCATCTTTAAATATTAACAAATGAAACACAGCTCAATCATAAGAGGAGAATTCGTGAGCCTGAATGATCAGAACTGCTTTTAGTCAGAAGAATGTCTGTATTGGGCAGCTAAGAGTGGCTGAGAACCAAATCCTTCCTCAAAATAGATCTGAGCTTTACAGTCAACATGACATTTACAGTAGATTATACGCGATGGAAATATAGAAGCACATATAGGAGATTCATATATGCATGTAATTCAAGTAGTTTTAATGTATTCAAACAGCCAACAAAGAGATAGGCTGTTAGATATAATTGACAGGCTGAACTTTCTCTTCTTGACCTTAGTTTACACCTTACTGAACTTGTATTTCATGTTGGTATTATAAAGTCAATACTAATCTAGTTGTAGATGAGACAAATTAAGAAATTACTGTACCTAAGGGCAGGGATGGTTGGTGAGCTATGTATGAGAGTTTGCAGTGAAGTGTTACGGGTTAGCACAAAAGCACAACCGTGCCAAAAGCAATGTGTAACAGGTTGCGTCGTCTGATTGTTGTATCTCTTCCATCTGCTGTGTTTTCTGAATGCCTATTTTGCCTCCCTGAATTGGAAGGATGAAACCAAGGGAATCTGGCCTGATGACTGCTTGCAAAGGGGTCTGGACTGTCCTTGACATCAAACATAGGCAAGGGTCCCCTTGGCCCTCCTGGTCACTCCAGGATGCCTGTGAAGAACCTGAAATCCTCCAAATCCATAGGAGCCTGTGGTTATAGAGCAATTTATGGAAATGAAAATCCCTCCTCTGTCATCCAACATATTTTGGGCCATGAAGCTTTTACAGTCCTGTGCAGGACCTAATTGAACTCCCTGAGGCTAGTTTAGCTGTTGGGGATGAGATGTTGGTTGTAAATGTCTGGGATCTCCTCAGTTACGAGTGCAGCAGTGTGGTAGTAATGTAGGTGTTGCACCTCAGCCTTTACTACCACAGAAAAACACAGTAGCTTTTGGACAGCTGGAAACTCTCCATTTTGTAAGAAATGGTCAGCTGGGCAGGCCCACGTTCTCCTTGATCTCTTTAGCTGAGACTTGATGAGTCTGGTGCAAGTGGTCTGTGGATGGAAGGGAGATCTCTGATGGATCAATTTACTTAAAAGCTATTATTGATAAGGCAACTTGGCAAAAAACCTTTTCACCCAGATCTTTAGCAGAATTTAGAAACCTAAATGTCTTGTTTAGTCCATGGAGGGAGGTGGGGAAATCACTCTCCCTCCATGCTACTTTTTTATTTTTAAACTTCTATATTTAGGTCACATGCCTATGCTCAGCTCTCTTTAAGGAAAAGAAAATCTTATCTATTAGTAAATTGATGTTCGTATATGTTTGTCTATTTTAAATAAATAAAACTAAATATAATTCTAAAACATTAAATAAATTCTAAATAATGTGTTTCCATTCTAAAAAATTAACAATTCTGTTTCCTGAATTACCCACTAAACCTGATGGCCCGGATAGAACTTCCAGGTTCTTTAAGACTCTTAAAGCAGAACACAGAGGCAACTATCGTATGTGCACTGTGATCTTCAGGTCCTTCAGGAAAGTACATTGGCCTAGGCAGGCCTAGACTTAGTAAACTTGTTCATACATTCTGACAAGATGATGATATAATATTCCAAATATTTTGATGTACAGTACCTGGCAAATGTTAATATACTTCAGAGACTTCTATGCCTGGTTTGAAAAGACTGGAAATGGATGCAGAAAAAAGAGATTGTAGGACATACCTATTTTAGCATTATTTTATAACATCATTAATGTCTCTTTACAATATTTTTTTTCTTCCACTTTTCAAGAATGTAAAAAAAAAGTGTTACTTTGTACTTCTGAATGGTTGCAATTATTTAGGTAAAATTCTACATCAGCGTAAAGTGAATAAACAACGTCAGCTTCTCATTCACACTATTCAGGTTTATTTTATTAGAGACATCTATGATTTGTTTGATACCACTTGAGTGTTTAATTTCTTATGGGAAACACAGTTTTAGAGCAAGAAGCCTCTAAAGCCTGCAAGCAGGAGGCGGAAGTGAGTGGGCTGATATGGAGAAAAGCACTGCTGATTGACGTGATATATTGGTTTAGAGTATATTAACTTATCTCACACTTTAAAGAGTCAAAATTAACTTGGGAATGTGTTTAGAATCCTAACACCTCGACAGATGGAAAGCTCCCTTTCTTCCTCCCCCCCCCAAAATCACCTGGCAGAGAGCAAGCCAAGTCTAAAGAGGTGTTTCAGAGGATTTTAGTTCATCCTGCAAATTATTTTTTTTACACTTCTCAGAATAGTTTGCAGCTTTCCACAACCCGAATATATCTTCATAGCTTTTCTTGTTTCCTCATATTAAAAAAAAAACAAACCCAGGAGTAGAGTTTATTTTAATTACAATGTGTACAGTATGTCACGGTCTAGTGCGTCAAGCGTTGCTATTTTGTGTCTGTGCTTAATTCCAACTTTAGACGGACATACATCATAACTGTAAACACCTGCCTAGCTTCATTAAGGGTAGTAAAAATATCCCATTGTGGGAGGATCGTAAGCTGTGTTTTAGGCAGTTTGTGTGCGATCTCTGACAAGAACATACCGTGCTACATCCTTCTCTCTGTATTCTCTGTCGGATGAGAAATACGCAATTCTGTCTCTGTCCTTGGCCCCAACAGGCACACATACATGCGCACATGCAGAGCATTCCAGCAGTACGGACAGTAATTTAAAATAGTTTTGCAATAGTCATAGTTTTTATGGAAAAATCAAACTAAATTTGAAACACCACAAGATTTGCTTAAGGCCTTTATATAGTCAGATATCTTAGAGGTCATTTATAATTATTGTATTGCTGCCATATGTTTAAGGAAGATTAATTAAAAAAGAAAAAGCTAGGGCAGTTTTCCTTTCATTAAAGAAAAAAAAAGATGAGGTTAGTGTTTAAAAAAAGGATAGAAGTTTCCACATGGGGATCCAACATGAGTAACTTGCAAACAGTCCTATCATCTGTCAAACCAACTACCACATCAAATTCTTAAATAGCAATGTGTAAAGAGGAGACTATGAGAACCAAATTCTACTTTAAAGCATCATAGAAATAGGAGGGTTTTAAATGTAGCTGAGCACTGCTAGTGATATTATTAAAGCTCTTTACGTGCTTTGGGTTTGTTTTTTTTTTTTTCGTTTTTTATTATTTTCCAGAACACTTCCCATCTATTGCAACAATTTTCAAACAGATAAACTGAGGCAAAAATAGATCAAGGGCTTCTTGACTCCTTTTGGTTTCAAGAGAACATGAGCATGTTTCTTATACTGTAATGCAGGGATGTATGTTCTAGTCTGGCTTTTGGCTGGTGCACGCTTTTCTCTGCTTAAAGCTGAAAGAAATGTGCGCTGCTTGATTTAATTATCATTACCGTTAGTCCAACAGGGAACAACTATCTACAGTAGAACAATTCCAACACTCCTGGCTCTTTAGTTACTAAACTATTTAACTATTTAAAAATAAGAAAAGTGACCAAACAAAATCCATTGTTTGGATTTTTGTGCATTTTTCATCTGCATGCAGTACTGATGGGCATAAATCCAGCTGGTCCTGAAGCCAGGTTTAAAGTTGCTCATTGTGTGACCTTGGTCACGTAGGCCTTTGTTTCTAATCCACGTCTCCTTCTACTCAGGATGCTGTTCCTGCTGCTAGAGAAGTCATAGCCCCCACTGATTTCTGTAGAACAACAGTGAACATTTGAAATAGAATGACGTGGCTGCTTGTCAGAGGTGTATTGGCATAGCAGATGTGATAATTGGGATACGCAGACTCTCAGCATCTCTGTCTTCCACTTGCTTCTTCCTGGATGGGCATTAGTGTGTTTCTGAAGTCTCATCTGTAAAGTGATTGCTTCTCCACAAAGCAGGAAGGACAGTGGTGGATATTTTAATTTCCCAAATCACATGGCGTTGTAATCTAAATGCTAAATCACTCTGAAATTTGGTCAACATCTTGCATTTACTGTGAATATTATGGACAAGAATTTCAAAGACAGTAATCTCTCTCCTTTTTAATCTGCAGCACTGCTGTGCTGGTATGCAGCTCTTGGAATTTTGCTGTTTGTTATATCAAGTATAGCATCACATATCTTTTTTGGCAAGAGATTTCTTGGTATGTGACTGATGAAAAGATAGCTTTGGGTAGGGGGTGTGTGTGTGGGGTTGTTATTTTGCTTTTAAGTCTCTTTGTGTGTGTATATATAAGTTTTATATAAAAGTTTATATATGTAAATATATATATATAATGAAACCAAATTCAAACCCCTTCACCTGAAATACACCACTAGCAGATTGACCCTTAGAGAGTAGGTGTCCTATGAGAGCCCCTATTCCAGCAACGTACAGGTTGGGTCACCTCTTCTCCTCCTGTAACACGTACACTGTTTCTTATCCAGAAATTGGACACCTGACCTTCTGACCTATACAGTATTGATGCATTCAGATATTGTCATGGAGGTTGGTTTCTTGTAGATCTTTCAGCTGTTCTGGAACATGTGAAGCATTTCGATATGTTTCCATAAAAACAACTTCTAAGCTATCCACTTTCCTCCAGAATTCTCTCTTGAATGGTAGTAGCTATCACCTCTGATTGCAATAACATCTGCAACTAAAATGAAGGTGCTGTTAAACCTTTGCTGCATTTATTTACAAATGAACGAGCGCAGAGTGGTACTCCAGCAAAAGCTGAGATATTTAACAAAGGGATGTGTACCACTACTTTCAATGGGGAAAAAAAAAATTGAAGGATTGAAATCTGTGACTTGATTATTCTGTCAGTTAGATTTGGTTTTCATAAATAAAATTCCATGAGAAAAGACAAAGGAGTTATTCTCATAAGCACACGCAATTTAGAAAATGCATTGCTAACCGACTCTGCTCGTAATGACTGCTCTAGTTTGTCTGTGATGAGGTTATGCATTTGTATCTTTAGAGATATAATACTCAGATTATTTGTTTCATAGATCAAATATGAGACTTGATAGTTTTAAAACAATGGTAATTCCTCAGGAGTGAAGAAAGAAAAAAAAAAAAAAAAAAGAGAACCGGGGCTGATTGAAAGACCTTCAAATGGTCCAGTGGCCCATTTGATAGAGACAGCAGCAATGCCAGAGGATTTGACGTCGCTGTTTTTTCAGTGAGTGATAATAGGTAAGGTTCAATAGGGAATTGTGTCGAGTGGATTTACTCCAAGAAAAATCCTTGTACTTTGGAAAAGAACCTGAAGACTGAGACTTGTTCTGATCTATCTGTAAATAACCCAAGCCTTTTTTTTTTTCCTTTTTCTTTGCTTTCTTGGGGTTTTTTGGCCATTGTGCCAAAAGATGCCCATGGACCGATATATAGTAGTAATTTTCAGTATATGCTTAATATTAAATGATTTTGATGGATCTCTGGTTTTGGGGTTTTTTCTTAAACAAGGCAGCTTTTATGGAGGAGGAATATTTTTCTTCCTTTTTCTTACTCTGTTTTACCTTTTTTCTTGTACCACTATGTTCTCTAGGTCCTAAAGACAGCTGGTGTACTCTTCTAGGGCCAAAGCCCCTCAGTTCTTGTTGAAGCTAACAACAGGTGAGGGCACTCACATTTCTGTAGGACCTTGCTTTTGCTCATTTTAATGATCTTTGCTCAGCCTCTGTTCACTTTATAACCTGAGTCATACTCTTTGCAGTATTCTTATAACACCTTTGATTCCCACGCCAACCCCCCTTTCTGGGCTGTCAGTTAAAAACCGGAAGATAAATTAACTTTGTCTTCAGTATCCAGTCAGTAAATCTATACAGTCAAAGAAATAAAACACTGAAGTCCTATCAAAATGTGTTTCCTTTCTTACCTTTGTACGCTGTTAAATGCCTTCTGGGGGCAGGAGGAATCATGAAGACCTGAGAAATGGAGGTGGCTGTCATGTTTGATTTAGTTTGTGATTAGTGGCTTAGTGGATGTGGGGAATCACAGCAGCAAGGAACATGATTTCAGACCACACAGAAAAGAGTTCTCAAAAGCTAGATTTTTTTTTTTTTTTAACATAAATATCTCTAAAAGGCAAAAGAAAGATGAGGTGGTGATAACATGCTACACATGCTTCAAATCCACCTTATTCTGCCTTATATTAAAATTTTACTTCAAAGTAAAAAAAATTTGATGTCAAAGTATAGTTTCAGAGTAAGAACAGCATGTGCAAAATAGGTATTTTTTATTTCACATGAATTTATATAAATCTAGAATATTATTCACTGTGTTCTTCATTCTTGCTGCCTTTCACAGAAAAAGTTTTTGTCATAATCTCTTTTCTTCTATCTAATTCTATGCAGCCTCCATATAAAATGAGCCATCTGTTTTATTTCTTTGTTCCCCCTAAGTCTAATCAAACTCACCAAATGAACCTACAGGATTATGGAGGGGCTTTTTGGAGTGATACTTTAAGACAAAGTAAGCTAGGCAAGGATCGACTTCCTTTTGTCTGTGGACAAAAGAAGTGCCCTGAGCCAGACAGTGCCTCCGAAGCAGGCCATGATCTCCAAGCTGGCTGGCAGAGATGTTAGAGTGGAGGCTCTCCCTCCACTCTCTGAGTGCTCTTGCTAGCGTTTAGAAAAAAAGGTTTGGTAACAGATGATGGTTCCTGGTCTCTCACTGCTGAGCGAGAGATTAACTCTAAGCAGCATGTTATGCTTTAGGCTGTCTGTTGACAGCCTCCTGTGGTAACATTCTGTTTTGTAGGGGCCGTATGTGTGTTTGTTTTGGGGTGTGTTTTAGTTTAGGGGGGGGTGGTGGTGGTGGAGCGGCAGTGTTGTTTGATTTGGTTTGGTTTTGTCCAGAACAGGGTTAGCATCATAGGTTATCTTGAAAGGCACATATAGATCTAAGTTAGTTTCCCTTATTTCTAGTATCAGAAATCTGAAACAGAAAAGGTATCACTTTTGGGTTTTCCCCCCTTTTTTGCCTTCCCTGTTCACTTCCTTTTATTTTTCTTTACAGCAGTATAAGAAATTACCGTTATTTTACTTTGTAGTCACTTAGTGTCACAGGATAAAATTTCTGCTGTAATTACCAGTTGTAATTAAATGGAAGCTCTTTCTGGGTTTTATGATACCTCACCTACAAAGGAAGTTATGGTACGGTAAAAGCACATGCCAGAATTAAACTCTTATTAACAGAAGACCAAAGGAACCTCAGGCCAGAATCCAGAAAAGAGGCACCAAACTTGTAGAGTGGTTATCATGGCCCATGGCACCAGTACATTTTGTTGTACAAACACGTAGTCCAGAGACCAAGCAGTGCCTGCAAAGAAAGCTGGTGGCAGCAGGAATGCTGATAGACATTTTGTATTTTATAGTGGTCTTACTGAAAAAACCAAGCCATTGAAATTAGTGGTTAGATGAGGAAAGATGGGCTTCTCCCAAAACCGGCGTGCTACTGCCATTACCCTCATGTTCAAGAATTTTTTTGTTTCTTTCTGATTTAATATCTAGACCTTGAATAAGATTGATTCCTTGTAAGCTGGCTACCTGTAAATCCTGAGATGTTAAGCAGAACTAATAAAATGTCAGTATTAAGATTCCTTTCTTAAGGCTATTAAACTTACACAGCAAGCACATTACTTTAACTGCTTATATTATATGGTTTATTATTTTAACACCAGTCCTTTGAGACAATTGATTTTTCTGAAGCAAATTCCTTTAATTTTTGTTTTCCAGTTCATATACAGAAGCCAGCTGTATAGAAATCCACTGTAAGAATGTCATATGCTTTCTATTTTTTCAGATTACGGTATATTTTGTTCATCAAATGGTAGATACATTTTTTTTTTTTATTGTTTTGTTAAAGTGTTCTCCCTCTCTTATTTTTAGAGTCTGGAAACAAACACTTAAGGTATGAGGGAAACCTTGACCAAAGAGGTAAGAACAAGTTTATTCATATTTAATAATACTTTTACTTTCTAATACTGTTCTGCTTTTAAAAATATCCATTACAAATACTTTATGTATATGAAATAATCTTCCCAAAATGGAACACCATAATCATAAGTGGATTTTCCCGTGCTAAGAGGGTACCTAAAGTAGAGGGGGGAAATGTCAGTAGAGTTTATTCAGAGGCTGAAGAAAAACAGTCTCAAACAATTACTGCACTTAGGAGAGGGTAATTCTGTTGTTCTGCCCAGTCTCAGGCAGTGTGCTGTCTTCAGCAAAGGAAAACAGGGAATTTACTCTTGTGCTACTGTAACTGAGAAATTTCTCTGTGAAGTGTCTCTTGCTTTAAGAAATAATTTACATTAGTCATAAGGGTTAGAAATGTGTTGCTAGTCAATTGGTGTTGATAGTGATTTATCTTGGTTTTGGGTTACAGGAAATGCATTTAACCCCTGAGGGTTGAACTGCATCTTTTAAGAGAAAATAGGAAATGAATTGAAGATTGTCTCTGAATTATGTCCTGTGGCTTTGGAACTGAAGTCCTACCTTTTTCTATGAGGCTTGGCTTGCTGCACTGCAGTGAGAACAGGACGAGGAGTGTAGCTTTGGCTGAGCCTTGACTGGCTTACCTAGCTTGGAGGTGGTGTACACAGCATACACAACGTATGCAGCCAGCAGCAGGTCACTCAGACAGGCGAGACAGGACTATGATGCACAGGCTAAAAGGTCAACAACAAACTGATTCTTTTTTGTTTTTTTTAACAGGGTAGCCCCTTCTAAACAGCAAATTAAAATACCTAATGCTAAGAACAATTAATTTTTTCTTAGTTCTCTCTCTCCAGGAGGGTTAGATTAGACTTGGGGAATGTTCTGATTTGTGCAGGGAAGTGAATCTGTTCTACAGTAATTACTGTGGAGTAATCAATATCCAGTGTGTGATAGTCCCCCTCTCCCAAGGTAGTCAGATGGAGCTCAATTTAAAGATAATTTTTTTTTTTTTTAACCCTGGCTATAAGCAAACTTGCTTATATTGAATTGTGTGATCTTAAAACAATTGTTTTGGCAGAAGTGAGGAGGCAGAACTGTTTGCAGGGAGAAAATTGAGATTGTGAGGACAGGAGAGCTCAATGTCCAAGCCTCAGTGTGATTCCCAGACTAATAATTCTTCCTTCTGTCTCAGTCCCCAGTCTGGAAGTGATGGTGGCCCACCTCTGCTGGGTGACTGGCTGGTTACTATGGTCACCTGGCATGAGGATCAAGGTGGTTTTTTTTTTTTTATATACATGAATGCAAGTTTTCCCATATTATCAGAAAAGTGTAGCTCAGCAGAATTCCTTGAAAAGTCCATATACCATTTTAAAGCTTGATTTCACAGTAGCTTGTAGTACTAAGCAGAAGGCATTATAGACAGCACTTCTGCTCTCTTACATGTACTTTGATTACTATTTACAACAGATGAGAACTTTGCGTTTTAATGAAGTGAATGACATTTATTAATTACCTCATGACTAGTTCAAAATAAATCAGCAAAGGCTGAACAAAATAAAAATAATTAATCTACAGAGATGGTTGTCTTTAGTAAATCATCTAATGCCACCTACCTCAGATTGGCGTTTCAGGAACCATTAGTGAGGATTTTTCACTTTGTAATGTGGCACAGTCATAGCAGATATGTTCAATTAGTGCTTTTCCCAGCAGACAACTATTCTAATTCTTTTTAAGGAATAGAAAAGGGGTGTCTGGTAAAGAATCATAGGAAAGAACTCCTGACTTTCTCCTTCTCTTATATGTGCCATACTGCACATAGAGAGATAGAATTCGTAACTGATCTTTAAGAAAACATTGAAGGAAAACATACATCTATAATAGCCTGATTAAAATTTGTTCTGAAGTATGAAAAAAAAAAGCTTCTATTTACAAATTGAAAAAAAAAACTATATTAAAAGAAAAATGTCAGATTAATTTTTAAAAACAATTTCTTCTTAGAGCTACAAAGAAAGTATAATTCAGAGATTGTTAAAGTTCTAATTTAGAAGGATAATTTTTATGATGCTTGACTTCAGCATGTATGAAAATTAGTATTTATTGGATATGAATATTTATTTGGTGTAATTTACATTTTACTGCTTAAATTAAAAAAAAAAAAGCCCTTTATTAACCAAAATGTATTTAGTCTGGTGACTTGAAATCGCGCAAATTGAGTCAGCTGAGGAGAAGGGATAAAAGGAGCAGCTTAACTGGTGGCTCCTTAAGATGGCTTTGTTGCCAAAGTCCCATGTAACTTTGGACCTAGGGGCTGTGAAGCTCCTGCTAGACTGCACGTGCAGCTGTACCTAATTGTAGAAACAAAATCAGTTTATAAATCATGAACTTGCACCTCATATTCAAATACAGTATTTTACATGATTGCTTTCTGTGCTTTGGTGGGGTTGTCCCACTAGCAAGGAGCCTGAACCATCTCCTCTTTCATTTTACAAAGAATGTGTTGCAACCTCTATGTTCCTGTGACCTCCTTTCCCCATCTCCTTTTTGCATCTGATCTTTCCCTCTCTTCACCTCTCTTTCATGTTTTTGGTTTTTGGGGTTTTTTTAGATTGTCTATCAGCAATTGATAAAATATCTATTTTCCCTGATGTTGCTGTGGTTTGCAGGAACTCTTTCTTTTGCCAGACTTGACTTAGTTCATTGGTCTTAAACACAAGATGATATTGTGGGGCATTGTTTTATTTTTTCCGTAACCGTTTACATATTAGTTTGAATGTTAATCCACCATGGCTAGCTGAGGGCTGCTGAGATCCTATGAGATCAGACTCTGAATTCATGCTTGGAATTGCACTTGGGTTCTTAAACCCCATCATGAGAATTTGAGCCACTAAAGTGGCTATAGGCAAGAGAGAAAGAAAATCAAAGATGAACTAAGAGGAAGAAAAGAGCCAGAATAGAAGAAAGTAAAAAGTTAAGAAGAGTGTGATGAAACCAAGGTAGAGGATTGAGGCTTTTCACCATGGATTTCTGTGTGTCTGTTCAAGCTGAGATTTTTGAAAGACTGTTACCTTGCTTTTAGGAATAAAGCACTGATTTTTTTCATTTAAAAAGGTGCCCTGCACAGCACTCTAACTATTGCGAATTATCCCTCTCCCTTATAGTCCATGTGTAAAGTACCAGCTTGCTTGAGGTTTGGACATGACTAAATTCTGATACACTTGCTGAATCAAGTTTCCCTGAATTTTAGAGTTTTGCTTCCTTAGAATGAAAAGAAAGAAAAACAATCAAAATCGCTCAATTTCATCCTTATATATGGTTGTTTCTACGTATAAATTACTAAAAAGAATTATTTAGCAGAGCATCTCCCCCAATCCCAAGAATAGTCTAAATAGAGAGATTGGAATTGTGTTCTACAAATATGTTGCTTTTGCCAGCTGAATATACTTTGAAGTAAACACCACTCCCCCCACTCCTCCCTTTCTTGTAAGGGATTGGGGAATCCCTTAGAATGTCTTCATTGCTTAGACAATTATATAAAAAGTGAAATTCACTGCTGAATTATGCCAACAGTAATATATGGCATAAATGTCACACGAAGAGGATAGATGTCCAGTCTCTAGTATTGTTCCCAGCAAGGTCTTCAACTCTTCCCTCAGTTCGCTTTTAGGTGGGCAATGTTCTGTTACATCCTTACTCTCTTCCAACTTGGCTTGCCAGTACAGTGCACCTCAAATATTCAGTAGGTCCTTAAGTGCTTCAGACAATACATCTGCTTGTAAGCAGCTTTAAAACTCTGATATAGTCCAGTCTCTGTTTTAGCTGAAGGGTTTTCCTTTTTTCTTTTTTTTCTTACAGTACTTCTGCTCTAAAAATCAGTATTTAGGAAAGAAAATTTAAAGAATAGTCTTAAAATCTTAAAAGATTTGAGTTCCTAGTGATACGGTACCAATGCTTTGTGGTGATAGACTAGTGATTCTTTATCTACATTTCCTACTTTGTTTCCAAATTACTAAGTCATGAAATTTCTAGTCTTTTCCTTTCAAATACAGTTTTTACAGGTAATGTCTCTGCTGTCTGAAGCCTACTTCTGAGAGGGGAATTCAAAACATAGAAAACACCACACTATGAACATACCCTGTATGATACAGGGTAGCCCTTGCTCAGGGACTGGCTGGCATCAGTCTGGTGGTGGCAGGTGGTGAGTGATCTTCTTCCATCACTTGGAGTGGGTTGGGGTTTTTGTTCCTTTTTCCCTTCACTTATTAAAGTGTCTGTTGACGCATGGGTTTGTTATGGTTTTTGCTTTGCCAATTGCCTTCCCTCTTCTGCTTGGGGGAAGTAACTGAGTGGCTGGTGTGTGCCTAACCGCTGGCTGGAGCCCGCCTACTACAAGCATGAAGCTTGAAATTCACTCTAACTTCCATCTTACAGACTGGGAATTAAAAGCAGATCATTTAGAAGAACTTTTCTTGAAACCATTGAATGCTATTGAATTTTTCTATACTTTGTATCAAATCTGGTTTATTTCAAGGTAAAGTTAGAAACATTAATTTTTAAGAGAAACTTACATTCCTTTTAAAACTTTACTGAAGCTTTATGGTTTTGCTGTATTTAACACATACCAAATCTGTAGAAGAGTGAACGCTGGCAGCTCGAACCAGAAAAAAAAATATGATGCAGTCACTACGTCATTGTATCATCATATTTTGGCTTCAAGACATTTTTGGTGGTTTGTTCATTTTGAGATCTTAAAATTCCTCCCACACCTCAGAAACATGTCTTAAGGTGATGCTGCATGTTCAGGATTCATTTCCAGCTTAAGAGAAAGGTGCAAGCAAATGCTGAAGTTTTGGCAATAGATATGGAGAGACTTACTATGGTGGAAACTACAGGCTGAAATCTAGTCAGATTCTTGGAAATGGGATAAATTCAATATGTTTGAATCTTGTACTTTTTCCGGTAAGAAGGAAAGGGATACTATAACTGTTACTGTAGAACCTAGTGGTATGATTCAGAACTAGAAAATGTGGCTCCAGCTCTATGTGATAAACTTATCACCAGCTCCATCGGAAGGAATGAGAAAGAACTCTAGTTTTATTTAGCACATGTGTTTGTGAGAAGGATGGGAAAGGGGAAAGAGGGAACTAGGTTCAAATAAAAACCACCTCATTTTGTGATTTCTGCAATAGTGTTGTTAGAACTAACTGAGCCTGGAAAAAGATACCAGTGAACAAGATTCCTAATAGCTTTAAAGTAGCCTTTTTAAAGAACTTTTATTAAATTTCCTAGCTTGATCAGTTTATGACCAAGGTATGCTCAGCAATGAAATCAGCAGAGGTATATTTGAAATGCTGTGAGATATGGAGAACTGTATCCTTCTCTTGGTTTATTCACTGCTATGAGCTGTATACTGATTCATAGCATCTCAGCATCTGACTCTCTCTTCATTAAGATCGCTTGTTCCCCTAGTACAGCATACAGAAACAGCTCTGAAGGGAAAAATAATCTCCCTGAGTTCATAGGACACCAAAAAACACAACACTGGAGAGTACCTGGGATATTGTTTTGCCTTCTGGACCTCTCTACTGCCCAGACAAGTTAAATCTATGTAGAAAATTGGAGGCTGGGGCATATTCAGGAAAGAGACAAGAGGGAGTGGTTGTTTTGGGATTCTTCGCAACTGGCAGAACCTTTCTTACACTGCAGTAAATTAAACCTTGGTTCCCTCCAGTGAGGTTGGGAAAAAGAATCAGAGCTGCGAACTGCTTTGCTCCCTTCTCCCTTTGCATAGGCTGGCAGCAGAAAGTTTAGTTTTTAATGCTAAGTCTGCAGCTGAAAGTTGAAACGGTTCGAGTACTGAGGTGCAAGTCTATCGGTTTTGATAAATCCCTGCCTTCCATTTTACCTCCCCTATGCATGAAGATAAGATTATAATGAAGATTCCACAAAGTTAGAAGTCACTGTAGCTAGCTGGCAGCCGAATTGCCCCAGTTGCGTAATTCTTCATCAGGATGTTGAACCTGCACTCCTTGCAGAACTTGGTAAGAAAGGGAAACATAACTAGAAGAAAACCGAAGCTTGGAGACCAAGTAGTCTTTTCAGTTTTTCTGCAGTGCCGCTCCCCAGCATTAGTGGCTGTGTTGTGGTCTGAGCTATATGGCCCAGCCATGGGTGGCAACAGAGGACTTCCCCTTCCAGAGGGCTGCAATGGTCCTGTGCAGAGACCTCCCTAGCAGGAGCCGGGGAGGTTCCTTACCCTGTCTCCAGCATTCAGCTTGTGCCTGGGGGAAAGCAGAGTGGGGTAGTCAGTAAGGATACTAATCTGTGACTGCTTAGATCAGAATCCCAAGCACGTTAGGGTAATTCAGGAGCGCTGGAGGTGGGGAAGTTTGCCACGACCATAGAGTAATGGTGAAAAAGAGAGGGAAAAGTTGTGGTTTCTAGTAAAATAAAAATAATATTGATTAAAAAGTGCAGGACCAAGATAGTGAGAGAAATACTTGCATAGATTCACAAAATTTGGTGCTATAGGTTGTATCATTAAATAACTCTCTAAAATTACCTTCCCAGTTTGTATATTACATCATTCTTTCCTTTGATGGTTGGGTACCATTATCTACAAGCCCACGAAAGTGCTATAGCGTTATATAAACTTTCATAGCAACAGCAGGCTCTCTGGGATTCTGTATTTGCAAACTAAAAGAATTGCAAGTAACAAAGATATAGTTTATTATTACAAATTAACTCTAAATTTGCTACAACTTTGATAATTTCACAACAGCAGCATTATTTTCTGGTTAATTTTAAATTTTATCTTTTAACCTTAGGGATAGAACTATGCAAATTTTGTCCAGAAACCATGATCTAAATTATAGCTTGGCTTTTTTGCTTCTCTTCAGTAGGGTTTTTGCTTTTGATCTCAGCTGGACTACAAATTGTTTGCGACTTTGCATGCAAAACTACCTCTTTACCAGTGTCTCCTAGAAATTGAAACGTGTGCATATTTTTGAAGGGCCTCATTCTAATCTCACATAAAATCACTGTAAATCACTTGTGATTCAGTGAGCTTCTTCACTGTCATGCATACAGAAAGTCAGTCCCCGATACACTCATAGCCACCTGTCATCCTGAATAGCTTTGTTTCACGCTTCCTCCCTCCCCCTTCCTTTTGTTCTGTTTAGTTCCTTTGTTTCTCTTTAAAATGTCAAATATTTTATATTTTAAAAGAGAAGGAACTCTCTTCCTTACTGTGTGCAATACCTAGCAAAGTGGTATCTTCATTTCCTGCCCTAGGTAGAGTGACAGTAAGAATATCAAGTCATTGGCTAATAACGTTTACAAAAATCTATACTAATAGCCATTGAATTATCTGTAGGTTTTAATGAAATACAGGTCAAAGCAATCCCTAGTTATGTTAGAGAACAGCTTTTTGTGTTTCCTGCATAAGACAGTTCTACCTGCACAGAAGCAGCTATGTGGAAAACGTGTTCTTTAAAATGACCGAATGTGAGCTCTACAGAAAAAGAAAATTAAAAAAATCAAGAAACATAAAATCACATTCACTGCTCTGCAGTCTTTATCAATTATTGCACAGAGAGATTGTTAAACTGATGTTGATAGCAGGTATAGCCTTGGGGTCACTACCTGACCAAGGGCAGCTTTCACATTAGAGATTTTAAAATACAAAGTTCATTAATGTTTGCCTTCAGACTCTGTGTAGGAAACACCATAGATGCTAATGTGGAAGCGCAGGGAGGATGGACTATGTTCTCACATTCTTGTCTTTGGCTTCAGTCTACTGGTCTTGTTTCCTTCCATGCTCCAGCAGAACAATATGCAGTTATAGTGAGGTCACTGAAACGGAATCCTCAATGACTGTTATTAGGAGAGTAAGAATTATGACCCATTACTTTTATATCCTGGACTTTTTCAAGATTTGAATTAATCATGAGATTAATCTTGTAGATTGTAATAATCCTCTGCCTCTGTTCAGTTCAGAGGTGATAACACATCGTGGAGGCTGCAGGAGAGTTTGGCATCAAACTGTCATTTTGCTGCAGAATCAGGGCGATCCCTTATGAATTATTAGGAATGGAGTAACAAACTTGTGCATATTATGCTGTCAGTTCTGCACAAAAGGTTCTGGAGGAGGTAGCATGGTTCTGTGGTGCTACTGTGTTTGTGGTTGGTAGGTTGGTTTGTTTCTTCCTTTTACCATAGTTAGAAACACTATTTACTCCCTTATTCAGAGCAGGTATAAGAAACCATATCTCATCTAAATGCAGATAGAAGCCGAGGATTGCAGGTAGGTCACAGCCCTATGCAAGGGATTTGCCCATGGAAAGGGAAAGAACACTGTCTCTCCAGAATGTCAGGAAGAGGGTTGAGCCAAAGAGATTTCAGCCTCAGCATTTGCTTAATTTTGTGAAAATAAAAGGGGTGCAAAGATGTGTATGAACAGACCTTCAGACCTTCTTTTGCATTCTCTCTGTTTCCATGCTAATGAAAAGCTCTGTGAAACTTTTGATTTTGGCAGACTGTAAAGCCATAGTCGCTATTTGTTCTCCAGTCCTTCTGCTTAGCACAAGAGGTTCTATTGCTTCTGTGTGTGGAGAGGAGAGGTCATTTGCTTCTTAAAGTCGTTGGTGAAGAATAACAGAATAGGTTGGAGAAGTAGAGAGAGTGGAAGAAGAATGGAATGTACCAGAACCATATTATTTTGTTTTTTTTAAATGAGAAGTAAATGAATCGGATGTCCTGCCAGTGTACAGTGATGATATAGGTTCCTACAGGAAAAAATGTGATGCCAGGCCTTTTTCTCTATGGGAGGACGTAGGCCTATGAAAAGTGAGGACCAGAAGCTATTCAAAGAAGATCTTGTAGTCAAAACTCTCTATCTTTGGCTTCTATTTGACATTAGGGACAATGCTGCCTGTTCATTTCACTATCCTGTTATTCAGCCAGTCCAACTGACTCATACATTCATTAACCTCTCTGAAGGACCTGTTGCTATAGATATGACTGTCTCCCACATGACTGCCTCCTCTCACATGACCGGGCGAGAGAAAGAGAGATTCCCTATCATAAGATGAGGGATGAAACCAAATGACAAGAAAAGGATCAGCTTCAGCAATTCAACTGGGGAGGCATTTTGGGTGATTCAGGTAGAACTGCCTGGTATGTTAAACCATAACATCCAGAAGTTTGGATCCTACCCCATCATGAAATCTCAGCTAAACTGGGGCAGACAGCTCTCTTGAAATAAGAAATGGTTAACATATTCAACTGACTTTACTTGGGAAATTATAGAAGCTTGTCAAATTCCAGATTCCCTTCACAAGTTCAATTCTAAATAAATACATGCTGTGTAAGATAAGATGCATCAGTAAGATTCTGGTATTTCTGTAGTAATTTTTGTTCTCAAAACTTGTGAAGTTTTAAGAATCAAAACTGATAACGAAAACTGTTCTCTTTTTTAAAAAAAAATTTTCTAAGTCCTCCCTCTTAAGAATAACATTATGGTTAAAATTTCATTGTATTGACTAATGCTTTAGTTTTTTAAAACTCTGATAGAATGTTCTTGCTTTTCAGAAGATTCTCTGGAGAAAAGGGAAAGAACAAATTAGACTAAACAAAAGTTAAGAAAAGAGAATATATTTAACATCGTGTATTGGTTAAAATAACAGGAAAAAATAATAATAATGTTCTGAATTGAAAACTATCTCTGAGTCTCATTAAAACCTTAACTGCTTTAGGCTTTCCCTTCTCTCACCTGCCACCCACTGATGACCTATGAGTCACCAACTATTCCAGCTTCATCTGAAATCTTTATTTAATTAATTTAAACCCTAAAGCCCTGTGTAATAAGAAAAAACAACAGATCAGCCTTTATACTTTTAAATGATTCAATTATCTGTAGATAACAGAAATCATAGTTTTCCATGTATGTATCTACACATGTATTAACAGCTACAATATGCATAACTGTCTAGTTTTAAAGCTCATAAGTGAGTAAATAGTGAAAAAATTATGATGTTTTAGCTCTTGACTGTTCTCTGTTCATAAACCAAGCCTTTCAGAAAATAACTAGAGGACTTTCAGATGTACTCAGAGTCAGTTTCTGGGCAGCAAACTTTTTCTTGCTGTTAGTACAACTCGAAATGGCTATTGATTTAAAATTATTTTTATTCAATAACATAGAATAATACTAAAGGTACTGTTTTCTCAATGTTTTTCTCTATTAATAGCTTGGCCTTAGTCATTGCCTAGATGGTTCTCAACAATTACATGTGCAAGTAACTACCTGCTGTTTGTCTCACCAAGGCACAGAGAACATCTTTGAAAAGTCAAGACGTTGAACAGTCCCGTATTGACCTGATGCAACTGCTCTCCAAAGCCAATTGGACCTGTGCGTGTCAAATGGTGGGTGATGCTCCTAACCATTCTACTGTTAGAAAAACTACAGATGCATTGCAATGCTGCTTGGTTTCTGCTGTGTGTCCTCAAGAGCTGTCATTGTGAGTACCTACCTCCAGGAGAGGTTTTGCAGATGTAGACTCTGTAGTGGGAAGAAATTGTTGTTAGTTACACCACAGCTCAAGGGGGACATATGCAAGTCCACACCCCCTTCAAATGTACTTTTCACATGTGCTCTGCACAACAGGATTTTCCAGTGGATGCTGAGGTGCCGCCTCTTTCAGCATTTCAGATTTTATTAATTTTGCTAGCATTGTTAATTCTTGTGTATCACATAGGAAGTTAAGTAATTTAGCTATTAATTAGGTATAATTTCATTATCCTACCATGTATCCTACCATGGTATCTAAAAGATAAAGGCTGCAATATTTAACTCCCATGTGAGTTAGTCATGGAACACAAAACACATCCAGGCCTCCAGAGAACTGTTCAGTCACTTAACTGTTTGGCCAACCCTTCTTTGGGCTCGTAGAAGTGCAAATCGAAATTCTTTCCCTAAATTCACAGGGTGAAGGAGCAGTACTTGAAATATTAACAAAGGACCTGATGGATTACAACAAATAGTCAAAAAACAACAGCAAAGTGGCTGATGCATTACAGTGTGCACAAATAGAGTGAGGCAGAGAATTACACACCAGTTCAGGCTTCTTTATGAGGAAGCACTTGCTTGAGTTCAAGCACGTGAATAATCTTAGAGAAATTATTTCAGGTATCTTAAGTTTCATTTAAGCATGTGACTAATAACTGTCCTAGGTCAGGATATTAATCATGCCTGAATGTCTTCATCAATAGGTAAGATAATCATCCAGAGATGGTCAATTTGTAAACACGGTTTTCTAACTCCTGTAAGATACAGATCTATATCACTGCTGACTCACGTGATCAAAAGAGCAGTTGAGAAGATCAGTACCAATATATAACCTTTTTGCTGCATGAACTAGACACACTGACATACCAGTATAACTTCTTCCTCTTGCTTAATGTGAAATGCAATTCGGTCATGGTACGCACTTCTATTTTCTTGCTTTCTTTTCTCTGAACCAAAGTGATTCAGCTTTGGTTTTTAAGATAACCTTTACTTATGACAAATCTCCACTCTGGTCAGCTGTAAGGCTGCTTTCAGTCTGTTGATTGAGAGAATCAAGTCCACCCATTGTGACCTTCTTTCTCTTTTGTGCTGCTTTTACCACCTTTTTATCCTCTCTCTTCTGATACAATTATGTACCTCCTCTTCATTTCAGTTCTTTTTGTTAACTTCCATTTTATACTCCATCCTAGTTTTGTCTCCTATTTATGTATACAGACATCTTGTCATTCCTCCCTGCGTTTTTTTTTTTTTTCTCCCCAGTTGACCTATCTTCTCCTTCCCTCTTGCAGAAGTGAAAATACATCACCTCCATGTCTAGAAACCCTCAGAGACTTCATGCTTATTTCTGGGTCCATTACAGAGTCTCCACTCCAGACCTATTTTGCATTTTATCATGTTTACTTGTTATGCTAAAAGCTAAAAATTCCAAAATGTGTCTGTCATAACATTTTTACGGAATCCCCAATCTTAGTGTTAGTTGGTTTGATAAAGCTTGATTTAAAAAAAAAAAAAAAAAAAATCACAGAACTGCCTCATCTGTAAAGATCTGAACACTTCTAGAAAAAGGCATTTTATATCTCTTTATCAGAGAAATATCATTTAAGAAAATTACTATATATCTGCTCTAACAACCTCTGTGGAAACAAAAGTAGATTTCATTGTAGATATACAGTCATGATTAGAACACAGTGAATGATGGCTGCAGCCTAGTGCTGAATCATGGACCTGTCTTTCCTTGAGGTAGATCACCAAAACATATAGTGTTTTAAAATTAATTATTTGCAAAGGTCAACAAAATAATTGATGGGACATTTTATGTAGATCGAAGAACTTTTGGTCCTTTTCTAAACTTGTAATAATGCAGATCATCTCCACTGCTGACCTTCCAAAGACCATATTTGACATCACCAGGTTCTGCTGAAATGACTGCCTGCTCATTATGTTCATAGCACAATGAATTTTCTAATCCTCACACCTAAGCAGATTACATCGTTGTCTAGTAGATGCTGCCCTTTCCTTTTTATAAGCACCTTGTCAGACACCAAGTATTGGGGTAGAAACATCTTTTACAGTTCTCCTGAAGGCCTACTGTAACTTTTCCTTATGAAGTAATAGAGAGGATCAAAAAAGAAAAAATCTACAGGATTTTTTTGAGCAGAAAATGTAGAGGAAGGAAGGGGGTGCTGTTCTTCCAGCAGAAGGGTGAGTATGCAGATGAAAACCAGAAATTAAGAGCTGTAGTTTCCTGCCTTCCTTCATTCCTGGAAGAAAGTAACCTGCCACTGGTCTCTTTTCACTGTGCCTCTTTTATTTTTTAAACAGCCTCTATTTTCTACCTTTGTGGCTGAGATGAGATTTGAAAAATTAATTCTTTTTAATCCTCTCTCTCCTTGTGCTCTAGTGCTCCACAGTATCAGAGAAACTCTTGTGTTTCTTAGTTCAAAATCTCTCTCAGTTACCCAAGAGTGACCAGTTGGCTTTTATTGTGTGCCCAGGACTCTTCAACAAATGTAAATCTTATTCTGTAAAGCTCTTTCGTTCAGGCTGAGCTTATTCCAATTTAAATAATTCACGGATACACAAGTGCTAATAAACATAATTGGAGATAGGGGCGGGGAGGGGGGGTACTTCTGGATTCATTTTGGCCTAGTGTAATGTGCTTTGTAAAATAGCACATTATCCATGTTGAAATTGCCTATACAGGTATTTAGATGTAAAAATAACAAACCAAATGGGTCTATGGTGATAAATCTGTCTTGTACTTGTCAGTCAAACTAGCTGTACTTGTCTGTCTTCCAAGAAAAAAAACCTTAAGAAACACATCTTTTAAAATAACAAGGAGAACCAGTACAGTACTTAAATTCATGCAGTCTATCTGAACGACTAGTAATGCAACATTTCCGTAACTGTAGTAAAGCTAAACTAGAGACAGCCCACAGATATGGGCAGTTGGTGAGTGGGTTGCACGCCAGTACAGTCATGCCTGAGGAATAATTGCATCGTAATTGGTGTTTTTGCTTTTCTCTCAGTTACCCGGCTTCCAGCAAGTGGCTACTCTTCTGCCCCCACACACTCTTCTTACCTGACATGGACTGGGGGAGTGCAGACAACTGAGAGAAATTCTAAAATGCTCCAAAGAAAATTAAACTTTTTTTCTCAATATTTTTAACAGCAAGACATATCTGTTTTGTTGTTGTAAAGATGAGCCATCCCAGTGTGAAGCCTTTACAAATTGTCCAAAATGTACAATGCTGCACCACGTTCTCTACAGTCTTCTCCTTCAGATTACTTTCATCCCACAGTAATAGCCTCCTTCTCAGTAACTTTGTACGAAAGCACAGTGAAAATAGATGGTCCTGCACTATGAGCTAGCAAGCAATCCAGGTCCTTCTCATACGTGTATTGTTTCCAAAACAGATTACGTTTTTTTTTCTGAAACCATCCTACTCACCAGCCCCTAGGGTCATGTTCACAGTCTTACTCAACTGTTACACAGTAGGGAGGAAGAATCACGTGGAACACATTTGACTTTTATGTGGCAAGGCTTGGCACAGTGGCCAGGGAACACTGTAAAACTTCTAGGTTTGAAGCTCTTTTGAAGCCATCAACATTTTGCATTGAACTCCCCATAAAAGTAATTTTTTCACCCACAGATCTCTACTGTTACATCAATGACTCTGCCTGGATGATATTTTGGAGGGCAGAAGTCCTGGGGAAGCTGTGTTCTTCTGACTTTATTATGGCCTGCTCTTAAAGGCTCTGAAAACAAAACTTATATCCAATGTTAGTTATCCTAAAGTTGTGGAAGTCACCATTCTGAACTTACACTAGATTTAGTTTTGCTCACCTCTCCAAATTTAAGACTGGATCTATGTACAAAACCTTTGACAGTAAGTCTGATTTGACTTTTTTGTGTTTGTAACACAGCCAACTCTGTTCACTTTTAGATGCAGACTGGGAATTTCCCAACATATGCACCTATGCTTTCTGTAGCAGAGGTGCCTTCACTGGTACCCTTGCATAAAACGGGAGTGGAAGTCAAGGCCATCTGTTAAGCACTGCTGTTTTGTATGTCTGTACAATCAGGGTTTGCAATGCACAGATTAATTAAAGCACTACAAAAAAGTCAATAGTATGGATTGACGCTAACCAGGGAAAATGTCAGCTCTTTATTGAATGAAACAATGCAGTTAGGCTAGCAATTGCAGAGGTTGTATGACCAGAGTAAAATAAATAGCATGCTGCAGAAAACAGAGCCAGCCCTACTTTAATGCACTAGTAAGCATTAGAGGTGTTAAGAGTACTGTTGCCCCCAAGGCACATACATGCAGTACTCTCTTTTAGTAAAAAATGGCAACATTATGAGGAGCATTACAGAAAGCAGACAGGACTGCTGTTCTTGGTTTTGCCTACACAAAATGGAATCCTAGTGAAATCTACTTAGCGACATGTAGATATTTAGAAAAAATGCATATATTACATATATAAAGCCAATGAAACTGGCCAGACAAACATAAAACTGAGGAAAAGGTGACAGAAAACTGCATCCAGAATACTTCTGTAAGCCAGTAAGGTCTTAGCTGAAGAAACAGAAAAGCAGACAAATCCATGGGAGAAAGTGTAAATAGACCAAAGACCTTACCAGTATGTGTTATAGAAACATAGAATACTGGGTTGGAAGAGACCTCAAGATTAACTGGTCCAACCTTTCTTGGCAAAAGCCCGGTCTAGATAAGATGGTCCAGCATTCTGTCCAGCTGAATCTGAAGTGTCCAGTGTTGGGGAATCCACCACTTGCCTGGGAAGATTATTTCAATGGCTGATTGTTCTTATTGTGAAAAAATATCCTCTTCTGTCCAATCGGAGCGTCCCCAGGAGCAATTTGAATCATAAAATGCTTTGAATTGGAAAGGCCCTTTAAAGCATATCTAGTCCAACACCCCTGCAGTGAGCAGGGACATATTCAACTAGGTCAGGTTGCCCGGAGCTCCGTCCAACCTGACCTGGAAAGTTTCCAGGGATGGGGCTTCTACCACCTCTCTGGGCAACCTGGGCCAGTGTCTCATCACCCTCACTGTGAAAAATTTCTTCCTTTCATCTAGTCTGAATCTCCCCTCTTTTAGTTTAGAAACATGACCCCTTGTCGTGTCACAACAAGCCTTGCTAAAAAGACTCTCCCCATCTTTCTTATAGCCCACCTTTAAGTACTGAAAGGCCATGATCCATGAGCTCTCATCCATGTGACTCCTTGTAAAAATGGAGTCTTCATCTTCTTTGTAGCCACCCTTTAAATACTGAAACATGGTGATAAGGTCTCTCTAAGCCTTCTTTTCTGAAGGCTGAACAAACTCAATTCTCTCAGCCTTTTCTCAAATGGCAGGCTTCCCAGTCCTTTATATTTAGAGAAACTGTATTTATAGTTATATTTCATGAATGTCAGTCAAGTTTTCTAGGAAAGACCATAGTACCAAATATGTCCATAATCAGTGTGATACGACCCATGAAAGCAACCTTTCCTAGCAACTGCGCTGTTATTGCTGTAGATAGTGGTTCAAAATTCAGTATGTGTACATATTTTTGAAGAAAATAAAAAAAAAAAAATCCAAATATATTCTCCCCCTTCAACTCTTCAGAAGACAAATAGAGATCTTTCTACCACATAAGGGATGCTGCTTTCTATACTACATGTCTAAATTTTCTATAAACTGTATTGAGAAAATAAATATTAAGGAATGGGATTCACAGAGGTAGATAAACTCACAGAAAACTTTCCAAACTTATCTGTGGGAAACCAAAAAAGGGAGTGGGGTAGATGACAGGGAAATGGCCATTTCTCCACGAATTCTCATGTAGGTTAGACAATCAAGCCATGTGAATTCCTTCTCAACTACGGATACGTGTACTCCTACCCTGCTGAAACTAACTGTTCAAGTGAAGAATGTGCCTAGCCAGAAGATAGAATAATTTACTTGAAAGCAGTAAAGTACCCTGCTCCAGCTGGAGAGCTTTGAGTCCCAATTCCTATACTATTTTTATTTCCAAATGCCCTAAGGATGTGGGATTTATTCTGTCTTCTAGCCTCCTCTGAAGCTTTTCCACTTTGAATAAATAACCAGCAATACGCTGGAGAAAGGACCTTCACCTGACTGTCATCTTATGTTAGTTGAATGCTTTATCACAGAACATCTAGAGTGAATCTCCCATTCATTCTTCTGATCAGACTAGAGCAAAAGGACAGGGGCACGTGAGCAGCGTAAGTTCAATGCACAGACAGAATTTTAAGGCAGAGATACTCTAATTAAATGTAAGGTAACTAGCTAGCGTGCAGGTTGCCGTCTAGTTGCAGTAGCCAAGGGCTCTGCTCAGGCTAATATTTTCAGTTAATTAGCAGGGTGAGCATCTTCCACAAAACACTTTCTAAAACCATCTCACTTCACTGGAGAGATGATGATCGCTTACTTCAAAAGCTGAGCCTTTCATAATCAGTCTCGGAAGCCAGATTACGCACGACCCGATGCTCCTTTGAGAGACTGGCTGGGTACCCTGGCAGATCCCAGAGCTGGTGAGCTGGGGACATTTTGGTGTCTTATTAAACTAATAAGCTGATGTTTAAATTGACGCAGCAGTTAATTATGAAGTGAAAACCACACCTGTTGTACCACTGCCCACCAAACTAAGAGCAATTATATTAATTGAATTTAATAAAAACTTGCAATCAGTGAGCAGCAATCAATTGACACTGAAAATTGAGACTTGGTGTTTGAGTGACTCATACAGTAAATTTAGCATTTTGCTCTGTGCTTTAGGAACTAATGACATAATCATATATAATTATTTTAAATATTTTATAAACTGCAGTGAATTTCCTAATGCTGTTTGCTAATTATGCAATATAATTTTAGGAAAATTTCATGGATGTTGTAGTATAGCTAGGATGAGTCATTTGTCACCACAAGATTGTAGAGAAATCCTCACTCCTATAAATAGAGCCATAGGCATTGTGTATACAGTCTTTTTATTTAGTGTTTTTTTTAAAAAAAACCCTGTATCTAGTTACTATTGCTATTTTGATATATTATGGGATAAATGTTACTATATCTGAATACTAAAGAGTACTGGCAGCAGTCAGAAACATCATGCTTGAGCTACAGCAGAACAATGAGCCTTCTAAAGCGTTGTGGCTAGATTATTTTAGGAACCTATCTAAAGCACCAACTCCTAGGTAATATGGAAGCATAGAATGAAAGAGTTTGCCATCTACATAGAGTAGATCAAAGAAGAGGGAATGAAAAGATGTATAAAGATTGGAAATTTTTATGCAGGAAGTCAGTGGTAGTACTGAGAATAGAATTCCTAGAAGCTTTATACTATTATTAAATACTACTAATAATAATTATAGTACTGACTGAGAGCTTTGGTTAGGATTAAAGTATCACTGAGTACAAGATAAGCAGACAGAAAAGACTTTCTGGAATGATTCTGAATATTTTCTATCATTAATGTAAGAAAAGACACAATTATGAAGGGCTATAGATGAGGCAATATGGGAAAAGCCATGAAAACAGGAGATGATAGACTTAGTTACTTATTATTGTTCTGGCTACGTCTTATTAATACGCTTCAGCCTATGCAAGGTGTAAATAAATTTCCCAATCAGAATGTTTTTGTTCTACACTAATAGGAAATACAAGCCAAACACCTGCCTAAATCTGTGCTTTTATATTCATGTTTAGACACCTGAATCACAACCTTGTTCTTTAAAGTGCTGAGCTTTCAATTACAGCCAGTGATACCTAACTGTGATCCAAACTAAAAGTAATTTGCTGCATTTTTTTCTAGAAAGATAGCCATAAACTTTAATGAAAAGGAAGGGGGAAAAAGACAGCTATGATGCTGCCTTTAAACAATCTTGAGTGCTGACTGGATTTGGAAAGTGTGAGACAAAAGCCCCAATAAATTTTTAAGTGCCTGAATCCACGTGTTAGTCACAAGTGACAATGCTTCCAGAACCCTTCACCTGACAAAGGCATGTAGTAATGTGTGAGATAACATGCAAAGGTATCTCCCTGAAGGAAGCAATGCCTCTTATGAAGTTACTTTTGAAAACTTTAGATGAGAAACTTAAAATTTCATTCCCATAGCCGGAAGAGCAGAGGACACATTGCTGCTTCTCCCCAGCACTGTTACTAAAACTTGCTCCCCTGATGGCAATTCTGCTAGGACCATCCTCCCATAATTTACACGCTCCTGAGCTGTGTCCGTATCATCTTAGCTTTACCCACTCTGCCTGCCAACAGACTGCTTCAGAGGATGCCATAACTTTTTGATTCATCAGTGTCAGCTTGATGATCAGGTCAGTCACTCTGGCTACTTGCACGTTTTAGGACTCGGAGTCACACAGAACAAACTGGCAGTTTCTGTCCATCTGCTAACATGAATAAAAGGGTGAGTGCCTCCAGCCACACCGTGTTTAGTAACTAGGATTACCCTGGGTATGGTCTCAGCCACCATGTTTCCCTCGAGTGAAGAGCTATACTTTACATCATGTGAACATAACCAGCTCAACAAGGGAGAAAGTGCCTCTGCAGAGTATTATCTTCCCCCACAGAGTATTCCTCTCTCTGTCTCTCTTAGTCCAAACAAAACTATGTTCCCTCAGGCATCTCACAAAAAGCAGATGACATGTTTTAATACATAAGTATCTATGGAAAAGTTGGGCATTTTCTTTGCAGGTAACTTGCATTTCTGTGGTGTGGCCAAACTAGTAAATGAGAGAGTGCCCAGAGGGTTCTGAATAACTTACAGGAAGATAGATATTGCTGACATCTGGATGTGGCATGAGGGAATCTTTGTAGAGACCGCAGAACGAGGTATAGTGACGTATGTTTCAGACCTGCTTCTATCTAGATGGCAGCAGTTGCCAAGACCTGTCATTCCCATTTAATGTACAATTTCCCGAGGGAGTGCTCTGATACTTGGCCGTGGAAAAGGACTTGCAAGCAGGTCTTCCTGCTGAGATGTTCAACCATGTCCTCATGTGCTTCTGCAGCAAGACAGCATGCACAGCCCATGAATTTGATTTGTAGGCTATTATTGCAGGTACTCTGCTAAGATTTTACAGACACAATAGCTAAGTTGAAAAGGTTCTTAAGGGGTATCAAAGAAGAAGTTGCAAAGAGTTACAGTGCCTTCATCTAGAGATTGAGCTAAATATCACAGCTCTTTCAGGCAGGTAATTGAAATACAGGAAAGAACTTTGACTCATCATGCAGGTAGAGTACTTTGAGTTACTTCACAAAAGAAAGATCAACCTGATTCTTCCTAGCAGTTTAACGAATGAGTCATGCTATCTGTTTTTAATAGTAGTTCAGATCTCCCCAAACTTTCTGTAGATTAAATTCAGCAAAATATTTCTATGAAACTACAAATTATTATTCCGCGTGCTCGTGTGTCTGCTAATTCTTTAGTTAATCTGCAGTGAATAAAATACCCGTATACTAATTGTCTGTTCTTTAAACAATTACCATTGTCATAGTCAGTAGTTGACACAGGACAACAAAGGAATTCCGTCTACAGCATTAATTATGCAGACAGGAATCTGAAGGAATATTCACAGAGGTTTTCTGTTTTGCGTAAAGAAATTAAAGGCATCATAATTAAGCATTTTCTAAGCACTACTGAAAAAAAAAGGAGCTGACTTGAGAATGTCATGTAGACATTCTAATTTTCTTTCTAATGTAACTATTTCTTCCTGGTTTTAGTGGTTGAGAAACACTTGCACGTCTACTGGTATATGCTGAGAGCATGCTCTAAAATACGGATTTCTCATTTTCATTTTTAGATGGTTGCTCAAGAAATGTACGACATGAACAATTATGGTAAATAGTTTGAATAGAGTGAGGCCACATAGATTAGTACACTAAAAGATGTCACATTCTCATCACTGAAATGGCCTGCTGAGACAGTAACAAGAAAAAGAATCTGGGAATACTTTTGAAAATTACATAGGCAACAATTGCAATGAAAAGGGGGAAGAAAACAGAGAATTTTATTTGAATAACTTAGAAAATGCCCAAGAATGATAGGGTATAGTGGATAAGACTTGGATTCAAGCAAGACTTCTTGGAAGAAAAGGCAGTAACCTCACATATAAAAGCTCTTAAAAGTAGTTGTCACTAAGATCACTAAATAAAGTTACCTGTTACTTCTCAGATCAGCACTCCTTAAAAAAAATTAGCAAATAACCTCTGACAAATTTGCAGATATTCATAGCAAAAATGGCAACAATAAAGAAGCAGTAAAGATGAAAAAGAACAACTATGAGTATATGAAAATATTCAGGATTCTAAGACAGTTTCTTGAAAGCCAAAAATCTACACAAAACTTTGACTTTCACAGCTGAGACCATCAAGTGTTTCACAGAGTTGGTGCTATACAATGTTTGATATTTCAAATAAAAGATGGTCACACTGTAGTGATTACCTGCTACATTGAGCGTATTAGTGTTCCTGTAGAATGCATTCCTCTCCTTCACTATAGACAGTATAGTCAGGAGAAAATCAGTTTTATAAGCTGCGCTGGCAGGAGGAGCGTGGGGACCTCTAACTACTGCTGCCCACCCATCCATGTCCTGGAAATGGGCAGCAGCTGCATCGTGCTGTGGTGTTCCATAGCCAGGTGCTGCAAGGCTGCAGGAAACCCTTGTGAAACCTGATGCTGCTTAATGAAGAGTTAGTTAGTTTTTATCCTTTTCTCTTTTCTGCCTTGTCTTCTCTAAGGGTGGGAAGACTACAGTTTTGGGTGGCAGGGAGATCAGAAACAGAGTACTTCCCAGTTCAGGTGAGGTAATGAGTTCAAGGATTCACGGCAGAAGCTGGTGCACAGGAAGCTAGGGAGTCAAAGTACACTGCACCAGCTACCCTGTGTTACATCTACAGCCACAGGCTTTTGAGATATAAAGATACAACAAGGGAGCTTTGACGATTTTCAAAAGTGATTCTGCTATTCAAAGGTAATCGGTGCTTACATCCCCAAGAACAGATGAAAGCTGTTTGTCCCATCTTAGCATGTGATAACATTTTGTAGAGTCAAGTGCCTTAAAGGGTCTGTTGCTGAGTCAAAGCATCACAGTCAAGTAAGCAGGTTGTCCCAGTTTCCCCAGTCTGGACCTCTCCATAGTCCAGACTAGTGAAATGAAATGCATAGTAAATATGCTGCAGGTAATAATCATCATGGTAATGGGTATATGGGAAGATATTGCTTCAGTTGTTGCCACTAATTATTCATTTATTACTGGCCTCAAGAAGATGAGAGCTTCAGCTCTGAGGCTTGATATCTGGAATAATCTCGTTGTCTGTCTTTGGCCAGGAAACACAACTGGACAGGAATTTATGGTGAAATGATGTAACCTCCAGCACCCCAGAACTGACATCACTGTGTCACATTGCATCATTATTCAAGCGTGAAACAGCTGTCCCTTCATATACCTCAGACTTTCAGCCAGAAGAATTACTGAAATACTTCTTCCTGTAAGTGTACAAGACGTTTTAAAATGTGCATAAAGGTTTGAATATGGAATGTTGCTCAATGATTTTATAGGTCCTTCACAGCCAATTTCAAGCTGCTCTGATAAGACATATCGAAAGGCTGTTTTTAGAAAGCAGCTAAGGTCATTGCATAGCCTTAAGCAGAGTTCATTGCATCTCTTTTTTGAAAGCAGTGAAAAGGAAGTGAAATTAATTTGGTCCAAAATAGGTGGTAAAAATTCGGGTTAGAGTTTCTCAGCGGTGTTGGTAGGAGTTATTACTTAGTAAAATGAGTTCGTTGAGCAAAACAGTTGGTGCTGAGGATCTAGAGTTTGTGCTGTACTCTCTTGGGGATGGGTTGCTCCAGATGAGCTCTTTGCTGTTTTTATAGATGGAACACCACTAGAAGCTGGTGTGTGTCTTCTGCTTTAGTTTTACTTTGCATGTCCTAATATTGCTCTCCTACGTGAACCGCATTGGATACATGGGGACCGTTGAGAGGATTCACTTCACTGAGAAGAAAAAAGCTTCTAGGTTGCATCTACATTAGTGGTTTAGTTTGTGTGATTCTGGATCTGACAGAGGGGTGCCCACTAACCCCCCCAAAAATCCAGTGTCCTCTACCCATTGGATAAGTGGAGAAATGGTGCTAAGGTAGCTTTTCCATTGGCTGTACTACCAGCACGTATCTCAGGCTGTTACCTGAGGTCAGACCACCAAGAAAAATGATGATCTAAATATGCCAAATAATTTCCCTCAGGTGTACTGGACCATTAGTTCTGTGACAACTTTCTTAAAGTTCCCCAGGTGTAATCCCTCATGTTAGAATTCAGAAGGTCAGGGGAAGTCCTAATTTTGAGAGTCTCCACCAGGAGACAGAAGAACATCTTTTGTTTTACTTCATAGGTACTGTTTTTGTGATACAGAAATATACCCCATCAACTGTGTATTTGTTTTGTTTTGTTTCCATATTTGTTTGCATCAATAAAATCTGCACCTGTTTGTTTTGGCACCAGGAACAATTAGTTGTCTAGCCTGTACTAACATTTCCCACCTGCCTCGCTTATCTTTCTTGCAGTGATAAATACCCCCTACACTTGCTGTGGTAATTAACAGGTCAGTTAATCCAGGAGAGGATATATACTTTCTTTTGGACATCTGCAAACACTTTTTTCTACAAGCACTTTTGTATTAGAAATTATGAGACTTTTTTTTTTTAAGATATACAGGGAGAAAATGGGAAGCATTTCTAGATGATGTGTTTTTATGATGAACAGGCATTAATAATTGACATTCATGGTGAGAGAGAAGGCACTCTGAGGGATTGTGATGATATCATGGTAACCATGAGAGCAAAGCCCGAGTGGTCTGCAATGACGGCAGATATGTGCCTTGCTTTATACAAGCTGTTCCTCTGTTGGATGGTTTATATTTGATGGAAATCCGTTTATTAAATTCATACGTAAAATATCTACACATACTCCTGAAAGTTTGCTGGGGACAAGATTAGGTCAGCTAAGTTGCACAAACATGGGGAGAACAAACTACTATGAACTTGAAGCATCATGCCAGTGAAATGAAGCAGAATTTCCGTCCTCTTCCAAGGGGAACAGCTATGCTGTGAGGGAGGAACTGCAGACAGGTGAGCCCGCTTCCCAGGAGCGATTGGTGGGGCTTTTGTCCTGAGTGCCCAGGGCGCAGGCTGGTTTCTCAGGGCTTATAGTTAGCTCCTATGTATTGTAGTTGCAATTTCCTCTGGTAACCTCTGTAGCCCTATCCCAAGCCCTCTAGATATAGTGCAAAGACGAATCTCTTCTGTGATTACAGACATGACTCCTATTGCCTTTGCATAACTTAAAAACTGCATGATCATACATCAGCTGCTGTAGCTTGTCCTCTTCGCAGCTTCACAAAGCAGTTTACAGTAACTCCTGAAAAAAAGATTCTTTTATCAGACTTTTTTTTCCCCTGAGAATTATTACACTTACCAAAACACAAATAGTTACTGTTTTCAGGTTAATCATTTAGCAACTCAGTTAACTTGGTGACAACAATTTCGCAGGACAAAGCTTTTTGGCTGCCAAAACGTAATGCCAGAGAACATCCTCAGGTCCCACCATTTCAGAATGGTGATAACAGGCAGCTTCTGAACTAAGTCCAGTAGAGGACAGTGGGTCTCCAGCTTGCTTTTAGCTGAGGTCTCACTGCCTGATTTTTGCTGCCTTTCCCTAAGGGAAGGCTCCATGCTAGCAGTGACACAGAGCACAATACAGAGCTGCTGCTTGTTCCCACATGCTTAACTGAGGCTTTTTTTTGCATATTATTAGTTTTTACTTGTGTTCAGCTGTTCTGTTTAGCTGCATGAGCTGGCAAAGGGACCGAGTTCTAACTGTAGAGAATCCCCCTGGTATGAGAATTTCTTTGCTGGCAGACAGCTCTCTGCCTTCACACCACCAATGGTGACAGGGGACCAGCCACCATTAGGTACTTCTATGCTGTACCGACTAACTGTGTGTTCCTGCAAAAATAAACATGGAGCACGTAGTTGCAGAGCACTTGATATATGAGGTGTTCTTCGTCTCCTTCCTGGTATACAACCCTGCTGCACAAACCTCTGTTTGGGTAGCACTTGTTTGGCAGTAGTGTCGCTTTAGGCCAAGTACAAGCAGGTATATCTGGGTTGTCTTGTCCTTTATGCGAAAGATAAAATCATAAAAACCCTGTAAAATGTAAAGTTCATAGTCTAATCCTCAGACTTCCAGGACAGGAACTGGACCCTCACAAGCTGCTGTTAATGGAATAATGTTAGGGTTTTGTTTGTTATTTTCTGTTCTGCCTGAATACACTGGTTAGGCAGGTTTAAAAGTATTTTTCTTCCCTGATGGCTTAATTTTGTGGAAATACACTCACATAACCTAGAACTGCATACAGCAATTGTAAGCAGTATTTGCTCTAAACTCAAATAAGCATGTGCTAACATGAGAAAAAGAAATGATGTTGGAAAAATCTCTTCAGCTGGAGTTTCAGTTACCACTGCAAGGTAAGAGATACCTAGTCGTGGCCCATCTGGATAGTATCTTGTACATGATCAGTTCAGTATAGCTTGTGGCATCTCAGCCACCACTTTCCTTCAATATGATTTTCAAAGCTGCAGGAATGTCCATGAAATGCTGACTTAAGAGAGAATTAGGTTCTTTGCCATTAGGTTATACCTTTATTGTGATGATTTCAGGTGGGAAGAGCAGGGCACTCTCCTGAGCAAATAGAAAGTCCCAATCCCAAATGAAAGGTAAATATTAGGCATTTAAAAAATTTCCTAAGAATTTTCCCCTTTTCCTTAGTTCTTAAGTAATATCCTTCTTAAAAGCACAGGGACACTTAACATACGTATTTCAAATATAATAAAATCTGTGACAGAATTAGAGCTGAATTCATGAGTTCTTCATCACTCCTCACTGTCCAGAAGGATGCATAAATATCACTGCGTTACTTTCTTTTTCCCATACAATTTTGTAGCCTAGTTATACAAATTATCTCTTGCATTTTTCCTGGTTTTGTCTGTATTAGTATTATTTTCACATAATTTTTCATTTCTTCTACCCATTAAAATATCAGCAATGTTTTTATTAACCTTGCTGACAGCATTTTTTTATTTCAATACGCATTTTGCTGGCAAATCCCCAAACATTTCATGGTATGAAGTGTTGCAGTCGATCGCTGCTTCATGAGGCCCCACAGATTTCTGTGTTTAGTGTGCAGACAGACATACATACAAAATTTTAGAAGAAAATCTTTACAAATGGATGAGGAAAAAATATAATGACAATGTACCTTGTTTGTTTTTCTCCCCCTTCCCTGAGCAGCAGAAAACAAGAGGAGTACTCAAACATTCTGTGTAAAGGCAAAATACTTGAGCATCCTGCAGGGAAGAGGGAAAGAAGGTTCAGTGACAGGTAATTGTGCTTCATCTTTATGAATTACAAACCTGTTTGAGGTAAGCACAAACTTTTCTGGTGTCTGTCTGGAGGATCTCTATTGCTTATTGATTGTCCTTTTTCACTTACTCTTCAGACTTTCATTGCTACAAGGTAGGTTAAAAGACTAGTTTCTACAGGTTCTGAGGATCAGCTGTCAAGGTTGAATAATTTTGATTGTATTTTCACCCTGTTTTTTCCCTCAGAGCTGAGGAACTAATAGGTGTTTGGTTTAGCAACCAAAATGAACCTGGTTTGTTCCTAGTAACACTGAGATTTAGCTCAGGAGAAAGTACTCATCCATTTCAAATATCCCCTTCGTGCCAGACCAGCTTATTACAGACTGGAAGGCCAATGTAGAAATTAGCATTAGTTTCCCTGCTGAAAAAAGTGGGGAACATACAGTATCAGCAGAAACCCAGTATTATTTCCTCTTTTAGAACAAAAGGTGTAAGTATACACGACATTTGCAGTCTGACAAATGAGATCTCTTCCAAGGAAGCTAAACTAAACGGCTTTTTCTGTTTGCTTTGTATAGGAACTGTCTATTGAGGATTGAGCACTTTTATTTGAATAGCACATTAAACAATTATTTGCCCGTTTAGGTCACAATTTCAGCTGTTTCTCTCAGTAAGAGTGCCAGGTCAGGCTGTTCCTGCCACGCTGTCAATAGTTCGTTCCTGTGTAGGTATTTTCTGCAGGCTTATTTTCAGGCTGAATGAGTTCCTGACGCAGTTTACATGGTTTCATAAGCAGTTGCATGAAAGCAGCACGGGGGGGAAACAAGATGAGGAGACGGGTATGTGGGAAAAGATGCTACTGAGCTAAGAGCAGTATCTGCGGAATCATGACTTCCAAAGTGTCCTTGCTGCCTCCTATTTGAGTCTTACCGTGTGTTTTAGTAAAAAGCTTTATCTCAGAATTCAGCTCAGGTGTTTTGCTACACTTAGGCTCTATGTTCTCTGTTTGACAGCCTGCATTCAGTATTGATGTCTCATCTCACTTGGTTTCCTAAGATTTCTTAATACTTTTCAGATTTTAGATGGTTGCACTGATTTGTTTTGCTTTATAGACATTTTAGACTATTCTTTAACTTACTTCTGTGTATTGATTTTCTTATCTGATGTTTCACGTGTAACAAGAATGTTATTTTAGCATCCGAAAGAATATCACTCAAATATTTGTCGATTATTTTCCATACTACATTGTGGCCAATTGTGTATTTTCCCAGGGTGTTTGAAATAATAATTATATATTTTTATATGCAGATACTATAGGTATTCTAACAGATTTCACCCTCCAAAACCAGGTATGAACACATTTTATGGTTCTGTTTTGCTTTGGCGATCACATTATTTTATTAACATTTTATAATTATTTATGGCTATCAGATCTATTTATTTAATATTAAAAATTCTATTTTAGTTGGGAATTATGAATTGAGGTTATGAATCTCTCTTTCTACCAAGCAAGCAATATAACAGAATTCTTAGTGTGTCACAAATTATACTGTATTAGCAGAGGATGGACTAGAAACGACACAAGTCCCACAGAAGTTGATGGAAGTCTCTGCATTGGTACTCAGGGGGAACACACACTGGCTACATCTGACTTAGGCCATATCTCCCTACCTTCTCCCTATAGGCAGTGAAGAGAGAAACTTCTTCAAGGGACAGTTTAGAGCAGAGGCCTAGCATAACAGTCCTTACTCATGTCCTGAAGCATCATGTAGTGGAGTCCTCTCAGTCTCTAATTATCTGCATAACCTGACGTTTCTGGATTATCCAATGCCATAGCAGCTAATCCTTCCACAGGATAATTAGATCAGTAGTATGGTATAAAATGACAATATTCATTTTAACTTTACATAGAGTAGAAAGTTGCCATGTTGGTAGTATTAGAATGTCTCATAAGATTACATAAAGCATGTTATTATTTTCTATAAACAAACATAAAGACAATAAAATTAGCACCTTCCTTTTAGGCAGATCTTTAAAGGGTAAATAAGACCTAAATTGGAAGAAGGTGGGGTCCCATTATTTAGTAGTTCATAGGTGTCATTGCTTGCTAACCTGGATTAGTAAAACTAGGCTGCTTGGTTCAGGCATGCATACAACACACGCACAGAGTTTTGTGGAAAAAAAGCCTGCAAGATTAATTGCATCTTGCCTTTGAGCTTTAAAAGGAAAAGATTAACCAATGTAGTAACTCTGAGTCCAGGCATTCATGTTACATACGTGAGGTCTCATGCCAGTATCACAACTCCCAGGGTCGACAGGGAAAAGAGTTCTAGCGTTGTCTTCCTAAGTCCTTGAAAATGTAAGCTTTTAGTTACCTTGAGTCAAATCAATAAGAATCCTCTACTTCCTACGTCCTGAGGCTTTCTGAGCTTTGCTCGCTGTACAGTTATCAGTTCCACATGTCATCAAAGGGATTCACCGCATCTGGGTGGCTTCAAGTCTGCTTCTTTTCGTTTCACTTTCTCAGTTTACAGAGCAGCTGCACAGAAAAAAAACAATGCAGTTGTGTTTAAACTATGCAAGCGTTTAAATAGTTTGCCTGTTAAAACATTAACAACCAAACTATTAATTCAATTAAGGCCTATATAATCCTACGAGAAATACCATAACATGGTAAAAATTACAGTTCACCACTAACCTCAACCTGAAAACAATGTTGAAAGATGTACAATCTACTAAATAAAAAAATTAAATCCAAGTACACTACATCACTCTGGTATCAATTAACATTAAACCAACACTGAATCTGACTGAGGCTGTACTGTCTGTAGGTGGTTTTTGGCAGCAGTGCTGGTTTAATTAGTCTGCCCCTCTGGCTGCTAATTCCTCTCCTTTCCTTTTGGTGTGCTGGGGCAGTTAGTTGAGCAGCTGTGAAGCTCAACCAACTGAAAAACATTCTTTTCTTTGCTGGTTTACTTGTCAGTAAGATCAGTTCCCCACTTTGGTTCACAGTGTGGATGAGTAAACGCTTATGCCAGGACAAGAGAAGCGATAAAAGGCAGGGATGAGGAGACAGGATGCTTTAACTGGCCAAACATTTTCCAAAGTTTTAAGAGACAGCAAAGAAACCTTTCAGACCTTCCCATGTTGGTAAAGCTCAAAGATTCCCTATTTTCCCTTATGTGTACACCAAGAACTCTTTATTATATATTTGTATTTTAAGAATTGTGAAGGACTGGGCTAATGAAAACCAGACAAGGCAAATAACAAATCGTCCTTTCTGAGAAGCAGTTAATTTTGTCAGTGTAACTTCAGGTCATACATTGCTTTGTCTACCATGCATATGTATCTAGAGGTTTTATATTTCCATAGTGCACTCTTTTGTTCTCAAAATATAACTTTGCAGATGTCCCCTCACGTAAAAAACGGGGGGGGGGGGGGGGGGTTTGAACCAGTCTGTTATCTCTGCTCTTTGAGTGATGTTCAAGGCAAATAAATTCTAAGAATTAAAGGCCATTCTTTTTTTATTCACTTCTATGCATAAGAAAGGGATTTTAAGAGCCATACTAGATGTTTACTGGTGGCATTATAAAAGAATTCCTCCCCCCCCCAGTATTTCTGTGATATGCCAGAGATGCTGCTTTTTATTTCAGTTGAGTGAGTTATGCTGGTATTTTAGGCCCACTTACAGATTGCACTAGAGCACGAGTATCACAGCATTCTTTGAACATCTCTGCATTCCTACCCGCGCACTCAGATACAATTATTCTTTTAAGCCAGACAGCCAATTTTAGAGGTTTCTGTTCCTAGGCACTTGTTCCTGACCCTATGCCACAGTTTGGGTTGTGCCAACACTCCTGCTAATGGAGTTACCTGGGTTAGAAAAAAATCCTCCAGGGTTTTCTGGTTTGTTATTTAACCTGAAAAAATTAACTGAATGAATCTACAGCAGATTTCCATAAATGCTTTGGATTGCCTCAAGTGAGAATAAGTCTTGTCACAAGGGCAAGAAACATTGGTAAGGGTGAAGAGTGATACATGAAATGGTGGAGTGTATTTTGTCAGATAGTTTGATTAATATATTTTTAACAAAGTTGTGTTTCTTCTTGAGGAGATAAAACTCCTGTTGCAAAAGTCAGGAAGAAAAGTCTGTAGTCATTGGTCCTCTCAGCACTACACACTTTTAGACACTCGCTTCATGTTATTCCTGTTATTTCTGTTGCTTGCAGAAGTGAAACACCTGCTTGGGTTTGCTTCTTCCCTCCAATTTCTTTAGCTTTAGATAATGCCTATTATCTGGAAAAGTTTCTGTGGACAGTGACCTGAGTCACAATTTCCATTGCATTGTTTGTATTTTTACAGATCATGAATTTGGCAGCTGGCATAATAACAAAAACCCCAACAGATAAAACATGCGAGATAGAGTATTTCAAAGTAGTCCCATCACCAAAGTTTCTTTCATATGGATAGCACATGCCTGAAATAGCTCTCTTAAATGAAATAATATAATATTTCAGGTCTCCGAGAGTGGAACCCCCTGAAGGTTATAAACTTATGCTCAAAGGCATTTGGATTAGCATCTATCTTGAGTGTACATTAGCTTCTCAACATCACAGCATCGTAATCATTCTTCATCTGCAGACCTGTGAAGTAAGAGCTATTGTTTCCACCTAAAAGATGGGAAACTGCAGTACAGAAGGATAACTCTTTCAAAATCATACAAGAAATCTGTTGAATATCTGGGAATCACCTGAGATTTTCTGAATGTGTAAAATAGTGTGAAGCTGCTGGTCCATCCTTCCTCCATCTACAAATTAAAATTACCAAAAGATGACACTTGCACTGGCAAAAGATGAGGAAATACTCAGTGACAGACAGAAGGATCACATCACTTCAGCAGAGCTACAGTCCTCTGTGCACTAGACAGACAGGCTTTCTGCCATAGAAAATTCCACACGTGGAATATGGAGTGCATGCCTTGCTCTTGACCCACTAGGGGCTGGAGGTTTGAGACACCAGATTTCTTCTTATGGATGCGCTGCTTATTAAAGTGTTCTTTAGAAATGCTCAGCATAGTACAGGACTAACAGGGATTGCCTGGGCTGCACAGCTAAATGGCTGTGACATACCTCCATCTTCCACTGCCCAGTCTGCTGCTAAGTATGAGAGAGGGGAGGGGACAGGACCTACTAGAATCAGTGACTTTCTCGATACAAACCCCCATTCTCCCCCCAAAAGGTTTACATTTTTCCTGATTCTTGTTGCACTGTGTGGGATTGCCGCTTGTAGATCCTTGCTCTCTTTAACTTTGAAATCAAGACAAGCAATTTTTTTTCCCACAGTGACAAATTAACTTGCTTTAACATTTTCAGCAATGTTTTTCCCAAATTATTTTCACATCAGTACAGTCTTTTCACACCCTCAGTAATTCCAGCGCCTATTCTGTGACATTTGATATAACTAGTTATTTCTTTAGCTTCCACCTGCACCTTTTGGAAGTGTAGCAGGTTAAACTCTCATTTCATTCCTTTCTATTATTTAATCTTAGCCATTCTCCTCTTTATAATTTTCAGTTACATGTCTTAAGAAAACCATGATAACTTTCCTAATAATCATCAATCATTTTTATTTCAGTTTTGCATTTTTTCTTGGATTTTTCTTTATAATAATGAGAAATCATTACCACCTTTCAGGTCATAAGAAAGACAGCTCAGTGATGTCACTGAAAATTAACAGACTTAAATCAAAAACGTGATGGTAAGTTAAGCAAAAGCTTTATTCTGGTTTGAATCTTTTGTTCTGCAAAACCATTCTACTGCTTGGTACAATTACTGGATTGTATGAACTGTGATGATGGACCAGCTGCTCTGGTAAATTGTTTTGATGCTCCACTTGAGGAGCATAGACTTGAGGAGCTTATGTAGCACCCAATGGTACTATCTGTCACTCCCTTGAAGTGACTGAAGGATCTCAAAATGTTCCCAATCGGTCACAACCACCACTTTTAAAGGTTTTGTTCCTGCCTTTCCCTTACTTCTGCCATTTCACACAGCAACTGTTCAGGCTTTTCAATAGCATGAATGTGAAAGAAGTGCAATACAAATACCTCACATCATGTAGAATTTTCTCTGTTTCAATAACTGTATCTTCCCTGCTTGATTATATTACATCTGTTACTGCCTACTGTGGTTTGTATCTCCCTGCACAAATGAGCAGTCCGATGTTTTGCTTCAAGTATGAGAAAATTTAATGAAAAACAGATCCGTTATTCTAATAGGCTTACTAACTTAGAAACAGATAATTTATAATATCAGATTTTAGAAGTATGGTCTGATTTATGGCTGTTA
Source organism: Bucorvus abyssinicus (assembly GCA_009769605.1). Lineage (NCBI taxonomy): Eukaryota > Metazoa > Chordata > Aves > Bucerotiformes > Bucorvidae > Bucorvus > Bucorvus abyssinicus. The sequence goes on along the minus strand of CM020043.1, from coordinate 13,466,875 downwards.
AAATCTTTTGGATATCCAATGTTCTTATGGGAAACAGATGAATTTTCCTTTTTGCTGATTTCACAGGAAATGTTCAATATTAGATATTTAATTTTACTGATAAAGGTAAACCTGAAATTCATGTCAACTCATTATAACCTTACATTTTCTTTCATATAAAAACAACTCTATTCCTATTTCTGCCCCTTTCCACAAATAAAAACACCACACTTTGGTAGAAACAGGGCAAAATCAGGCTCCCAAGATTAACTGTCCCTCTTCTACTTTCAAAAGAAATGCAGAGGTTTAAAAATCCCTGAAGAAAACACGAAGCTCTACATTATTTACACAAGCAGGGGTTCTACAGATGGAGCCTGACATAAGGGTGATTCAGTGGTGTGGGTAAAAGAGAAATTACTCCAAATCTTTTTGAACAACTGGGACTATCTCTCATCTACTGTTTTTTCTGATGTCTGGAAAGAAAAATATCCTTTTCCTACCTCCATATAGTTTAATTACGCATTCCAGGCATTTTCTTTTGGTCACCTCACTGACTTCAGTGGGCATTGCATCAGGCCTTACTAGCAAAAATCCTTAGGCCAGATCTGTAGCAACTAGCTTTGTGAACTCGAGTGGAATTTTGCAGCTGTGGTGCTTGGATTGTGTTTTGATGAGATCATAACCCTCTGCGCATGAACATAAACAGACTGATATAAATGCTCACAAAGTACCTGTAAATTCCTGTCAATTGTTAGTCAAGCACTACAGTATCTCCTATTACAAAGGACTGCTGCTCATGAACAAAAATCTGTGTGTTTGTGTAAGGTTGCCAAGCTGCCATGGCATGTTCTTTATTTTGAACAGAACCAGAATCCAGGATTCAGTAGCCAAATGAATCCTGAGATCAGTGAGTGTTTTGCAGTTTGTTGAGAGCATGAGACAGGTCTAGGGTTCTGTGGCTGAGTGGTTTTATAGAGCCCAGTTTCGCATGGTATGATGCATCTTCAGTTTTTCTAATGCGATATGAGGGTACATACTGAGCTTCTTGCTGATCTGAAAAAGGTACAAAAGAAATGCAGAAACCTGATGCTTTTATTGAAACCACAGGATATCAAGGGCCCTCAGCATCTTTGCAAATCATGCAGTTAAGTGCCACCAGCCAATGACAAAACTTGGAGTTCCCTAAATGGAACTCAAGTGTGTTTCACATAGTGTGAAATCTCCATTGAAAATACTCTGGTCTATGGTAATAACACCAATACAAACTAAAAATTAAATTGAACAGAAAAAGTAGTACCAAATCTTCAAAAGTAGCACCCCAAAATCTTCTGACTCATTACCTCCTTCAACCAAAACTGCATGTATCCTTCAGATGACACTAAAACACTTGGCATTAATCTATTGTTATGAATGTCACTGTTCTCTACAATTTGCTTAAAATTATATTTTTTGAGTATTATAATTAGCAATTTGGCAGAGCATAAAGAATGAGCTAATGAGTTGAAAGAACAGACTGTACTTGCAAATTCAAAGCATTTACATAGGAACTATCTGCAGTTTCTTTTGAAAATCTGTGCTCTCAGTACCAGGTTCTGACGTCCCTTGCAACTCCATTACCTCATATTTAGCACAGAGAATAACATTTTCTGATATAATAGTTTTCCCTGTATAAGAATTATCTCATATTTTGAGTACATAACTCAAACACAATCTTAAAGTAACCGATGTGCTACAACTTTTTCAGTACTAATGAAGGTCAGAAAGTAAATACAAACACAACCTTTTGCTTCCTCCTCTGGTCTTTGCACATTCAACACTACTTCAAACACTTTCTAAAACGTTCCAGACCCTTACTTTGGCCCCACTCTCCTATGGAGGACTGCTGGAGTACACTGTACCTGGCTTAACTTCACTCATTCCTTGGAAAGCCCCCTTCTATCCAGTCATTCAGATTCTGTGGTAATTGACAACTATATAAAAGTCTAAAAACTTTCTGTCTTTTAATATTTCTCACCCCCCCACATACACACAATCCCATCAAAGCATTTCTGTGTATCAAAGCATTTGGTTTTAAACATGGGCCAATGCTGTTTGTAGAAGATTATAATCTGATATCCTCATATTCAGGCTTTGTTTAACTCTCAGGGAAAATTTAGATTATTTGGAAGCTCCTTAAGAAGCATTATACAGCGTGTATAAAGCTCTCCTTAGTCATTGTCTACACTTAGCTTGTATCCAGGGCTAAACCACAGCAGTTGCTGTATCACCCGATGACCCCTCCCCAGCAGAGAAGGGGGATGGGGAAAAGGAGAGGAGACCCACGGGTTGAAATGACAACAGACTTAATGAAACAGCAACACGAATACCAACGCCAATACAAAGCACAGAAAGTCATACTCAGCCTAGTGAACGCACGGTGGTCACAACAAACAGGATGGCAGGTCCTCAGGAGCAAGCTCCTCCAGCAGCAGTGACCTTTGAGGGGAGCAGGAGGAGAAAGAGCCCCCATCTCCAGCAAACTTCACCTTTTATACTGAGCGTGATGTTTAGGGGATGGGAAACACCTGTAGCCCACTTAGAGCAGCTGCCCTGGCTTTTGCCTCTCCCAGCTTAAGCTCCTGACTGACTGGAAACAGCAGGCTAATGGCCTGCAGACCATGGCTGGCCTAGGATTCTATCCGGACAGTCATTTCCAAAATTCATTCACCATAATAACAGAAGTCTTCATTTGGTTTGGAATATGTTTAACAGTGTCAATTACTGTTGTAATATCAGGAAATTATTTTACTTCATCACGAAGAAGTGACCATATAGATACTAAAATAAAATACCCAGCTTTTCTGATCACAAGTTTTCGTACCATTAAAACAGCAAACAATTAAACCAGTAAACAATTAAAAGTTTGTTTTTATGCCTTTTAGTTTTGTTTTTGTAGAAAACCATTACATGCATGCAATTCATTTTTAACCTAAGATTTCTAAATCTCATGGTTGTATTGGTCAGGTATAAAGCTCACTTGATTAACTTGTAAATTGCGTATGATAATTTTAACTACAGAAAAGTTCATCACAGGACAATTTTTAGGACACAGTGTTTAGCTACTTATTTGCATAGGCACCTTCAAATACGGGTCAATAATGGCACTGAGGTACAAGAGCAGCAGAAATAGGCATGTTCAGATCTTAACAGTAAAAATGAGTGCAAACATAAAATGTTCTACATGCGGAGAAACAGAAGACACTGGGTGTCTCCTTCAGGTGATGTCTAAGGGGTACAGTAATGGTATACAAGACAATGACGGACACAAAAAGATTCACAACTTTTATCCAACTCATTTTTAAGCTCAAGCAGAAGGATTCAACTCATTATATAACTGGAGTTTTACAGTAATAAAAACATTTCTTTATACCATAACTAATAAGCCTCTCTAGAGGCCTGTACAGAGGTTAAACAGCCTCTATATACTGAGTGTTAACACAGAGCAAGAACTTCATGGCAACTAAAAACCATCAGATGCTTAATGGATAAGATGACCATCTATTTTTTACTTCTATCTGTAGTATGGGCTTTGGACCGCTCTACAAAGGCAAACTGATTCACAGAAGGCTAAGAATAGAATCTGTAATGAGCCAGCAACAATACAGCAACTCCCTGGATAAAGGAAGACATTGCTTAACCTTTTTGTACTGTAGGTAGTATCCTCCAAGAGTCATATATTAATAAAGCAGCATGCTGCTCTAGTTTACTCCACATTAATTTCCCTGTGTAAACAGGGCCTGGAAGTCATAGGGAGAAAAAAAATTATAAAGAGAATATAAATCTCTTATGGTGCAGGATTTAATTTATCAGATAGTGATTATGAAAGTTATTAAACTGTACTTAGCAAATGATAAATTTGGTACCTTCGGTGGTCTCTGTGTTCCTCAAGCTAGCCTTGTCCTAGAAGCATAAACATCATTAATAGGCTACTACCCTTGCCCTGATGCTACTGGCATCTACCCAAATGCTCTATTTTCTCCAGCCCTTCTCAAGATAGGGCGTTACTCTGGATTTTGTTCTCATTAATTTTCTGAATTGTTAAGCTGAAAATCAGCTTGGGTTCTACCAGTGCAGCGTTTCACTTTTTCAAGGAACTAACAGGAGTTCCTGTAAAACAATATGAACCTGTTATTCACGACTGTGTTTTCATTCTCATTGTAAGATGGGCTAAATTTCTGATCAGGCAAAACTACTGGAATGCAGCCAAATTCCTAACATCACTTACAAGTGTAAAGAATAGCACTGCCTTTAGCAGCCTCTGCTCAGTAAAAGTTTGAGGATAATTCCTTTAAATTTATGTTAACGTGGTCTTCCAATTTACTAGAAAGAGGAAACTTATGCTGACAAGGAGACAATGTTATGGGGGTGGAAAATATTCATGGTCCAATCAGTGAAGTGGAGGTGGGAGGAACAGCTGCTTCTTAAGTAATGACATATAAGTAATATTAGTCCCATTGGTTTAATTACATTGTAACCTTAAACAACAAACATCTGTTTTCCATGTTTTCTTCCCAGAGGCCCTGACATTTCCAACATAACCAAACCTTCTTATATTTTTTAATGATAAAAGAGTTTGAAGCAGTCAATAGTAGGAATGTAATTAGTATTTAAAAAAACCCCAAGACCTGCAGTACCCCCAACCCAAAAACAAGATCCACAGGAAAAACACCTCCCTTCTCAGTTTTCTTGCCTCCTATATTCTTTCTACTTGATCGTACGCTACAACATGCAGAGATGAAGGGTAGGAGAAATAGATTAAGATGTCAGCCTTTTTTTTTTCTTTTTCCTCCTTTCCTCCTGTCCTCATGAATGTTTGCAAAGACCACGTACCTGTGATCTATGAGACACACTTAACTTCCAGATCAATTCTGTTTCCAATATAAAAATAACTGTGAATCATGGTTCAGATCTCAAGCATGTTTTTAAATTCCATCGTGTTTTCCTCTCTCTCTTTGGTACATCTACAGAAACAATCCATTTTTAGGTCTTGTATACTTGGGGTATGATGTACTGCTGGGGAATCTGCATAAATCCATGTGCCTTACAGGAGGTCTGAGTGAATCACGGAAAAAGGGAAAAAATCCTACAGGGCAAATAATAATTGTTTTGTAGTAAAGTTCCATGTCCTAAAAAGCTATGTTTGCAAGTAGATGCTTCTAGATACCAAGTGATGGGTCCCTAGAAATACCTAAATTGAGACAGCTAGGTTGGAAGGTAAGCAGGAGGGGTAAGCAGTCTGGCTTATACAGTTGCGTGCTTGTATTTTGGAGAAACTTACCTAAAATCAGGTGCTCAATAATGTTCAGTGGCATTTATCTATGGTGTAGGAAATAATTTTGAAGAAGGATTACAAATGCATTAATGTAGCCAGAAATAACTATTTCAAGATGCTGTAAATTGCATTATATTAATATATTTCAAGAAAGATGCAGTATATATTAAAGATGGAATTCAGATTTAGAATGCATTTCAATAATTAATGAAAAAGGGCATACTTTTAAACTGTAATGTCATTCTTCTTCTTTCCTTTTAATTTGTAATTCATTTGAAAACTGACCATCAAAATTAAATGCAGTAAACTGCTAATTTCACCAGATACTACATCACTGATCCTAATCAGCTGTCTTCATATATGAATGGCAGAATTACATTAGCTATCTTAGCAAAGCATGGCTATGGCAGTAATGCTAACCCTGGGCGTGTTTATATACAGACTCCCATCTTGAGAAGCCACGTGCAGGCATTCTGTGAATGAGGTGCGCAACAGTGCTGCTGTGTGCATCCTCTTACGTTTAGGTGTGTTAAAATGCAAGTTTGTTAAACAGCCTTAGAAGTTTTCAATTTTAACCTGCGCCAAAGAGATAACCACTGAAGTCATCCGATTCCACTGGAGAAACGCCAATTAATACGGGTTCCCATTAACACAATGGCTTGCGATCCGTTAGCAGCCTCTGTTTTATATTGTTTTCCATATGTATGCCTTGATGCTACATGAAATGCCTAAAAACCTAGAAATTTTACATGAACAACAAACTAATCTGCTCAAAGTTTCCACATAGTTTGTTTGATGACATTTAATTCCATAAAACTGGAACTGATTTGTAATGCTTCTCTTTTTGGTATTTCATTCCCCGTTTATTTTTCATCTCGTAGTATCTCTTTCTATACTTTGTGCCTGATTCAAAGCTGTTGCTCTTAATACTGCAATATCTGCTTGGAGCTAAATGAAATTTTTTCATAGTGTGCGTTAAGGATATAAATAAGAAGTAAAAATTGCTGACTTGAGAGATGTGGTATTTGTGGTTTAGATCCCACTACACGGGGTGTATCTAAACCAGGGAGCAGGCTCAAGCACTGGATTCCTGACCATCCACTCAGTTCCTTGCTTTACTTCAGAGCATTCCAAAGCTGGAATTGGAGTGCTCCCAACAAACAGGATGAATCAAATAAGTGCATCAAATTTAGCTTCCTCTACCTACACAGTCTTTTAAAAAACTATCTCAGAATGTTTAGCACCCTCAAATGCACTCTCCTGCCACTCCCTCAGTCCTTTCTGTCACCTCGGTTTTGTCCTATATAATTAACCTCTCCAGCAGGCTGCAGTGAAGCCATTGCACTATTTACAGACACTTTGAAATCTTCGAAGTGTACAATAATGATAATGTATTTGGACAGCAGAGCACCTCATGGGGACCAGAAGATAATGAGATCCAACAGCTAGGTACCCTGCAAGTGGGCAATCTACCCCAAAAGGGGCTACCCTTAAGTACTGTGGATACTAATCAATCCACTTCACTTGGTGTTGGCGTTGCTGAGGTATTTGAAATTGGTACCGTTCAGGATGTGAGAAAAAACATTCAAGGTTGGGTTTCTGCTTTACCTAAATGATTTTGCATGGGAGAACATGGTTTAAATTAGAAATTTTGTTTTGGTCTCATTCCTAGTTAAGAACAATATTTTTTTTTTTTTCCCCTTAGGAAAAGAAAAACATGTACTATCTTTTAAAGCTCTTGGGAAGAAAAAGACATTTTTGTCTGTAATAAAAGGTGTGGTAGGACCCTCTCACATGTCATCTCTGGACCAGGCCAGTCCAATGACAGGTAGTGTTGCATTTAGATAGCATGAAAGTTTTTCTTTTCAGGTTTTAAAAGCTGGATGTGACCTGTCATTTCTGGTGACATTACGACAGACATGTAATTGCAGATTTCAGGGAGAAAGAGTATTTGTTGGCTTGTCTAGATTTTCTTTTTTCACTTTGACACAAGAAGTGAAATGTAAAATGTGGTATCAGCCCTTCTTGCATTGAGTTGGTATTATCTTCTGAGTTGCAGAAGGTGCTGTTTCCTATTTATTTGTTAAATTTTCACAGGATCCTGTTCTCTGTGCAATTTCTAACTCTGATGGATCTTGGTTTTGAGCTCTTATAGTAGGGGATTAAGGACTTCTTAGAAATAAAGTAACTAACTCCTGAATTGTAGCAAAACTATATCCATGCTTGAGTAAGGTGTATTTTTCATGGGTAAAATGCAGTATCTTGTCTGTATCGCTGATGCTGTACATTGGACACATTGGAACCTCACTATCGTAATTTGTGTGCTCAGCTTGAACCGTCACTTCCATCCATGCTCTTGCAAACAGTGAATCTTCCCATCAAACTCAAAAAGTGTGGAAGTGACTTCATCATCTCACATAGCTGCTATGCTGTGGGTCTTAAAATGTAAAGTTGATTAACAGAGAATGCATGTCAATCAAGCTACAAAGACTGGGAGGAGATAATGAAAAAGGTGGAAATAATAAACACTAAGGTGGCATCAGCAGGAGCTACTGTGTGTGAATAATATTTGAGGAGCGGGGCTGAGAAGGAGCCCAGTTTGGCAAACTCACTGGCACACCTGTAAATCTCAGTTTCCTTAGATTTAGCCACTCTTTGGTCTTCAGGTTATTTGTGAGTTCTACAGTAAAAAAAAAAAAATTAAGAAAAAATTTCTAAAATAATATAAGCTTTCCAGAAGACCAGGTAGGCCAGTTTAGTCTGGCACCTAATGCAATGCAACTTAGATTTTTCCTATTTACACTCAAATAAAACCTATTTAATTTCAAAATAAACTTACTTACAGTGCTGGAATCCTCACTCTAAATCAAAGGATTATAGAAAAACAGAAGCAGAGGGGGCAATGAGCGGTCATGTGTTTCACCCCTTTGTGCTGAGGTGTGATCCATCCTGTTGCTCCTCAGCCTCTATCTGTACTCTTGATATTTAAATGTACTTAAAATCTGCTATTTTTCTCACTGAGAATTTTCTGTAGGACCTCATGACTGGATGACAATTTGCCCACTGTTTTATCCTAGGATTATGTATGTGGTTCCAAGCAGGGGACTTAACCATCTTCGTTATATAATGCCAAACAGTCAGACAATACAAGCTAAACCTGTTGTCAAATTGCATTTCCAACTGACGTTCTGTGAGACATTAGAATTCACTACATATATCTTCAGTGCATGTGGGAGTCATGACATTAAAAATGACATAAAACTTATTATGCAGACAGAAAATAAACATTTTCTTCCTTTAAAGAATTGGAGATTGATGGATAATTACTTTGCTTGCCAAGGAGAGACTTCTATAATCAGTATAAATCATAAGGTCATTAAATTGGTGGGGCAATGAGAAATAAATCAATGCCCTGAAGACTACTTGTAATTGCTTGTTGCAGGATACATGGCTGAACGCTGTTTTGTAAAGACCATACTGTGCATCTGTCTAATTGGGTTGGATGTATCAGAGAGCTGTATTAGGTAGCTGAATAAGTCAGAGAGCACCCATCTATAAACCAGGTGACTGTGGTGTCTGTGGGGCACTCAGGAAAATCTCTACTTACTGCTCCACCTCAACTCTATCACGAAATTCCTAGGCTGCCTTAAAAAAGGATAGAAAAAGGAACACAAGGTTGATGCAATTCCTTTTGTGTAATGGTTCTACAGCCAACGATATGGAGACAAAAGTGACGTGCAGTCATAGCGACAGCGATGCTATTTTGGAATGTTCCTCTTGTATGTATTTCATAATTGGATGCAAATGACCAGAAAGTGACACTTCTCCCACAAGCAGCCAGCTCTTTCTTGTAGTCAAATCTGATAAATAGTATGGAATTAAAATCTCCAGAAATCAGGACTTTACAATTTGTGACCTTTTTTAGTACTGTGGGTTAAATAATATATTAATCAAAAGCTACTTAATTAACATGTGCATCTGCAGAAAGGCAGTAAATAACCGTTCTAAAATTGAAGTAAATTGTGGTACAGGATTATCAGCGGGTTTTTGCATTCTAGAGAATTGCCTCAAGTCTGTTTCACAATCTGGTCAAAATAAATGTGTATATCTAAAACCTACTCATTCTATTGTTTCCCATGTGGATTCCGGACCCTTTTTGTTCTCAGTCAACATCTCTATCAGTTTGGATTAACTTGACTAAAAAAAATAGGATCATTCCAGATTTACATCAGTGTCATTTTGTTTTAACATGCCTGTTACTGGTGAAGTAAAAGACAGGGATTTATTAAATGTTGCTCATTCAACATGTTTAGTTTCAAGCAAATGTATTTGTTTAGTACAGATGACAATGATAAAGTAGTTACATGACATCAGGGCTTAATCAGTGTCTAATTCCTGTTGTGCTGGGAGATGTACAAATATAGAAGAAGACATGTTCTGTCCTCCAGATGTCTTAAGATTACAAATGCAAATAAAAGGCTTGGCAAAGTGATGCATGGTGCAAATGAAAAAAGTACAATTACCATAGTTTTGAGTGTAATGTATTGTAGCTGGGGTTTGGTCTGTTTGCTGTTTTTCACCTGGGAGAAGAATAATGGAAAGGGGAGACAGCAGGAAGAGCCAGATTAGTTATTGCAAAAAAGCTGGAAAGGCATAAAAAGTGAGAACTACGTATTTGCCCAGTAAGTTACTAAGAAGAGTAAAGCAAGTCTGCAAGGATTGTTTAATCTGACTCCCTCAGTTTGAGTGTTTGGTAACTGAGAACAGGCAGACACGCAAGTGTTAGAGCCTCTGCAGAGCTCTCATTAAAGCAGTTCACTATCTGCAGATTGCCATAGCTACTACCCAAGCATGTAATTCAAAGAGCAGTGAATATAACATCAATCATTCAAAATTCCAAACATTATTCTACATTAAAAATTTGTATATTGCCCAATCTTTATCAGCAGCCAAAGCAAAAACTGCCTCAGCGCTCCGAAGCATACAGGCTGTTCAAAATTGAGATTTATCCTTCTTAATGAAGCTGGTGAGTGTCCTTCTAAAAACTAGAGAAGTAAAGCAAAATATTATTTTACACGTTTTTCTAATTGTTGAATACAGTTTTAAATTTCATTTATGTCTATATTTAATGTTGAAGCTTTGATGGCAAATGAGTAAGAACACAGCAAAATAGTTTTCAGTCTGTCAAAATCTGAGCTTGTTTAGAATGAAGCACTCAACTATCCTGAGGATGTCACGGCTCTCTCTGCTTGCCTGAATCACACTGAGTTAGCCTTCAGAAGAAACGCCAAATGTTTTGAATGATGTGATAACACACGCCATTAGACAATACAGTGCAGTGTTCACCATGATCGGTTTTAACATGGACACTTCACTCCAGCAGTCACCATCTTCTAGTAAAATTAGTTTGCTGAACATAACAGAATGATGATATTCCTTTTATTGCTTGATTGTATCTTTCTTTCACTTTCATCCTGTCTCAAGCTGCTTCTGAATCATGACAATTTCTTTTTTTTCTGGTGAGATTTAGACAATTCCCCTTTTCTGCTACAGACAAGGGATAAAGAAGTCTTTGAAGCCTTTTCCAAATGAAGACCTTGAGTAGCTTTCTTGGACTGGAACCCTTCCAAAGAAGTTTATATCCTACCAGAACTGGGGAGCGTATTCTTTTTTGGCACCACATTTTTATTCATGGTGGACATTTTTATTTCCACCAGCACTGTCTGAATACAGAAGGAGAAGACTATGGGGCACTCAATGGCCACAGATTGGCAGCTGTATTTAATCTTCAAGACTGTGTGGCCTATGCTTCATGTTAGATAAAGAGGCGCTGGTCCTCCTGTAAAGCATCTGAACTTGGATGCTTACATGTAAAGGGTACAGATTAGGTAACATTTTTGAGTCTCCATGACTCAGTGTCTTTGAGAACAAATCAGACAGACATTTAGGCAGGGAAGTAGCCTAAAAGATTTTTTTTTATCTCTGTTTTCTACAGTTCTGTGATAGGCCCATGCCAGTCCTGTTCACTTTCCCTGTACTTCCACAGAGACCTGGTGAAAGAATTGCAAACATGACAGATGCAATTTCGGTAGTACCTGGAGAAGCAGATGGGAAGAGGGAAGTCAAAATAATTTCTTATTTTATTTTGGGAACTGAAGCTGAGGATAAGAGGTGTTTTCCCTTGGCCAGGGAGGAGGAGGGAAAGGAGGGATAATGCCAGCTGCTCTGTTACTCATGAAAGCAAGATCTCACTAATTCGATGTTCTTCTCCACCTACATACAGAGAATAACCATCTCCTAAAAATATTTATACAGCCATACTGATTTCAAATAGAGCACATGCTTCCAAAAATGTAATAAAGAGATGTATGTTCCAATAATGAAGGTTATAAAATATTTAAATACTTCCTCCGCTTCTTTCAAGAGGAAATGCCAAATAGCAAAGAGGAAGGAGATTCCAACTTCTCTTGTTTTTAGTGTGAGGTTCTTATTCCCCTTTGCTTTATCACTCTCTTCTCCCAGAATAAAAACCTATTACTATTTTGTGATGCATATCCTGATCCAAACTTCATACATATGCATTGCCATATGTTTCACACATCATATGCCTTCCTTAGTTTCATTTCAGGTTCAACATCAACACTCTTTACCCATCACGCTTACATACACATACTTTGTTCATTTCACACATCTTCCTATGTTTGCAGAGTTTAATAAAGAAGTTGAATTGATTTTATATCTTACGAGGAAGAAGAGACTCCAGCCCATACCTAGGCCCTTCTATGTCATCCTTACTCACAGCTTACTTGAAAAGACTAACGTAAGATATTCACTGCCGATATGAATCCAAGCTAAACCCCCTTGCTTGTGCAGGAGTAGAATTTCAGTGAAATTAAGAAAAACAACTATTTTATGTAAAGCATCAAGAGGAGAAATTGCAAGCAGATGATTTGAGTATCTCTAGGTGGCATTACAAAATTGAATTTTAGATTCCATGTCACCTAGTGGAAGCCTTTGCTTAGTTTAACACCCAGGTTATCCTGGGGACAAGGAGTTGCCTGAGTAGGGATCCTTAGCGGCTAACCTCCTGGGCACAGCCCAGAGCAAAGATGCAGCTCGCTGCCTGCAGGAGCTCAGGCGGCTCAAGACAAGAGACCTACACATACAGTTTGTACTCTAAAGAGGCTATCATGGTTCGCCAGGCAGTGAAGTCCCAGCAATACAAAAGGAATACTCCTTCTAATGAGTGAATGGCAAAGATTAGGACAGGAAGGGCGGGGTTCAGGTGGGTGTTCTCAGCTCTGAAGCTCCTAAGACACTGCTAAGGACCTGCCTATGGAGAACATTTCACTTTTGAAGCATTCTTCTAGGATACTGCAGTGGATTGGTGAAATGACTGCTACACAGGGCACAACAGATGATCCCCTGGAATTTAAGCGTTTTTTTTATCCTGGAAGTCTTGGTGAAATCTAGGATTCTTCGGGGTTTGGTTTTTTGGGGGGGAGTGGGGTGGGGGTGGACACATATTATGATTTACTTGCCAGGGAGCTGACAAAGAAATTGTAAAGAACTTTTTTTTTTTTCCTCTGGTAGAAATGAGATGGTAGAGCAGTCCTTTTCCTAAATTGTGCTTTCCTTTAAGACCATAATTGTATCATTACAGTATGCTAATGTACGTGAATCAGGTGTTTTGTAAAATAGCATTTCTTATTATGTTTAAATTTCACAGTCCACACTTAAGAGTGTATAAGAGAATCAGCACTTAGAATTGTGACTCAATATGTCTAGATACATAATAGCGTTAGTCATTCCATCAATAGAGCTCGGATCTTATAGGGGAACACTGTATGCATTTCTAGATAATGAGCCTTATGATTTGTTTTCTACTTAGCATTTTAGTTATGGCTATGGATTAGAAGGAGTTGTGGATGCTTACAAATGGACTCCAAACTTAAGACTTCTTTTATGTTTTAGAGGAGAAGGAATTTGTTTGCTTGGTCTATTGACCTGTGTGGTAATCTTTTGGTTCCCAAGCTGAGAGATCTAGTGCTCTTCGGTGTTATTCATTGGCAAACTGACTTTTGGACCTATTTAGATACTGAATAACAAACTTCCTTTTTTTTTTTTTTGAGATAATTTTAGATTATCCATAATGCAGTTAATGTTCTTACGTATGGGGTGGCTAATAAAAATCCACTTGGGTAGTAATTCTGTTCTGCTGATGCCTGAGAAAAAGCAGATGGGTTTCACAAAGTACAAATGTTATGGTTCTTCGTGGAAGGGGCACATACAATCTGGATGTTTTCTTTTATATCTCTACTGTCCCTATTCAAATATACTTCATTTTTAAACGTGTTTTTCCGTTCTACTATTTCAGCAAGTGTGAAAATGATACATCCTATAAAATAACTAATAATTTAGTGATGTGAGCGCTCACTTCGGAAGTGGAGTATCTGAAGTCATCTCCCTTCTGCAAATCATGTCATGTACAAGGAGCATTTGGGGAAGGAGATAGGAATTGAGCGTTGTGTTGGCTAAGGGTGCAGCTGCCTTAGAAGGATCCTGTTCCTAAGTCACTAACTTGAGCTGCTCAGGGCAAAAACCCCCAAGGTGCAACTGTGAGCTATTGCTTTCAAATTCTGCAATATCCCAGTTCATCACTGCCATTAACTTTTGTCGGGGGAGGCACCTCACTTGACCTCTACCCTTTCAGAACCCTAAATATCAGAGGAAACAACCATTCATTTGATATTTATACAGATAAGAATACAGCTTTATTCTCATTTGACATTTATATACAGTTACGTTATGGTTTTTCAGATAAATGTCAAATGAAAGGTTTCTAAATCTGACATTTTTTAATAGTACGCCTAAAAATGTTGCGGTCAAACGAAGGACTGTGATTCATGTGGCACTTAGAATGGTCTACCTGTCTTCTGCACACAACTTGAAGGCTAATTCCAGCTAAACTGAGATCAGTACGGTAGCACCTAACCAATAAGAAGAATAGAATTCTCTGTGGAATTAATCATGCTGAAGCAAAAAGGCTCATTTTCAGGTAATAGACACTCTGAGTCTTACTATCGACGAGGTGACTAACAATTTTGACTCCATCAGACTCCAATACTCTCTAACCAGGTTCTTCTAGATATTTCACACATGGAGGGCTTAATGTTTAGTACCAGTTTTACTTATCTGTAGATATTTGACATTATACAGGATTTTGATTTATCAGCGTGTTACCTTGAGGTACTGAAATCACAAAACATGTGCAAATTGCACTTCACAGAAACCAGGAATTTTAAATAAACATCAGAACTGGAAACACTTACTTGGTGCTATCAACACGGTATCTGGTTTGGCATTCTTCCTCCAAGATGGCAAACACTCCCGTGGAAGATGCTGCACACTATGATGCACTAATCAGCTGCTCAGCTTGATAGCGCTGCTCAACTCTTCAAGAAGGGTTTGAGGTGCTTTTTTGATTTCTGAATACCGTCAAGGTAATTATGCTTTTTTCCCCTCTACAAACTAATTGTAATGAAAATGTACTTCACCAAAATGCTGAAGTTAGATGCCAGATATGAAACCGACAAGTTTCATATCTGATTTATCACATATATATCATATATATGCCTTAGATAGATGCAGATTGAACAAATCCTTTCATAACTGAGTAGTTTAACATTAGTGCTATTAAGTGACATGTCTGTTCCTACTGTATCTTTTTATCCTTACCTCCTTTTTAAAATGTATTTCTAAATTGACATTACAGAATACATATTAAGTAACCTGGAAAACAGAAGAAAATTGCTTATTCATTCTGTTATCAGAACAAAAAGGGAAAAAAAAGTGAAAAAAACCCAATGAAATAGATACTAAGAAATGGGTTCTGCCTAACGGAACTGTTCCAAGATATTTCAGAGACCTTTAGAACTCCATTTTATGCCATATGCCATCAAGTAAAGTATTTTTTTTTATTTTATTCATTACCTATCCCCATAGAAAGAAACATCTTAACATGCATTGGAATAAATTAGTCTATGGCTCTTCAAAAAACATGTACTTTGAATGAGTTTAAAAAAGAAAACAGAAACATCCCTTTTAAACATCAGATGGACCAGTTAGAAAAGAATGGCCATTGCCACACTTGGAATTTTGTTATTCCATGTCTGGTCCTTCTCACCATGAAAACAAAATTCACATCTGCTTAAGTAAGTTTTTTTAGTAATCTAAAATCCTTACCACTGAAATTAGAAACAGGCACCAGTTAAATGAAAAGGCGATGTAAAAAAATACACAATGTGTTCTCCATAAGACAGAGGAAGAGTTAGAAAGAGGATAAAAAGATTGTTTCAAGACATACAGTCAGAGAACCAAGGAACTCAGATAATTAAAAAAAAATTATCATGAAGATAAGATAGGCTCTTTAACATGATTTCATCCTTACACATTAAGATCTGAAAAAAGTTGCATGGCCAACAACATCACTACTTCATCATTTATATCTGAGAATCTGAGGTAAGAAAGTCCATTACATTGTCTAGTCTGGTCTCTATTCTGGATGCATTTGATTCTCGGGTTTTGGGGTCTCCATGTCTTGATGGGAGACACGTTCTCTCCATGAGAGAACAACTGATCGTACACTGGCATGTCAGCAGACAAGCAAACTACCAACAGAACATCTAAAAAGATGATGAAAAGGTAGATGGCACTAAAATTTTAAATAGGCAACTGAGATAGATAAAGGGGACCATCCACTTCCTTACAATAATTAGTCCTCAAAAAGACAGGCTGGGTAGGAAACAATCTACATAGAGTGTTGTTCATTTTAAGGCTATGCTGGAATAATACAACCCGTCTTTTTTCTTGCTAGGAAAGAGCCAGGTTTATAGCCAGAATGTTGGGGGAAATGATACTGTCAAAGCAGAGAAAACAACTAGAAAATACCTAGATCATGTGCATAAAGGTTGAACTTAACAGGGATGGGAGACAGGGAAGAGCAAAACCAAAAGAAATTGATTCCAGCGGCAGGGTCAGGAAGCATCAGGGCAGGGCAGACTGTGCACCAACCTCTTTCCTGATGAAACAAGAAACTATTGTATAAAAACCGCCATTGTATTCAAACAGAAACATATGCTGGGAGAAAGAGGAGGAGCTGCTTGCCAAGCCAAATATAAAGAGGCACTGCTCCTGAATTTAAGGAGCAGCAGGAGATGGGAGAAGAGCTAAAATCAGTTATTCTTTGCTGATTTAAAAAGTATTTATGACAGATTTTTCTCAGAGAGAAGGGGATTATTGGAAAATCACACTACTGCTCCCTGTTTCTTAAGAATAATTACCTTTTCCCCCGATTCTTCTCACATGCTTGATACTATGTCAGCATAAAAGAAGGCGTAACTCATATTTCAAGTAAGTAAGTAAGTAAGTAAGTAATTTTTCATTAGCAAGAGTCATGAATCTGTGACAAGCAGCAGCAGTCTTCAAACTGCCCAAACCAGAGGTTCTAACTATCACTTATTCGAGAGTCCTAATTATCTACAGTAGGTTCTGGAAACAATACCATAGCATATGACTGAATTTGGAGATAAGAGCTTATAATTTTATTTTAAGGAATTTGGCCATAAACCAGTGCTACTATATTCTGAAATCTGCTTTCAATTACATTTTATTGAGCATGGCCTTTTAGCATATGGATTTTGGTGAGATCTTAAGGAACATGTAATTATTGCAGTTTTAGACGTATGGTAAGGTAACTGCCTTGATAAGTAGATACTCTGAAATTAAGTTGATCTCAAAGATTTTCACAAAATCTAATATATAGTATTTTTGTGGAAAGTATAAAACCAGAACATCCTTTACCTGAAATACCTTAATGATCCCCACAGGGTGATAAAAGTGTCCTCTTTATGAATGAAAATTTAACAGTAGTTCTTCATTTTCAGCACATCTAAATTAGCATGTTATAAAAGATGACCTCTGGGAAATTTTGACTTTTTTAACTCTGCACGGCATTGCCTGTTTTGATACCAATTGTTGACGAATGTCAGCTTTTGGAAGACACCTGTAACCCATGAATCTCATAAAACTGACCTACCATTTCACTTGCTGATGCAGCATCATAAGCAGTAGTACACAATGACCACCACGTCCCCCCAGTAAAGAACCAAATGCATTTTTAAGGCATTGTAGGGAAGTTTGCACTTTTGCATTAATCCTGAGCATCAAACTGAATCCCTGTCCCCCATACTCTGTCTGTTACTCCGTATTACTTTGGTTTTTCTTCCAAAAGAGCTTTGGCAGTAAAATGAGTGTTTTCAGCACCTGAAATATAATGCAATTACAGGAATTTCCTGAGTGGAGCCCCTCTTTGGTTACCTCTGGGTAAGATCTGCCAGTTGGGCTTGTGACAGGAGTCAGCAGAGTTCTCTATGAGCACGGGGAGAGCAGAAAGTGAAGCTCCTTGAGAAGACTGTTCTTTGCAGTGTCCCTCCAGTACTAGCCTTTGGTTCATTTCGAACTCTAATGAACACGGCCATGACGGGAGTAAAGGGGTAAAGCTGCTGTATAATTCACTGTGGAGCGTAAGACAAGGCAAGAAAAAAAAAACAAAACACAAACAAACAAACAAAAACGGAAAATTTAACTAAAAGTAGTGTACATACATTTGGAGGAATTCCCAACTCCAAGACTGGCATATTAGAACAAGGTCTATATGCACAATGGGGAATAAAAGCCACAAGATAGTGATTTTTAAATCTTAATTTTTAGCATGCTATATGGGGGTTTTTTTGTTCCTTTGGCTGAAGCTTTTTTTTTTTTTTTAATTTACTGCATGGCACATATGACTGAAATATGTGTGTACTGTCTAATATGCTGCTTCTCTCAAAACAGTAATTTAAGCTGAATCTCATTAAAACCCTCTTTCTGAACAGATAAACAAAGCGGTAATGTATTTTTAATGAGGTAAGGTGACTTCTTGCTGTGAAAATGTGCCTAGACCCGTGAAAACACCATTTTCTTTCTGCCCAGTGAGGATAATGATGAGTGTTCATCAATGCATCATTGTCCTATTTGCTGGTAAGACTGACCTAGTGAGCTACATAGAACTAGGGACTCCTCTGCCAATAGAAAGGTCGCTCTTGCTATTCTGAAATGGCACATGTTCCTTGGTTGAACTGGTATAAAATTCCACAGCCTTGTTGAATTACAGCTTTTGTTTGGATGTCATGACTTTTTTAAAAATTATTCTTAATTTAGGCTTCCCTGTTACTGCTGATGATTGCACTCAAAATGGCACTCATCAGAACTATGGGGGATTTTTCTTTGGTATCACTGTGCTCTGAATATTTTCTCATAGTTGGACCAAAATCAGACTCTTCACTTCCAAAAAAACTTTGCTGTCATGTTGAAGAACCTTTAGTAAATATACAATCATTCGTTTAGCAGATTTTGTTTTTTTTTAGTCTTTGCTTTTGAGGAAAATATGGAAGGATTGAAAAAGAGCAGGGAAGTTGTTCTCAAAGCACAACAGGACAGTATTTTTAGAAAACAAACCCAAAAAACAGGCTGAAAAAATACTTGAAATGCAGCTTCTGAGATATATAAAATTTCCCCACCCCTGATGACATGAAACATATTCCCCCCAATGGAAGTAATTTGTACTCTTTATCCAAACCCATCTGAACCTCTATGGTTCCACTTAACATAAAGCACTCTGGATGCCCTGGGAGATTTTGTTGTTATTTATTAGACACTGTATATAGTATAAGATGATGACCAAAAATGCCCCATTTTGTGTATCTTGACATTATGTACCTTAGTGTTATGTAAATTGCTTTCTGACCCTTATATATTATTGATACAATGTTTATTACTGGTTTGGGTTTGGCTTTTGTTTTCTTTTTACATTTTAGTCATGGTTACAGGTAAAAGTTGTTCTAATCTGCATCACAGCCCTATTGCAAATTTATTTTGTAATTCTTCTGTGGGGGCTATATTGTATTTTACACTAAAATTCTATTAATTTATTATTGTCTTCCTAATTTTTAATTTTTGCTAGTCATTTGATTATTATTCCTACCTAAATACAGCAAAGCCCTAAACTACAGGGTCATCTTATTTGATATAAGGCATTGGAAAAGTTCAAATTTATGTAAAATCTCTGCTTTTGGGTACAGGCAAAATGTAAGCGGAAACTTTCAAGGAAAAGGCATATTTTGATCGCTAGGCATTTGAATTAATATCTAAATGGTTAGTGGACATTGCATACAAATAGAGAGAACTGAGAGAATCTTGGAAACTATTTTCCTTTCATTTCCTATTTGTTGAAAAACTGCTTCCCTGAAATAACGATTAATTCTAAATTGGACCCCAAGAGGTTTTTACGCTGCTAAATTTGCAAGTGTGTTTTGAGAGTTATTGGCACTTCTTATTTTTTTCCAGTTGGGACTCCTTGTGGAAACGTACATATTTTTTCTAATATCTGAGGCCAACTTGTTGGCTAATCAGTAATGACAAACACTGATCTCAACTTGCAGATTCTAGACAAAGACAAGGAAACTGTTCTAGGAGCATTTAATTTCAATGAATGGACATTAGTGTTGAAGGAAACTGAGCACTGCCATCTATTGTTGGAAGAGACCAACTGCAACTTTCAAATGTCAATAATCGAATCAGTTCTGATTTGTACACACTACTTTCTAGCAGAAGGTTTGTTTACCACTTAGTAAGACAGATGTTTTTTCTTACTAAACACAAGAAAGAACATCTTCTGTATTTGGTGAATATTTGCTGTGGCAGAAGGCTTCAGGCATGAACACAGTTATGATCAAGATGCAGGACCTACCATTCTACCAGACTGCTGTACTTCTATAAATGAAAACAGTTCAGGCCGAATCCAAAAGGATAGATATGGTCTTTTTTTTTTTTTACGATAAAGACAATGCATTCAGGTTTGGTTTGTTAATGTAGCTGATGTTTCTAAGAAAGAAAAAAAAAGTACCCACCTATATCCTATACTGCTGCTGAATCACAGCCTGTTTTCTGAGAAGGGAGATCGAGTCTAGGGTGGTCAGAAGGTCTTCGCTTTCTGTTGTGTAGCTCAGGGAGGAAAGGGTGAAATGAAAACTGGCAGGTAATGTACATGAAAATGCAGAAATTTTCACATCTCTGATTTTCTTCATTGTGTATTATAGCAGCTTAACAAGGGCTGGTGCTTCAGGATCATTCTGTAAGAAATAATAGCTTAGTGAACTTTCATAGTGCCTTTCAAACTGGGAGTTTTGTGGTTTTAAATGGTAGTCAAGTCTTCACTTTCCTAAGGAAAAAGATCTGTCTGATCCGCATCTGCATTATAGTATGGATAATGTGCTCATTTAGATCTACTACTTATTGGAGTTCTTTCTGACCCTTTTGTAACCAGGCAACTCTGCATTTCACTGCCAGTCTTTTGCTGAGGATGTACAGTAGGTTACCTATGGGCAACCGTAGTTTGATGCCACTACCTCAGTAGGAGTTAAAAAAAAAAAAAAGAAAAAAATATACGTACATAATGTAATAAATGGGCTTATAATACATCCACTGCACTCCTCCTGTTTTTCCTTCCCACCATATAGGAGATTCCTGCCTGGAAAATGCTTATGGCAGAGGGAAAAGAGTAAATATGCCAGATGATGGAAGAACCCTCATTAATGTGAGTGCTGGGCTTAAACCATCCATTCACCTGAATATTCCTACTTCCAAAAATTTGTCCAGAGCATGTAGAACTGCCACCAGCCACCATAAACTGCAGTAGGGAGTGTGAAACCTGAATTCTCCTCCACAGCTGTGACTGTGAAGACTTCTTTATATTCCCCAGTCAGATGCCACCTGAGTTTGAACACTGGGCATATCTGAAAAGGCAACCACTATGTTCTTGCCCTATCCAAGCCCCAGATGATCTAAGCTCAACAGGCAATCCTTCCATTGTTTTTCCTGGGAATATCCAAATCTTTTGCCATCTCTAAATTTAGTTTCTAGCTTAGAGTGCTTGACCAGACATTGGGGAATCTGACATATGTAGTTCTTATGTTTCCCTATGGCCCATTTTCTTTAAAAAGGATTGAATCAAACATTATTTTGCTTTATTTGTATTTTACATGTACAGGAAATTAACAGGCTTGTACATGAAAAGCAACAAACACTATTAGATCTTAGGGTTTTTTATCTGTCAAGAGCCCAAATTTAGTAAGATTCCAGTAGCTTGGATGAAGGAGCTTTGGAAAGTGCATAGATTGTCACACAGCTCATCGTGTAAAAAGAACACGTGGGAAAGAAGTCCACTCAAGATGAGGACAAGACAAAACCCTCTCCTTTCAGTTACCAGGTCCTCCGTGTGTCAGTCTCATCTACAGTATTTGTGCCGTCCACAAACCTGAAGCTAAACAGATCAGTATCACTGATGGCTTTGGCACGTCTCTAAGTAGACTAGTTATATGACCTTGAGTATATATTTGGATGTGTGAGACATGACTGGTGTGAGCCTGAACTTAGGAAAGAACAGACCTGCAACCTCCTGTTACTCATCTATGGAATGGCTTACAGACCTCTGACTGAAGTCTCTCCTAAAATATGAGATAAAGTTAGATAATATTTACATAAAGATTCTTCTAACCCTTAGAATTATATCACTCTCACTTCTTTCAAAATACAAAATCCAATTTGTGAAATAAAAAGGTCTCTCTCTAATCCATTTTGATAAGAGATAATTAGACTCTAAATGTATTAATATATATTTAATACATTAATTTGTTCAATCAATGGACTTATAATGCAATTTTTATTTTGAGTTTTCCCAGCAGGCTCAAACAGCAAAATGTTAATGAGCACACCCGTATTAATCTCTGTCTTTTGTTGACACAACTTGTTAACAAGGTTTCACAGGAAAAGTATTGAGCGATTCCATTCTGTGTCCTTAGCTTTGTTGGGTATTTAAGCACTGAATTTTAAAAGACCTAAATGCCATTATTTAAGTCTTTATGTAATCTCTCTTAGAGGTTTGGCCATGCCAATGCTTTTATGAATAACACCACAACTACACATTAACAGAATACCCAAACACCCCAAGTATTTGTTTCCTACAAGTATAGGTAAATATATTTCCTGGTGGTACAGTTTAATACCCTCGTTCTGTCCAATTTTTGCATAAAATAGGGTGGTGGCGGTGGTTTTTAACCTAATAATATAAACACATTTAAGTGATTACTATAGGAAAAATGGTGGTCCCCCCAGGAAAAGTGCCCCAGTCACAGCTACAGTCAGTTGTCAAATGACAAGAAAAAAAAACCCCAACAATTTGTGCACTGAATTCACTCTTGGCTGCCTTTACAGATCAGGAAGAGTTACTTTTCTGTAAAAGAATAAAAGAAGTTCTAGAAAAAAAAAATGCATGATAAGAGCAAGGGTTCCTCAGAAGTAATGCACACATTAACACATTAAAAAAAAGAGAAAAGGTTGATTTTTGAACACTGAGTATGATGAGCTGCTCATGGGCAAGGCAAAAAACTCATCATAAGAACAAATACATAAGCAATACCGAACACTCATTCAACAAGGGTAATGCATTTCCTTCTGAGACTGGGATGTTCAAACTATCCCCCCATATTCTGCAGAAGGCAGTAAGGCAGCCACCTGCAGCTGGAAGCGACATTACTGGATGTGAGAAGTCAGCCATATCCTGGAGTGTTTCTAATTCATTCATGATCTTGCACTTTCCTTGCTAAGTTCTGCTTCCCCAGTAATTAGGTGGTATCTACTTACATGCAGTAGACTAACCTCTGTCTCACGCATTCATGCCTCATTTCCTCATTTAATGCTCTTTTCAGTCTTGTTATTTATTTTCTTTAATATTACACTTCCAGCTCTATAGCCAGATGAGTCATGCTCATTGCCATCCACAACAGCACTCTCCAAGGCCTGGGAAACAATAAAGTAATTTATAAAAGCTTTTCCACTGAAGTTATATACAGTCAGAGAAGCTAACCTTTATTTTAGTGGCACTTGAATTAGGATGAAGTTCCATTCAGAAGAGATTATTCATAATAAAACACAGAAGAACATAATGTATTTTATATTATTTAAAAAAAATTATAAACCAACACACACCACCACAACCACAACATACCAGGATAGTTGTGTGAGACACAGTGGCTTACAATCACAGAATGTTTTCTTTCTTAAGAAATGTAAAGAATAAAAATAGACTGAAAATTTCAGAGCCTTTTCTTCTACATTAAATACAGATGATTGATTAATTTTCCTCAACACAGAAGAGTAATTTCTCATTTAAGATACTGTTTCCTCTGAGTTGTATACTGTTCCCTGTTCAGCTATCATTACCTCCCTCCAATCATTACATTTTACAGTCAGAATCTGGGATAAGAAAGTAATTGTTACTTTCCTGAAGGTGACGTTGACAGAGAGACAATAAAAAGTCTATGAGGTAAAAGATAGGTAATCCTTTCTAACATACAGACAAAATCTTGCTAGCCAAGAATGAAGGTACCCAGAACCCAAACACAGAGCCTCTCTTTACCTAGAACAGAGGAGGAACTCCTATCTCTTCCTATGAAGGTAACTACCGTTGTTTCAATTGCATCAATAGAAACTTGACCTGTGGAAGAATAGTATGTGCTGTTTTCTGGCATTTTAACCACAAGTTACAGCTGATTGATTATGATAGGCATACACTGAATGAGAAGATGGCAGAATTATTGCTCTCTTACTTTTCCTTAAAGTAGCTCAGTCTGTTCACTGCCCCTGGAATTAGCATCGGTATATCCACACGCATATACTGCTCATGTGCCGCCCACACTGCTCTGTAGAACTTCAGCAAGTTTCCAGATGCTGGCCTCCTGCAATAGCTTATAAAAGCACCTGCTGAAGATGTTTAGTCACCTCTTCAGTGAATACAAGTCAGAACGCAGCACCCTCGCCTTCAGTGTGACAGTGCCATCATGGTCTGCCATGTTTACTTCTCCAGGTCTGTAAAGCGTAAGATGAGTTGTCCTACTTACAGTTGTTGATGTGGGTAGGGCACAAATACTTCACAGCATTCCCACGTTAAGAAAGATCTCTCTTAGGTAAAGAAAAAATGTTTAACAATATAAGCTTACAGAATTCCGAGTCTAATGTTGTGTAGCTTGTGAATTCTGTTAAGTTGGGTTCAAGATGGCAAACACAACCTTGAACAAATATTGCTGAAATGAAGAAAATAATAGGTTTAATAAATATAGATAAATAAATTTACCTTTATATGGTAGAGCTGGGAATGAAATGAAGACTCTAGACTCCTAACACTTCTAATCTGAAGTTCAGAACACGTATAAAATGAAAGTATTTTGCCAAGCAAAAAGATGACTAGTCAACCAAAACAAAACCACCAACTGAATTACAAATGGCATTTGTGTCACTGTGAAGAGTATTCCAATCCCATTTAAGGAATATTTATTTTTTTCAAAATTAAACAAGTATGACTCGATACATTCAAATATCGATGTTTTGACTAGTTTAAAAAAAAACCAACAGAACATTAAATACATCACTTTAATACCTTTGCAATGCTATTAAAAATCAGAGCATAAAATTTCATGCTTGCAGAAGATGATGAAGAGGAACACATTTTTCATACCACCTTAAAAATCTACTTTTCTCCTCTTATAAATTGTGCCATGAGATTTATATAATAGAGTTTAATTAAAATACTTTTTCATACCTGCATAGCTCTGGAGACTACACCATGTTACAGGTCTATGTAAATGTCACATACACAATTTTCAGTCTTCCTGTATAGAAAATGTTATATTTCTGTAATATTCTGTAAGGATCATAATTGTCTTTGGCTGTACTCTGGCATTGCTAGCAGAGTCCTTTACAACAATAGAGAACATTCTGTAATTTTCCCCAGAGCTGAAAACCCTTTCAAATGAACATGAGTCAGGCTGTGCTTTCGGGAATAGTGTTGCAAAGCCATAAACGCTGCTTACCCTTCCCACGAATTGTGCCTTTTGGAGGAAGTACATCAAGTGTCAGACATGATGTGCACTCCCGTTAGTCGGAGGACCTGTGTGTTAGCCCCGTGAGATTTTCAAAGACATTGCTGTACGTTGCCTGGCTAACTTTGAAGAGAAGCAGGTATTTAGGTTGACAGGGCTCACACAAACCAAATACATGAAGTTGCTTATATCTTGCTGAATGATTTAAATATGGGCCTAGATTCAAAGCTCAATGTCACTTTTTGATCCAGGATAATCTTATACTAATATTGGCTATTTAAAATCTAACAACAGCCTGTTTACTGGAGAATCACTAACAATACCTTGGTTTTGAGCACTCTGATGATACTTCTGAGACCTATTTTAAACTTAAAGACACGCTCAGCTCTTCCACCTTCTTCTCGGAGCCTGCCCTACTATAAGTGTGCACTCTATTTGGAAGTCTAGCCACCTGGTAGAGTCAATATGATTACCCTCGTTAGTAAACTCTTACCAGAAGCAGAAGAGAGCACAAGGTGGCACAAAAATAATTAAATGAATTTGAATTCAGAATGAGTCATGTACTTCTCTCTGCAAATATTGTTGCCATTCCAGGAGAAGCTTTGTTCTTATTGATGAAGATACCACTGTTGTTTATTTCCATTCAGGCTTCATGAACGTGTGTCTTCTTGGGGTAGAGGCTGTCTCAGATTTCGGATGCTTTTGCTGTTTTTTGTCAATATGGAACTTATTTAACAAAGAAAGAAAAAAGTTGCACAATAGTATTTTCAAAACTGTCATGTTTTGGACAAGTATTTAGAGTATTTCACTGAGTAACAAGATTAATATTTCATAGAAATAAACTTGAAGATATGCGCAATTTTCATACAACGGCTGAATATATAGGGTTGATTTATTATAAGCAATGTTCTAAGTAACTTTTTTTAAAGGGCTTGACACAAAGCTGGGATTTCCAAAGTTGTCTATGGTTAAGGTATTCAAAACCTCTTGTCCTGTCCGACCTTATGCCAGTCTGTGTTAATGAATGATACATGAAGGGCTGTTAGGAAGTTGTGCTGTAGGGAAAGACTT
This sequence comes from Bucorvus abyssinicus, assembly GCA_009769605.1. Lineage (NCBI taxonomy): Eukaryota > Metazoa > Chordata > Aves > Bucerotiformes > Bucorvidae > Bucorvus > Bucorvus abyssinicus. The sequence goes on along the minus strand of CM020043.1, from coordinate 13,440,481 downwards.
CATTCTGAGTCATGAACGGTGCTGAACTGTGGACTCATTAATCTGGTGAAAAGCTGGGCTTGTTACAGCCCAGCTGGTTATGCAATGTTTAAATAATACATAGGTTGTCTGAGATCTCATTAATTGAACTAATTACAGGGTTTATTTATTTTTATGACTTTTTGATCTAAACTGTTGTATTATTATGGTGTTTACATAATCAAATCTGCCACTGGCCATGCATGTGCAACACCTGCGTGTTTCTAACATGCTCTTTCTTAGGCTTACTAGATATTTAGTTGAGTTTTCAGCTTTTTGGTATGGTTTGGAATTATGAATCACTCAAAGGATGAATATATTGCGTAGCTGCGGTGCTTGGCCTGTCTCTGCATCAACTTTGAAAAATATTTAAAAGTACTGCTAGCAAATATGCTCATAATGGAATTTAAACAGTGCTTTGAAAAAAACTTCCTTTCTCTTCTTTAAAAAAAGTAAATTCAAATAGGATATAGTTAACAAACAATCTACTGAAAAATTAGTTTGGAAAAATTATAAAGGCTTTCATGCACACTTCTTTCCCTGGTGGACAAAGTTATTAAGGTCACAGTAATAAAATTATTCTTTCTATGAATTGCTACATACCATGAGGCAATCAGCAATAAATAAAATATTATTCTGAATCACCTCAATAGATGCCAAGTCAGTAAGTAGCAAATAGGCAGTAACAGTTTAAAAAAAAAAAAAAAAAAAAAGGAAAAAATGTTGAAGTAACTTCTACAGCAAAAACATTAAGGCTGCCTGCAAAGCCAACTCAGTTAAAAGCTTTGGTTCCTATTATCCTTCGATGAACTACCAACCCCACTGTTAGGAGGAATACGTGATGATTCGTGTCATATCCAATCTACTGTCTGTAGTGGATGCAGAAAGTTGACCTGTGTCATAAAACATGCAGATTCCAAACCCACATAGTGGAGAGAACAGTAACAAAAAATTTCCTTCAAAACCTAACATTTCTTATTTTACCCTTGCTGACAGGCTTATGTTTGACATGACAAGTCTGAAAAGCTTGTAATTGTCTGGCTCTCATAGAATGCGCTCTGATTCTGCAAAAAACTGCTTCATAACTCAATTATAGTTCACTGGGAATATGACATTTACTAACAAGGACCTGTGAATGGGAGACAAATTCTTAGAACTGGGGTGGGCTCTGGAGCTTTGTATCAGAATTGCATGTACTTCTCTCTCATGGACAAACACACCTTTTTCAGAGACTGCACATGCTGTTTCAAAGCTTGTCACTTTTTCCAGGCACTGCAAAGATGAGTCCTGAAGGTCAAACTGAAAAAAATAAATTATTGAGATTTTCACTTTCTGTATGAAACTTTCAAATAAATTCTAAAAATTTATAAAGGCAAAACTTCCATTAGTGCTGAACAAGAACATATAAAGCTAAAAAACCCCATGCCAAGTCCAGAGGAGCTTAAGTGGAAAGTACTTCAGTGGATTCATCTAAAATGTGCCAGATGGGACTTAACCAAAGGAAACCTGGTTTTCTGGGAGGTGAGCATTACGCTAGCTAAGAAACCATCAGAACTGTTTATCCAGGCCTTTCTTGTGAAACATGTAATCACCTTTTATAAAACCAGGGTCATACAGCCCCTATCTAGGTACTCGGGTCCCAAGAAATAACACTACATGGAAGAGAGCGCTAATGCATCTTTTGCGGATTGTGGCATTTCAGGCTTTCTAAAACACGCACATGTTCTTCTACCTGATCAGTGCTGAACTTAGACAAAGAACAAGAGAAAGCCCTATCAAAGGATGTATGAGAAATTTGGCACATGCCATATTAAGGCAAAAATCTTACTGAGATGCATCTGAAAAAGGAAGTACAGTCATATAGTGATAGAAGCACTAAATCACAGAGCTGAAAATCATTTTGAATGTAAGACGGCATGCAAATTAACTAGTATAATCCAACACGGCGCTATTACTCCTCTAGCCTGTCTCACACTGTTGAACCTCCATCCTTTCTTTGACATTGTGATGGTCCTTTCATCTATAAACAGTCTCTCTATATTTTAACAAGATACAATCTTGTCTTTAAATGAGGATGAGCTAAACAGACAAGCTTTGAAAGATTCATACTCATGGATCTTTTAGCTGAGAAGCATGCAAAGTCATGCACAAGTTGACCAAGTAATTAGTATTTGAAAACGCTGATGTTTTAGAAGTGTTTTATGAGGTGTTTCAATATGTAACTATAAAATATTTTGACTCTCAGGTTGTTTTTTTTTAAAACAAGAAAACAAGACCAAAAATAAAAAACCTACTCACGAAAGGAAAACCTATATTCTTTGGTTCTTCCCCTTTAATACACATGGTAATCTCTCTCTAATACACATGGTAATTAAGTGGATCATCTCTCCATTATTTAGTGCTTTTATTTTAAACAGACCTTGTCTATGGAATCAGGAATTATAATTCGTTTTGAATCTGTTTTTCCATTAGGCAGATTTCAGTGATGGTTTTTTCCCTACTGTTACTACACTCCTAGGGAATCATACAGTCAGCTTCACCCAAAACACCCTAGAGATTTACCTGTTCACCACTCCCTGCAGTAGGGCTAGGTGATCGCTGAAGGCCCCTTCCAACTGGAACTATTCTGTTCTGCTCTATTGCTATTCTATTCTACTCCTATTCTATTCTATTCTATTCTAGTCTAGTCTAGTCTATTCTAAATAACTTACAAGGTTGTAGGAAATAACTGACATGGCCTTATCTATAAAGATGTCTGTCTGGGGCCGTTTCACTGACACTACAGCTGCAGTGTTTAAAAACAGGTTTTCCTCACATCAAGTCTTACCTTGTAGTAGCACAGTTGAAAGTTCCCAGCTCCAACATCCACTCTTCACATTCACCTTAATCACTAAAGACTTGCTTAGCAGAAAAATGTAAATGACCTGCGTGAACAAGGAAGAACAAATCCAGGATGACTTTACAGGACATCTAATAGCATAATATTCCTCTAAAATCCCAGATCAGTTATTATACTTGTGCATTTTACCCATCACTGAAACAGACACAGGATTTACTCCAGAAAAAACCAAACATAATGTCACAGTTCTGTAGGAAATAATGGGAAAATGAGCGGTGTATCAACTGATACAGAACTAGCCCTTTCCAACTGAATTTCTAGAAGACAGCAATTCTGTAGGCAAAAGCTAGTGTAGTGAGTTAGTGAACCACAAATAATCACTTCTCACTGTCTCTGTGGCCATCCTGAGTGTTGCTCAAGAGAAGCTTTGATGCCTATTTTTTTTCCCTGAAAACAATGAAAAGTAGCAATCAGAACATAGACGTTTTAATTTTTTTTCTTTTTTAAAGCAAGACTTCAAAGTGTCTGTTTGGGGAAAAAAAAATATGTTGATTTGAACTTAGTTTTTAGCAAAGTTTGCGTATCAAGAGAAAAGCTGTCCTCAGCTGCTGCATGAAAAATGGACCATCCAAGCAAAAAACATCCCAAGAGAAAAATCTCACAAATGAAAAGAAGACAGTGAGCTATTTTTGAGATGAAATATTTGTTGAGCTGGAGATGACTGAACTTACTTGGGTGGAAAGACTTAAAAAGGAAAACTGGCTGGGATGAAAGAAACATGGCTCAGTATTACTTTTTTTTTTTTTAGAATTAGCTTATTTGGGGCTGGTTGTTTGTGCTTAGCACAGTTACATCCTTCTGGGCAAACTGCTATACAAAACACATCTTAGAACAGATACCAGTTTTTTTTTAAAAGAGACAGATGACATATAGCAGGCACAAGTATCTCTCTACTGGGAGTCTTATCTTCCCAATGATGGCAGAATTTGCCTCATGATCTCTCAGCTTAATTCTTCCAAAAATGATAATTTTTTTTTAAGAGGACATTTATTCATGAACATTCAGAGGTACAAGAAATTTATGTTTCCTAAAGAAATGACAAAGTAGTTAATGTTCATCTGTTAATAGACAGGGCATGCAAACTGATGGGAGCAGTATACGCTCTGGACAGCTTAGTTCTATAAAGCATAAGATGAATTGTAAGATCACACAAAGCTACAAATAATACACATATTTGTTATCCATATAGCATTTTTCCTTCCAGAGTATCTCTGATGTTTTCAATATTATCAGACTTGACTTCTGGGTGAAAGAAGAACCTTGTAACCAAAGACACCAGAGAATTCTGACTTTCTGGGTACATGCAGAGCCTCTATTTAAAGTCTCATACAAAAGGTTTCTATAGAAACTAGAAGGACTCAGCCAACCAGTGCTACAAAGCTCAACTCTGAGGCCTATACAAAACCCACAAAAACATTTATCTGTCCTAAAGGCTCCTGAAGTCACTGCTCTCTATCATACTTCAGCATACCTCCTTAATATATGATGTTATACCTTACGTTAGCATACTCTATCTTTGAAAATAAAACATCTGATAACTAAAACCATGGCTTTAACTGAGGTCCTCAACTGATCCCAGAGCTAGTGAATTGCAAATTAACTCTGATCTCCTTCCTGGCATGTACTATCTCCTAGGACATGTAATATGAGTTTTGCTTTCTTTAAGGAGCTGTTTGTCCTATATATAGTTCGGTTTCAAATTGTTACTCACTAAAAGAGCAAGTATTTTTGGTTCCTTCTGAAAGTCATATTTCCATAGTGATGCCGAGCTGACAAAAATATGCAATACATCATGATAACTGAAAATTAACTCAGATGCCATTTTAAACTCAGTCTGGAATGTTATATTGGTGCACAACTCATTTTTTCCTGAACCTTATTTTAATATAAATTCAGTATAAAGTAGTCATTCTTCTTAATTTTGTTCCCTGTTTCTGTTTTGGTTTGTTTCAATTATTTATCCAAGGCTAAAACACAAGTAATGACTCATTTGAGGGTCCACTCCTAAACAGCAGCTTGCATTTGGCTGCACTCGGTTCGGCTTCCTCTTCCCCGTGCAAGGAACACTCTCCTAACACTGCTGCAGCATGGTGCAGTCCTCCAGCAGTCCTCACAGGCGGCTCCCATCCCTAATCTCCACAGCATCTCTTCCCACCATACTCATTTTCATACCATACTGCTGCCAGGGTCATCAATCCTGAGACAGTATTTCTCCGTGCTTGTCTCCTGAAGTGTCCGTTAAGTGTTCATGTTCAGTTAGGGCTATGCAGAAATCCAGAGAGATATACATCCCTTGGGTCACCAAAGAGGAAAACTTTCACTGAGCAGAGGGTATGCAGCACAAGAAAGATGGAAGGCAACTCAACTCTACCCCTTACTTTGGGCAGTGCTTTCACTGCCAGAAAGGACAGACCATGTATTTCTCATACATGTTTAGTGGGAGGTTTTCCTTCTACAGTCTCCTTTTGTTTTCTTGACAACAATCTTAAAAATACAGATTCCTTCATTTTACTACTTCTGATATTTCAACGTGGCTCAATTTCTGTTAAAGTAACATTTCAGATAGAATTTCAGTCATAAATACAGTGATATTTCCTTTCTGCTACACCAACAAGAACCTGTAAAAATGACAGAACTCCAAAGCACACCAGCATGCTGATGCTTAACAAAGAAATGGCTCTCCAAGAGAAATGGATCATGCATTTCTCTCTGAGTTAGCAGAGCTACAATAATAGGACACACCACAGATACCAATTCCAAAGATAATTATTCATACCACCTATGAACAACTCTCACAAATGTTATGGAGTTTAGGGCAAGTTTATCTTTATAAAGAATTCATGACATACATCCTTTCAATCATCTCACATCCACCCACACTGACATTTCACAAACCAAACTTATCCATAATACCTCTCAGCGCAAGGCATTTTCTACACATTTGTTCAGGTCAGCACGCAAATGTTCTCATTTTCCAGCGAAGAGAAGAGAGAAGAAAGGAGAGAGAGGAGAGAGAGGAGAGAGAGGAGAGAGAGGAGAGAGAGGAGAGAGAGGAGAGAGAGGAGAGAGAGGGAGAGAGAGGAGAGAGAGGAGAGAGAGGAGAGAGAGGAGAGAGAGGAGAGAGAGGAGAGAGGAGGAGAGAGAGGAGAGAGAGGAGGAGAGAGAGAGGAGAGAGAGGAGAGAGAGGAGAGAGAGGAGAGAGAGGAGAGAGAGGAGAGAGAGGAGAGAGAGGAGAGAGAGGAGAGAGAGGAGAGAGAGGAGAGAGAGGAGAGAGAGGAGAGAGAGGAGAGAGAGGAGAGAGAGGAGAGAGAGGAGGACATACCTCCACATCCTTGTACAGGAGTCTACTAAAGGTCAAGATCAAGAGAAAAGGCTTTTGTCCTCCTCTTTTCTCCTCCCCTTAGTTTGCGCAATACCTTCTTTCACACAGTGCATAATAAATTTCCAATCAGAACTTTGCAACTCTTACAATTCTTTCTCCCAGGGATAACAAGACCAGACAGAAACTAAATGACAAATATTAAACAGCTTTGTCTACTTCCCATTGCAAAAATAAGGACCTGCTGTCATAAAAATTAACTCTGAAGAATTAAGTTACAGAAAACAAAACACAGTCTTCTATTTCTCAGTAAAATCATCACTCTACCTTATTTATGCCAAGAACTTTATCATGATTTCTTCTTCTATAGTTATTGAAAATATCTGTTAAGGCACTTTACAGTGGATTTTCCTCCTATATCTTAATCACCTACTAAGTTGTCTAGACGAGACTGTGTTTTTTGCAATGATGCAAAAACTGCTGAACAGTTTTTTCTAATTCTGAGGCAAGAGTCGTGCTTTTCTCTTGGGTAGACCTCAATGATACACTTCACTTACCAAAAAATGACAAGAAAACCAGCCAGAGAGTTCCTTCCATGGCAAGGCAATATACATCTCAGCTGAAGACAAACTTCTGTGTATGATAGTTATTATATTTGATGAACTGCATTGGAAAACTACTCATAGAAAGTAGCGTGGCATTTATGAAAAGGAATGGTGCGAAATCATTACACATATATAATTATAGCTATACTCTATCTGACTTAACATGATGTAAAGGTGGAAAATGCTAACTCACATCTCCTGGTTCCCCACGATAATTATTCTACAAAATTCATTAAGAACTAAACATTATTATTCTTTGATTCACAGATTTTTGTTGTGGAAGTAAAGTCACTTGCTCTCAGCTTTCTACCATGTCCCAGCACCAGCTGTATAAAAATGAATCTATTTCTGACCCCAAATAGCACAGATGAACTATTAGGCCTGAATGAAGGAAAGACCTATTACTGCCGCTTCAGAGAAAAGTCCTCATCAGCTTCTGAACCTTATTAGTGTACCACTTCAGTGCCGTGCAGATTCATTCAGGAAAACGGCTTTCAAAACCCCTGTGAAAGGGTGCTGAACAGATGTTTTCAGAGGCTTTTTATTCATTTTTAATCTTTGTTCCTATGTATGGAGCTGATGCCAGAATGGCCAGAAGAACTTTTTTATTTTAAGAAAAAATAGATGGGTTTATGCCAGTATTGCTCTCAGGTATGGCTGAAATGTTTCATCTTAAATGCCCCAAAAATGTCAGCTTCAGGCAATTCATCTGAAGTTTAAAATCCCAGCTTTAGGACTGAACTACAGTAAAGCAAAGGAAAAGGGTCTGGCAGCCAGCAGTGTCAGTAAGGCTTATCCATAGAGGACACTGTCTGTTCCCTGCGCCGTACAGGGGCTTTGGTCAACGGTGAGTCTTGGGATCTGGGTGATTTCCACCACTTTGTACATGTCAGACACGAGATGTGAATTTCTGTTCAGGTTACCACTGCAGTGTACAGTCCTGAATGACCACTGTAGTCTGTTCTTAGCAACCATGCCCAGGAGAGGGGAGGTACATCCGCTTCCGTACCGTTCCCATCAGAAATCATTGCCAGTTCTCACAGTAAACTTTGGGAGATGAGAAAACGAGACCGGAACAAAAGAAAAACCTTTATTCAAGATTTTACAATGCCAGTGTGATTTGTGACCTATTCTCGCAAAGCCCTTGAACACACAATTAATTAAGAACTTAATTAATTCCACTGAAGGAAATAAAGCTGCTTTATAGGCATCACTGCTTTGAAGGAGTACAGTATTGTTCTCACAGCAGTAAGATTTCATGGAATCCTATTGAAAATGATGAATTATAATTTTTTAATTGCATGGAATAAGAACCGCCACCGCCTCCCCAAAACCACCAAAACAACATACATGGAACACAGCCAATGGGCAAGAGTGAAATGTATTCTTTTACAACTTAAAATACATTTAAGATGTAAATAAATGGACCACATTTAGATCTCAGACAGAGAAACTAGTTAGGTGTAGTTAGGGTACCTAGTCAGAAGTGTTTGAAGAATCCGTATATAGTCGGATATGCATTTTATGCATTCGGAGGAGACACTGCTCACATTTCTTTGCTAAGTATCAGCACAATTACTACAGACTGCAGAATGACTGCTGCTGCTGAAAAAAGAGCTCAAAAAGGGGGCATAAAGGGAACAGGCACCAGATTTGATTTAAGGACAAAATGTCCTAAAAATAACATGCCTGCGTACAACATAGCTGCAACGCAGAGGAAGCAGACTAGTATCATCACTGCAACCTGAGGTCCCCAAAAGGGAATACTATTAAGCACAGATTTGACATACTAGAAAAAAGAAAGGAACACATACCACCAATATTTTAGACTTTCCCTCGGAATATTCTACCAGGAATTGTAGTATTTATTACTTCACCTTATAAAGGAATGAATGAATGAATTTATTAATGACATTATTTTCATAATTAATACATTTTAAATGTATTGATTTTAGAATTAATTTATTTGCTGAGCACAGGTTAGACTGAAGTTAAAAGCCTCTTAATTGTTCATAACTAAACTGAAACTGGATCATTTATTTAATATAAGTCTTGATATTCTGTGATCAAAATACTCGATCATAAAAACTAACACTGTCTTTCAACTTCCATAAAATTGAATACTGACAATGTTCTGATCTTTCTAATGTTCCCAGGAAGGCATCTCCTGAACTCTGAAGCAGACCAGAAGCAGTATTTTCTTGACTATCCTGGTAAAGGATCTTAACAGGACAGGCTTCTCAAGGAGGACTAACTCCCGCAAAGCCTGGTCTCTACAGAGTCTTGCTGGAAAACGGTAATTGTTGCTGACAGAGGAGCAGCAGACAGAAGGCTGTGACTAAGGACAACAAATTTTAGATGTGAAAAATTAATTTTGTAATTATCTAATAGTCCTCTAGCATGAGAGCAAATTACATGTGAAAGCATCACTAATAACACTGTCTTAAGAGAGATTTTAGGGAGCTAGGACTATAGATGAGAATTAATGAAGGTACAGGCTACAGAAGAAAATGCAATAAAACGCTTCATAGCGCATCTGACTCTTGGTACAAGAATCTAGGTGAAATTGAAAAATACTCCTTTGCATATTAATGTATTCTAATGAGCAAAGACAAATCATAAAAGGAAGGAGGAAGCTGAGCTTTTTTGTTCTAAGCTGACAAAGAAAAGATCCCACAAGCACCCAGTGTAAGGACGGCCCTGGTGTTTGTTTTAATTTCTAGGACTCAGCAGGCTGTAAAACTCAAGAACCTTCTCTCCTCTTAGGCTATGTCCAAAAAAAAATACCCTCACTTGAAGACGGGTACAGCTTCAGCAGTAGCAAAATTACTTTCTTTAGGTGGCAGGATCCAGCCCAGTAAGCTGGAGGGCAGGACCCAACTCTTTCCCGCTGTGTTCGGTGCACACTACACAGAGCAGGGTGCCCGTCTGTAGGGAGCTAGAACAACAAAACCTGCAGCTCCAGACTCTGACGGACATACCCTCGGAGGGTCTTCCCTCTCATGGCCTTTCTGACCAACAGTCGCATGATCTCTTCTGCCAGCCAGCTGAGAGGTTTCAGTCATGCTGCTATACCTGAACAATGAATCCTTTCGTAGCAAAGGCACCACATTAGTGACTAGGTAACGTCACTTCCCATTATGACAGAATGAAGTAGCTGTGCTACACCTGCTCTTTAGGTGCTGATATATCTTTCATAGGTCTAATTAGTATACTCCCATTGAACAAGGTCTGAGTAGGAGAGCAAAATTATTCCAATATAATTCTAAGAATATATCATGAACTGCATGTCCTAATACCAACCAGGGAAAATAGAAAGCAGAAGCAGACCACACAGGCAGGAAATGCAGCGCAGCTTTCCAGTTTTCTCATGGGACTGCAGCCCATTACATGGGTAAAAACCTGTAAGTCATGTCTGACAGATAGAATTCATACTATAATAAAAAAGATTTGACTTTTAGAATGTCACAGCGTAGAAGTCACTATGATAAGAAGTCTGAAGGTGAACAAGATGGTACCTTAAGCCACCAAAATGGAATTTTACAATAGAAAATAACATGGTCCCCAGCTACTCCTTTCAAGTATTGATGGCAACATCTAAAAGCAACTGAGTATTGTGAATTAATTAGAAGAAAATTATTAACGTATTACACTTACATTGCAAGAAAGACTAAATATTTTGTCAATGAATAATACATACTGCATGCAGACCTACACAAATGAGTAACTGTTAACTTTGACACTGTACTAGCAATTAATTTTCTGCCTAATCCTTAAAAATTTTCTTACATAAATAATCCATTCTCTTGACATTTGCTAAACAGAACTGCTCACAAGTGAAAACTGTCATCCTTATGCTCCTCTGAGAAGCTGCATTCACTGTATGTCTGCACCAGTCTGCTCTTCATGACTTTCTGCAGCTGAAAGGTTGTATCCTCCAACAGCATCATAAAAGAAGGTTGAACCAGCAGATGTCTGGTAGTGTACACAAGCTGAGGTGCTAACCTGTCCCTTTACTAGGATATATTATGTCTAGAGAGAGATGAAAATATTACTTCTGTAATAATAAACGTGTTTTTGTGGAAGGGGAGTTACTGCACCAAGCTGTATTTGACCAGCTTTTAAGGAAGCTGTTGGAAGAACTATTGATCCTAAAAACATGGAAGGCTTAACAATGCCCTCCAAGTCAGTAATGCTCTTCAAGAAAATGATAAGGCATCAGGAGGCCTTACATGTCATCCCAGATAAAAGTATTCTCCCTTAGCTAGGAAGTCTTATTAGATGACACAGGTGCGTGAACTTCAGTCAGGCTTTTTTCTATTTTTGATAAGCATCAGCTGTAATGCAACTCCTGCCCTTGGTTCAAGGAGATATATAAGTACTTCTGATTGTTTGCGTTACAACAGCAGCAGTGGAAAACACCTTAGAGAAAGGGAAACATCATCAGCATGTCTAGACAGAGCAGGTAAAATTCACAGACAAAATACCATTGTTTTCTAATGAAGTCTTCTACGAGATGCTGTGTCTTGCCATGTCCAAATGGCATATGAGGCAAAAAGACAGCATTTGAGTTTCCAAGGACATGAATTATTTGACCATTAAATAATTTCCAGCAGTCTCAACGGCAACATTAGTTTCCAAACTGTTCTGTATCAGATTTGCCTCAGGAGAGATAGAAGGCTAGTTTAAACCCTGATGTGTGACTGGTGCTGCTCCTGTCACGCTTGCTTAAAACTTGATCTACAATTGATAAAGCCTATATTCTGTAAGTCAAACACCTCCTTCTTCCCATTCCACTTTACTTTTGGAGTTCTCCTGGCACTGGGATCTAAATAGGATATTTAGAGCCAGTAATCAAAACCTTTTTAAATATGTTAAATTGTCCACTGTCAAACCGTCCAATTTCTCCCATTTTTATATCATGAGTCAATTCCTTCTAAACTTTTTGTAGATCAGACTCACCATCCTCTTTCAAGCCATTCTGCTTCAACAATGACACAGGAGTTCTGCTTACAGAATTTTACATATATACAGATATTATATTGAGAAACTCCATCATCCAGCTTACTAGTATAAGATTCTCTCTTCCTCTGTAAAATCTCTGAGGTGGACACTAACCAATGGACAGTATCTGTGAGGAAAGGACTGTTATGTCCATAAAATAATTAGGGAAAACTTGCTACTCAAATTACAACTTACGCACCATTCAAATTCTGGTATCAGCTGATATAAGCAGACTAACTCTCCTCATGAACTAATTCCAAACACAATTAGGATGGGGCATGGTTTTGAACTTGGTTTGGAGGCAGAATCAGGTCCATAATTTTGACTAGAAAGCATTAAATCTGATTATAAACACGACTTGCTGAGATAGCCAGCTACCAGAATCAAGACATTCCTCCCCAAACACAGACTTAAAAATAGGCTTTGTTTTAGGGAGTGGAAATAATTCTGACTGACAGCAAAGGATATTATTATGTATGCCAACTTCAGCATTGGTGTTTGCAAAAGCAGACTTTTTATTTGCTAAATATCCACTGATGTTTGGTTTAGTCTCTCTCAAAATAAGAAGGAAATAAATTCCATAGTGTTTCAGCACTGGCTGAATTTTAAGCATGAGATTCTGAGAAGATAAAATGTTACCTGGAATACTCCATGCATTTATCCATCATTAATAAGAACAACTTTACCAGAGCAAGGAAAGAAAATAATTGATAGAATAATTAAGAGAAAGGGGAGACCAAATTCATCTTGGCTTAGTTTGCTCAGCAGAATGCAAGCATTGGGAAGAGGGAGAAGCAAAGGAAGCAGATAAATTTGTTCTCTAGAAACATACCAAAGGACAGAAAGCAGTCAGGAAAAAGGCCATGTGAAAGGTCAATGTGCCAACAGGACAAGTATGCACGAGCTGTCCATAAAGAATTTTAAAAGAAGCCTCCTCCGCGTCAAAGGAGTGAGGGTCTCGAAAAGTTCCTCAGTGGGAGCAAAAATATTTATTTTAAGATGGGGTTTCATTAACTTAATGGAGCTGGATGATGTAAGCATCTACAATAAGAAGGACAGGGATTTGATAACCCAGACCTTTCATAATACTGTGTTCCAGATCTGGCCTTGGCTTCAGAGTTCCTCCCCTTTGTCCATCTTACGCAGGTTACCTGTGTTTACGTGAGAAGTTGGTGTTCTACACAAAGCGATTTCAGTACAATACAGATATGGCTTCACAGCTTGGATTTAAATCAACAAAAGTCAAGCTGTGACAGATGTGATTCAGGAAAGAATTACCTTCTCCAGTCTCAGACTGCTCAGAGGGTTTCATCATTTCCACCACTCATTTAGGGGGTGAAAGTGGGAAGAATGAATAGACAGCGAAGCTTCCTTCCTTTAGGTCTGCTCCTTTTAGCTGTTTTTACCTCCCATCAGGAAAGAACAGAATGGTGAAGATCCCTGGGCATCGGTTCCTTAAGGAATCTGAGTCCTCTCTCTTTTGGGATCCTCTATGCCCAAGGACAGGATGGAGATTACTTCTGTCTCTGGAAATGTCAGGTATGAGATCATAATGCCAAAGATTTCTTACATAAGATACACCATACTGCTATCTGCACAGGATTATTTCAAGCAATTTATTCTCTGCAATTTCATCTAAGTTTATATGGAAAACATTAACATGATGCAAACCATGTGAACCACATCCAAACCTACCAAAATGAAATCTTTCCAGAGACAGCTAAATAAGAATCTTTTGATATATGATAGAAAGCTAAGAAAGAAACCTTTACCTTGGTCTATGCATAAAACCATGAATTGTTTTGGCTGTACTTTCCCGACGTTTCCTCTTCAGTTCCATTCAGCTGACTGCCTCATCAACTGGGACAAGCCTTCTGGCCATAATGAAATGTTTTCGGGCAAAAGACTGAAGCTGAGGTAGGGACACTGCACTTCACATTGAATTCTTTCAGCTTCACCAAATTGCTCATCGCCGCGCATACATCCCTGCTTACCCACCACCAGTGATCCTTTGTAAAAGCTCATGATTCAGAGGGTGAAAAGAACAACTGCTTTTTTCATATGGCGAGATGAGAAACATTCTCAATGCAAAGAGCAATCAGGACTGTGAAGTATTGACAGAAAAAGAGGACAAATAAGATTTGTGTTGTTTTACAACTCTGATGATGTGAACTCAAGTTCTTCAGGGTTTTTTTTTTTTTTTGGTGATACTGGAAATGGATAAGGGAAAAACATCCCCTATCTGTAAAATCCAGTTTGTGCCCTTATAGTTGAATGACTGGGAGAAAATAACTAAAATTAGTGCCAAACCGAGTAAGGTATCTATAATACTAACTCATAAACATAATGGAACTTAAAAGATAGATGTAACTGGAAGAAGGACAAAGGAAAAAAAGGAGAGGAAGAGTTTAAGAATTGATAAAATATTCACAGCCCAATTAAACAGTTCAATATAGTTGAACAGAATATTTAACACCCAACCCCTCCCCACCTCCCCAGGTAAATGTTTTGCTCCACATCGAAGTTTGAGAAATTGCGATGGACTTAAAATGGAAGGAGGCCTTTCTGCATTATTTCTAGGCCTTTCTTTAGATTCAGAGAATTTTAATAACTTGGCTAAATCTTATTTTTCTTAATACAAGTCAACAATTCACCCACCTATCACCAAACAAATAGGATATTTCCCAGAGGATATAGAGCCTCAAAAGATAAGAATCAAACCTGCATTTCCATAACAAATACCTACATAATTAAATTTTCTCTGTTTTTAAAGTTGTGTAGTGCAGTACAAACATGTACAAGTGTAGGTGGCTTACTTTGGGGTTGGGATACAGAACTGAACTTTGCAATATGAAAAAAATTTAATGAGTTCAATTTCCCCTTTAATATGAGTGCTTCTATACATGACCAGAGCAGGTGGTTAACCATTAAATAATATTTTTCATACATTTATGTTTGAAATGTACTGTTTTATGCTTTTAAATTTTCTTTTATTACAACGAAAGTGACTTAAAATTAAGACTGTGGGAGGAATAAAAAAAATCTACCCTACCCAATGTCAAAAAGAATATCAAATTATTGATCCATAGACAGGAAGAAATTAAATATGGGATTCCCTTCTCATTTAAAAGAAAGTAACTGCAACAGCTCTGCAGAAGTTCACAGAAGAAATAGATTAAAGATGTAGGCATAAATTCAACTACTGCCTTCAATGTATCTTCTGCAGGAGTTTTATTTACAGAACACCACAAACAGACGGATTTATCAGAAGAGTATAGACTTAACTTCCTTTGCTGACCTTAACTCATGTGTACCCAGCCACAGAGACATTTCATAGTCGTGACAGCCAAAATTATTACTTTATCTCTGAAAACAGAGTTGGTTTCAGTGATATATCATCTTAATATATTTTGCTTGCGGAAGTTTTTTCTTCTTGGATTTCTTGAAACCATCTCTGCATTTTATCAGAAGTCAGTCTAATAGATGGACAAAAATCAATCAATACTTTTTCCACAGAGAGTTACAAAATCATTTTTGCAACTCAGGACTGAGCTTTATTAATGAGGCACATTTTATCTCCATTAAATATTCATAAGAGGTCAATCCAAACTTGTCATTTAACTGATAATTATTTATATCTGTGTAATTGTATCTTTATTTGCATTTAGTGTCATTCCACACACAGCTTGGTCTACAAAGAAAGAATGAGATAAAAGAGGCAGGTGCCTCGTAGGAGTCCAAGTATCAAGAAATTCAGAGATAGAGACTTGAGATGTTATCATAAAGACTTGCTTTAGCTGAACACATCTCACTTCAGTACTCTCCATGTTCCAGTCTTTGCCAGAAAGCAGGACTGACTTTCCTTTCATTGACAGTAGGTGGAACCAGAGATGACCGTCCTTTAGCTAAAGCTTTCCTTTCTACTGTACCTGTAGGATACAGGTAAGTGGCAACAGTACCATGGGCACAGATCATCATGCTCCCAGAACATAGGTTCAGGTGTTCAGTTCATTACTAAAACACACTACAGCCTGTGTCCTAAGACCTATATAAAAATTCAGTTTTCTTAAATAGCAGTAATTTCCATTCAGTTCTCAATTCTCATGCATACACACTGGAAGTGGTGCATTTCTTGATAATTTGAGAGGGAAAAAAGTGTCTTTAAAGGATTGTGGATATTCAGACAACAACAACTTGAACACGAGATCTTAAAGACATGGAATAACCCTGTTCAGAAGGCATGTCGGCAGTTCATCTAATCCAAACTTCTGCTCAGAGCAGGGTCAGCCATAGGGTTAGACACAGTTGCTCCAGACTTGAACCAGTCAGGTCTTGAAAAATCTCCAAAGATGGAGAATATACAAAGTTCCTCTGGACAACGTGTTCCACTATTCCAATGCCCTTTTCTTGAATCAAAGTTGGAACCTCTCACATTTTAATTTATATCTCTTATCTCTTGCACTCCTAGGGCACACATGGCTTCCTTCATGCTCAACTATATAAAAACATGAGTAGTTTTCCAGCACTGACACAATAGTTGTACTGAAGTGAAATAGCTCAAGTGAAAGTACAGAAAATATGGTTTAAGTTGCAGATTCTTAGAAGTAGTTTCATTAGCAGTTCAGTTAATAAAAATAATGGAAAAGTTAAGCAATCCAGTGTTCTCTGTTGCCATTCCCACCTCTCATATATCCTTTCCCAGCCTTACAACCCTCTTACTGAAAGAACAGAAAAAATAGGAAGAAAAAATAGAAATAAAAATAAATCAAAATACCTCAAATGTTTAGGAGTTCCATTTGAAAAATTGAAATACAACTTCAGAACATTCTTTGTATCTTCAATATTTTTCAATTCCAATATAGCTTAAACTTTTCATTACTACTAAATTTACTCAGAAGAAAAAGTTGTAAGTTCCACGCTAAGGTAACAAAGCACCTGTCTTATCCGAGAAACTTCTTGCATGAGCAGAATTGCCTGGAGCTCTTAGAACTCGTGCTCATTCATTTGATCGGAAGTACTGAGAAAAAAGCTCTTGTACAGTTCTACCCACCTTGATTATTCACAAAATCAAAATGCAAAGAAATTCACAAAATGTAAGAAATAATTGGAATATAAGACATGACAGTAACTATGACAGATATTTGGACAGAATATTTTGTCAGTTGAACAGATTTATCATGGAGTAATTTCTAGGCAAAGGCTAACATTTTCAAATGTCACTACCCAAAAACTGATCTCCAGACACAGAATTAAGGCATAATTTTCAATTGTACATCTGTGTAATTTTAACTTTCCACTGAAAATCTCGTGAGTCTGAAACAAGATTAACTTTATATTGTGTGTACACGTAGTGCCAAGATCTGAGGGACTTCAGGTTTTGAGGGGAAGGATTCCAAGAGAACCCTTCTTCTCCAGATAAATTCCCTGCTTGACCATACACATTAAATAACTCCCAAGCACCTTCCTACCAGTTTACATCCTTCTGTGCTTCACAAGGGAGGAGACAATAAATGGTTGAGAATTGCTGAGAAATAATACAATAAAGAGATAATGAGGAAGTTAGGTTTTATGGATGGTGCTAACATATCAGGGAAAGTAGGCTTAGCGTATAAAAAAAATCATTTGTTTCAAACCATCTTTTCTTACACAAAGTGCTAAGGGTGTAAGAACGTTTGTTCTTCCTCACTTCTACAGAAAGCAGACATTCTTCTTCTGCTATTTGGTTTCCATCCATGCAGATCCAGGTAGTATTAGAAATATCACCCTGAAGGTTTGAAACAAGGGACTTGATTTTTATATTGAACTGTTTTACTTCCATACAATGATGTTTTGGACAGCAACATTAGAAGACATTTTAGCAGACATGGGCAGGTCCCCACTTTTACAAAAGGGAAAGAGAGATATTAAATGTGCATCACAAATTTAGAAGGAAGCAGCTGGCTGACAAATCTTTCCTCTGCTGATTCTTGTCTTGTTAGCTTTTTTGTAAGTCTCCTAAGAGCTTCTTTAGCTCTACCATGTGATATTTCACTACTGCTATTTTCTACTCTTGCAGCAAAGCCTACTATTTCATCGTAAACAAATAGTGTTAACACTTGTGATGCTTAATGTTTTGTCAGTTTGCTCAGCAAGTGTGAAGAAAATGCAAACACTTCCAAGCCTTTTTTCATGCTGTCAGACTTCACTAAGTCGAGATCTCCCAAATGGATGGTCTTGTATGCTGCATTTAGATCATTTGCTGAAAATTTAAGAGTTGAAACTCATGCGATTCCTAAATCAGGCAATACCTGCTTAGTAAAAGCTCCCCCCCCGCCCCGCCCCCCGCCACCTGCAACAAGAAGCTTACAGCATATGGAAATATTTCTTAGCCACAACAGGCTTGCTCTCCAGAACAGCTTGCCTTCTTGCATTTCTGTGAACGGCTTCCCAGATACTCCTGTGCATCATCTCCTATTCACATGCTTTACTTTATATTTTGGTATAAAAATCTACACATTATCTACCCAAGTAGATATGCTTTTTGAAACCTAAATTTTTCATCAATATTCATTTCTATCTTTCACCACTTCATATAATTAGTCCTTTTTGAGAGAGGGAATAAAAAACTATTATCAGAATGAAATGTTTTGCAAAATATGGATTTTTTTTTCTTTCTTCCAATGGTTGTATTCATACCTCACTCTTAAAACAAGAAGAGCTAGCTGTGACAGATAAATCTTTAATAACGAGTACCTTTTATCATTGCAATAACTTATGTTAACTTCAACGTGGGTAACCTGAGGAAAGGTTGATACGCGCAATTCCTGCTAGGTGGACTGACACAGTTATAGGGGTTTGTATAAAGGACTCGAAGAAGTAATCCTGAAGCTTACTGTCCTTTTGATGTCACCCTGGCTTCTGTCTGCTAATCCAGAAGGTTTCAGGTTTCCATAGGTCATAACCTGCATGCCCCATGCAGCTGTCTGATACTCCACTGCATCTCATATTATGGGGCAAATTTTAGGCAACCAAATCAAGCCAGCAATAATGATCTGATACATCTCATCTTCTAATTAATTTAAAGCTGTAAATGAGAGACAAAGATACCATGTTGCTTTATTTAGCATGACTGACAAAAGGAATGCTCATTCTTGGGGTTGTCCACCTGTGAATGGCTGAGTATAGTGTTTGGGCCTTGATGGGGAGTGGTGGTGTTTGTTCTTTTTTTTAAAGCCAGTTTGTTTGGGGTTTTTGAACATTTATTGCATTACTGTAGTCCAGTCAAAATATTGCAGATGTGGTCAGAAATGTACTTTAAAAAAGCATATATACAATCCTCTTCCCTGAACTGACCTGAACATTTTCACCAAGTCCCCAACATCCTTCATAATGCTATGCTAATACTCAAGACAGCAAAATCAGGTTAATGGGCCAATTGTTACAGCATGTTTACAACAGAAGCAGGAGATCGGGCTTAAAATCCTGTATAATTCATTCTTTTTTAACTAGCTATTGATTTTCTTACAAATACCATAATTAAAACATTTAAGCTGTCTGTCTTCTATTTTAGCTATAGATTAACACTGTTTACATTTCACTTTATGAATTCACAACACATCACAAATGTTCTAATGTTTTATCTTGTAACAGATAAAAGTGGGTTTGGAGGTGATGAGCAGCAGAGTGCTGGAGGGGACAGCACTCAATGCTCTATTATTGAGCTGCCAGCAGGAAGAGGGGGTGGAGAGGTAAATAAATTGTTGTAGGTATTAGTTGGCAACTAAACATTATTCTACCCATGCAGGAAAAAGTATGAAAAGAGCAAGATAAAAAAAGTTGTCACCATAAGCCACTTAATCTTACTTAGGATGTAACAGGGACTTGACTAGAAAATTAGGAAAGCACCTTTTCTTAGGCAATATCTAGTCCTGGATGCAGGCTTTATTACCTTCCTTACATGTACAAAACAGATTATTTTGGCAGAGGATTTCAATACCTCCTTTACTGTTTTGAACCATGGAGTAAAACAGGTTTTATCATATGTGCCCATTAATCCAACCACCAGAAATGAAGAGCAGCTGGAATCTTAACTCACGCTTGAATGCATCAACCAGGAATCCCTCCCTGAGAAACAAGAACAGCTCTAGCAGATATACTCTGTCTAGCTTAGATTTGACACTTTTTTAATGTAACAAAACAAACTTAAGAATTAAGACTGACCTGTGTGGTTTAAAGAAAATCTCACATACTATATACTTTTAAAACATTTCTCCCATCATCATCAATGTTTTATATAAGACTGTGTTTTATAAATCAATTTATTTCTGGTTAAACTTTTATATTATTTGCATCATGAGAAATTGGTTTTGCCAGACTAAAGACAACAAACATGGTCTCTGCAGAACAGGAAGAGAAATGAAGAAAGCATATACAAAAGAAATAACAAATCAATGTTGGCTAAAACACTGGACATAAACTAGCAATTGTAACATGTTCTAGAAAAATACTATCATTAACTCTGATTAAAAAGACTCAGTTACTTAGGGACATACAGAATTTTATTACTTGAACTGCTCCTAGCAACCCCCTTGACTTAACAGAGACTAACCCAACAGTATAAAAATAGAGACAATGAGGAAGGGCATTGAAATCAAGCCTCCAAATGGCAAAGTATCTGAGGTAAGCACTAACTCAATCTTGACCATGGTCACAGAACACTGCTGTGACTTAGTGATAAATTTCTCTTCCTGAAGGAACTAATTCCACAGCCAAGAACCCACTGCCATTCCTTCAACTCATACAAAGCCCTTCAAGCACATACCACAATAACCTGGTGGGGAGAGGGAAATAAACACATCTGTAGCAATCTACTTCCATGCCACTTACCCAGTTGATGGCAACTAAACTGGAAGCAGACTAGTAACTCCTGAAGGGTTTAGTACAGAGAGAACACTCAGCACCCTCTGATGCTACTGAAAGTTTCCAAACATCTACCTGAACTTGTTAACAGAGAGAAAACATTTAAGGAAATTTTCGTATGTTTTCGTACTTATAATAAATTGCTACAACAGGAGTTGCCCAGTTGTGTCAGGCATCTTCTTATGTAGAGTACAGACTAAAAGTTTTTACAAGAGAAACAACAACAAAAAAAAAAATTAAAGAAAAGGGCAGATTTAATTTCTTGCTTCCTGCTGGACTTGTGGTTTGTATATTTTTGTTCTGCTTCAAAATTACTTTTAAACAGATTTGGACATCCCTTTCGTAACATTGTCAGTTTGAACTAGATTTATTTGTCCAATGAAGGATGTTTTATCAGAACTTTCATTACCCTTTTTGAACATAGTAGAGCCAAGGATCAGAAAGCAATTTTCCTTCTTTCCTGTTCTCAAAAGTATGATTTTTTTTAGCGAGGTTAAGCAGTGCTTTTTCAAATTCCCTGTGCTTGATGTGTCATCTGTCGATGAGTCAAGCCTGTTATGCTGGAACTCTGAATACAAGAATGGTCCCTCACTTTGAAAACTTTTAAAAGGAATGCTTTATTATTTCTATAGGGGCATCTGAAACATGCTCTCCTTTTATTCGTAGATGTCATGGCCATACCTATTGATACAAGGTGTTGACAATGTACACAGACTCTTCAAACATTCATACTTCCAGCACAACTGCATTGCCTAACTAGTTCTGGTTTGAAAGACTAAAGCTGTACATCAACATGAACAGACTGGAATTTCTTTGCATTTTTAGAAACATCTGCTCTACATGCCACTATGTAATATATCTATATATTTACTGTAAAAGAAATTCAGGTATTACTTTGCTGCCAAAAATTTAAGCATCCACAGGACATTACTATTTTTGACACACTGCAGATGGAGTGCTTTAAAAAGGACAGTTTAGCCTTTGCAGCCATGTGTAATGGATGCATACCCATCCTCCAGATAAAACCAACTCTACGGAGGAAATGTTTAGTCTGCCTTTCTGCTTTTCACTAAATTGTACTTCTAACAGCTGCCTTCTAGTTCACATAAAAACACTACTGATAATTGAGGGAAGAGCTTTGCATCTGTAAACTTGACTCATGTTTTTCTTACTGATCAGCTTATCCCCTTCCTTAATTTAAGGGAGTTCAGATTCACAGGTCTGAACTCTCAGGAAAATATTCTGATCAAACAATGATAAGCTGGATAGGGGAACCCTTCCTGACTCACTATGAAACTGTGCCATTATGTAAAGACGTATATAATATTCACAGGGAGAGAAGAAAACAGCAAGAGTATAAGACCCTTCATAGTAGTTACAACTTTTAGATACAGCATTTGTAATTTCTAAAAGCTCTTATATCCTTTACCTTGCTTAAAGCATAAAAGAACAGTGAAGAAAACTGGAAAGCCTAGAGAAAATGCTCAAGCATTGGCATTCATTAGGAGACCTTGGTGGAGAGGAGCGAGAGGGGGAGATCTGTCAGTCTCCCAAGATACCCATTTCATTGCTACAGGTAAGGCAGCAGTGAAAATGAGTTATTTTTATTTTCGCCCAATCCATCTTTTAATTTCACTGTCACTTATCAGTGACGTTTTCGTTCTTGGGATACACCAGTTGCAAAAGGAAATGCTGGTCTCATTTAAACTTTATGTTATTGTTTTTAATTAATCTGTTCAATTAAATTGTCACTTAAAAGAACACATCTATTTTGTATCATCTGAAAAACTGATTTGATTCAGGAGTCAATATCTAAAATAAATCTTAATCTCAACATTTCAGAATATATATGTAGCCACCACTGTATTTTACAGTTAGTAGATAAATACCTCTGTGACCATGGGAATTCATAAAAAGGAGAGGGCGATATCTCAGCATGCAGAGTCTCCTGTGCTCCTCTACTTTCACAGCTACATGTAAGAGCCAAAGAATAATCCTGTTTAAACACTCTTTTCCTAAAAGATTTTTCGGCAGTGTTCAGGTTCGTGTACTGTGTCTGAAACAGAAAGTGAGAGTGAACATCCATTAGTGTTTCAGCACAGGTTAGAAAGATCCTTCTGAGCCGAGTCTCTGACCATTCCCTTTCCCTATGCTTTGGTTCACATGGTGGAGTGGTCTCAGTGCCCATGAACTGGATTCTGTCTGGAGGATACACTGCAGGAGCTCACTGCCCACTCTCCAGCTGCAGAGGGGCCAGCAGCAGCCCATGGGACTAGACTAGAGCGAAGGGAAGAAAAACTGCCCCACCACAGGTGTAACGGGGAGGTCAGGTCCTCAGCACCAGCTGTTTCACTCTTCAGATCCACTCCTGTTTATGCACCTGCTAAGGCAGAAGCAGCTCAGCTGCCTGCCAACTGTGTGTTAAGCCCCATGACTAGCATCTCTTGCATATGCTCTTTCTTTTCATGTCTCTCACAAGATCAGGCAGAGAGGTTGCTGCTAAACAGCACAAGACATTCTCTCTCTTCAGTGCCTGCGCAATCTGTCTCTGTGGTCTTCCCAGCCCTTGTGAGCCCAAGGATTTGGAAAATAAAACTATCAACTAAATCCAACTAAATCATATTGAACGGAACAAAGCAGAGACAGAACTCTGGCTGGCCCTCGCCGTTCGGAAACACAGGACTGTGCGTCTACCACCGATCCGTGGAGAAAGAAATGCTTCTCTCAACTGACTATTTTTTACTTTCATTTTTCTTTCAATAAATAATGCTGAGTTAGTGTAGATGCTTTTTAAGATGGGGAAGAAAGAAGCAAAATTAAGTGGTATTGAACATCAAAACATCACTTTGGCTAAGCAGCAGGATGTTTAGAACCTTGCTGAAAGCTGAAAGCTTATCTGAACTACTGGAAGCTCCTTGACTCTGCAAAATCATGCAATACATTTTAAAGCAGGTCAAATATTAAGCAGAGCTGCCAGGAATTTCCCAGCAGCAAAAAGAGAGGATGGGGAGGAAAGCAGCTGTTCCCTCATTTCAGAACCTAGGAATGGCTGGTGCTACAGTCAGGTGGCAGACAGGGGACTGCATGTTGATTTATCTGTATCTTCCTTCTATCAAATTTGATTATACATCATTAATGGTTTTTCATATAACTAGCTTCCGTTCTTCTTTTTAAGCAGGACTTGGGTCTAGATTCAAAAGTATCCTGAAAATGCAATTTCATGCATGCTAGTGAAAATCATTATGGACAATTATGTGCATAGAATATTTAATTGCATGTACGCACATGGATAATTTCCACCATTTGCATGTACACATCCCTAAGTGTTTGCGAGGACAATCATAATATTTGGAAATAATTTATTACCTGGACAATTACACAGACTATATATTTGTATTTTAAATTAGTCCCTTATTTTTTCTACATTCTGTGTAGTATTTGATCAACTCATTAAGAAACATGAAGATTAAAATTCAGGAGTCTCTGGATGCATGCCTGTAACACTTAATTAGTGATTGCTTAAAAAAAGATCTGAGAATTATCATACTGCATAATGGCAAAGATCTACATGGCTATAAAAATATTCTGCACAATGTTTTAATTTGATTCACTCTCTTTGGTAAACAGGTGAAGTAAAATACAGTGTTTTGCATTATGTCAGGGTTTAATTTGAGAGTTTATTTACAAATGCTACAAGTCATTTAAAGAAAGGAGTAAGCATCATAGTAGGAAGGTGTAGCATTACAGATTTCTTTTACAGCCATGCTGTAATGGCTTCAGTGTATATTAAATATTTAAACATGTATATCATACATTAAAAAACTGACAGAGCAGCAGAGGCTTAAAATGCAGCACTTTTGGTATAAAGATTTCAGATACAACACAGGGCATGAAAGCAAAGTAACTGAGTACATGTGAATCACTCTGCTAAGATGCTGAAAATGTTCAAAGGGTTAAGGATGGCAAATCACATTTTGTTGCTATGTGCAGCAAGGATAAAAATCTACTGGAACCCCCTTTAATAGGTGAAAGGTGGTCTGATCCGAAACGCACACACTGACGTCCAACCCTTCCCCAGAGAATCAATGATGTTTTTTTGTGTGTGATCAATGTAATATTCCACAGCTAAATTTAGGGACTCTGCATCCTATGAAAATGGCACCTCTCTATGACTAATTAACAATGAAAAATTGTGGTTATCTACAGGTTTAATTATTTAATCTCCAAGGTTTTGATTGTCTTAAACCTTTTTAGTAAGGACAAAAGAGTATATGGAAAAAAATGCATTTCTACTGCTGTTTATTCAGAAGGGATTCTGTAATTTTCCCTAGTCAGGGAAGCTTGTAAGATTACACCATCTTTGCTGTTAACTCCCCTAACCCAAGCAACACACAGTGTGAGACAGACTGCTAATAAACCTGTTCCACGGAGTCTGTGCATGACTTGGCTAAATCGTAAACTATGCCTATATAACTTCTCCTTTTTATTTTGGGATAGAAAAGACTTAGTGATGCAGAGATCACAAAATTCAGGGATTGATTTTGATGTGTTAGAACAAAGCCAGAAAGTCAGAACCAGATGTCTTTAGCCACAGAGACGGTAACTGGTTTCGGGCATGTTTTGTAAAGCAAACACATCTTTACACCCAGCTCCACATTCTTTTTGGTACTGGCACTGCATCTGCATGTTTACAAGTCACGGGGTGATATGTGTTGGTCTACCAAAGTCAGAGGGAGTTTTGTCTGGTATCAGTGGAGCCAGATTTCACTTTTAATAATTCATCTGGCACACAGGCTGAAGTATTTGCAGTGATACAGGGGGTGGGTATTGTGCAAAGGATGAAATAGGAAAGCAACGCTCTCACCATAGAAACTCTTCCAGGAGCCAGCAGCATGGCAAGCCCTGTTTTCTACAAGCACGCCGAAGATTTTATGCTTACATGCTATTGCTCTGCCCAAAAGTGTGTAACAAAATCATTTAAATGAAGATTTAAAAGAAGAAACAGACCTGAAGCTCAGGGAATAAGAGTTCACTTCTCAGCTCTGACACCCGCTTGCTCTGAAACTATAAGCAAACCCATATGGCTTTAATTTAAAAACATTAATAAGAGGAATTAGCATGAGGAGATTTTTTGAGAGTCTTGCAATTCATATCACAGTGAGAAAAAGTCCATGAAAGTCTGCTTTTGGAAATACACTCTGCACTTTTCCTGCTTTTTTCCCCCTTAACCTTACATATCATTTCTAAAATGGAAAAATGAAGGTACACTATAAAAATAAATATTTTAATATAAAGCATTTTTCTTAGTACTTGGATATTTAATCTATTTCTGTAGGACTTCCCTTACCAACCAGAAGTTCATTAGGGGTAAACTTCATATGGTGTAGGCATTATTTTGAAATAGTTTTTATGTTAAGCTTACATTCAAATGCATTTTTGCAGGAAGAAGCCTACAGTAGCAAAGAGAACAAACATTTTCATGAATCAATTAACCCATATACAGGAAAAAATGACACTTTGTCCAAATACCAGTAGCAAAGTTCTGTTTGTATGATGTCAGGGTGGCCCTGTGGTCCAGGCAGACGTGATCTCCCAAGACTGAGAAGTTGCACAACATTAGCATTAAACCACCAAGAAAGGACAATGTATGGGCCAACAAAAGCCAGGCTTACGGTTTCTGTCAAGATAGCAATGCATGGCCAACTCTGCTAGAAAGTTTCATACTTCAAATGAATTGTTCCAAATAAATGCAAATTTTTGAGTAACGATTAGAACAGCCTACATATGGATTCCCAGATTCACAGCAAGTATTGCAGCTCTCCAGTGATACTTTCATAGTTCCAGCACTAACAAAACTTTCTTGTTCATCTACAATTGTGGGCCAAATTCTGACAGCATCATCCTACAGCATAATAGATACATACAGACCTCTCCAGCTGTTACTCCTTTACCAATCATGTTTTCTATTAAATACAGAGTTTGTGTAGATGTTTATATTATCACAAAAATATGGATCTTGTGATCTCATCAGGTAAGCATAAAGAAAAAAACATTGAAAACATTTTCCCTATTGCAATGGACACGTAAACAAGCAAATCAAACATCTTAGACCACCCAGCTCTGCTTTGCCTAGGAAAGGCAAGGGACACAGCTGTCAGGGTGACTGTGATCCTAGCTGATCTCTGCTGAAAAGCGTGAGGACTTGTTTTCACTAACTTTTTCCACAGTCTCCCTTCACAGACAGACTCCAGATACCAATATTTCTCTAGAAATAAAGTTTCAGGGCCA
Source organism: Bucorvus abyssinicus (assembly GCA_009769605.1). Lineage (NCBI taxonomy): Eukaryota > Metazoa > Chordata > Aves > Bucerotiformes > Bucorvidae > Bucorvus > Bucorvus abyssinicus. The sequence goes on along the minus strand of CM020043.1, from coordinate 13,413,450 downwards.
TTTCACAACCACATGGCCTTCTGGTGGAAAAAAGCGAGCCATTCACATATTCCCCCTCATACCGATAAATAAAAGAAGAATTCTGGTTTGTTCCACAGAGAAAGAATACTCACAGAATACAGTTCAGCCTTCCTCTCTGTAGAGTTTTCTATTAAACATTAAAACAAACTCTAGCGACCGAGCGGCACAGAAGCCCTCAGGGGGAGCAAACACCTGTGAATACCACCACTTCCAAGGGGTTGCTGGTCATTACGAACTCTTGACTATCGCACAGTAAAATAAGGAAGCCATCACTATTTCACTTGAATATGTGCAGTTGTCTTGTTTTTTTGAAATCCTGTAAATCACCTGTGCACAGACTAGGATACAGCTGAATTTCAGCAATGCTCAGGCATGTCTAATGGGGAATGCCAGCCACTGCAATTCTACCTATTGAAGAGGTGTATCCTATGTATACCATCAAAAAAACCAAACAAAAAACCCCCCAACAAACCCACAAGCAAAATCCAAACCCTTCAAACTCCCAAACCATTAAAAATATACTAACAAGTCCTACCAGGCCCATTATAATCCCAGAGCACAAGCTAGGGAAGTCGATACTTCTCCATCTCTAACAGCACTAACAGGATGGAAAGAATGAAGACAAAAAGGACGGATGAAAAACTAATCTGGGAGATATTCAAACATTTGATAAACTAAGTAACAGCTTCAGCTCCATTCCGGCAAAACTTGGTCTGCTCTCAACTGTGGTTCTTGCTATTGCAATGATAAAGGCTGACATAATGAAAGCAAAATTAAGTAAACTACAAATCTTGCGTGCAGTTTTTCTCAGCGGTTTCCTCATTTAATGCCCCCGCAGGCCCAGCTAGCTGACTATTCCCAATAGTGCCCCATTTCAAACTGGGGACATGGAGACAGAGAAATGTTACTCAGACTATCCAGAACGTGGGTTTGGAGTAAGTTATTCTTCCGTATGTTCAATATTTTTGACAGAAAATAGTCCAGGCAGCCCTATCTATTTATGTTTAATATTTCTGAAGTGATTTTGAATCCAACTGAAGTAACAAGTGACTACACTAAAAGAAGAAAAAACCAAACACCTAAGCATGATCATAGGCTATTTTTCAGATGACTCTGTCAAGTTCCTGACAAAGAATGGGCAGTTTTCAGGGTACGTATTCTGTGTGTACAGTGAACAAGGCTGTTGTCCATTGGAATCCTGCTTTATCTGAAGCAAAGAGGAAATACGTGGGCTGAAAATGGAAGAAATTGTGGAAGAGTGGGAAGCTGAAGGACAGCAGGGTTAGGTCACTTCCAAGGTCACATACAATAAGCCTCTGGCACAGGTGGAAGACTCTCTTTTTTGTCTCCTCTTTCAATCACTGAACAACAGGCAGTATGGAAAAAATCTGTCCATGTAGAATGAGGCAATATGTGTTTTGCCCTCACAGCCCAGCTTTTTCTGTGTGTAGTGCCCTGCCCTGGGCTTCCACACTGCTAACAGGAAAAATCAGTCACTAACACAGACCAGATGTTGGAACTGAACCGATTGCACTTCCACTCTTTTCATGGGTGATACAAGCCACTCTTCCTTTTCCCAGATTAGTTTCTCTAAATGCATCCCTTTTCCACTTAACAGATTCAATGGAAAAGTACATAAGTCTTGCATAAACAATACTTTTAAACAGTCACAGACATGTCACATTTATTTTTCCCTCAAGACAAATTCTTTCCCTATTGTGCATAAAGTTTCTAGAAGATGGACCTCAGGCTTGCTTTTAGGAGCTCTGAAAAAGAGTGTAGAGACACTCTTGAACATCAGGGATGTTTAGTCACATGATTAGAAGCAGCCAGGAAAATTTCATTATCTGAACTGTTTCCTGAACCAGAGCTGAAATTATTGTGTGCATGGAAGGTGAGAGTATGACTACTTATCCAGGAATTAATCCTGGCTTTGCAGCTCTCAGGAACATCCTCACCCGGTGTGGTTTGGAGCAATAAGCAGGCAGCTCAGATCTGGGGCACCTTACAGCAACTACACAGCACCAATGTGAATGCCTGAGGCATCCTCGCCCTGATAGTCTGAGAATTTTGTTTCTGCCCTACCTCAACATTTCCTCCCCTGAAAGACTGAGAAGCAGTAGGAATTTTGTGGAACATTGTTGGCTGTGAGGTCACACTGAAACTGGCCCTGTACCTGTGTCACTCCACAAACACAAAAAACACTGTTACTGACAAAACATCACTTGTGGCTTGCAGTGTGTTAACAATACACAATCACTTGTTCCTGGTTTTGTTTCCTGCTGATGCTAACGATATATAGACTGGCCGGCGTACAGTTCTGCCCTTGCAGGGTATCTGCAGCTGTCCTGTAAATAAATAAGTGAAATGCAAATAGAAAAAAGCCCTAGAACAGTTTGTGAAAGACGGCTTCTAACTGTTCTATTAGTACTTCTGTCACTGCAGGCAACCAGTGTGTGAAGCTGGTAAGAAGTCAGGCAAGGTCTTGACGTCATTATTACTCATTTGGAACAATTTTAAACAATCTTTGACTTATGTTCATGTGCTGATCATTGATTAAGCCACAGGGATGTTTCCTCTGGTGTTTCTTTACCTTTATTACTATAAACAATGTAGTACTTTTCCAAAGCACTTACGTTTCAGACTCTGTGTATGGTCTATTAATAAATGCACCCTTATATTTTTTGTTTTCCATTAATACCTAGAAGACAGCTGAATTTCTGACAAGCTCTGGATCTCTGAAACACTCATAATTATCAGCAATAAATTAAGTTTATTTTTTAGTTGCACTTGAACATTAGAATTTATGCACAAAGAATAAATCATTCCTCTAAGAGAATGATCAATGTTTGTATTTCCCTGTGTAGTTACAGATTAGTCACTTGGCATTTTCAGTTATATGAATATGTTCACATTTCCATGCACAGAAAAACCATTTGAACCCTCTCTTTTATAGGTATGTGAAATATCTCCTATTTTTTTATTCATCTACTAATTCATGAGCTACCAGAAGCTCCAATTGAGAGTGTTACAAAGCAGAGCACCACACAGCTAGAAGCCTGCAGATCAGTAGTCGCACATTTCTGTGGTCAGGTCGTAGAGATGCATGATCAGCGTGCTGTCAGCTAGACCTGAATATTTCATCAGCATCATGAAGCACAATGATGGTTCTATTCAGTCATTTTCTGCTACTGTATCTTGTTTCTCTCAGTCATGTTCTAAACCATGACAAGAAGGAAACCCCTTAAGCTTCTTCACACATCTTCTTCTGTCTAAAAGGTGTTGAAGCGTGAAGTAACTACTACTAGGATGGTTCAGGATAAGTATTTTTGTATATACGATGACAATTATTACTGGTTCTGAATATTGCATTCATGGTACTACGGCCTATCCTTCTGTTGGATATTTGGAAATAATTATAATTAATATAACTCTATAATTAAAATGATAATTGTATCGGGTTTGTGTGGCAAGCTTTTGGTAGCAGGGCAGGGGCTATAGGGGTGGCTTCTGTGAGAATATGCCAGAAGCTTCCTCCACGTCCAACAGAGCCAATCCCAGCCGGCCCCAAGACGGACCCACCGCTGGCCAAGGCTGAGCCCATCAGCAATGGTGGTAGTGCCTCTGTAATACCATATTTAAAACAAGGAAAAAGGTACTGCACAACAGCAACTGCAGCCAGAGAGAGGAGTAAGAATATGTGAGAGCAACAACTCTGCAGACACCAAAGTCACTGAAGAAGGAGGGGGAGGAGGGAGGTGCTCCAGGCACTGGAGCAGAGATTCGCCTGCAGCCTGTGGTGAAGACCACGGCGAGGCAGGCTGTGCCCCTGCAGCCCATGGAGGTCCATGGTGGAGCAGATCCACCTGCAGCCCATGGAGGATCCCACTCCAGAGCAGGTAGATGTGCCCACAGGAGGCTGGGACCCCATGGGAAGCCTGCACTGGAGCAGGGTCCTGGCAGGACCTGTGATCCTGAGGAGAGGAGCCCATACTGGAGCAGGTTTGCTGGCAGGACTTGTGGCCCCACGAGGGACCCATGCTGGAGCAGGGGAAGAGTGTGAGGAAGAACGAGAAGCAGAGACAATGTGTGATAAACTGACCACAACCCTGTGCCAATTAGGGGAGGAAGTTACAGAAGTCCAGAGTGAAGTTAAGCTGGGGAAGGTGGAGGCGGAGAGAGGTGTTTTAAGATTTTTCTCATTATCCTACTCTGATTTTCATGGTAGTAAATTGCTTTCCCTGAGTCAAGTCTGTTTTGCCTGTGATGGTAATTCCTGAGTGATGTCCCTGTCCTTATCTGGACCCACAAGCATTTTGACATATTTTCTCCTCCCTGTCCTGCTGAGGAGGGGCAGTGGTAGAGTGGCTTTGGTAGGCACCTGGCAGCCAATCAAAGTCAACGCATCACACCATTTACTTATCAAGGTATTATCAATTACAGTAGCAGAGCTTTGTAATAAGATCAGCTTCCCTTGATGCCAGTAACAGTTTTGCCATGTTTTCCAAGGGTGCACAGTGCATGCCAATCAAATGCCAATGGCAGCTGCTATGAATTTGAGGAGATCGACACATCTGAAGCGTACACTGAACGACACTGTAACACTAAAAGCTTTACTTGGCAATGTTTAATATGTCACCTCCCCCTGCCCAAGGGCGCAACAAACTCTCTAAAACCAACAAAAGCAGCCTGGAAGAAGCATAATCACAAAGTATTTCCAGTGGAAAAGGTAACACTTTGAATTGCCCCTCCGAGGAAGCCTGCTTCTCTCAGCTTACTGCAGTATTCTTAAGTAGGGCCCTGATAGTTCTTCCACGTGGCCTTGTTCAAATCATCGCTCCTGCTGAAGGAAGAGCAGCAAAAGTAGTGCTGTAAAATAAAGGGCCATGAACAAGGAATGGAAATAGACCTAGAAAGGAAATAACTCTGTAAGAGCCCCACCACTGCGGATGAAGCTCGCTTTACAGAGAGCAGCAAGATGCCCACCTTCCTCACTGCTCCCCCTTTACTGTTCCTCACCTCCTGATACTTCCTAAAATGATTCTTTTCTTACTCTGCTGAGTTTTGTCCTGTGATACATGCTGTGTAAATTCCAGCCTACCAAATAAAACCAGGATCAAACACTAAACTGACTTATTCAGCCAATGCATCTGGGGAGGTTTTTCTGACAAACACATTTTTATTTTATTTTGTAATTCAGCTGACCTACAAAGCATGGGGGGCTAGCAGTTACTGATGTAAAAAGCATATTAGACTAATAACAAGTGTTCCTGAACAAACTTGTGAGAGGACTACAGTCCTCTTCAACACCATGTAAATTCAAATTTGTCGCAGTTTAGTGTTGGATGTGTAGGTACCTGAAGGCTCTTCTGTCCCCCACCCCACTGCCCAATACAATCTCCAAAACCACTGCTGTGTGTACAGGTAAGCAAACAGTCAGATTAAGCTCACTGAAGACAGCAACAGTGGTTAAAAGATAAATACTATTAACATGCAGTGCTACTCCTACACCAACAGCTGCTAAGCCCTCAGAAAAGCATAAACAAACTAATTAGACACCGAAAAATCTTCTGTGGATGATGTCCATCCACGCATTGTACCATCCTCTTCGACAAGCAAGGGGAAAAGGGAATCAACACCATTTCGCTTGCAAGTCTATGACCTAGTCACCAGTGACCTCGATCTAAGTAGCACGGTACCTTTACCTACAGGTATGCGCAGAGGTACACAAGCACATCTGGCTGCCACATTAACAGGATACAAATTCCATCGATTTCATTGCACTGTCTTTCAAGAAAACCTGGTGGGGTTTTGTTTTTTGGTTTTTTTGCATTAATAAGAGCTGTAGCAGTCTAAAAATTCCCAAAGGAATGCGTGGGAGCTCGTGTAACCTGTGTAATAACACTCTTGATTGTCTGATTGTGAACTTTTCAATGCCTATAATGGCATATTGAAGACAAGTCATTGTACAAAGTGAGAGCACCTATTAAAATTTAATTACAGTATTTCTACGATTGTTTCCAAAACCCTGCAATGCTGTGTACATTTCCTGGCATGTATGCAAGGGTACTATCCAACATTTAGCTGGAAGAGTAAAAATCCTTACTGAACAATTTAACTGGGGAGAAGAAGGTGTAAAGGGGAAAGAAGAATTCTACAATATCCGAGATGACTGTTGCAAGGCAGCCAACTTTGTCAGCAATCATGCATATGGACTATGAAACTGTGTCTACTTCTTTCTGCTTATTAGATTTCATTCTGTTCAGATGGATGTTAACTCTGGGCACCTCAGTTTCTTCCTTTTCAATTTCAGCAATCATACCACGACACAGGCATGGACCAAAGCTGGGTGTTTCATTAGATCTGGTGCTACATAAGGCTTTTCACTGAATGATTTTATTCCTCTCCAAAACCCAGATTTGTTTGCTTTTCAGCTCAAAGGTATATATATGAATTGCACAATTATATGCACAGAAGATTCGGTTTTCAAAACAAGACCCACCAAAGCATCCAGTAAGAATGGCTGCTGGCTTCAGTAACAGCAGAATCAGACCAGAAATGCTGCAGAATAGATCCTTCTACAGTGATGCAGCTCAGTTTTAATCACCTTATTAGTGATGGTTCTAGTGTAGGTCAGGATGAACTCTGACACAGATTTTAATGACATATTAGAGGTATAGGTAGTATCAAGAACAGTCTTCCAAATTTTGCAAAAGTGTAGAGAGTGAGAATCGAAAAGAAACAAGAAATAGGCCTGGAGTGAATTTAATGCTGATGAAGTAGCCAGGATTTTCTCCCAGCCATAGGTTCTCCTAAGCTCACAGATCTGCAAAGTCATAATTGTATTTTCTTCTTGTTCATTTAAGAAATATCTTGTATATTCTTAGTGATGTGTAAAAACTACTTATTAATGACCTGCAACTTTTCCATTGGCCGTGGGGCACTGCCATTTCCACAATGCCAAAAGCTATTTCAAGTGTTTTGTAGAGTCACTTACTGCTCAGTGGAGTTAAAACAAATGGAGGATTTTAAATTTTACTATACTTCATGTAGACAAGAATTTCAAACCAGAGAACTGTGAAAGTCTTGGTGGATTTAAGAATTAGTGAAATAATTTGTGGCCAGCAGGAGGAGGGAAGTGAATGTCCCCCTGTTTGCAGCACTGGTGAGGCTGCACCTTCAGTACTGCGTTCAGTTGTGGGCCCCTCACTATAAGAAGGACATTGAGGTGCTGGAGCACATCCAAAGAAGGGCAACGCAGCTGGTGAAGGGTCTAGAGAACAAGGGTTATGAGGAGCAGAGCTCTCCCTACAACAGAAGAAGAGCACTGATTTACATCAAATATTGGGTCACTCATCTGCTCTCGGGGTGACGTTAGGGTATGTATTCTACTGTTTACTGAGAGCAGTTGGAATATTCCCTCCACCTTAAAGATCCTAGGCACTACCGTAATCTTTACATTTATAGTAACTTGCCAGCTTCTGCTTTTATTTAAAGTAAGTTCTAATTGTACATGGGATTTTAGGTCTCAGTTTGTATTTGTAATACAGTATTCTCCTACAGATTTTTCAAGGAAAGCTGAGAAAACACTATTTTTTTTAAGAATGCAAGTGAAGAGGTAGAAATTTTTTTTCTTCTTTAGTGACAGAGCAATAATTTAAAACAAAGAGGTAACAACACGTAGTACTTGAAAAGAGACATTTTCATTCAAACACTTGTATTGTATTTCCACCCGAGTCAGAATTATAAAATATGCCCCATGAGTTCCATCATTTAATTTTTATCATTCAATATTTTCACATCAAAGATTTTCACTAATACATAATTCCTATAGGAATATTACAGGATTATTTGCAAAATACTCTCTTCTTTTCTCCCCTTGAGTTTTCCATTCTAAGCAAGAAATGATGCTGCTAGTATTTGGATGAGCTCCAGGAGGAGGAGTAGCCTAACAGCATATGTGCTGGATGAGAAAGGATTACAGACAACAGAATACACTATATGCATATGCTTACTTCAAAAAAAATCTCCTGCTCTTGCAATACAGGCGTTTTCACTGTTGTTCCCTGCTGCCTGCTCTAATGAACAAGTTATACTCGTCACCTTTATAGAACCTGTCTTACAACAGATTTGTGCAGTGAAGATATTAATTGCAGCAGCATGCCATACTAACAGAAGGAGTTATCCTTACCCCTACGTACACTGTTAGTCAGTCATTTAGCATGCCAGTGAATCTGTAGATTTAACTTTCTGCAGATTTCATTTCTTGTAAGAGAACATCAGATGTTTTCCTCTTTCCAGTAGGCTACACTTATCCTGCTAGCTCGTGTGAGAGCCTTGTGAACAACATACAGTACACAAGCAGTAGCTTGTGTCTATAGAGACCCCACAAAAAGACCCATAGCAATGAAAGAAATCTAGATTTTGACACTGAAATACCCCGGTTTGGGGTAAATGAATGGTGCTCTCTCCTCTTTTTCATTTCCTGCTCTTTAACAAAATTAACCAGCTTGCAGTGCATGGTATTTGCACTCTTCCACCTGGCTATGGAGCAGGAGGTCTGCGAGCTGGAGCCCAACTCACAGTCAGGCTGTAAGGGAAAGCATTTTATAGCCTAGGAAGCAGAGAAGCCTTTAAATAATAATAATTTAAAAAATCAATAAAAGAAAATAATCCAAACAGCTCGGGGTGAGGAAAAGTGAGCTCCACAAGCTAGGTAAAAAGTTCCTACCTTATTCCCCAATGTTCTGTGGGATTCATGGAGATGCGAGTTCTGCCCCCCATCCTTTCATCTGATGGGAGCAGGAGCCCAGAAAGTAGCAGATTAACCATATACTGTAAGGTTTCCATTCATTCATGGAATATGTAGTTTTTCAGATGTACACCATATATTTGACTGTGATCGTCTGGCCACAAGAGTCTACCAGAGCAACAGCAGAAGAAATATCAATTGTTAAGTTTAAAGTCTACTGACTCAGAACTTAATCCCATGGTCTACAAATACACAAGGCAAACACTACCTTAGTTATGCGGCACTACATGCCTAAATTGCTCTTCCAGGCAACAGGCAAGAAAGTACACACACGTACCTTACTGAGTGTCTCATATCTATATATTCTGGGTCAAGTTTTGCTGAAGACTTTATGGTTATCAAATACCATGTAGCATTATGGGCTTCTGTATATTGAACTTCTTTGCTTGTCCAGCAAGATAAATGTATCATGTCAAATATTTCCAACTCCTTATCCTTGTAATCCTGAATAAATTTTATATACTTAGTTTCAGCATAATTTTTTTTTTTTTTCATCAGCAGAACTTACTAAAAACCTCACAATGTAGTACCCAAAACTGAAGAGGCTAGATCTCAATTTAAAGAGCACAAAAAGGCACGAAAGAAAGATTGGGTAATGTTTAAGCCAATGAAAGTATGAGTCATTATTATATAACAAGCAAGTTGGGTATGATCTGATATTTTAAGCTGGAGAAGGGATAGGTTGAGAGGGGAAGAGAGCACAGAAGTGGGAGTCAACAGGGGATCTGAGGTAAAGTAAGTGGGTATGTAAAAGTTTAGGAGCACTAATAGGAACTTGTATGTCCCCTTAATTCTTGTTTTCCTACATTTTTTTTAAGTCTCAGGTAGAGCTCTTAAAAAACGTTACCTCTGTTTTCAACTCAAGAGATGAAGTAACTATTTAAACCATACCAATGTAACTAATTTTCACTAGGTAGCTATTAGGCAACTTCTAGGTAACTTTGACAAACTTCTTCCGTTCATAGAAGACACAGCTGGGTAGAAATTAGTCTCTAAAAATACTTTCACACAACCTGCTTGTTTTCTAGTCACTGTCTTCTTATGTTATGCTCATTCCATCTGTCAATAGATATGAGTCACACATTCGACCTTTCAGTTTCACTTGCGCACATAAATTTCTTCCAATTTCCTGTGAAACAAACACTTTTAACTCTTTCGGGGCTAGCAATTCACACATACAGCATGCTAGAATGGTTAAGGTGGAAGCAAGCTCTTGTGCCGATACTCTGAGCTTTGCAATCTGCATTACCTTTTGGAAGCAGATTGTCTCTTTGCTCTGCTGACCACCCTTCTGCCCACCCTACCATTTTCACTGAAAAACTAGCAAATATGTGGAGCTCCAGTTTAAAAACCACAGTCCAACTGTATTTTCAAAGAAAGCTAAAGAGCAGAGACAGAGATACAAGTCACTCGTGACATTACATGTCATGATCAGAGATTCACTGAAGGAAAGCTATAATTTTACCAGCTTTAAATCTGCAGCAGGCAACATTTGGTTCAAAGCTAACTTAAAAATAAAGACTCATGCTTGCCCAAATGCTACCCACTGACATAAATCATGATGCCTTTACCAACAGATCCTATTTTTTTCCTCCCCAAACACAATAAACACCTCCAGTATGAACAAAGAAGGAACATGGCCACAAAGAACACGGAAAAATGTGAAAGCTAGAGCATTATTCTGGGATTTGGCTTACTCCTTCTTTCAGCAATTGTACACAATTTTGTTTAATATTTCAGGGAGCTTTCAAGACAAAGAGAAAACAAAATTATCAGTTTTAATAAGAACCAGAAGCTACACTACTGAAAGAGAGACCAAATTCTGCACAGTGATCTAGTAAAGGAGGACAGACTTGACATGTACAGTTTGTTGGCAGACCCCATTCGTGAGCTCGTTTAACTCATTATTGTTGAAACAGCAGCTTAGGGCAAGATGCTTTAACAGAACTTGCAGTCCATTTCAATAAGCATTCCAATGGAATACAAGGGTCTGTGGTTTGGACTTATGGTTCCCTTCCAAAACACACCAGACTTGGACCAACTGTAGTATTGTCCCATCAAAACTACTTTAACCATCTAAGCAAAATCCCTTTCCACTAGTGATTGAGATTTCTCCATCTATAGTAACAAGAGGACACTTAATGGAGAAAATAGGATGCCAACCCTGAAGTTCAAAGCCCACAGTTGCTGGAAGGGGTGAGTGGATGAGCTACGGCTGAGGCGACACTGGAACTTCTCAGGCTTCTATGCCTGTACAGCAATGTGACAACCTAAAGAGACCAGGTTTCGCACTGCCATGTGAGAGAATTGCTTTAGAGAACACTGTAAAATGCGGAAGCACCCAGAAAACCCACTATTGACTTATGGGTGAAGATGGAATTTTTTGACTTTTGGTCTTTGGTATGTTAGCATTAAAATAACATGGAATGCATGACCTGTTGATACAATGGATATGTGCTTCCAGTCACCTATTTAAGTACATACTAATCAAACTAATGAACCCAAGATGACATCATAGATGCACATGTGTGGTCTTTATGTTAAAAAAAAAAAAAAAATTCTTCCTTCTTCACAGACAACGCCACACATTCAAAGGATTAACGTTACTTTTGGTGACTTACCCTCACTGCCAGCTTAGGGAAAACAACTAAAGAAAAAAGAATTTTCAAGTGCTGCTGAGGTCACTGGCAGGCAACAGCTTGTACATTGGTTCCTGAACTAAAGGGAAAAAAAGGCTGTATATGGACAACACCAAAACCAGAGACTAAAATTAGCAATAAGCAATATTCGTTACTGGGGGCTTTTTTTTTGTTTTGTTAAGTGGGGGTGGAGTAGCGGGGTTGTTGGGGTTTTTGTTCGTGTTTGGTTTTGTATAGCATGAAGACCCATACCAGCTACATTTATATGCTAATATGTTGGTCATTAGGTGCCTTTAGGCTAAATTAAAATTATCATTCCCCAGGTTCTTCATATTCATTAGTTCAGATAAACTCACCATCGACATACACCTGATAGTAACATCTACAGTGTTAAAAAAAGCAGGAAAAAAACCCCATTGAGCAATGGCTCTGATTTAACAGGCAGCTTTTCTGTGTCAAACTGAGTCTTTGAAAAACGTTGATACACGGTCCATCTACAGATCTATACACTGTCTACTATTGCTTTCTTAAGGCTTCAAATCTCTCAGCAATTTTTCCTCAACTTCCAAAAGCATAAGCATCCATTATTGCTCAAACTTCTTCTCATTGAAGTCAACTGAATTTCGAAGATGACTGTCAGAACACGTGTGACGACACAGCAACCTAGCCAGACTGTTCTGAAGTTAGTGTGTATTTGCTTCTCCACAAAATCCTGATTGATCTGATTTGTGGCAAGACCAAATTTTTATTTCACAAATCAGGCAGAGAAAAGAAGTACTTAAATACATTCATAATATAGATCAACAAAGGAAAGTTAATATGAAGATTTCAAATAAATGCTTTACAGGAGTCCATTACTGTTCAAATTTATTGAGTGTTAATTATGAAACTGTGACCTAAAATACAGACTCTAATTTAAGGCTAATTTAAAATACAAATAAGTACTTTACATGTTTTAACCTTGCCCCAAATTAGTTACAGCCAGTGAGCTTTAGATTAGAATCAGAGTAAATATGTTATTTTAAGAGCCTGATTTAATAATTTTTTAGTAAAACCCAAGACAACCAGCATAAACAGAATGAAGGAATGACTCAAAGACAGTCTGCACTAAGTTTCTCTAAAAGGGCCCTCTACAAAAAACAGGCAAGTGGTCCAGATATTGGTAACAGTCACATTAAGAATGAGAAATCCATGGTTCTAGATTCTTTACCAGATATGCATTCGCATCAGGTGACTCACCACATGATATGAATTTTGCAGCAAAAAAATAGGTCCGGTGACTACAGTCTTCTTTTATTTGTACTGGATAATTCCTAACTAGGGAAAGCAAAATTTCCCAGCAGTCTTTCAGGTTGAAATTCTTAACTGAGGCAATATGAATAACATAAGCCTTTAACTCCATAGTGGGAGTTAGAAAACTATTTTACTATTAAAAAAAAAAAAGAAGCATCCTACATTACTGTCATTTTTCATGAAGTTTCTAAAAAAGTTTAGAAACAAAACAAAAAAAACACAGCACTGTGTGTGTTTATTCTTTCCTGATAGTTACTTAACAGATGGAACTGGTCCGAACCAATCAATAATTGACCAAGTGTTATTTTCAGCAATATTTTCCAACCACAGCTACTAAGACATTTATTGCAAACAGAGAAGGAAGAACTTAACCAAGGTATCCAGACAGCAACAAATTTCACTTTCTGCAGGTTGTTCTGGAACCTTAAGTTTAACCAAATGATGCAGAATGGGAATAGACAGCTTATGATTTAGCATACCAACATGCCCAGACACCTTCATCTGCATGCTGGCAGAGTTCTACAGCTAGAAGCTGCATTAAAATTGATGAAAGACAACATAACTTCTGTTGGATGATTCTGTGCATCTTTGAGTTGACAAAACAATGCAGTACTCCTAATTTCTGTTCAGGAGAAAGTCTCCCAAATATTTTCCTTGGTTTATTTAGTGAAATGCCTTTGCTCTACAAAACTTGATTTCCTGTTTTGATGCTGTTTCACTGTTTCCATTCTTAGCTCTTTGCAACCACAGACCTAGTAATTAAACCACCATTCATAGCAGGTTAGTGACACAAAATTATTTCCTAAAAGTAAAGGGCATGGAAGACATTTAAAATCCTTCAAGTCAGATCACTGTAGAAATCCCACAACCAGTGAAGGTTTAAAAAAAAATCATACACTAAAACAAGTACCTTTAGTGATTAGTTATTACATATACAAGACAATGTTAGACTAGTGTGCTTCATATATGCGTACAGGTGCACTGCAGAGCAGGAAGGCAATCTGCATGATTGCATGGGATGGCAGAAAGGCTTTGAGTTGGATTGGGGGAGTTGTAACTGTTCTGGATGGCTTCACTACACAGCAAAGGCAGTTGTTCTGTTAGTACTAATTAAGCCTTGGGGAACAATTTGCTGAAGTAGTTGGAGAAAATTTGGATGAGAGCAAAAGAGGAATTTTAATGTTTTAATCTCAAGAAGAAGCAGAAAACTTTCAAGTTCCAAACTTCTGGGATTCCAGCATAGGAGCCAAATGACGGATCCCGCAAAGAGCAAGACCTCTCAGCTTTTCACTGAAGCTGACAGATGTTTGCAGCACGCTGCAGGATTGAGTCCTTTTAATGCAGGTCCACTACTACATTAAAATTATTTTTATTAACTGCATCCTCTTATATAGTTGTACTATCACAGAATACTCTTCTGTTTGTCCAGGTGGCGTTCGGGAGTTTATGGCTGTATGTGAGGAGTACCCCATGTAGTGTTTTTTACTCATTAAAGATTTTTCTGTTCCTTTTTCAAACGCTTGTTAACAAATGAAGGAACCATGACCCTTCCAGCAAGGAAGTTCCTATAACTATTTGATTTCATTAATGACAGCCCTCCCAGCAACAGCACTGAAGGCTGTACCCTCATGCTGTCATGTGAGCTTGTATCAAAGATGGACTACTAGCACAGGTAGCGTCTGATCTTTCACCTCAATGTGAATTTGGGTGATGCCTGTTTTTTCTTCTAGGTCATAACTTAGAGAACTGAGAACAGATAAAAGGCAGACAAGATAAGAGACTGCTTGTTTCTTTGCTGACAGAAAAAGTGGCAAACTGGGAGGCTGTCTAGGGATCAAGAGAAAAAACTCACTGCCAAGGGAGGCAGAGGGGGAAAAAAAGGGAGAAGGTGTTTTCTAGATTGGCCACCTGATTTAGAGCTGAGAGAGAAACAGAAACAAGCTGTGAGATACAAACACCACCAACTTTGTTATGGATTCGCAAGGGGTAAAATCAGACGAGAATAGTGAATCATCTGAGGGCAGGCAAGAGAGATGCAAGTGTACACAGATCTGTGTATTTGGAGACAACTTTTTGCTCAGATAATATTTTAGAACACTGGAGATGAAAAGAATTCCATTTTTTAGAGTCCAAAGAGTCTCAACACTTTATAATCCAGAGGAAGACATACTTCAGAAAAATAAAGTTGGACTCCTTGCTGGGCAACACCATGGAAGCAGATAAAAAAAAATTGTTTCATTTTTTCAAACACAGATGTCCCTCCCTATTTTGACTTCCTGGATGCCTTTAGTTGCAAAAGAAAAGTTCAGCACCAACACATGTAATTTTACCAAATCCCATTCTTCTGTTGAAGTATCCTCTCCCACAACTCTATAAGTATTTCCATAATTTATAATTTTGCAAACTTCCCACGTATCTCTAATTCTCTTCATTACATTTCTTTCCTACACACCCTATCTTCCTTCACTCACATCCAACCAACATCTCTGCTTCTACATCTCTCTGCAATTCTGTCGTTCCTTGACCTTGCTTGCAGTCACTGATGCTCTTTGCTCTCAATTTGCATTTCTACACACATCACCTGTGCACTAACCTTCTTACCTCCCTGCCACAGAAGACAGCAGCTTCTTCCTGCTATCATGAATTGGAGTTATCTTTCCTTGAACCAGCTTCTCTTTGTTCCATCAGGGAACAATGCAGTAAAGTGACCATCTTGTCTAAGGACAACCTAAGCTTCTCTTCTCATAGGGGGAAGGGCCATAGTAATCATTTTAAGAGTGTAAAGGAAAAGGTAGTCACCAAGTTTGCTACTGAAGTAAGACTTTCCTGTCCTAACTCATGGTAGGTACATTTGGAATTAATACGAAATTTCTAGATAATGGATGTGCATGTTTAAATAAACATATACAATATGTTTTATTTTCCTTGAAAAGAAAAGAAACAAAACTCAAACACAAAAAAAAGCCCAAACCCAATCTTAACTAAGTGATGTTCAACACTGAAATCCTCAGGAGCTTAGTGGTTGTTTAATTATTTGATTCACAAAATAGTTTTCTTTATGCAAAATGAAACCACCTAACCCTAAAGTACCCAAATACATTTGGGGATTCTGCTCTTAGTACCCAGAGGCCACAGTCTGCCCAGGCACCAGGCAGGACAGAACAGCAGCTTTTGTTTCAGGGAACAAAAGGCTCTCAGATTTATGGGTACATCTAGAGTTTTAGCAAAAACAACAACTGTGCCTGGGAAGCCCCCAAAACCTCCTCAGTCCCTCAAGAGTCTAAGAAGTGACTCACTGAAACGCCTAGAGGATCTACTTTCAAGTAATTTCACCTCAATCAATTATCCAAGAACTTGTTATTAAATTTATTTTTAAACACAGATTGTGCTCTAATTTTGGGAAGCATGATACTTGTTATGCAGAAGAGAAGCTGTTGAAGCTTTTTCTCAAAGGAAGGGACTGATGCACGCCTGACGATGAGGTTGTCTTCTGAACTTCCAGGATGTGAACTGCCTTTTAGTTGTCATCTTCCATAAAGCCAAGGCTCAGAAAACCCAAAGGCAAAAATGGTAGCAAAAAAAAAATATCAGCTGACTCAGTAAGCAAGGAAGAGCTAGTTTAGAGCTTCAGCATTAAGAGAGCAGTGGTGTTATTCCGCTAAGCAGAAAAAAGTACAGCAAATAGGAAAAAAAAATTAAAAATCTGGTTACTCAGTGTTTCTCCACAAATTAATTTCATACTACGTCAAAGTTTTGCATAAGACTTTTGTGCCATGTAAAACTTTCTTTGAAGGTTCAAATGACCTATAGTTATACACAGCCTCCTACACAAAGGAAAACAGCAATTCGGACACAGTCTGAGGGATAAAGTCTTTTAAACCAAGATCTTAATTAATACTCATAGAAACCATTTATCTGTTTCAACAGATCAAGGATAACAAAAGATTATGGAACAAATTAACAACCCAACAGATAACAAAAACATCAGTAAAACTGGATAAATTATGAAAGTTTACCCAAAAGAAGCTTGGCAAAAATGCCCGTCTTGTTCACAGAGTTAGAATTCAATAGTTCAAGTCCAGCACTATCCTATCACACGTTTTGCTTGTGTAATTAAAGAAATGAAGTAACTGAATAAGTATTAAATGGTTTTGTACATCTTGCTTTGGGACAGTAATTCTCTTTCATAAGACTTTTTCTACCTTAAGTACCTCGTAATGATCTTCTTCGAGCAACAGATTATTTTTTCATTAAAAATCAATGTCACACATGTAATTTGGGTAAAAGTCCAAGGATTAACACTGAGCTTTAACATCATCGTTTATACATAGCTAACACTTGTCCACCTGCTTAGACCAAGAAAGTCTGAAAGAATGTGATGTACTGAAGATGTACCAGGGCCTAGAAAATCTGCAGTGAGGGACAGATGAACCAGAATATAACAGCATATCTAACACCAGTTAGATTTACCTTGTCATCCTCACTTTAAATTTAGAGGTCTTCAAGAGGAAAAGCTGATACCATCAGAAGTTAGAGGTAAGAGCAGGTATAGAATCAGCTGAAAGACTGTGTTTATAGCCAAGCCTCTCGAGTCACTGCAAAGGCCATGTGTAGTTAAGACACAATACAGAGACAGGCAAGAAGTATAGATAAGATTTGCGGTTTAGGAGAGTTGAGTTGCTTGGAGCCCTGGGCAGCTTAGATAGATACTAGAAATAGAACATGGTTCATGTTATAGCCTGGCATTTGGAGGTGTTAAAACCAGATTTCAGGCTGACTTAGAGCACAGAGCACCTTGATCCCCAAACTGAAGTAATTACTTCAACCTACAGGAACCTTGAGAGAGATTGAAGAGTAAAACTGATGCAGGTTTTTAGGGTTAGGCCTGCAGTCTGGAAGCTTAAAATTAACCAAAAAAAAAAAAAAATCCAAATTGCATGGACAAGAGCAATGCTTACGACTCAATCTCACAGGATAAGCAAAGGTAGTAAGGAAATATTTAGAATATAAGTTCAGTTCGGACATAGCTGCAAATAAATTTTAGAATTGTCAGGAGATTAGGATGAAGGCTGTGATTCACTTGTGATCTGGATTATGCCCTAGGAAGGCAGAAGTTCCTAGGTTACTAGGCTGTACAGCTTAGGGTGGGAATGGAGATAAAAGTTGTGAAATTCAGTGATTAAGAGCTAGATTTATATCTCAGTGCTGAAAAGGCCACAGGTCTACAAGAATTGATGCTGGCAGAAGCCAGGATTAAGTTTGAGATAGGCAGAAATCCCTGAGCTTGGCAAAGAAAAAAGTGGCAGCTTCCTTAAGAGATTTAAGGCATGTACCAGGTTGTAAATGGGTAAAATAACAGTGTAATAGAGATTTGAAAGCGTCACAAGGATCAAAAGTTTTTTGGTGAAAGACTTAACAACAGTGTGGGTCATCTCATTAGCCAGGGAAGAAAGACCAGGCAACATTCAAGACAATTATGTGAGCACCTCAAAGAATGGAAGTTAAAAACATTCTTGCTACCTCCATTTAACAGTACTTACTCTGTAGATGGCCTGATTCCCCAAGATAACACTTCGTAAGTAGAAAATAAACACAGAAGTTGTAACAGCACTGTACAAGTTATGAGCCACAGCTCAGCATGACTGTTGTAATTAAATCCCAAGTCTTGATTTCTGCATTCTCATGTCCCAGGCAATGACCAGAAGCACTTAGATATGTGAAAGACTCTTTTCACCTTTTCAGGAAACATTTATATTAAAATAAACATGGAAAAGTAAATAGCATTATACCCAAAATTAAGGAGACCAGATTCTCCCTCTGTCTAGGTTAGGGGACTGGAAATAATACAAGTAAAAATGGTAAAAGGAAGCACTGCAGGCAAAATTATATGTTCATTTTAAGGTTTGTTATTTTTTTTAACTCTGGGAAGTGAAGAGAATAAGCATCACATTTTCTTCCCCCTGAAAGAAGTTATGGAATCTCCCCACTGCCTTTATGCACTGTTTTCCATATTTTATAACTCAATTTCATATGAGGATACGCAAATGTCATTATCTAAATTCTGTTAAAAACAAATACAAAGTCAAGTTTGTGTTTAAAGTCAACCCTAACTGAAAGGAACATTTAGAAATAATTCCCAGTTAAAAAAATTCAAATGCTTTACCATGCAGAAAAGATTTTATTAGTATTCAAATTGTTTGTGTTCTCCATATCATTTAGAAATTGTTTATCAAGGAATATTACTGTTAAGGACTTTTAAAGGCATAGATCTTGATTTGACAAGTTCTAGAATAAGTAAAAAAGAAAAGATTTGTACCATCCGAAGTTTAGTAAGACTGTGAAACTAGATAACTTCATCTGGACAATAATATAAACAGCTACATCATCTGCTGCTTCTGTTCAGGCAGCCTTGCTTTGTGAGTGCCGTTTGTTTAGCCACACCACGCAGGTGGATGAAGACTGTTGCAGTTACATAGCCTGCGTGCAGCAATCACACCAGGTCTCAGCA
Source organism: Bucorvus abyssinicus (assembly GCA_009769605.1). Classification (NCBI taxonomy): domain Eukaryota; kingdom Metazoa; phylum Chordata; class Aves; order Bucerotiformes; family Bucorvidae; genus Bucorvus; species Bucorvus abyssinicus. The sequence continues at coordinate 13,394,177 of CM020043.1, read as the reverse complement.
CAAAGGCTGGCTAGTTTCTGATGAAATGTTTTTATCCCAGAAATCCGCTGGCTTAGAGCTTTGTTCTCCACTATTTCTCCACCTACATACCATTCAGACAACCGATGAATCACTAGATCTCGTCACCCCATGGCTGGCAGCATCTCCGAGGTACACAGCACAGCTGTAAATGGCAACTCGGGCCACAAAGCTGCTCAAAGAGCTCACTCCTATTTCCTATTAATGCCTCTGGGCAAGGTTACAAGCCACAGAGACCAGCACAAAACTCATCCAGACATAAACTCTTCAAGTGAGTGGGAACCTATAACCACTGTATCAGCAGCAGACAGCACTTTTAGGAAGAAACTGTGAAGTGGCTTCACTTTCTTCTAGGCATCTACTTAGGATGATGGTAGAAAAACCAGCAGTGAATACTCCTATAATGAAACCGGCAACTGGGATGGAGGAAGGAGTAAAGGAAGGCAATGCAGAGAAAGTCACATTTTGTACATTTTATGAACTGTTTTACTGTGTTCCAGGGGGAAGGGGAAAAAATAGTAAAAAAACCCCCAAACTGTCAAGAGGGTTCCTGGTTAAGCCAGACAATCTTGCTTTTCAATGCCCATGATAGAGCCTGGGCACCTCATGGCATTGTTCCATTAACATCTGGCTAGTGAACAGTCTGTGCAACGAAAGGCAAGCTGACTGACATGTCTCATAGGTATTCATTGACTGCACTCGGTATAGGACACCATTCCTGGTCAAACAACTGTTAAGTCACAGGAAACAGCCTTCTTCCCCTTCCCCAGTCAACTACTGCCTTCTGTAAGTAGCAGTTCAGACGAGTGTGTTATTTGAGAAGATGAGACGCTATAGTCAGTGGCTATTCAACAAACAGCAGACCCCCAAAGAACTTCCAAACAACATTCTGCTTTTAAACTTTGCTTAAAAAAAAGCATTTGAGCACCAGCTTAGGTGCTTACCGCTAGAGCTGATTAAAAAGGAACAACGAGATGTAAGACCATCAATAACTGAGCGAGTTCTCCAAGATTGACTTATATACACAGAGGGATCTTTTGCTATCCTGCAGTCAGTGCAGAAAATTCAGAAGTAGTTATGACTGCCCACTATGTGTACAGCTGTATGAAAAATAATTATTTCTTTAAAATGGGGAAATTAATAGGACAGTTTGGATGCTAAATGTAAGGTGTGGGTTTGTAAGGATCGGGTTTAAGCCAGCTTGGCATATGCCTCACTTCAGAGGTAGATTTCTGTGTGTTTTAATACAGAGGTAGAAGAGTTTATGCTTTGTAATTTTTCTCTTTTGACAGAGATAAGTACAACTGACATCATCCACTCCTAAATCCTGGCTCACTAGCAAGTCCATGAACCACTTAAACTACCACTGTGTAGTCCTATTCCTAAGCACAGGACTTGTTTCTGCATAGGACTGAATTTTGCTCCAGTTGACTACAAGAAATAGCTGTTTATTACTTCACTAACATCTCAGATAAGATACTGGGTAGATCTTGAACATCTCCAGAGCATTCCTTCAAGTAAAAAATTATTTGCCTGTTTATGTCCCATGGTTTTGTCTCTAGTTTCAAAGTGGAAGCCCCAGATTTGATGGTGCTACCACCCAAGTGAATTCTTAGTGCTAGAACTCCAACATCTAATTATCCTCTATCTGGAAACTGAAGGAGAAACAACAGCAAGATCTTGTATTGCCACAAAGCAGCACAGAAAATGTATCAAATCTGAAAAGACAGCCTAAGCCATGTGGCTCCTTCTTTTGCAGTGCCAAACATCTCTTATTACTCTGATTCTGATGGAAGCATTGCTGGAGAAGTCACTTCACACCTGCAGAAGTACCTTTGTTGAAAAATGGAGTGGGTAAAAGCATAAAACATTCTTATTGCTCAAGTTTCCTCACAGAACCAGTATCTGGCTGCAGGGCACTTCCACCTACAGATCAACATAAAAGAGATCCTGCTGTATATATGCTGTCCTCCCCCACTGGGCAGGAGAAATGGGAGAGGGGAATTCTTTAGTTACTACTCTGCCTAAGTGGAAGACAGACATTCCCGTAAAACTGTGTGTGGGAGCATTTCACAGTGAAACCAAAACACTGTTAAAAGTAAATTCAGTGAACTACTTCTCATGCAGTGCTGCTATATGAAAAGACAAGGATATTTTATTATACACACCCAAACTGCCAGACACCAATACCACTGCGGATCCAGGAGGCCACCAGAGAGCTAGCACTCCTTTTGTCTACAGGATCCCACTATTGAGGCTGTAGACCAAGTCATACCTTTCCATGCCAGTCCCAAACTACCCCTTATCAACCAAAGGAGCTGAGAGCAATATGTACCTTGTTGCCTAAGATTCTATGTAACTGGTTTAGTCTAATTAAACTCTTGTTTAGAGATTATATAATCAGCCAGAATAAATTGACACAGCACCCTTGACTTTCAAATTAGACCAAATTTATGCTGCTAAAAGAAGGAACATGAACTGGCCTTACAGCATTGCCATACAATTGATGAACTTCTGTGCCAAGTCTGGTTCATGACAAAAATTCATTGCACCTGCTTGCTCCATGCTGAATCAGTCCAAGCACAGATCGAAGTGATAGAAGGTCTTACTACAACTATGAGGTGCTGCATTTTTAATAGAGTCATGTTGTTACAATGGGTAGGTACCTCAATAACACCAAGAGTAACATGGTATTGTTTTGTTTTTCCAAGTTCTATCCTCAATATGACAAAATGATGAAGGTTTATTCTCCACCTTATGCTCAGACCAAGTTGACAAAATTGAAATACTTGAAGTTTAATCTAATTGATTTTCCACCCACCAAGAGCAATAGTTACCACTAAAAATCAATGCCAATCTCTAAACTCGCACCCTTTTTGATCACATTTGACTGTTGTGTAACAAGTTATACTGAAAAGTGACAAAGGGAAGGGGAAAAGGCAACAAAAGAAATAATGTGGTCAAGACCATCACACCCTTCATAATAAACACTTAAAGCATCAAAATACTAGTGACAAAATAATTCTGCCTGGCAGTAAAGCGATGTTGGCTCTTTAGGACACTGGTATCCTAGAGCTGGCCTGTACTCCTACTCCATACCAAAGGGAAACAGAAACTTACAGCATTGCAATTCTGTGAATGCCAACAGAGTAGAACTGAAGCTTCACACTTGGCCTGAGCAAGTCCAGCTACTGCTTATCTGCCATTTCTGGAAGAGCTACCCCAGAAAACAAACTCTTCCATTAAGCCTCAACGTGCCTTCACATCTCAACAATTTGCAACTATTCCGACTCAGATTTCTGTGTCCTTGAGGGCATACAGATTAATCTTTGCAGAAAATATTTAAAGAAATGTTGATTTTTAAACTCTAGTACCATGACCACACTATATTCTTAGGGCAATCTAAGAGAACGACAGCTGTGTCCATTGGCTAGGCACTCAGGTATTGTTTATAAGGGATGCTCGCTTCTTGGGAGCCAGTTTCACAAGTTACATTCAAGATGCCATTACAAAGATAAAAACACTAAAGATATGACAAATAGGTATTAGCTGTGAACATTAATCCTTTACAATTATTGGCTCACACACAAAGTGATAAGCTTTGTGTAAGAAAATGCTAAACACTCTCCCCGAGGGCATGCCACTGTTTCTGAAGCCAAATCAAGAGAAGCTTCAGCTTCTATTATTCCACAATTTTGCAGTTATTTCTATGGGGAGATATTCACTGTTTCCATAAAGAAACCTAATGTGCTCATCACACACTGGACACATTGGCCAAGAAGTATTCCTGGAGCCAGCACAACCATGTAGAAAAAGTCAAGCTTTTGCCTTATTATCAGCATTGGATAAAGATGGTTTTCACTTATATCAAAAGTTTGATACCTCTTTATTAATACATAACTGGACACAGTTAATTGACCTCCTAACTGATTGTTCTTTGTTGATCTGTATTAACTAACCATAAAGAGCTTTTGTTTAGCAGAAAACAACTCAAATCCTCTCTCTTTAATCCTCATCTGAAATGTAGCACATATCCTTTGTCCCTCAGTACGACTTCTCCCTCAAAGCAGGAAGCGCAGTTCTGATGAAACCATGTTTAATCAGATAGTATGATATACAGGGCACAGCTCTTAAGGTTTGTTACCAATAAATAAAATTTTCCTCAAAGTTGAATGAAACTGCTGATGGACCATGCCACAGAACCGTTACAGTTTATGCTTTTACAGAGTTTTGGTTCAGCCCAATTTTATGGAAACCACCACACTGCTGGTGTTTGCACAGTGTGTTACACTGGCAATTGCATTAGTGATTAGGCCATGGGCACACAGTCACTTTTTAACTGGGTAACAGGATACTATGGGCTGTCTAGCCTATCATAGCTTGAGAAACTGCACTAGCAATGGTTTCTCTGTGAAACTGGCATTCAATTGATACTTGAGTTCAAGTGTGAGTTCAATTTAAACTAGTTAAGGACACAATAATGAGCTTTCCTTCACTAAGGCAGACGCTTCCAAGTGATGAGTAAACCATAAGGAGTCAGTGGTTGGAGCAGGGTCAGTGGAACTGAAAACTGGCTTTACTCTACACTTTCTATTCTGAGCCACCTTAACTTTACCACTAAAACAAATATACAAAGTGAGTATTCACATCCAATAGAATGAAGACATCATCTTTATGCTGATACTTAGCCAGGAGTTAAAAATTTTTTTGTGCATGAGGTGCACTAGAGTTTTTAATCATGAAACTATATTACAAATTATAAATTTTAAATGTAACACTGTATTCTGTGATCCCCATTTAACTCAGTAAATATAATACTGAAGTAGAAACAATTCATGTTGATCAGTTATCAGATAATTTGTAAGGAAAATGCTGCTCAGAATAACTGTTGTGTTATCTGAATTGACATAAGCAAAAAAGTTTCAGTGCTGTAGACATCCTGCCATTCTACACCGTATTAAACAGATTTAGCTGACGCCATAATGAAACTTGTTCCATCACCTTCAGCATTAAGCACTTCATCTTAAAGGTCTTACCACTGAGAGCAAGAGGATGGTCTGACCTGCCAAGACCACCAAAGTCAGATCTCTCCACTGTGCTAGTGAAAACTATAAACAAAGGCACCCTTTGAGCTTGAGAGCAGTACTCCCATCACTCCATACAGGGAACTAGGTCAAAGAAGCCCCAAGGCCTCTGAACTACATCAGCAAGCAGAGGCCCATAAAGGGATATTTCTGCAGCTGAGAATCCCTTGTGCAAAATAACAGCCATTTAACAGTCTCTCTTCAAGACACACCCATGCACTGGATGACAGGAGAAAGGACAATGTCCAAGTTACTCCTCAGTTCAAGAAACATCCTGTTGGCTTACTAGGCTGGTTTGGGGGGGGGTGGGGGGAAGAGTCTATACAAAAGAGATCCCAGTGGATTCAAGAAGAGAGCTCCAGGCTACCCTTTATCGCCAACTGTAGCAATAGCCAAGTATTTTACCCACTGGGGACTGGAAGGAGACCAAACTAATCTCTCATAATTGCTCCAGTCCATTTACCGTTTGATTGCAATGTACTACATCGAATTTTAAACTGCAGTTAGAAAGTTCGATAACCCACTGTTGAAGTCATGGGCCAGCGAGAAAACTCCAACTATGTTTTCTTGCAGGAGGTTATAATAAATTAGGAATTTTATCGGTTTATCAGAGAGCTAGAGGATAAAATTTATTTTAGGTGCAACACAGAATCCACTAGCTTAAATGTTATTAGTGGTAAGCGTATATATACAGGAAAAGAAATAAGCAAGAAAAAACACAACCTGGCACAAAGGAAGCAACAATTCTCTTCTGAAGGAGTGCTTCAGCCTGGGTAAATATTGTAGGCAAACAAGTCTGCAACTTGGCTATCAGAATACATTTATGGAAATGATACAGAGGTGCTCAAATACCTAACCGTTTTCTCCAGGAGCGCTGCGCCTTCTACATATCAATAGACAAATCTCTTCCAGCCTCCCCTGAAATATTCAGGAAATATTAGCACCAGGGCTAATTCTGCCTTCTTAATTACCTTCAAACAAACTGTTTCCAAAATGAGCTGTTTCAGCTTTCCTCATGCTTCCCCAGTTTTGAAAGACTTCTTGTTCATAATTTTATGTCCAGTTTAACTTACAAGAGCATAGCAGGTTGCTAACAGAACCAATCCTCAAAACAAGAAGGTTTCTCCAAAAAGTAATGCTTTTGCTTCGTATAACAAAGAAAACTTCATACACATTTTAGAATACATAGGCATAAATACTTGATTCAGGAATTCTATAAAAATGAGGAATGTACTTTGAGAAGTGTATTTTCAGGGATGGTGATAAATAGCGATTTCAATATCAGCATAATTCATGCAAACATTTGCTGATCAAATTAATTTTTTTCATAAATTAGCCCTGTGAAGTCCATTTTCCCACACTCCCAAACAGAAAACTACCATAAGAACCTGTCTTTCATAATTTTGGAGAGCACATCATTGCAATTCACAGATGAAGATGCAGCAATGACAGAGCTTGTGTCAGGCTTGTGCCCAAAATGCACTCCCCAAAAACAACGCAAAGGATTAGTTTAATAATCATGCCATAGAGTCTCATCAGCTACATTATTTTCCCAAAAAAACTTAATCAGTACCTTAAAACACCATTTCATGCTATGCCTAGCAGTCATACGACAAGCTCAAACAGATACAGGGCCTCCCTCTGCCCTCTCACATTATTATTAGTTCATATCCAAGATCTGCCTCAGTTTGGGAACGAGTCATAGAAGGAAATCAGGCAGGCAGAATAATCACAAATCCAGGACCTTGGACATTCTGAAAACTACCTATTTTTTAAACTGAATTTCAGCAATATTTTGAACGTGTAGGAAATAAGGAGCCAGCACGTTCTCCTCAGCCTCTGTTCCCTCCAGTGTACCGCATTCCCGCTCCCCTCATTTATCTTTCTGGAACGCTTGTCCCCTGTTAACTCAGCCCATCCCAAGTTGCTGTGGCACTAACCTATTTGCAGCTGTCTTATTTTTCACGTAGTTTTTGGTGGGACTTGTACCTGAATTTGTTTTTCTTCATGTTAATCTCTTCAAGGAAGACATTTTCCCCTATTCTTCACATGAACAGGGCCTAGCACAAGAAACTCTAGTCTTGGATAATCTCTGTGTTCTACTGAATAGCAGATTTTAAATGGGTTAAATTAATGGGACACCAATTTATGGAATAATAGCTCAGTATAGTAAAACAAGTGAGACAAATGCTGGTTAAATAGTCCCAGTCTGACCGCACAGAGGAGTATACTGGTAGGGAATTGAGACTATTTCCTTGTAAAAGAGGTGGGGATGGGAACAGAAGAATAACACATTTATGCAGTTTTGATAGACAGTTTCTAGAAGTGTTATTTATAGGCTACCCAAAGTGAGATATTCCAAATGGAGATTATTACAGATATGAGATGAGTAAAGGTAAAACAAAATGAACATCTGTCCAAATCTATAGGAATTCCATAGTCAGAAACCTCCCTAGACACTGAAGACATCGGGACTTCTCCCATTAGCAGCACCAGACCTATGTGGACACAGGAATGAGTGAGTTACCACAGTAGCTTTTAGTGTATTTTTAGGTAGCTTGAGCAGTAGCTCCAAACCTATGGGAGGATTCCCCCGAGAGGGAATCCAGCATGCCACCCTAAGTTCCTACCAACCTGCAAGGACTTACCTAGCACATTACACATAGTTGTAAGTAGAAGAGATACAGTAGAAGAAGATACGTTAGTCATGGTATGTCTTACAATGAGCCATAGAGGAACTAGAGTAATACTCCTTAGGCTCTGAGAAATATAAACTACAAGAAGCAAAGGTAGCAATGGATTACTCACTCAGGTATTTTAGCTGCTTCACTTCCCGTTTGTTTAGCCTTATTTCTGCAGGTACATGTCACACAACAGTTCTCCAGGCGAATCATGAAGTTTTTCAGGAAATAACGCTGCACAGGTAAAACTGAACTGCCCCAACTCCTCATTTATACATTATCAAGGAAAAGAAGGGAAATATCACATCTGTTAAGACTGAAATCAGAGTTACAAAAAACAAGGAAAAAAGAAAAGGAGCAGCCTGTGCTCACATGTTCTGTAACCTGATCCAGGAGGTTAAGTGGTCACAGGTGACCCTGATCTGGGACCCTCATCAAAGGAACCTGCTGAGCTTTACAGCTGCCCCTGGGCTGAACTCAGTATCTGTTCCTAGTTCTCTGTTTTTCTTGTTGAATACACAAAGTTCTGCTATTGCGTTTTTCTTATTTAATCTTGGCATCAAAAAAGTTTGACATTTAAAATAAAGTCTACTAGATCACAGTACTCAGAAAACTAAAAAACCAGCACGTGCTTACAGATATGACAAAACTCAGAAAAAGAAAAGTTTTGTTTTGGTTGGTTTTTGTTTTGTTTTTCTTTTTCCTTTTTAACATTATAACCTTTATCTGTGACTACTGGCAACATTCTCTGATTCCACCCAGTAAACATACAGAGACCCCACACACTCAAACTCCCTTGATTCAACTTACAAATAGATGAAGAGCTTGACAGATTCAATAGATTTTCTTCCTGGTCATGATCCTTCTGAAGTAATGCCTAAGCTTTTTTGCAGCTAGTATCTCAATAGTCTGTCTGTTTAGACTTTCTGTACTCCTACCACAGACTAAGCACGCAGCATCTAGCTGCCCATGCAGCCTCAGAACTCCAGTTCTGCACTTACCAAACTGATGCCAAGGAGTGGTAATTATACTTCAATGACTTTATTGACTGCAAATGATTAAGCCAAGCATGACTGACAAAGGTTTACTGACCACTTCTATTTATAACACGGCACCATTCCATACCCATTCAGAGTTAGCTGCATGTGGTTCTTGCATGAAGCAGTGCTTTACTGCCTCTTAAGTCTTGGGGGCTTTTACAAGAAGGGGGAGTCATCCTTTCATAACTGGTCATAATGTCTTTTGGAAACTTCTCACAGCTGCTCAGATTTTTGAGGAGTGCAACAGAACTGTTGTTGAAAAGCTGTAACTTCTTTCCATTTTCTTGGTTTGGATTAACATATACTGCCATCATGTGGGCAAAGATAATAAGAAAAACTAATTATTCAGTGAAAAGCCTCACCTTGAAAGCCATACCTTCATTTTAAAACATTCTTCTTACTAGCAATATGAGCATGAATTCAAGAACAGAAGGAAGAAAAAAGTTGTTTTGTTTGTTTTTGTTGTCACACCACAGAAAATGTGCCTCGGCTTGAGGACTCAGTGGAAGGACCATAAAGCTGCATTGCAGCTGGGCAGTAACTGGCTAGCACAGGTGGTAAATATCCCAGCTTCAGCACAGCGCTTTAGCTACTGTTTCTCTTGCTCCTTGACTGCACATCCAGACACAAGTGATACAGGGCTGGAGATCAGAGCAACTAGAAAAACACAGAGCAAGCAAAAGACAGGCCGTGATGCAGCAGTGCAAACGCACAGTTTGTACGGGAGTGCCAGTATTGCCAGTCTTTCACCTCATGCACAAAGCTTAAGAAATCCATCAGAACAACCAGCTCCTTTCTACTGGTCACTCCCACTGCCTGTGGGTTCACTCTGTCCTCTGGGCATTGCAAGCAAGTATTTTCCTCTTTCAGTATTAGGGACTTCAACAGCAATACTGTTGCAAGAGATCCAGAGAATAAAGGATGAAAAGAAAAAGAACAACCCTCAAGCATAATTTTTTTTTTTTTTTTACAAACATATCTCAAAAATAACCCAGTAAAATTTAAATACCTCATAAATTTCTTACTATTTTGAAGAGCCTTATCATTGGGGAAAAAAAGTGCAGTTGTCAAATTATGTGTATTTGTACGGACTACTGCTATTTAAAAATATATTTCATAAGACCTGCACAATTTTAAAAAATAAGCCTCTGATATTGTCAAGAATCCCACACCCCACACTGAAATAAGAATATGCTTAAATTCTAGAAATTGTTCTTGAAATACCAGCAGTTTTCAAATTTAACTGTATGGTAGAAAAGTAGGGGGTGTTGGGGGGTGTGTGTGTGTGAAGGTTAAATCTAGATATTAAATGTAGCTTATAAAAAATTAATACTTAAGTCTTCACTAAAGTACTAAAATGTCAAAGTTAAGGCTGAATTTGCCAGCTTCATGGTCTCTTTCTGCATAACCATTATAAGCTGCTTTTCAAGGTCCATCACGTGGAACCAATTAGTGGCATCTGCCTTCACAATGAGTAGCACTGTATTCCAGAAGGGTCCCTCTGAGTAACTTGCTACTCATATTGAGCTCAGTACATCAGGATCTGACAATTAGGTAGTAAAATATAAATAATACATTGATTCCCCTAGTGTGGCAGCTTATCAAGAAGAATGCCTCAAAAGCCATGAAATAAGACTCTTATTCAAGAATCTTACCTAAGGCAGAAAATAACCTTTAACACAAGAGAACTGGATAGGATCTGAGTCCATATGTTATAATCACTCTATAAACACACTTACCTTGCCTAACATAAGCAGCTTACACAAAAATATGCTTATACTGCCACATCAGTGTTACCTGAGAAATCAATATGCACCAACAAGACTGAAAGAATATTTCCCACCTACAGGTGCAACAGTTACCATAGGGACTTTTTTGCTTTACAATAACTATTAATAACTATGTTGTTAGGAAATATGGATTCTAAAAACTTGGTCAGTATAACAGCTTCAGTATTAAGCTTTTTAGTTATTTAGTACACAGAACTAACTTTTCATTCATTCATTTATCTTCTGGGTACCATTTCTGTCCTGTGTTAAAATCAGATCGGTTCCTACAGCAGCCTTTTAATACAGTTGTTCAGGTGCTTCAGAACTTGACATTCACAGCTTGCTACTTTACAAATTACAGCTAGGGGTGATAGATAACCAAATTTATACCAGGTGTAATTGTTAATGTAGCAATAATTCTCTCAATTTAATGGCATTAATTTAGATTAAGATCAGGATACTTCTTTCCATTAAAGGTAACAGCATTGTTCTTTCATTTGCCTTCACACACGAGCTTGACTCACTAGACTAATGGAAAAGAAATTTTAAATAAATTTTCATTAAAACAACAAGACAGGAGAGTTGCAAAAGCATAAGAGAATGAACAAAAAAGGGAGAGGTACAAAATCTAAAGCAAGAGTTCCATCAACTGACAAATTACCTATCTACAACACATAACAATGTCATGACATTTTTGTCAGTAAGAACAAGATTCAAGCTTGAGAGAAAATTCAGGACTCCTCCTAACTCATGGATCAAGCCTATGTACAACACAATAAAAAGAAATGGGAAAAAAAAACGAGCAAGCAGCATTTATTTCTGCTTTTCACTTCAGGGTCTGAGTGTTAATACATTTTATCAACATCCTCATACTCTCCAACAGAGGATATCTTGATAAAAAGTAGTTTGAACAGTGATCCTGGAAGGAGTCCAACATATGTTGCTCGTTTATCAGCAAAAAGTTCACCAGCTTCAGTTTTAGCTCCTCATCTTTCTCACCATTTCCACTGCAAGCAGAAATAATTCTCAGGAAAGTGTATAAAGTTCAAGGAAAACAAATATGAAGCCAAATGTATCACATCTTTACCAAGATGCAGAGAAGCACCAAGTGTTCTCTATTCCTAAGCAAGCTGCTAACTAGATAAAACATAGAACAAAGCAAATACAACTCTGCAGACCTTTTCTCTATGTTTCATTATAAGGCAGAAGTCTGTAAGGCTGTGAAGAGGTTTGGGGTCAGCATCTTCTTACCTTCCCTTAACCTGTATGAGTCATTAAAATTATTCTTTTTTTTTTTTCCTCAGACCACAACACACAACAACAGTGGGATAAATATATGATGTTGGTTAATCAAATCTTCCCATAAGGAGAGACATTTCCATTTTTGTTCCTAACCCTCCTAGATGTGAGCCCATATTTCTTAGTGTTTCTCCGGGCTGTCTGGCCAGTTCCAGTTAATGATCAGAGCTGTCTGAAAAACAGGCAAAAGCTCAACAAATCCCAGCCAGCGGATTCATTGCAGCCCAGAGAACTACAACAATGTTTGAACAGAAGCACCAGCCAAAGGGGCTGTTCACCTGCTCTGCGGCCTATAGCTGAATCCTCAGCAGGAAAGTCCTCTGCAGCTTCCAGAGGAAAGCAAGGAGTTAATACTTTGTAATCTTTACATACCTCAACTCTGGCCCACAGAGTCTGGCTGCTGGCCAGCTGAGCACTTACACAGAACTGAGAGCACTCCAGGCGATGTGCTGTGCTCCCACCCCAGCCACGTCTGCTGCTGTACACAGCCCTCTGCGGGGTAGAACCCAGACCAAAAGCTGAGATACGCAAAGTGCACCAAACTCAGACCAGGATTAGCACTACAATAAAGAGAGCTACAGTCCACAAGCTGACCGTTCAAAAATCACCAAGCTAGGCATCCCTGTCTTACCAAACATTTCAGGGACCAGGACCTATATGCAGGTCTGAAACATTCTACAGTCAAACTAATCCCCTGAAACCCCAGTTAGACAAACAAATCCTGGGGCAGAGGGTACGTTCCTGCAAATACACAGAGTAGCAAAGGTGCAGAAAATATGACCGTTAAGAAAAAATACAAGTCTGTTCTCTACTCCTGCTTTCTCCTGAAGCCTGTACTTAACTGCCTCTCACTCCCAAACAATCCGGGTCTGATTTATCTGTTTCCTCGGGTGATGGAAGAGGATCACAGCTGTTTATGTTATAACCAGTTAAGAGCTATATTGATTTGCATGCAGGAGGCTAAAACTGAAAAGACTGATTAAGAGAACCTTTTTTCAAGGTTTCTGAAATTCCCGCATGGAGGATAGGGTTAATTCTAAGAGGACATGCCATATCAGGTCTTTATTTAAATCATATTTATCCAATTGTAGCCAATAATGAACTTTTGAAAAACCTGTGATTTAGTTCTTATTGCTTATCTTCTTATTAATCTCCTAGAGATCAAGACCTAAAGACAGTTAATAAAACATGAGCCCAAATCTATTGTTTACATCTGAACACACGGAATATACACACTCGTCCATGGAAAGGCTATTCAAAAGCCAGAGATCCGAACAGAGCCGTGAATTCTGCAGCACACCGCTAGAGGGGGCGCAAGGCTACTCCACGGCAACCCCTCCCGGTCTCCACACATCTATTCTTACACGGCTCCAGACAGAGCTGTTAGCTCCGTTACTCCAGTTCTAACGCGTGTGAGCCTGGACTCCAAAGGAATTACTTTAATCCCATGAGTAAGGGCAGTGCTAGTTCAGAATCAGGCACAAAGTCAAATCTGGCTTTCTGTTCTGAATATCCAGCTCCTCCAATGATAAAGTTTCAGCTGCAGCAGCTGTTTTGTGGAAGTTTTGGCTTTTATACCATTTCTCCACATCCAGTGAAGAAGTCATCCTTAACACAACTTTTTAATCAAAAGTAAAAAACTCTAAGCTCTGCTCTGCTCCCACTGAAGACTTAGTACCTTTGGAGGAAACAACGCAGCCACAAGCAAGTTACTGCAAACAGCTCGTCTTTCAAAAAGTCAGGACTCATTGGCTCGCTCCCTTGGAGCCCCTGGGACAAACTCATAAGCTGAAAAAGTCCGCAAGATTCTGCCTGTGGCTCATGCTTTCTTCCAGGCTCTGCAGCCGTCAGCCCAGTGAAAGGCTTTATAAGGAATGGGTAGGGAAAGGGTTTCTCCATTCCTGTTTCTAGGGTGACTAGAATGGAATATGGAAGCCATAGTAAGAGGGCATGAGGAAACTCCAGTTGCATGAAAACATGACATGGGGCTTACCTTCTTGCCCTTTCTCTGCTCTGAATTGCATTATGTACTACTGGGTTTATCCTGCTTTCTTGCACAGGTTATGAAGAAACAAGACTCTACCCAGTGACAGTACAGGGATAAACCTGTGGTTCTACAGTTATTTTTCCTGACTCTGGGAAAGTCCTTTCTACTCTTCAGCCCTAGCCTAGCCAAAACACTCAGTCCTTCTTCTAGATAGGTGGTGTCACAAAACACTGGAAATTAAAAAAGCATCAGAACTAATGGTGTCTAGGTTATGGTTTGGGCTGAGAACCACATGTTGATGGCTTGGGATAGGACCTAAGGCTAGGAAACGTTAGGGCCACCAGGCTACCATAGATCCATAGAGAACATGAGGACGGAGTACACAGTGGAGACAGCATTAGCAGCCAAACTGGGTCAGGTTTCAGAGGATGTCACATTCTTTGTTTGTAGATTACCATAGGAAAAGGCTAACCAGGGCAGACAGAACAGAAATTAGCGAATTGTAGATAAACAAATAGTTTCTATTTGCTATTTTATTCAATTATTAATTGCCGTTACAAAACAGAACCACCTAAGGCTTAAAGCCATTACATTGTCTGACAACAGGCAGCAGAGTTTTCTTGGGACAGACAAGAGAACAGGGAAGATGAAACCCACCCTACTGTTTCAAAAGATGGGAGGGCAAATTATCGTTAAGGGAATTCAGAAATTAAGATTTCGTATGAGCTACTGCATTTAGCAGTCCTTTGAAAGAGGTGTCTTCAGTCCCTTTTTCATTCTTTATACTTCAGGCCTGCCTACTTCCCTATCGACTACTGGATTTTAAGACAAAACTTTATGTAGCCTCTTCTTTAAGAACACTTTCCAAGACTATCCTTACTGTCTTTCTCAGTTATTTTTACTGGAGTTTGGGAGTTATCAGTGACCACACTCAGGACTTTATAAAGTAGCATAGTAATGTTTTCCACTCTTCACAATCCCTTTCCTAAAACTCCTTGTTTTTTATATATGTTGATTATCACGAAGTATCAAGCTTATAATGCCTGAGAATTATTGAGAATTTCTTCCTAAAAGTGACCATCACTTTCTTAAGATTTGTATCACCAGAAGTCTCTCATCTTACTATTCATCTGTTTTTATAGTTTATTTAGGTGTAATGGACATTTTTGTACAACATTCTCTAAGGGGCAACTATTCATTTCTATGCTTCATATGCTACTGTTTAAGCTTTATGTTTTCCAGTCTACAGCAAGATAGGATTTTTCTTTAGTTCAGAACTTCATCAAATATCCATGAGGTACCTAAGATACTGGTAACTATTTATCCATATTCACATGCTCACTGATTTCTTTGAAGAATTCTAACAGATACTGAAGGTAAGATTTCCCTCTGCAGAAGCTGTGTTTTGTTTTTCCCTACATGTTATCATTCTGGTTTGTTATAGTTTCCTACCTTTTCACACTGTATACATTTGTAGTTCCTCAGACTCACTGTCTTCCTCCTGTTCTTCAAATCCTTGTTAAGAGTTAGCATAATCACTTTACTAAGATGCTAACACCTTCTCCTTTAAACACCCTCAAAGAGAAGTGTTCAGAAAACAGAAGCAGCAATTTCATGTTTGATTGCCTGGGAAGCCTTGGGTGTATATCACTGGTCCTACCAATTTGCTAGTCATCATTTTACCAATTTGTCCCAGGACATCTCCAACGGATTCTTCAAACGAAGGCTGTTCCTTCAGACCCATGCTTATAAAGGATGATTCTAAAGAGGAGACTATCCTTATATTGCTACTGCTTACAGCTGTGAAGCTATGCAGAAATGCTACATTAATTTTTCCAACAGAGTAATCTTCTTTGAGTCCTCCCTTTGTACTTCCTCATCCTCACTAAATGCTACGGATTTGTGCACACAGATTCAGACAAAAGCAGATTTGAGACTATGGTCAATGACCTTCTGCAATCAAATCTACAATGTGAAGGTTTTTCGTGCATTTAAGGATCACAACCGTCCAAAAATCACAAAGATTGTTCTTTTTTCCTGGCTGGCTGATTTATTGCATAACCATACTATTACCACCCTGTTTATTATTGCTGGTGGTAACAACAGTTTACCACAAGAGCAGATGTCCTAACCTTTTCTTTTGCAGCCTATTACAGATCCTTTTAAGTCAACTGTCAGGTTCTTTGGCTTTTTTTTTTTTTTAATAGATGCATCTCCTGGGCAATTAATTTCTCTAATCACACTGATGCTTTGATCCAGCTGTAAGTAGAGCTCTGCTCAGTTATAACACACATTTATCATTTGTACAGTAAAACATTATTGTCACTGCAACTCCTTTGTTTTGCTGGGTATCATTATATGCCATAAACACTGAAAAGAAGAAGAAGGACACTCAAAACCATGGTTGCTTAAGCCTCCTGCCATTGCTAGTTACTGTTTAACTCCCTTACAGCCTGGCAACACAGGCTTCCCTCCTTACCTGGAGAGGTATATCCCCTACCTGTTTTCCAGGCAGCCTACTCACGTCTCCTCACATCTCTTAGGTGGAGACCTGAACAGACACACGGTCTCAGTGCACACTGCTCAAGCCATCACTTGGACTTTTTAGCACTCAGTTTCTTAGGAACAGTCTGTTAGCTACCTTCTTTGCAATCATGATTGCATAGAATTTGTATCCTCCATCCCAACCTGTCTTTACAATGTTGTTAGAGTGCATCATCACAGGAAAGCTTTTATCTTTGCTATTGGAACTACAGTGCTCCAAGAAGAATCAGCGTGACCTCTTGCACAAAGCCCTTTGGAGTTGTACGAAAATTTGGCCCACTAACAGTAATGTGTTCTTTTAAGATCCTCACCCGGTATCAGTTCCCTCTATGATAGGACCAGGATCACTGAGCAGAAGTCTTTGCCCACAAATATGGGAGATCCCAAGTTCAACATGTACTGGATTTCTTCTAACATTATTATTTATGAGAAGATAATAACGAATAGTTATGTCTTCTCAAAACACAAATTTGTTTTCCACCTCAGCTTTTTCTTTTGGTTTCCTGGACCAAGAATCACTTGGACCTCTTCCAAACACTTAAACAATATCTTATGACATCCCAGCTGCTGTTATCTCTAGGAACAGAGTTAATTGTTGCTATCAATTATGATCACAGAACATATAAATAACTACTGATGGCAGTCTAGATGCTTAGGGGACTTCCACTTGGGCACTTCTGTCTCAAGTGACCTTTTCCTTCCATTCTGCTTGCAAATTCATTTACCCAGGGAATGAGTTTGGAAACAGTATCTCAACTTACTTAGTTTGTTTATTTTTTGGCAATCATTTATTGAGGTAATGTATCTGATATAAAGGAAATGTTTGCGCAAGCCTGCCTTTTGTGAATTCTCTTGCAATAAAAACCAGGAGAAATGCACCCATCCTTTTCAAGGACCCAGATGTGATTTGGGTTGTACCTGCCACTCTTACAGTACAGTCTGAGAAGGATGAAAGGCAAAGCAATAAGTACACATCAACTGATGAAACATGAGATTCCCAAACTAAAATATACTATACTTTCAGGTTTCAAAAAGGACCACTTTCTACCCTAATTCCTGTCTTTGATACTGGATATAGTCATCCCTTAGGCAGAGAGAAAGAGCTAAGTACATAACACGACAGAATGGCACGATGTGCTCCAGAAAGGTACACACATGCCTAAATGCTGTTCCCAGAGAAGTGAGAATATAACTTCACGTGCATGTTGAAGGACATTATCTAATATATTGCCTATAGAAAAGAACAAACTGGTTGCCATTAAGTATATTTTCATGCTGCTAGTATTATTTAACTAAAGGACAAATTTTAATTTTCTTCATGATATACATCTGGAGTAACTTTACTGAAGGCTGTAAGCCCGTGCCAAAATGAAGTCTTCATGAAATGCAAGTCAGTTATGCCTCCTTCGAACACAAGTTTGGCCCTTCGTGTCTGTATTTATAAAAAACAGGTAGAAGGAAATATCTAATCTTTTGAAGACATACTGAACTCATGATTCACATTGAACTAATTCAAATATTTAAAATACTGCGATGAATTGAGATCTCAAAAGAATTGTCAGGTAAATTTCAGTTTGGTTCAGAATGCAGACTAGATGGTGACAGGTCAACACAGAAACAATCATGTAAGAGATCTGGTGACAAATCCTCAGGGAGACAGAAGCATTAAATTTAGATGGTGGACAAAAGAATCAGTTACATGACAGTAATTGAGATCAATTGGAACACCATGTCCTTGCTTGAGTCACAGTTTCCCTTGTAGTCTCTCAGAACAATTACTGTTTTATCACCACAGGGATTAAAGTAAGAGCTTCAGAGCTGTATGTGCTTAATTGAGCTGATACACAGCTTGTACTGTAATGTTTCTTCATGGAAAAAAATGAGTTTTGTGATGCATCACCTAAATTGGTCATGAAAGAAAATACTTGTTTAAAAACTAAGTCTCCACTCAAAATCATATAAAAGAACAGCAGGCAGGGTAAAGAACAGAAGTATTTCAAAACTTGGGTTTATGTCATGATGCTTTTCCCCTCACACAATCCCAATAAGGCCCATAGTCCAGATAAATTTTTTTTATATATAATTCATTGCATTTTTTATATCTGTGACCTTTCCCATGAAACTGGCCAGAGAGTAAATACACCAAAATAAAATTTCAAAGGAAATTGAAGGTTTTGGTCAAGCTTTGAGGGGGGAAAAAAAAAAAAAGGGAAAAAAAAAAAGAAAAAAGAAAAAAAAAAGAAAGCAGTAGAAAGAAGTTTTGAAACTGTTCCACAAATTAGCAAATTTGCCTTGAGTAGTGGGGAGGCTTATTTCCCCTTAATAATGTTCTCCATAACACAACTTTTTTTCTTTTTCAAAGCCTATGTTTTTTATTTGAGTGAAAACACAATTTTAAGTCTTTCATTTAATTCGGTAGTTTTATTTCTATGAGAAAATAAAAGGCTTTATTTCTCAGCATGTGCATATGTCTAGTGCAAGCACCAAAAGTCTCATGCATAGCTAAGTTTTCTAAACTGGCTACTGTAAGAACTTAATTTTAATGGCTTACATTTTGTCTGACATTGTTTGAACCATGACTGTAGCACCCAGAATGTAGGAGACTTGTCCATATCTTCCACTGCTCTGTGGGAACCAGCGATGAGAAAAGATGAAAGGAAAAGTTGAGCTACAGGAAGAAGAGCTTCAGCAGGTACAGTTTGGGACATAAAGTAAAGGAGAAACACAGGGAGAAGTGGAGTAGAGGAGTGGCTGATGGGAGAGAACAACTGCAAGAGAGGCAGGCGTAAGAGAAAAACATCTGGGCCGCATAAGACATGCATGAACTTGGAGAATGCAGTGGGCAGAGACAAAGCAGGTACGAAACAGAGTTGAAAAATAAGAGAAGCTGGAGACGATGAGAGGAAAGCAGGGAAAGAAGTGTGAATAACCTTCTCCCTACTTTCACATGCTGTTAATTCAGGGTAAAAGGTAAAACATGGACTGTGATACAGCCAACTTGATGATGACGAGAGGCTTTCTCCCTGCCTGCTCTGAAGAAGAAAATATGTGAAAAGTGAAGACAAAAAGAAATAAACATAGCTGTAAACTTTCTTACGTGATCTTAATTTGACTTTGCCACATACAGGCTAAAATTACTTTTAAACTTAGTTTATTTTTAAATTAGAGTTGATGAGTGAAATTAAGAGTTCAAGCCCTTCTTTGCTATCATTTGTATAATTAATTAAATCCACATTAACATCCCAGCAGTGAACAACATTTTGGAATTTGCTATTCTGGAGTAACTGAAGCATGAATATGATTTTTTTGCCTCTAGACTAGTGAATGATAAATAGTTGCTCACAATCAATGAGACTCATTTGAATGTGGAGTAAATATTTATATCGGAATGATGAATCTCTGAAGAACAGATTTATCACGGAAAGTATTATAGACAGTTAATTGCAGCACTATTCAAGTTGTCAGAGAAGTAACATAAATAACACAAATGCAAATTACTACTTTAAAAATGAAAGGACGGGCTTTTTTTAATGCTTCTTTCAGATTAATTTACTATAAACATCAACAACTTCTGACAGTAAAGTTACATGGAGGAAGAAATGTGATGGATGTAATTGATTATCATAGAATTACCAGTGGACAGTTCCTCACAGAAGAAAATCTTTCCTTGCTGATGAAATGCAGTCAAACAGCCAACATTTGTAAACAAACCTATTTCTTTACTCCTAGAATAGAGATGGATAGGCTGAAAATGCAGAAGAGATATTGCAGACTGTTCATTACGTGGGTATGAAATAATTTACATCAGGCTGGTAACAAATGAGATAGAAGGAGCAAAATCCTTTTCACTTCTAAGTCACACAAAGCACCTGGGCATTGACTCAACAGTAACACAGATTTGCTTTTTATGTTTCTGGGTGTAGCTGAGGAGTGTGGTAAAAACAACAAAGCTGCTCATACTCTGTGGAAGCCAGAACCCTTAGGACACTAGCAGTTCTTCAGAAGCTGCAGCGAAACAAAGCATACAAAGGCAATGTGATAACCTGTCAGGGATACACTGCCTGTACATCAGAATGGAGCTGGGACTGCTCAACTCTGACGACTACTGTGAATAGTGAGGGTCAATAAAAATGGACAGTTGCAATGGAGCAGTGTTGAGACTCCTCAACACCTCCATCTTCTGCAGTTTGCAAAGCTTTATTTTGGGCTGTGCAGCCAAGATCACTGATACTCTACTGTCATCTGTGAGAGACAGAGGAAGGGACAGCATCGGGCTTCCTGGAGGGACCTGCAGCCTGGGAAGCGAAGGTTTGCAGACCCATTTTCCTTTGGGAAACTTTGAATCATATGTGTACCAAGAGCTTCAGGGTACCTGGTAAGTCTGGTCAGAAATAACTCCCCAGTGTCTCCAATCTGCATGAGATGGAACACCCGTTTTATACTGAAGTCGCATATCTTTGAGAAGAGGTTGTTGGAGCAGAGGAATGAAGGAGGCACAGGCATAGCAAAGAGGATTTTTCCAGGGTCATCAAGATCCACCCATCATCTAGGGTCACCACAAAAGTTACTAACAATGTTTGTAATTCTTCCTTTTATTTGAGTCATCTGTTCAGTCTTTTCTCATTCTTGTTTTTATTTCATACTTGCATACCAAACAAAACGTAAATGAGAAAAAAAAAGGTAGGTAAACATTTATTAAGAATTATATCTAAAAATGAAATTAGGACCATAATTTTTTTGTCCAAATATAGAAATATTGTAATTTTGGTGTTTGGAAGCCTTCCGCAGAACACAGACAGTGTGAACTGTAGGTTAGGGGCTCTCAGTAATCAACAACCAAATTGTCAAGAAGTGATAATTTTCCACCTTTCCCTTTGAAAACAAAGGATGAAACTTCACTCCTATAATATACCTGTACATCGAGATGAGAAAATAGATCAAATCTTGTTTGAAAAATGAAAAATGAGAGTGAAAATTAAATGCCGAAATAGAAATATTAACTATTCAAAGGTCTCACATTGCAAATTTTGTTTTTTATATATAGTCTAGTAAATCACAGTGGAAGTCTTCTAATGAGAAAGAGCTGTCAGACCAAACCTACTCTGTTTCCAGAACTACATACCAATTGCCTAAAAGAGCCACCTTGGTTTTTTCAGGCTGAAAAGATTTGCTCATGATTGCTTTTGCCGAAACACAATTGAAGTTATGCCAATAAGCTGTCGCTGACTTAAAAAAATGCAGGGTGATGATACAGTACCATTATGCTGCAGTTTGAGTTTAAGCTCTTTTTTAAACTGCTATGCCGAATAGTCCCAGAGGAAGGCAGAAGCTGAACATATTTTCCACACCCGACTGTAGCAAAACCATACACGACTACTTCACAAACAAGTCGTGAACAATCAATAGATTGTATGGAGCTTCCTTAACACTAAGATCTATATTTAAATTACAAATTTCAGCCTTGAAAAGAAGAAAATACTGCAAAATGGTGAAGGCTAAAAGAAGAAGAAAAAATCACAACAGGAAAACAGAAAAAACACTTTGTCAGTGAAATGTCTCTCAAACTTCAGGGCATGCATCTGCACAGAGAAGCCATCTCTAGCTTGTGTACAATGATGTATGAGTTTACAAATGTAGATGTGGGGTCTTATTATGAGGAAAATCTTGCAGGGACAGCACTCTGGCCCCTCTGTTAACTCCGTTGTAATTTTATATTACTGACTGGACATGAGAGGTAAAAATACTTCTGCAATTATGGAATTGGCCTATAATTGACAACAATAGACTTCAGTTTCTGCTTCTGATACAGAATTTCTATGGCAAGTCACTTCGTCTCTCTGTGAAGAGTTTAGGGAGTTGCTAATTTTACAAAAAAAATTTAGGAACCTGTTCCTATAACAGTACAATCAAAGAACACAGCTGAGGTCTTAATTGCAACGAAAAGAAAAAACCAAAACAATCCACCTTAAAAACTAATTTCTAACCTAGTTTTTCAAAGGACATTAAAATGCCTACACTTTATTTCTGCTTGCAGTTGTCAGAGGATGGTTAAGTGAGGATGTACTGAGTCATATTAACATGGATGATCTCAAAGGAATTACTATTTGAGATAGTACTTGACATTCAGTAGAGAGCACTCTGCTCTGTATTAGTGCTGCTTGCAAGAAGGTACAGAGAGCAGTTAGAGAAGCAGAGTTAGGTACCATTTCAGAAAGTACTCCTGATCAGAAATTTGAAGGAGGTAAGAGAAAAGGAATTATCAACAGTGCTGCTTTTAAGCTGTGTTTCATCAATGCCTCTGGCTGACAGCTTTCAAACCTGACCTTGTCCCAGCTACTTGTGGCTCTTACAGAAAAAAGACCCTCTTTCTCATTCTGCAGTATCCCAACCTTTAAATAGCATTCTTTACCACTCCACGTTACACATCTCCGCTTTTCAGGAGGACTGAAAATACTAAATATCAGTATGTAAAAGATGAAGGGAAAGTTGGAGGTTTTTACCTGAAGTTTTAAAGTTTTTACACTGATTCGGCTGTAGTATAAATAAGCTAAATATAGTGGGCTACAGTGATTCCCTCTTGTGTTTCCATGTACTTATGTACATAATCCTTAGAAGGGAACAAGTTACCCTTTCAGTCCTGATAGCTGTGCTCACTATAAATTCATCAATGGATCATAATGCTGGATGAGTAGTGAGGTGGATGGAAAACCAGCTGAAAAGCCGGGCCCAGAGGGTGGTGATCAGTGGGACAAAGTCTAGTCAGAGGCCAGTAACCAGCAATGTACCCTAGGGGTCAATACTGGGTCCAATCCTGTTCAACATCTTCATTAATGGTCAGGATGATGTGGTAGAGTGCACCCTCAGCAAGTTTGCTGAGGACACAAAACTGGGAGAGGTGGCTGATATACCACTAGGTCATGGTGCCAGCCAGTGGGACCTTGATAAGCTAGAGAAATGGCCTGAAAGGAACAACATGCAGGTCAACAAAGAGAATCCCGAAGTTCTGCACCTAGGCAGGCATAACAGCAGGCACCAGCACACGCTGAGGGCTGACCAGCTGGAGAGCAGCTTTGCAGAAAAGGACTTGGGCGTCCTGCTGGACAGCAAGTTAAACATGAGCCAGCAAGGTGCCCTTGAGCAAACCAGGCTAATGGTATCCTGGGCTGCATTAGGAGGATTGTTGCCAGCAGATGAAAGAGGAAGGATCCTTCCCCTCCCCTCAGCACTGGTGAGGTCACTGGACTGCTGTGTCCAGTTCTAAGCTTCCCAGTACAAGAGAGATATGGAGCTACTAGAGAAAGCCCATCAAAGGACCACAAATACGACTAAGGGACTGGAGCCTCTCTCCTGAGGAAGGGCTAAGAGGGCTGGGACTGTTTGGCCATTTTAAGGTTATGGAAAGCTACATTTTGCAACGTAGATTACATCCTCTTTGCTTTAGCACCAAACAGAGCTATAAAGGCAGCATTCTGTTGCCTCTCTCTGCGGTTTCTAGAACATCCTATATGCACCTAAAGTCCATCGATAAATCCCACAGACCTGTATTTCTGATTAAAAAAAAAAAATAGTGCAATGTATTTTCTGGCTAAGATCTGCCATCCTGCTAAAACCCTACTCATTATGAGGTTTGTTTTTGGGGTGGGTTTTTTGTTCTTAACTGACAATGAAACAAAAAGATATAATCTTTTTGATTATTATTAATAATTTATATAAATATATCCTAGGCAAAACAAAGCAACCTCCTCCCAACTCCAAAAAACCCCCAGTGGCTACAATATGACGCCAAAGGCCTGTGGTCTGTCACATACCTAGCTGGTTCTGTTGTCCTGGGAAGCTATCCTCAGGAATCAGTTATCATTTGTACAGATTTTGAAGTTACATTTCATTCACCTCAATTTCCCCCCTTTGTCATTTTTGTGATTAATACACTTCTCTTTAAAGATGCTTCATTATTTTCTAGTTACATTAGTCATTCTTGTTGGGGTGACTGAAACCCATGACTAAGAGAACATATATTAGGCTAAAAATAATAAAATACAACAGTAATTACTAGGAAAGTAATTAATATCTACAGGTTCTTCACTTTTCCTTATGTGCTTTACAATTTCTCAGCTTCAGTAAATTCAAATGTACTCAGGGCAGTTCTAAAATGTTTACTTCCAAGAAAAACCAGATGCAACAAGAGTGGGAATATTCATTTGTACAAGCTACCAATTTTCTCTTAAAAAAATTAAACTACAGTAATCAGAAGATGTATAAAAATACAATTTTGCAGCAGGCACTTTTATTTTCTTTGGGGTTTGCTTTTTAATAATGAAAAGTACCGTAAGTTTCAAGAAGATGTACCACCTTTAGGTATGGCTCCTATCACTGTTGTTCCGTTAGCATTTTCTATTACTTCATTCATAGAAATATACAGCTATTTTATGCTTTATAAATGCCTGTAATTTACAAATGCTTTATAGTGCACTGGAGCCTTTTCCTTCTAAAATATCTGAAACGCAGGAGAGCAGTAGAGCGCATCTCTGTTTGGGATATGATAAAACTCATCATAGCTATTTGAAGACAGATGTCCCTTTGGTATTTTATCCTGCTCTTAACAGCAGGTGGAGAGCAGAAGGGCAGGATCCTGAAGTGGAAGAAAACATTGTGAAATAGAGTCATCCCAGTTGTATAGGAAAAGTGAAATTAAAATTTATTCAGGGCATATGCTTGAGTAGTAAAAGTACAGCATATGATCATGTGAAATGCTGATATGAGTTGATTCAGTTCAGTGCAAATATGAAAGCTAAAGACTGCTGTTTTCACAAACACAGCTCCTGAAGAGACTGTGACAATAAAACACAGTTCTCACCCAGAAAGTTCCAATTACTCATCAGAAGAAACAGTATCAGACAAGTCAAATCAGATCCTATTTTTTCTGGGAGAAATAAATATAAGAAAGACATTCAGGCAAGGTGTCTGTGCTGTAACTGCAGATAAAGAGAGCCTATAAATACAATACTACGAATTGCCTACTGGTCTATAAAAAAGCAGTACTTGTTACCAGGAATTAGACAATAGGTACGCTGTCTACTGAGGGTAATGAATATATCCAGCTGAACTGTTATAACCTAAGGGGCAAAGTTGCATCCATATGAAAAATCGGTCAGGCAGGACACACTGAACAGTTCAATTTTCACCAAGAAAGAGCATCCTCATAACACACTAGCAAGGCCAGCCTTCACCTGGATCACCAACACCTCTCTGCATTGCTCACTGGAGTTAACACCAAACATGCCACAGCAAAGCGACTAATTCTTTATCTCAAGACCTGCAAAAGATTGGTTGTATCAGCTGACAATTATATTCACAGACAGGTTCAGGGAACCCCTACAAGCAGGAAATTCTGTTATAGATACAAACTACTCTGCTCCAGGAAGACAGCTGATATCATGATGTTGCTCAGCGAGAACTTACAACTCAGGTCTCAGATGGAAGTCATAGCTCATCTTACATGGTGGGCAGTTCTGATGATTTAGACATAACATTCTACACTAAAATGATAGTAGTAGTTAGAATGCGTCAGTGAAATAGTGTCCCACTGGTTAATCTGTGTGCATCCTTATTGGGTATTCCTGTCACTACTGTAGCTACAAAAATCCCAGCAGGACAGCAATCAGTAGATATAGTTAGATCTCATATGGGTTATAGATTAATAATTATTTAGCCTGTGAAAAATTATCCTAAGTGTTTGGGTAGTTCTGTTTGAAGTAAATATTATTCAGTCCATAGTGTATTCCAAAGGAGCAGTGGCAAAGGAGTATAACACTGCTAAACTGACATGACATGTCATAACAGGTTGCTGTCAGAACATGTACAGTGATGTTTTATAAAAAGTTCTCAACCTACCTCTATTAGTTTACCATGCTTTAGAACACATCACACAGAATTAGCCACTTTATGTAACTTGGGAATTCTCTGACCCGGTTCCTCAGGAGAGCTACAACGGTTGTCTAGCAATTTGTACCCAGTGAGGATATAATGCTTTCTATTCTCCTGTTAATCTTCATGTTTATGTCAGTTCCTCTCTTTGTTTATCTTGAAAGTTACCATTAGTCTCCCCAGTCATCTTTTAGGCTCTGAACACCTGAATGACCTGTAATACTGAATTTTTCTCCATTATCTTGATAAAGAAAATCTTTACCTCTTTCTCTTCAGCAGTCTGTCAGTTTACCACCAGTCTCTGGAGTGAGTCCTTTGAGATCTCTCAATCTCCAGGGCTCATTCAGTCTTGATTCCTCTATTAAGACTGCCAACAGACGTACCATCTAATATTTTATTTCAAATCTCACACTTGCTTAACTTGATAGTCTGCTTCAGCAACCTTATCTTACACAGGTACATACTACTTGTCTCTGTAATCCCAGTCCAGCCAATTGCACAGATCTTTAAATACCATTACAAAGTCGCTCCACAGTCTGGGGAGCTGCATCAGTTTACATGGGCTGAAAATCTAGTCAACACTGCTGCCTGCACAGTCTACCTGTGTGTAAGCATACACGATTTATCATCATTTTAATACAGTTACAAATTTTTAATCACTCATTTACATTAAACCACAAAAGACATTCAAATTCACAGACCTGCCTACATATTTTGCACCAACTTTACATCCCCTTCACCAGATTTTTGAAATACAATGAAGAATGACCTCAAATGTAGGTCAATGCAATAAAGCATAAAGGTTTTTAATAGGTTTTGTGGACAAGTTGGATCTTTTTTCCTTAACAGCAGAGTATATTGAGTTAGTTTGGTAAAACAAAAGGTATCAAAATCACATCCTTGCCTTTCATGAAAACTGTATTTGAAATGGGTCACAGAATGGTATATGCCATTCACATCACCTAAACGCTTACATGAAGTGGTTGCATTTGCCAATTACACCTGTGCACCCTCGATCTTATTTCATTTATAATTTAGAACACAAATAATTCTAGATACAATAAAACCAGCTATAGGCAACAGAAGAAAACAGAATTGCATAGGAAATATAGTCCCTTTTGCATCCTTTAAAATGCCCTCGATAACTCATATCAAACTTAAAATACCTTCTCCAAAAATTACAATTATACCTTAAGAAGAGATTGAGAGAAATAAGTGTCTGTATTTTGCAGAGTCTCCTCGTAAGGAATCTTTTTGGTGAAAATGCATAGAGGAACTGTGCTAAGATGAAAGCAGACAAGCTAAAACAAACAAACAAAACCCAGCTTTTCCCTGCCTGAAGAAAATTCTGTCCTGATTCTAAATCTGGCAGTTGCTTTAACCCTGACGTGTGTGAGAACACAGACAAACCAAGTACCTGAAGTATTTTTACCACCATTAAGGGAAGAAGCTAACTGTGGTTTTTCTCTGGTGTTCCAGAAGACACCAGACAAACTGTGCACCAAGGAACAGATGATGCCTTCTGCTCCCACATTTAGTACCATCACTGGTAGCAGCATTACTTCAGTCAAGCAAAATGTTCATTTTTCTAGAGACTGGAACATCTCCATTTGGAGTATCTGTTCTTTCCAAGATCATACTGCTAAAAGGAATTCTAGAAAAAATTGTGTTTGTGCCTTATTGTGTCCAGGTTAATTATTAGAGGGCTCGAAGGAAAAGGACAATTCAAATTGTTGTATCTTAATTCAAACTCAAAATTCACCAACATTTCATGAACGTATCATCATGGTGCATGAAAGTTTGTCATTTGCAATACATTTTCAGTCCTGTAGCTCTCATCGATAGCCTACAGTCAAAAATACATCTGTCATCAAGGCTGCAATGAACTTTCTTATAGGATATAAAAATGCTGAGATCATGTGCAGTGAAGTTCTAATATGTGAGCCCAGTGACGGCAACAAAACATGTTCAATTTGTTCAACATGTAATTTAAATAAGCTTATCTGTTTAGGCTGAACTAAACTGAAGTGAAAGACTCATGGGAGAAAGTAAAATTCTGACAACCAACTGACAGAAAGATCATCATGCTGTTGTTCAACTCTCTGCATTAGCTCCCCTCCAGAAATTGTAATTATACCAATGGGCGTGGTAAATGTCTTTCTGCACTTCTGACACAATTCGTAATTGAGCAACTACTTTCATTTATAAATCTCTCCACTGCTACATTCCATGTCACATTTTTTCCTTGGAAGTTTCCTAACAGACAATGACTACTTCAATACAGTTTCCTTTTTAAGTTTCTACAAAATGGAGTGAATATTTGGGCAGCAAAACCCAAGTGGTTCGTGAAAATAAGTAAAAACAAATATGTTCACTTACCATTTTAATAAAATAGATTTTCTGCAGTAGGATTTTTTAGTATATATGTATTTATTATTTCTGTAGCAATAAAAATTGTCAAATGCTCCATGGATGGTTCTAATAACAACCAGTGGAATTCTCAATCCTGTATCAAAACTCCTCTGCTGACAGTGGTTGAAAAGACTGAAAAGGGTGGGGAGAAACTCATGCTGCTAAGAAATACCTCAACAGTTTGAAGATGCATTGCTGCCATGGTGATGACATGGACAGAGAAAAGTATTAGGAAGAAAGTGTAGACAGATAACAGGACTTCAGTTTGACCTAAATTTCTACTTATGCAATTGGGTAAGCTTATGTACCTGCTCATGCACTTCTCGGTAGGAGCAACTCTCATTGTTCAGCATATCATTCAGTATTTCTGTAATCTACTTCTGTAAGTGCAGGCATTCATATTCACAAAACCAAACTGCACAGAGCCAAGCAAAATTTTTGTCCCCTCAAATCAGCACAGTAGCACTGGCACTGTGGGTCTCCACAAATTCCTTGTACAGAATGAAGCCAGGAGAATTCAATTGGGATCATTCTGTACTCGTTTTCAGCACGCGTCTCTTGGCAATGGGTCTTTACTAGTGTTTAATAGATCAGTTACGGACATATTAATAATTGTCCTTTTAAGAGCAATGAAACTTAAACAAGGTTTGTCCTTCATCTGAAACACAACTGCATTTATGTTCTGTTGCAGCAGAAGTCAATGTGCTTTTTATCATCTGATCATGTTCAGGTCAAATCATGGTGCCGGTGTGGTCATACATATGCTTTTTCATCACTGTGCCTGGCCCCCCTGGCTGCTCGTATACAGACTGCAAGGGGGAACCCACAGTCCCTGGAGTACACACGTACTCCTACTACAGCTGAGAGGGAAAACTCTATTGCTGACAGTTTTTTCTTTTTTTTACATGAAACGGTCCTGTCAATGTAGATGACTAAGAACATAGAGGCAAAAATATCAATTTCTTTTATTGCATTCACCTGTTTTACCGGTGGGATCCAAAGTTATGTAAACAACCAACCTTTAACCGGATGTTCCAGAATAATTGCACTTGACAGTGTTTTGTGATAAGGACAAAGAACAAAGCATTTTTTACTCATCTTTTTTCTTGACATTTAGAGCACACAAGGAAGACAGAAAGTTACAGACATCAGGAAGGAAATAATGATAACTTCAGCTGCTTTGAAGGAATACTTAAAAATATTTTGTATTTGCACAATAAACTGCATTTTCCAAAGTTGATCTTCGAACTTCAGCAGCTAACGTATATGCCCCCAGTAATACTTGCAATGAAATTAGCAGGCTTATAGTCTAAGTAAAAGTACTGAGAAAGTAACATGCCTGGAAGTGTCAAAACTGGAACTATTAAACTGGGTTTCAGCGCATACTCAGAACAGGGTGTTATTTATTTTTTTACTATAGATTGCGACTTAGATCCAATGCCAGGGCCCTGTTTTTCTATTTGTCCCTGGCATCATTTCCATTATAGGTTCAATATTCCATTTTTAGTGAAGTAAGCATGAAACCCCCAATACAAATGTTATTCAACATCTTAAACAGTTTTCTAGTCTCACACGCATCGCTACTGAAATGGAAAGGTAAAGGAAAGCACAAGAAATAAATGTAAGAAGTTGACCCTTACTTTCATAGCAGTCGATTCTGTTTTCATTGATACTGCATTGGATTTTGGGAGATAAACCAGGATATCAATCTCAGCAATGTTTAAGCTTTAATCTCACCCACTGTTTTGTTCTCTTCCAGTTATACAGATTACAAAGAAATGCCAAATTTTCCCAACCATGCTACTGGAATGCAAGCAAAGAAACACAGTTGTACTCTAGATAAAGAAACCATACTGTCTGGCCTTTTTTTTTATAGTCTTGCTGCCTCTAACTCATATGCAGCTTCAAGCCTTTTTAGTGTTTCATTTGTTTCCAAGCAGAGGTATATTCAAATGAACACATAGGAGGTAAAGAAGGAAATGAAAATTATATTTTAAGTGGCTTTGATTTTTCCTGAGTAAAATAGTTTTGAAAACCTACCTTAATTTTACCTTGAAAATCTGAGAGTACTTGCAGCGAAATATGATTTTCAGCTGAAACCTGGAATTTTTGTTAACAGCAATTAAAATAACAACACTGACTACGTTATCTAATCAGTGCCCTTTTGATCAAGTGAGTGTATGTGTATGCAAATATGTATTTAAATAAAACAATGTTCAAATTCAAAGTCAGCATGAACTGTATTAGTTCCCTGCCATCATTACTAATATTGCATCTGGTATTTCAGACACATTAAGTTCATTTGAAATTGCATTCATTGATATTCTCCATTGCTTGAAAGTCTTAACAGTATTTGCATTCTTCCATCCTGCTATTCTGAACTATATCTGATATGTTTTAAAAGTGACATATGATCATAAGAAAAAAAAAATATTAATGTTTATTGTCACAGCATCGTTTTTTCAGCTGTTGTGAAGATACACTGAATGTCAAGGCCAAGAGGGAATTGCACACCTAGAAACAAAGGCATTCATTAAAGGCTTTGCAATGCCAGCCAACTCATTTTCAACCGCTTCATGCTTAATTCATTCAGCAGGTAATGATACCTAGAAATACTAATATTGGCATTTTACAGCCAGCTCTGTGGCAAGATTGACTTTCATAGTTCTGTTTGAAAACAATTCAAATAGGGTGGGTAAACGAGAAATACTATCGAGCACTTTCAAGCTCTGAAGAGTCAGATTCTGCTGTGTTTACACATTTCAAGTAATAAACTGTACATGCTTTCATTGATTCCTATGACTGCCTTTGTAGATGAAAGCAACAAAGGCAGCAAATAGGTCATAATCTTTTGTCATATTCTACTCTGCTTTCAGTAGTATAGAGTAATTCAACAGATTTACAACAGCATTACCGAGAATAGAATTACGTGGGCTATTTGCCAACTGCATTTCAAGCTTACTACTAAAGGGTAGTCACTAAGAAGTACCCCAAAAAACCATGGCTTCACTACTGGGGTAAACATCTTCAATGAAGAACATCTGGCTGATTCTCATTCAGCATAATGATATTGTTTTTCTGTATTTGTGGATCATATTTGTGGCTAGCATACAAGAGATAGCATCAAGCTTATTTTTAGATGGAATTACATCAGTTTATAATGATATACTTCCATTTGTTTTATATTATATATACTCATTGCTATATATTTCTATATACACTACATTGAGTTATAGTGCTTTTATCTAAAAAATGACACTCCTACCTCAGCTTTATACCCATTAGAATTCACACAACGATCTCACTGAGGGATTTTAATTCCTACAGGATAATTCACAAACACATACATGCACTGGCAATACAAATGTTCCATTGATCTTTCGTAATTGTGGAAGGAGCTATATATAGCCCAAGCTATTTTGGGCATATGTTGTGCCTCCAGGAGGATCTGATTAGATGATACACTTGGAACCATTCCATGAAACAACAAATTGAGATAATGAGTGCACTGAATAACTAAAGCCTTGCAGACATTTATGGACATGCTTAACTTCATGCATACCGCTAATCCCATTTAAATCAGAGCATGCCTTTGCGTAGGCAACAGAGAGTTAGATGCTAAACTAGATATTTATATTGCATATCAGCTGAGTATTTGTGCACACTAGTGCACTCTAGTTCTATCTAATTACCAGCCCTCTGAGATGGAAAGTAATGCATTCATTTTAAACAGAATACACTATGTAGAAGTCTGTGTCTGAACCACATAATGAACTCGAATCTCACAAGTCCCATTAAACTACTCTATATTCTAGATTATCCTTGCTAAATTAGAGCTCACAAAATATTCCCAAATCATACACAAAGGGACACTACCTCATAGTTTTGTCAAATTTTGTTAAAATGTTGCTAATTATTTGCCTTTTTTTGCTACCTTGAAATGATCCCAGCATATAAGTACGCAGTAAAAATTCATACCTTGCATTGTTCAGTAAATACTCTGCCATCTGCTTACAAACAATTTGCAAGAAGCTACTCCTCATCTCCACTCTCAGATGGGGACTATCTGAAATAGGACAAATAGATGGGAGAACATTGCCACAGACATTCCCCAAGTGAACACACTCTTGATTTTTTTCCATAAATGATAAATTACAGTTGCAGATGAATGACCCTTCGCAACTAAATGTCTATGTCAATAATGTCTATGTCAATTCAATGTCTTAACTAAAATTCTATGTCAAAATCTTCTATGTCAACATAGAAACATTTCTGGAAGTAAATTAACATAAAACCTCTCACTGTTATTATAAAACATCGTATTTTTAAAAGGGAAGTTTCAGAAGAAACATAAATAATTATGTTTTTATTACATCGATGGAACTTAGCAATTGTGATTTAGAAGAAGTTTCTGCTGAAAGCAATTTTTTTGAGTCTGGTCTGTGAAAAAATGTGCTCATAGAGAACAGTGATTAAAATGATCAAAGGAGGTGTATAATAATCAGTAGAAGACAAATGGTGCAGAGAAAGCAAAATTAGGGTCTGGGGTTTTTTTTAATGACACAATGAAAAGAAAAGGTGGGAAATTAAAAATAACTGGGTTTTTTAATTGTTAGGGAAGGTGGAAAACTGAAAGTAAATGGGTTTGGTTTAGTTGTTGCAAAGGTCAAGAACTTAAAAATCAACATGAAACCATACAGTTGTGTAAATATCCATGATTATGATAATAAAATTGCAGGAAAGCATTAAGCGTCACATTTTAAGGTTTAGATTCTAAGTCAATTTAATCTATGGAAGATTCAATGTGACCTAATGTGGGTCACATGACTCCCCATCTGTCTGCAGACGCAATCTTACAGTTTCTTTTGAAGCATCTTGTCCTAGCTACTGCCCACAAGCAGGAAACTGTTGGGATATCTTTTACTGACATGTTATATAACTTATAGAATTATAGAATATTTCCATCATTTTAATAGCTCCCCAGGACAGATAAAAAGTTTAATTAGATAGAACTGTGGTTTTGCTTCATTGCTAAATAAGATTTAAAAATATTCTGT
This sequence comes from Bucorvus abyssinicus, assembly GCA_009769605.1. Classification (NCBI taxonomy): domain Eukaryota; kingdom Metazoa; phylum Chordata; class Aves; order Bucerotiformes; family Bucorvidae; genus Bucorvus; species Bucorvus abyssinicus. Next base: position 13,360,362 of record CM020043.1, on the reverse strand, counting down.
TATCTTACTTGAAATATGCCAGTCGAAGCTTAAAAAAGTATCAAGTATATACCAAATACACTTAAACAGAAGAGTGCACTTGCAGATAAGATACTTTGCCTGCAGTTGTAAATAAAATACTTTCCCTATAAGGAGATGCCTTTATCATCCGCGTGACATGGGAATTAGAAGTGGCTCTGTGGTTTTATGATGTGTTGCTTCTGCAGCAGCAGCATGTAAAAGACCACACATAAATAAACTGATATCATTAGATCGTTCTCTTTACATTTCAGAATAGGAAAACATTTGAGATATAACGCTATGCTTCAAAATGTATTTCTCTCTCTTGTGATTTGGTGTTTAAAAAGTCTTTTTTCAAAGCTTTAAACTAATTTTAAAAATGGGTGAAAATGAGTCATCTCAGCCACAGATCAACTGAACTGGAAGAAAAACAAGTGACAGTTGCCTTGGGTTAACCAGCAGAACTGATGTACATTCAACAATAGCAAAAGAGAGTCATCCAAAATGTTTATCTCAAAAGCTTTGTAAACCCTTCCAGTGTTCTTTGAAACAGCGATAAGGACTATGGTTTGTTATTAACGTTTTCCTGGTGTATCCCAGTAAGCAACAGAACAAGAGATCTTTGAATGCATACCCTCACTGAAGACTGATTTTTAAAATAATGTTACTTAATGCAGTTGATTATTTTCATTAACTGCACTATTGCAAATATCCTAACTTCGCAATGCTAAATGCAATGATGAAATATCCAACAAATCTGCATCTGCAGAGAGTCCCTACTGTGAAAAATAGTGCCGGCTTTAGTTATAGGTTATATTTATTTTAATCAGTATCTGCCACAGGCTTGTAGCTTTGACAAAGTATTATAATTTCTTCAGGCTTGGTCTGCAGCAGACAACTAATGCAATAGAGAAAAACTCAGCAAGGGCAACTCAGCTACTGAATCAGAGCTCAGCTTCAGTGTCACTGCAAGAAACTATCAGATCATTTTGCAGATGTCACCTTCACCTCACTAAGTATACTAAACTAAGTCACAGACTGCAAACTGCTGCTGCTCTCGCAGAAAACATGTCATACCACAGCTGCCTAGTTCAGAGACACTGTGAACCTCCATGTCTTTCCCAAAAGATATTAGCTCATCTACATCATAGGTAGAACAGGTAAACTCAGGCACTGCAGTTATCACCACATTCAGGAGTTTGAGTCTAGTAACACAACTGTCCTACTCAAGCTCCAGAGCTACTTCCTAACAGAACAGCAAGGTATCTTCACCCAGAGACACTCGCTACAAAGTGCTGCTTTGTAAATTGATACGGAGTTGTGGCGAGGTTAGCAGCTAACACCTGGAAGAACATTCCTGTGAAAGCAGTATCTGAAACAGGCATTGTCTTCACGGTGAGAACAAAGGTATTTAGGGGAACAGCAGGCAACTAAGTTACAACAATAGTCTCTTTCCTACTGTACTACCTCCAGCTTCCTCAGCATGTAGTTCAAATTCAACGACAGCACAAATTACACCACTTTGTCAGCTACACAGACTTTCATGTGTAAACGTAACTTGTATTGTGATTAATGTCATTGCTAAATGAAATGATGTCCGATAGTGGGAAATCCAGAGGGGTGCACAGCAGTAAAAGAATCGGCACAACGTATCTGTTTGTCTGTTACTTGCATTTGGGATAGGGTCTAAGCGGTCTGCCCTTCACCAAAGTCTGGTGCCCACTGTTCCTTATTGCCTAAGGGTATCCAAAAGTCTAACTAAATTCATAGCCACTGGAGCCGATATGAAATTTCAGTCATTTCAAAACAGCACAAATTATACGAGTACTAAGGCAGTGGACAGGTAGTGCCACAGGAATCACACATGATTTACATCACGGCATTCTTCACAGAACTTGAAATGTATCAGCCTTCATTCTGCCTTCTCACTCTAAGCCACAAACACCCAAATTTAGCAGGTGATGTGAGGAATTCATCTAATAAACTTCATAGGTTACAAAATAATACCTTCATCCAACAGGACTTTTTCCTTGAAGAGATTTACACTGCCCAAGTGAGGGTGTCAAAAGAGTGTCTGTAACCAACATCGGTTCTTGTTTGTTTTAATCTCTTAGATGTGAGAAGATGGCAGAGTTGAGGATACCAATTACAGCTGAACAAACATAATAAATACAATACAGAAAGCATTTCCCTTTCAACTGCAAAATTTCAGCCTAATATGCTGACACTTAAGTCATACCAACTAAAGGCCAGCGGCCCCTCAACTCGGCTATGCAATCCCTGGAGGACTGTGCCCACACATTCCATTCCAGCAGAGACACACAAGCTAACCTTTCATATCATCTGACTGGTCTGGACATCAGTCACTCTTTAGTCTTACAAAAGGTATTTCTGGGAATTTCATTAGCACTAAATGGTATTTCTTAACTTACTGGTAATGAAATAATCAGTCACGCTCACACTGCCACTGATATAAACCTGCTTGAATTTCTTTAATTCTCTGTCATGTTTTTGTGGAATAAGGATTTCACCAAAATAATAGAGGATGCTAATTTCAAAAGGATGTGCAACTGCTTTAATACTAGTGATCGAAACATGCAATTCAGAATTTTACATAAGAATGGGTCCTCTGACTTCTTGCAAATTTTCCACTATTGGACATCTGAAATCTTTTATAATATTATGCTAAATACAATTTTATTTTATTTTTTAATACTGACTGATTTTTTTTTTCCTTCCAAACTAGTAGTAGAAGTCTGATTCTATTCTGGTGACACTACCACTGTAATGAAGATTGGAAGATGTCCCTCTAAGTTTTGCTTCTTATTTGCCTTTCACAGCACTGGAGATGTTTTCCAATAATATGAAATAGTTTCCAGCACCCAAAGTAATCATGTTGTAAGTAGCATCATTGCTTCTAGCCTGATACATTTTCTGTTTGTGTTCTCTTCCTCTTTTTTTCTCAGATTGTTCTAAGGCTCAAAAATACTTCAGATATTTACTTTATTCTGTTTATTTCTTTCTAGAGAAACAAGCAGTCTGGAGTACAGCTGAGTTGCCTAAAAATAACCAGGAAACTTGAAAGATGTCAAAATTGATTGAAGGAGAATATATGGGTTTTATTCCAAAAAGCCTTTCTAACATGTCTGTTTAGATTTTTTGTTTAATAATTAAGAAACATAGGAAACATACTGAAAACAAATTTTAAAAAACCTTTTCTTCTTTCTTTTCTGACCAGTATTGCTAAGTAGTTCTATGAAATAAAGGCATTTGAATGTAGTTTTGGTAATTTCCCTTTAAACTTCGAACTAGAAAGGGATAAAATTAAATCTCAATCTCAATCCCAAAATGAACGTTAAAGAAAAAGGTATTTGTAATTTGGATCCAAATTCTGAACTATTTTCTCATTGGCAGTTTAATCTCACAACCTGATAAATTGCCCTGTTCTGTACGCCGCTAATGAACTATCACTGCTGGCGGTGCCTGGAAAATTGCCAGCAACCTAATAAATAGGCCTGTCAGGAGAAGGTAGAAGGAGACGGAGCTGTGGTTGTGGTATGCCGTCTGCGGTGTATTAAAAAAGCGATAGTGATAAAAGGCACATCTGTGGGGAAGAAAAAAAGGGTTATGTCTTCCCTTCTGGGGATAGCTTCAACTGTTAGCAGCCTCCTCTGTTTCACTATCAGAACCGAATTTTCAGGCTGTAATTCCTTGGTCAATACTGCGGACAGTATTGCACATTATTGGTGGCTTTTGACTGCAGAAGTCAGAAACTATGGTTTAAGATATGAATAAATTATTTAGCCAGATGGCTTTTTCTAATATGACTTTTTAACTTTACGTGAATCCTCATCTCTGAATTCTTTCAATAATCTTACCGTAAGCATTAGGAACCTTTCCATTGCTTACCAGTCCTTCTAAGAACCAGATGGATTAACTGAAAATGTACTCCCGTCTCAAAAAGCTGATTAGTTACTTCCAGCAGTCAACAAAAGCCTCCCCATATTTTTGTACTGAACTGCACTACACAGAATCCCTAACCAAGCCAGGATTCATGGACCTTTCACCGTCCCTTTTATTATGTGATCCAAATGTCACTCTGATCTATTTTAAACTTGCGGCACATTAAATATTTGTGACTATTTTAGATAGTAAGTAGGGCAAGTTATTTTCTGAAGAAATAGTATTCACTGTGCATGTGGGTGGTTGTTTTTATTCCATGCTGTATTCCACAGTTCAGAGATGTCAGGTTTTCCAGCCCTGTGGAATATGGCACAGGGATTAACATCTCCTCAGAACTGACAGCATATGTCAAGAGCAGTGATCCCTAGCTGACAGTGACAGCTGACAAAGGGCATTCAAGAGTTAAAGAGGAATAAAAGGTTCTCAAATTTGAATGTGGAAACAGCTTTAAAGGAGTGAAGCATGTTTGAAGCTGTGACATCCCATTTAGCAAAAATTATCCTTAAAATTGCAGTTTGATGGGTAATACCCAAAGCAATTTCCTAAAAGAAAAATGATCACAGAAAATATAAGATAGGAAGAGAAGTAATCTGGTATCTAAAAGTAAGGGAAATTTTTCCCATGCATGCTGTGATTTGAAATTAGTCAGTCTGATAGATTGTTACCAGCACAAACTAAAAAATACAAAAAAAAACCAAACCCAAAAAAACCACCCAAAACATTACCAACACAAGACCAGTTATTTCAGTTATTTTTCTCAGTATTTCTGCATATTCACCAGAATGACTGGCCAAGCATAATTTCCCTGAGGGAATCAGTTATGCTTGACAAATCAGAAAAGATAAATTTTTGTATATACGTCCTTGGAGCACCAGCTCACTCTCGTATTTACGATTACATTTTTGTTTGTTGAATCTCAAATTTGTATTGGCTTTTCAAATGTGGAATAATCTTTATAGAATCTGGAAAAACCCTATAATCCCCACTTTCCTTATCCTAACAATTCTAGCCAAGTCTTATATAAAGTGAATTGGAACAAATATAAAGACGCTTTTAAAGCAAAACATGTTATGACTAAACAGATAATGCGAAGAGTATCAGAGAAATTTATTTCCTTCAATGTACTGTTTTGGTCTACTACTCTACCAGCTGAATGACAAAATGAGCATCACAGTTGCACCTCAAAGAAACAGCTGTGTTAGGTTTACATGGATAATGCAAGACACCTGGCAGAGTGCTCTTAAACAGCCAGTGTACTCCCCGATCCTACTGAAATACTATCCCAAAGACAAGAAAATACTTCTTTTAATGAAAGAAGCAAGTAACACAGGCTGAAACACTGAAAACCACCTTCTCACTAGGGATAGACACATTCTGACTAAGGTCAACTTAACTCTTACTCTTTCCCAAATAAAGACACTGAACAAAGCTCAATCTACTATTACAAGCCATATTTTCCAGAGGTTTCAGTTTTCTCATAGCTCTTTCCCAAATCTCACTTTGCTCTCATTTTTGATGTCTAGAATGGAATTCTGATAATGTTCCTGTCACTGCAGGGCTAATACAGGTGAAGTATTGCCTCCCCACTTCTAAAGGATATCCCTCTAACCATTTAAGGACTACAGCTACTGGTTTTAGTATAACTCTGGAAAACACATTCTACTAGCTCCTGACAGTTTCATTCTGATTTTTATTTCCATGAATGCAGGGCACCCAAAACCAAATTACGCTTCACAAGAAATGCATTATGACATTTTTTTCTTGGTGTTACAGATGCCTATACAAGGCATTGGATTCACTATCTGAGTGAGTTTTCCTAGCACATACTATCAAAATAAATAATCCTGTGCTGCTTTTAGCTCATGAAAAAAATGAAAATTAAACAGATTCAAGGCCATAAAACCTGTTCCAAGAAAGGACCAGTGCCAGTCATCTATCCTGAGTGGTCTCCATCTCTACAATGAATCAATCAAATTCTGAAAGAAGCAATTTGGCCTTGAGAATTTCAAGTGACAAGTCTACTGTGTGGTAAGTTCAGTCATCAGTCACACTTCATCAACCTCACCGCCTGAAATTATATCCTGGGCCAAGGCTTGATTCATCTGACTTCAGCTGTCACCATATGATTCTCATCCAGCCCTTACAATGTGATCACAAACTTCCTTCAAGTTTCCCCTTTCCATCATGATTATTCCTGCACCATAGCTGAAGCATATGGAAACTTCCTAGAGGAGCCAAGTTTCCCTCGAAAATACCTACAGGGTTTGCCTGAATTCTTTAGTTTGATGAGCTCCCACAGAACTAAAGGCGAAAGTCCTACAAACCAAGCATTGATTCTTTCCAAGTGCATGAGAGTCCAGATCCATGCAGAAAACCTATTCAGCATCCATCCACCTCAAGCTGGTTTCATGAACGCCTGTGAGAGACCTTGCTACAAAGCTAAGGTTTGGGTTTACCAAATTATAGGGCAAATTCACTAGATGAATTTCCACATAAATTAATCTTGGCTTGCAGACTTCCCAAACTAGGGAAAACCTCGAGGCGCTTTAAGCAGAGGGACCATGGGGACCCATTCCCAGTTTGTCACAGTGATTAAGCAGCAGATGACAACGCTATTGGCTTTCTCCCTTTTTATTATAAAACCAGGAACCCAAAATCCTTGGATTCTCAGTATCAATTACAATCCCAGCTTTGGGATTTCAGGCAGCCCAAGAGCAACAATAACACTAACAGTTTCAATTTCTTTTCTTTGTTCCAGAGGCCTTGAGAGAATATTTATTTAAGAAATAGCATGTGTTTGGTTTCCATAACAACATTTCCAGCATAGTAATAAACATGAAAACAAATTAACCCTGCAAGTCCTAGTGTTGTCAAGCAGCCAGCTCTGACCTCAAACAGCTTTTTAAATTAGCATTTGAAAAATAAGCTGATTTTTTACATGTCATGTATTAGGGTTGTTTTTTTTTTTTTAATCCTTAGATTGTGACTTTTCTGAATTTATTCAATTTTTTTTTTTAATCGTAGAGTCAGACATATCAGTTCAATACATTTCCCTTATCTACATTATGCTGGGTGTTTCAAAGTATCTTACTATACATAACGAGCAATGGCATTTCTTACATTTCTTCTGTTCCTTGCACACTACCTTAAGGGCCATAGATTTTATTCCAGTGGTACATTTAAGAAGATTTAGCATGATGGCCAGGATGTCTAACGGTTCTGATTAGGTTCTAGGTTCATTTTTAGAAATATTAAATGTACCACATCTACTGCAAATAGCAGAATCCCTGGTTCAGATACTTCTTACTAAAATAAAACTGGGTTAACAGAAGGTAGCATGCAGCTGGTGTCAGGAGAATGACGTGTTCAGGAAAAAATAAAAAGTAATGACTTTTCCTAGTCTAGGCCTTTTTTAACGAGAGACAAACTACTTCTTTCTTCTAGGAACTGCATAACCACATCATGTATACAACATCTAAGACTTGGAGTATCCTGTTAGAAATGGTCCATATACGGTCATGGCAAGGACACTGGTTGAAACTTGGACTTTCAAAAATCGGATCTAAATTCCCAGATATTTCATAACCACAATGGGCTCCATGCAACAGAGTCCTGGAACAGGGTCCTATCTCTTTTCACCTACTGATTTCCAGACCTGCCCCAGTCACGGAAAGATGGAGGGTCAATCCCAGATGTAAAATGCATCATTACTGCTGTGTTATACTGACTTTTGTTAAGAGGAAAGTAACAAAAGACCTGAAAGAATCTTATCCTTCTTTGGTTTTCTAGTCATGAAAAATACACTCATAGAAACTGATAATAACAGAACTGCAGCTCCTTGGTTTAGTTTTTTAGGAATACCACACAGCGATGACTTTACATGTAGTTGTTGCAGATGTTTACCTTGCTGTGAACTAGTGCCCTATTTAACGTCTGCCAAATAGAAGCTTATTTCCGCACTTAAAAAATCTTCCACGTGCTTCCCAGTGAAGCCTTTACAGCATATTTTTAGCTACATGAGTAAGGCCTCACACAAGTAAAACACTCTGAGATCCTGCCACCTCACAGATTGTATTCTCAATTGTGGAAGTGCTGCTGCCTGACAACAGTTTGCACATGGAAATCAGGAAAACAAAAAAACAACCACGAAATTCACCATCATTGCAACCAAAATCTTCAAAATGCATCCGGAAAAGACGCAGTGTAAGAAAAACCTATGTCAAAGAAAGCTGCTAGTGCCACTTATGAAGGGGTTGAAAACACTTAAGTGTGTGTGTGTGTGTGTTAAAGAGAATCCCAGCACTTACATTTTCAAAGAAAAATGAGATTCAAATTGTATTTTCCTCTTTTACTGATTGCCCCTTCCTAGAATAAACACTTACTTTGTCAGTCAAGAATGACATGAAAGTGCGTAAGAACTCCAGCTTCCCTAGTAAATGGTTTCTAAAGGATGTAGAGACTGAATAAGGTGTAAAACAGAGAGTCTTCAAATCTGTTGATTTTGCTGTAATAAACTAGTCACCACCCCAATCCATTACTGAAAACCACTCAACCACTGCTTGCAAATTGTCATGTTCTTTAGAATACTAAGCAGAAAATCTTCTCTTTGTTCAACTGAATATTTCCATTAGCTTTCCATCAGCTTTCCTAGGCTCTTCCTTGGCATTTAATTTTCCTACTGGTTTAGTATCTAGTTATATCATATTTAATATTTACTGGGAGTTTAGATACACCTTACACCAGTGCAGTGGTATGTAGCTGCAGTAGCTAAGACAGGCATAAAAACTTTATGAAGCACAAACTGTTTACATACAACTTTCATATATATATATACTGTTTTGATGAAAAAAGTGGTTAACTGCTGGTGCTGTAATACAGAAGAGGGAAAATACAAAGCAGTGACCTAAAGTGACCACTGAATGCCATTATCATCACAGGGCAGTGCAGCAATTTTACAAAAAAAAGAAAAACAAACCCAAGAAATATTCCTTTTGTAGTTTAGAAAGTGCAAGAGCAAGTGTGCAGCCCCTGCTGTCTGCAGCACAGCTGCCACATAGAGCCCTTTTCTCTCATATTGCTAATAGGAATAGTCCAGCTCCTCTTGCATAAAGAAAAATTAAGGGAGTATGTTACACACATACAATACACATTTTTGTAACTTCTACTCATGCACATGTACCTACCTGTGTGCAAAACAGAACTAACTAAGTGCATTTCTTGAAGCAGTAGGTTTCTCTGGGGAGCTGTAACATGCCATAGATAGAGTCTGTTTTGCAGAAACCAGGTTAATACACACCTTAGTCAGCTGGAAGGATGGAATTTAGCTGGGGCAGGGGAGAAAAACCTCAGAGTAAAATCTGTTTACTATGGTACAACTGTTGAGACCAAGTACTAGTTTTCAAGATTTGGCTTTGTGTAAGTAGAAGTACTGTCGTTTGTCAACAATTGAAATTGTCTGTAGAAACAATATCCTATCCTGTGTTAATAAGGTATATTTTCAATCAAAATCACTCTTTGATTTCCTGGACTGCTGAAAACAAAGGAGACTTCATAGAGCACAGCCTTCCTCTATGCTTTCTCCTATTTAAAATCAGCTACTAACCAGGGAGATGTAGCCCTAGGAACTACTAGCACTTTGAGGGCAAACAAAGATAAATCCATTCGTCAATGCTTCTGCAAACAAACCTTAAGATGCTCTTCATGTCATAATTCGTTATGCATAATTGGCTTTGTGCATGCAGATGAATGAAACAGTTCCTGATAGTTGTGCTATTCTGTGTTCAGACCAAACCATTCAAATCAGAAACTTGAACAGCAAAACAGATGATTTTGTGGGAAACCAGTGCTGCAAATAGTTTTTAACATCACGATCTGGACAAAAGTAATGAAGACATTTTCAATACTTCCGAGTACATTAAGGGTCACAACATTTTAATGTGAAGCAATGATTTTTTCCTACTACCTGCTTCTACGTCTGTGCTACACCAGAAGAGCAGAGTGAAGAGAGCAGATGGTGAAAAATGCACCCTTCAACCTTTGCACAGCAGCCCACAGTCTCATTTGAAACACTCCAGAGAAGGTAAGGCACTTCAGCAGCTGCTAGTGAGCACAGGAGCTTTGTTACACAGGCTGGAGTAATCTGAGGATCGTTCCTCAACTATGGGAACAGAGCTCCTCCAGCAATGCTGCTAACACAAAAGGCTTCTGAAACACCTCCAGTTCAAACAGGTTGACAGACGTTTAATATGTTTTACTCCTGGCTTAAGAATTCTTCATCCTTTACACTCTGTTGCTAATACTGCTTAACTGAGGTTAAATAAAAATTCATTACAGTACCTACACTTAATGCTTCGTGCACTATGCAACAGAAAATTCTTATTTTAGAAGAATTAATACACCTTAAAATACCTTAAACACATTTAAGACAATGTGACATCCTTCCCAACTAGAAATACTTCAGATTTTTCTGCAGTTCTTCCACGTAACAAAGTTGCTACAACTACTGTCCGTATAGGAAAATTTAGAGCAGTGCCATTTGAATAAAGCTCAGCATTAGCATATGCAGTCCTCAGCCAGAAAATGAGGTTGCCAGGGGATTAGAGTGTGCTATTCCAAGAGAAAAATCAAATAGTAATTCTACATGTTATAATCAACTGTAAACATAAAGGTCTAGTCACAAAAGCATCTTTTCTTAATGAGAAAGAACTGTGTAAATAAGGATTTTTCTTATGCTTAGGAGCAGGTATTACTAACTCCACAACACAGCTTTTGCTTTAAAAGGACGTAAAGCATATTCTTTTCATTATTTTCTGTTGATAAATCACCCCTGGGATGCTTATTTTGACACTGAGTCCCTCAGTGTCACTTTCAGTCATTGGACCATAGTCATAAGTCTAAACCTTTGTTAACAGCAGACTGACTCCGTTCTCCTGCCCACTCCCTCCCGCTTGCTAGCTCCACCTGTTATTTTTTTCTAACATTATGTTATATTCTTGCAGCTGGATGTGCACTGGACCTCTAGGACCACAAAGAATCCCACAGAAGTAGTTTCTGTGAATAAATGCTCCTTCCACATTTTACTCGGGAACATTCATTCATCACTCAAAAGCTAAAATTTTGAATACGTAAGAACAGCATAATCTCCTCTGTCCCTTGACTGGATTAACACAGTTCTTAACAAAAAGGTTGGAATAAAAAAAGATTGAAAACAACTGCCATCTGATGAAATGATTGTTCTATTTATAGTCAATGAGGATGTTTTCCTTTTTTAAAATTAGTCTCTTAACATGGGACCTGACTTTATTTCTCTGAGCATCTGAGAGTCAATACGTCATTAAAATATCTTAGAAAGAAAAGCATACCAAAAAAGAGGGCAAAAAACTTACTCAATTCTAAATTGCGCAAATGCTAACAAATGTTTTGGCAGATATTCCCTCAGTTTAATTACAGAATGAGTCATGTTTAACTATTCTTCTGGGTTAAAAACTGAGAGTTCCTTAAAAATGGATTCTGCGTGTATATATAACATATATGCCTGCCTAACACTCTTACAAATTTATATTTTCAATATAAAGCTGCTGATAATATGTGCTAGTCACAAAACTAGAACAATGGTTATTTGGATTCCTGAGACAATGAAAATGTGTTATTACCATGTAATGTGTTTTCAGAATAGAAAGACAAATCAGATTATTTTAGATAATACGCTGAAACCAAGGAAAACCTGCATTATTGTATTAAAACCTAGAATGGAATGACCTTAAAGAATCATTTGAAATTCTTTAATATGAAGAAACTGTAGTCAGTGGTTTTCAGTTTGCAGTGTTTCTTTCCAGGGATCTACAGGCTATTTATTAAGGGGATCTACAAAAATGTAATTATGAAAAACAAATGGATTGTAAGTACAATGTATTTGTTTTTATGGGCATTCAAAAACAGGCAGATGCTGAAACCCATTAATTAATAGCATTACCTCCTCTCAAATGAAGCAACAGATTTTCAAAAATAAGTTTAATAAGAAAAAAAATTGTGTGGATTCTTTCCTCTCGAAATTAAACCAAGGGCTTACTTCATAACCAAGACATTATGAATGGTATGAAGACTGATAGTGGGATACAGAGTCCTTCAAATCTTCACGCTGTGTGCTAGGAAGTATAAATTAGGCCTCGTTCCAAGCCTGGAAGGTGACACTTTCCTGTTGCTAAAGTGAAACGATTGCTAAGTCCCAACGTAAAGGTCTAGGCAACAGCAGCTCTGAAGAGAACATGACATTATGTAAAGAATGTGCAAGAGAAACACTGCCTATATATGTGAACACAACTACCATTTGTCTGCTTATCATATTTTAATCTGTGATACTTGTGGATATTTGAATTAAATCAATTACCACCCTGAGTTTACTGCTACCAAATGTACACACCTTCTATTGTTCAGCCACTATAGAGAAATGCACAAATTTCCAGGGTTAAAGCTATCAGTGGAGCTCAACTGACAGAAGTGCATCCCTCTCATAGGCACCAGAATAAACAATTTTTTGCAGCATGACAGGAAATGAAGTTAAATGAGCTGGTTCTCATCCTGCTATGGTGTGCAAGCATGGACCTACTGCACATTTTTCTACTTCTTTCTTCCTAAAAAGCCTCATGTCTTCTTCACCTAAACCATAACTCACCGAATTACAGGGCCGTGTGTTTACTGGAATGGGTCCACCAGAAACACCACAACCATTTCTGCACATAAACCTGACTGTGTCTGTTTCCCAGCAGAGTCATGATTAATGAGTTACATTTTTAGAAGGGGCATTACTCACTTGGGCTTTTCTGCTTTCATTTTATAATGAGGTGGCATTCTATCTTTGTACCTTCATTTCCATCCTATGCATTAATCATAAAGTGTTATCAATACGAATGCTTTCAATGTTTTGCTAGCTTATATATAATTTCAATATCTATCATTACATTCACTTGTCAAGAAATCACTTCTGCATCACAGCTGTATTCCACCTCCAAAACTGTGCAAGAACTCTAGCGAAGACAGCTGCAGAAATCTAAGAATTTCATCACAAGAAATACTATGAATTATTTTGGTCCTTTGCTGTTCATAAGGCAAGTTAGAGGTTGAGCATTTTAATGACGTGCTGATGTCACAACTGTGTTTAATTTTGACAGGGCATTTATCTTGGCCTTGTGCTACTGGTATTATCTGCATTATTTTAGTAGCTTACCAAGTTACTGCGGTTTCTGCAGTATTCTAGTCATGATGGTAGTGCCTACTCCACATCAGCATTTCAGTGGTTAACTGGGGGGTGACCCAAATACAGGGAACTCAACACCTCTTCCAAAAGCAAGAATCACTGTTTTCCAGCAGTTTTTGTTGAACTAGCAACAACCGGCACAGAAAGTCCTTTTTATTCTGCAGTTAAAGAATCTCCTTCAAAAAACTACAGGAAAACTAAAACCAGGCATTATTTGGTTAAAGAAGAAGAAAGCACAGTCTTTTTTCACAGCTGGATGCCTAATTTAAACTGAAAGGAAAGTCTGAAAACAAATTAAATGAGGAGGAATTTTTAAGGGGTATCATTTTTTGCCTAGATGGTTATTCAAATCAGGTCCCTTTGCCTAATGATTACAGTTGTATTTTTGCATTTAAACTCTCACATGCATGTATTATGCATAGAAAACTTACTGTGACAATTTCTTGCCTCCAGTTTCAAATTATTTGTCAGAAAAGATGACAGTCAAACTCAGTGCACTAGAATTTGTTCCTACTCTATTCTCTTGTACCATAGGGATAAAATGTGCTCAGTGCACCCTTCAAACACTGAGAAGTAGGCACATCAGTTATCAAGTCATCTACAACTGACACATATTAGAATAGATATAATAGATAATAGAGAACTGTCTTAATAAGGGAACATTTTATGAAATATCAGATTAATTTCTGAATGTACATAAAGTTTCACCAGCCAGAAAGGCACACAGCCTGTAAGACACCTGAAACAGGGAGTGCTACTGTGAGCACAGGCGTGCTTCCACAGCTATTAAAAGTACTCCTTTGAGCTTCAAGGTGGGTTGTTTTCAGTATGTCAGGACATAATGAAATGTCCTTCTAGTTATATCGTCTTACGATTATGTCTTTAAATCATGGAGCACTATTTTCTGCCTGTATCAGACTACGTTTAATGATACATCAGGCAGGAAAGGGTAGCTTCTACACAACCCCTGATTTACTGGTTTAATCTACTCCTTTACCCAACAGTTCAGAAAATCAGATAGGAAAATACGGTTTAATCCTAAGACAAAACTGATGCAGAATGACAGAAATCTTTATTTGCATCTGGCACTGAACCTGGAGAAGACAGTTGCATCTTTTTACATTCTGGTTTGGCTGTCCTTAATACAGCAATAATTAATTGACATGGTTGCAGTGAAGCTTGATGAGTACAAGGCACTTGGAAGTCCTTGGATGAAAGTCATAATATAAATGTTATTCAACAGCACTTGAATTATTGGTAACAGTATTCACAACTCATAAAAAAAAGACCTGGTTGCTGTCAGATATGATTAATCTGCTAGAAAAAAGAAATAGTTCAGATAAGGAGAGAAAAACAGTAAAAACATTAAGAAAAAAACCGATTTCTAAAACAGAGCACTGCACCTTCTATTACAAAACTTATGAACAGAAGTACTATCTGACTTTATTAATTGATAATTACTGAAGACAGAGATCATCTGTGAAACTTATTCCTGTTCAGTATCTTTTAGAATCCTAAGTACCCTCACTATTCCTACTCACAGACTCCTGGCAGCAGTCTCTGCAAAAAGATCAAAGAACGAGTTGGCAGTGGAAGCAAAAATGGCTACATTCAATATTTGAACTCCTTCTTTTCATTTTAGGAAAGATGGATGAGAAAATTGGCAATGCACTCTGAATCTATGCCAAAAGGCACTGTCCAGCTAGCATAATTCATCCAGAAATTACAGTCAGAAACTAAAACCTAAAGATGAGATTAAGTGATAAATCTGCTCATAAGTATCACGGTGATGTGGCATCATACAGTGTCAGGCATGAGAAGTGCTCCTTCTCTTTGTACAGAGTACCTTGTCAGCAGTGTCCCAGACAGATGAGGATTTCACATTCTGATTTTGCTTTTAGCATAGAATGAACATACATACATAGAACTTTATTACAGATACAGGCAGAGGAGAATGAAAAGATTTTAATCTCATATTCATTTCTCTTACCACACTATACTTTTCCTGTTGAAGATAGCAATGCTAAACGACATAAGGCTCAAAGAGTCTGGGGAGGGGAAGAGAGAGAGAGTCCTACTTTCCATTCATAAATGAAAAAGAAACCTCTGCTTTCCATTCATAAATGCTTTGTGCTAAAAGGACTGTAAGTAGCATACATTAATATCATGTAGTATTCATTAAGACTGTTTAATAGGGTATGTTATAGATGAATTACGATCAAAAAGTTAGATAGCATTGAGAGATTAGCCACCTGCATGTGAGAAAGATTTGCACCTAGTATCTTACATATGAAAATTTCAAAGATAAAACCCAATCCATTATGGGCTGCTAACTGTTAAATGCAGTGGCAGAGCATTCTAAGTTAGCAGCATATTTGTTCATTCCTTCAGTTTTCACTCCTTAGTAGCTCTCTTCCTGTAGCAATGCCTAAATGGTAGTCGCTAACAGTACCAGATTCTGTAAGTCGCATTCCAAGCCTATGGTAAAACAAAACCAGTCATGTATCAAAACCCCTTCGCTCTCCCATTTCTATAGTCTGAAGGACAGTAATCTAGGCAACAGAACAGAAAGATCACAAAGACCAAGAAACTAAGATTGTAGGCTAATCTTCACCAGCAGGTTGGATGATGCCTGTATCTATTCAGTGCATGAAGGTTGCTAAAGGCACAAACAACAGTCTCAGAAGCATTACTTATTATAACACACGCTTCACGTGGGTCCCCTCTCCAAGAACAGCTCTGAACTTCTTGTTAAGCAAACCTCCCACTGAAGCATATGGGAGTTAGAGCAGGAGGACTGTGCTTAAATCATTGCTGGAGTGCTGGAATTAACAAGCTTCTACACGTTCTGCTCCTATACGTGACACAGCAAGGCCACACAGTAAGGGCTGTGTGCTGAACACCGTAAATACAGAGAGTCTAAGAGGAGGAGATAGATGAGCATCCTCTATCCCTGCATGCACCAGGCTGATGAGATGCATGTTTTTCTTCCTGAACACGGTTTGCAGTTATCACTGAACAGGTTAAAGCAATCATTCATGGTTTAGAGTATTTGTTTTCACGAACTGAAACTCGGCAGCTCACCCTGACTTCTGACTCCGTCTGATGAATTACCTTGTCTGCAGTGCCTGATCTATAAATAAACACAACATCTGTTGGAATGCCAGGTCTGAAAGGCTGGCTGAATAAATCACTCTCCAGAAATTCCCAAAGCTACTGAGGCTCTTTCCACTGCTTCTGTCCTTTCCCCTGCCCTGTCATGCATATATCAACCCTCTTTCCCTTCTACTGGGAATGATTTTCATATTGTTGCTTTCTCCTTCTCAGTTTCTTAAAGGCTTAATAAGGTCAGCTGAGAGGACGAGCAGTGGTGGGCAGAGCTAGTGCTCTGTATTCTAAAACACAGGAAGTTCGGTTACTGCTTCCTCAAAAAAATCATTAGTTTCCAAACATCCATGTTGGTAAGAGCATTAATAAATTAAAAAGAAAAAGAGAGAGTACAAGATAGTAATTTGTGCTCAGTTCCATGGCAGTGGTAAAGAAAATAAACACAGATTTGTCAGGCTCTCCTTGTCTCATTAGGCTTTGCTCTCTGATATCTCCTTTTTCCAGTACTCCTCTTTATGGATTAAATAAGAAGACTCTCACAATTTGAGAAGACAAATGTTGGGTTTCCACAGAATTGCAGTTTGTCTCCTGCAAGCTCACATTCTCCTCAGTAAGATATGGGATTTAATCAGATTAGCTGCGTATATAGAGGGAAGAGTTGCAGCCAGAAAGTGCCTGATCCCAAACATCAACTTTCATCAGGTACTACAGCATCACCGTTTGACGGAAACATTTCTAGTTTAAGATCACCATTAAAATCCCAGATCTTCTACAAGCAGCAAAAGAATTTTTATGAAATAATACTGTTTGGTATTTAAAGAAAAATAATAATATTTGACCAGCCCTAAAACTAGCATCAGAATCATGTATGGTTTTAATATTAACCTGAAAACGTGAAAGCGACACCATCCATATGTAGGCGAACATCAGCTGGTCATTTATATAATTTGTCATAAACCAGAGCAGACCCTTCGATGAGCAATTACTTCAGTTAAAGATTCAGGGGGGAAAAGAAGTTATGCAGCCAATTAGTCTTTTGGCCTTTGATGCTTTATTGAACAAGTGCAGTCTTAAAGTGCAGCCCAGCTACCCTGGTAGTATAAAATCACTCCTTCTCTTTCTTTCTGAAAGAATGGAAAATACAACATTAAAAAAAACGCTGATTAATAACTGATGTTATTTGTACACATTTAACCTTCTATTGCTTTTGAAATATGGAATAGAAGACAAAGCTCTTTTCACTGTTGGATCGTCTCATGTTATATTTTTCCTGCTTTTTTGCGATACAATCTATAATTTTCCCATCTCATCAGGCCAACTCATACTTCCTCAGAAACACAGTCCTGTCTCTGAACTAACTTCCATAACTGCTTGTGTTGACCCGAAAATCAGACAGATTAATCCTGCATATGAGTTAATACATTAGAATTCCCTCAGGATCAGCAGCTACAATTGCACACTGCAGCAGAGAAAGCACAGGCAGAAACAAGAGGTGGGAAAAAAAGTGTAGCAAACAAGTGATGGTAGATAATACGGAATTCAGAACCCCAGTACCATCTTCTTGGGACTGGTCATGTCCTGTTACATTATAGGTAGAAGACTGTACTTCCTCATTAACCATTTTGACAAAAGTAAGTGAAATATCTTACAAATTGAAAATCTCCACGTTCCAGTGCATAAGGAAACTTTTGTATCTTCATACTACCAAACATGTTTAAAAGAGTATTTGTTCATGGAACATTCACTGCAGACAAGCCAAGTTGTTCAGCCAACAGCTTGGGTGTTCCTGAGAAAGTAGAAGACTCATGAAATTAGTTGAAAATTCAATGAGCAAAGCTTACTTTTTAATATTTTTTGCCAATATATTTTTTCTTACTTTCATTACTATGTTCAGAGTGTAGATTATAAATACTAAAAAACTGTTAAAAATTATAACACTATCCAGGTTTCCATCAAAGTATAACAAGAACTCATTTCCTCATTAGAAATTCTAAATTGCATGCACGATTTTCCTTCTTTACTGAGGAACTTAATATGTAACTTTGACATACACTCCACAGATCTATTCCAACTGTTAAACTTAAAAAAAGCTAATGAGGGAAGAATTATTTATAGCTTAGCCTTTGGCAGTAGGAATTCTAGACAATTTTTGAACCAAGCTTTATAACTTTAGAAGTAAAAGAAAAAAAAATCCCTGAAGCCAAAGGGATAAAAAAGGAAAGTGGTGATATTTTTTTCTGTGAAAATACTGGCGCTTATGTTCCTATTGGTCGTCTTTTTAATTCTAACAGCAGTTCTTCTACTTTACATTGAAGGCCTTTGATGCACTTCAGCAACCATAATGAATACATCTTAATGTATCTGTGAAGCAGTAAGATAGCGTCCTCAAATCTAGGATGAGAATATGAGACAAATACACAGAAAGGATTTATGACCCAGTTCTCAAACATACCGAGTCACTGCATCAGACTGTATGTAACTTTTAAACCACCTAAATGCAAGTTAGACCAGCTCAGTGACCCTAATTAGATCACAGGAGAAAGACCTCCCCAGGAAGCCGTGATGCTGTCTATTTTAGTAACTACTGCCATAATGAAAGGGGATGCTGCCCCATCTAAGACGGTAATTCCACACCTTTACCTTCTTGAAAATATCTTTTATATAAAATATATACATACTTTTTTTTTTTATTATCATTCTAGCTACTGTACATCAATACTTTCTTATGGAACACTGACTCCAAAAGTAATTAGTTATTCCTGCAGTGCTCATACAGCAGAATACAGGACTATGAGATAGGAAACAAGACGCACGAGTCAAAGCTATTTTTGCATTTATTTACCTCTTTTCTCTGCATGTAGGTTTTTAGAGGCATTGTGTGGTGTTACAAGGAGATGCACAATAAAGTGTATGTAACTAAACTCTGCTTCCTTTCCACCACTTGAATGACAGAAATGGAGCATACGCTTTGCTCCCTGTATTTTAAGAACTTGGGGACATGCTGCTGCTTATCCTGTGCATATGCTGCAATGAGCCACAGACACTGAAAACTCTCCATGCATGAAAACAAGAGATTTCTCTCTGTGTGTTGATGATTTACTTGAAAGCTGAACAGAAACGAAATGTAGTGAGGTTCAGCTTCTGACAGTCTATGTTAATTTGGTTTCTCCCTTGTGCTCTAAAAAGACTGTGTGTTTATCACTGCGAAGATTATAACAGGGCAGGTGGTAATCCCTGCTGGACAGCCTGGTTCTAAAATAGCAAAGCACCTCTTTATTTCATGCTACTTATGCTGGACTGATTTAGCCTATTCATGGGCTTATGCACTAAGTTTAATCCTCAGAATTCTCAAAACAAACAGTCCATAATAATCACATGCAATGCTCATTTTTTCAAGTGTAACCGAAGAGATTATTTTAACCCTAGCACTATTCCCATAATGCACTGCAGAAGTCAGACAACATGTTCTGATACTAAAAAGATTATAGACTCTGAAAACATCAAGGTGTAGTTTCAAGAGGATCATGCTGCACTTTCTTTCAAGGAAAGAGATAAGGACAGGAATGCGATAATATCAGAAAGTGACAAATCCACATTAAACTGAAGCTCTGCCACCAACTGTATAAACTATCAATGTGTTCCAGGCAGGGGCACCCGACGGTGGAGCAGCCAGTAGTAGTAGAGAGGAAGCCCTGACGCTAAAGGGACCTGTGGAAGGACCACCTTGCCTGGACAGAATTCATACAGAAAGTCAACAATCTACGCACAGTCCTTGCAACTTCTAAAGTCCTCTCTTACAGTGCAAGTAATAGCTGCATTTTCTTTTTTTTTTGTGCAGTTCCTAACTCAAGTACTCTCCTAAGCAGCAATTTAGCCATGAGTGATTACAGCACAAAGTATTAATGCCAGAATCATACCTCTAGTTCAAGAGGTCAGCATTTACCTGATGCAAGCCTGAAGCAAGGGGTTTTTTAAAAATATACATTATTGATGTATTTAATATTTTGGATCTGTATTTCAGTTACCTGAGGACTAAAAAAAGGTAAAATAAAAGGGCTGTAATTCAGCCAGGCCTTATTTGCAAAGCTCTATAGATTTAGTAGAGCTATTCCAATTCATATTTCCTGAGAATACAGTAATAGGCCATTATAAAAAATAATATCAATGATAGAGGAAACAACTCCAATCAGTTGTGAGATCCAGCCACGAGGCAGGCTTCAAAAATAGGATTTGCTTAGTAAAAGCTACGGTGGATTTACGAAGGAAGTTCTTCCTGACTGATATGCTGGAGTTCTTTCAAACCATTGCAGTACACAAGCGAAACCCAGTTAACATTGTCCATAGTATTTAAGTATCTGAAAAACATTTCGGAAAATCCTTCATCAGAAGTGATTAGGTAATGTAAGAAGTCATAGAGGTTAAGCAAACAAACTTAAGAGGAAGAAAACAGTCTTATGTTTGTTTGGAAATATTATTTCATTTGATAAAAACAGGAGATTCCAAGGATTAATTTGGATAATTCATCCGCAATATCCAGAAAAATTATTTTGCTGCCTCTATGAAATAGGAAGCAGAGAGGAACAAATAGTGCTATTTTTCCAAACTCTGTACATAATTTTAACACTGCCCATTTATGTCACTTCATTCATGTCACCAGAAAATACCTTAGGGTCTGAACTGTATCTCTCTCTTATTCAGTCAAGCACAAGAAGGCAGCTTCACTCACATTTTTGCTTTTCAGATTCTAGATCTCATACAGCTCCCAGTTTCCAAACACTCTGATCTATCAACTCCTTTAATATTCAGAGTATCTTGACAGCCACCGAGCCAAGGGGTTCAAACTGGACTCCCGATAGGTGATTCAGAGTCAAAATACCTCTTTAACTTCTCTTCTTCATAAACACACACAAACCCTTGCCTCAGTGCTGGGTCCTAAGAGAACACCAATTAAAAGAGCAAGTGCAAATCATGGGGGAATCTAAACGAGCAAGAGTGCTGAGTAAGGAAAGGAAATGATTGCACATAAAAGGCTGGGACATGAATACAGCATTTCTGTTTTACAACAAAACCAAATATGGTTTTAATTTAACTCATGCTCTCTCTGAAATTGTGCTAATTGTAGCTAATGGTATCAGTGTGGTAAAATGTCTGTCCTGTCAGAGAAAACGCACATTCTCCATAACTGCTTTGTCTCCTGAAAACTATAAAAACAGCACAAAAGTCTCACCTAAACCCAACAGGTAATGATTAGTTCACAGCATTATGAGAGGCTGTCCAATGTATCAACAATTGCTCTGAAAAATCCAGTTCCTTTACACATCATATATTATATACCAGTTTAGGTCCTTAGAGACCTATACTAATAAGCATTCTGATTACTCACAGTAATAGCCATAGAAAGAAAACACCTCACATGAAAGTGGCATGGATTTGAAACCTTACTTTCCTTCTCTCACTTCCATGTTTAGGAAGTACTGTAGTAACATACTAAGGCCTTAGATTTTTAGATTCTACTATCAATGCTTAATGCATTGATATAAAAAAAAATTCAAACCTTTATAAATATGACCTTGGGAAAATGTTTCTGTAGTTTGAGCCCTCAGCAATGACTAGGCAAAAACTGCTGGTTGGTGTCACCTCTTCAGCTCCTGGGATTGTAACAGATGTCAGCTTCACCTTAGCCTTTCTAATGTTACTCATCCAGCACAAGTCTAATTCTTTCTTTCTGCATACCATCTCCAAGATCAGCCTTTCCTCTCAGTTGAGACCCACATCACTATTTTTCATCTTGACCTCTGCAACATCTTACTCTCTCATCTTGACACGTCACTTTAACCATATTCAATGCATCCACTTTTATATAACTAAATTAATCTTCTTGGCTATACCACCACGCCACCAAAAGACTGCTCTCTTTTAGTCTGTCACAATGTCCTGATCCAAAGTGTTATATTGAATGTGCTTTGTAGCTCATAGTACAGTATAGCCTGTGGTCTGAATAGGGGCTCTTTAGGGATTTCCATCTCTATTCAAGCCAGTTGTTATCACCTATCAGTTGAAATTTCTCTCAAAATCTCTTACTTTCTACCATCTTCTAAATAAGGGATGAATTCGCTGTCATCATCATCATGGCTTGGCTTCGCGGACGAAGATTTGGGAAGGGCTTTGCCCACGCTTATTGCAAGTGCGTTGATGGCTGAAAAGGCCAATGCGGGATAGGCAAGACCGGTTGCAAAGAGCACACCGGAGGGTCTCCTTGGGTGGTATAGTTGAGGCACGGTTCTTTCTGCGCTGTCTTTTCTCCTTGAGCCTGATTCTACGCGTGCTCTCAAAGGAGACAGCAGCGTTATGTATGGTGTGTCTCCAAATCTCCCGATTGGAGGCCAGGGTGGACCACTGATGGTGGTCAATATGGCCTAGGCTGAGGTGTTGTTTCAGGGAGTCCTTATATCTCCTCTTTGGAGCTCTTCTCCTGCGGCAGCCGGTGGCAAGTTCACCATAGAACACAATCTTAGGGAGGCGGTGATCCGCCATCCTGGAGACGTGCCCTGCCCAACGCAGCTGCGTTTTCAGCAACATGGCCTCAATACTGGTGACGTCTGCCTGTTCAAGGACAGCAACGTTAGTCACGTAGTCAGTCCAGTAAAAAGAGCAAAATTACTATTCCTATTCCAATTAATCTTTTGATGTCACCTTTCTGCTGACGCCTACCAAGCCTGAGAATTACCATCTTCTGGATGGGCCTCTGGGAGCCAGGCTTTTTGCTCCCACACCAAATGGGTTTCCATGTCCAACGCTGAAAGTCTGTGGGACTATGCAGAAGAATGCTGACAGGACAACTAAGTGCAACCGCCTGCACCATTAAGACTCTCATCATACAAATAGCTACACTCTTGAGACCTTCGAGTACTACCAACTGGTTTCAGAGGGATGACTAGCATACATAAGGCTGTACACAAGCATAATGCAAGTGGTTTGTAGAATCAGTGACTAATTCACACTAATTAAAATTTGACCCAGATCTGTGGTATGTAGGTCAAATGAAACGGTTGCTACCTGAAGGCTAACCATTGACACATGTAAGCTTGTAGTGTCATGGGACTCACTTGTGACATGGATGCTTCTGTCATGAGCAGAAGTCATGGCATGCTTGAGGGATCTGGTCCAAGCTCTAGACAACCTGAATCCATCATGCTAGATATAGGCATGATTTAAGTCCAGAGCCAGAAACAAAGCTCCTGATGGGGAATCACTACCTATTACAGAGAGGAGGAAGCTGATAAGAAGCATATCCTGATGGCCCCTGCTCACTGCTCCTACTGAGCTCCAAATTCAGCAAACGCTCTGCTTTTTCTCAGAAGGAAAATCCACCCACTACAGTAGAATAATAAGACATGTAAGTACTAAGGTGTTTTAAGAATAAACATAGCCTCACAGATTTCAGCTAGCACACCAGTAGATAGGCCTGTCCTTGTTAATTAAGAAACTAATTTCTGGAGGTGACTTATCTTCCTTGGTATGCTTTATATGCATTCAAGTATGTATGCCCCTAGAGATACAGGTCCATGGGAAAAATGGACATCATTCACTGAACTAAGTTCCATGATCACAAAGTTGACAGTGTTCTTGTTTGTAAATAATCATTTCAGAGTAATTGGAGAATAAAAAAAAGCTGAAGGAACAACCTTCACAATGGCATGATGTAGGTAGTATGGTATTTTCTGTAAACAAGTAGATAAATTTTGCAGTTAAATACGTTATTTCTTTGGAACATGCTTATCTAAAATGTATAGATAAGACTACAGTCAAAAGAGTTGCATCACGTGGTCCCACTCTGTCCTATCAGAAAATATACACAGTGAGCCATTCCACTTACCTGAATGCATACGGCTGGGAACACCTGGTGTGTAGCACGAGAAATGCCTTTCCCACACCCTGACCTTGGAGAAGCTTTTCATTGTTAACTAAACCGATTCAACACAAATAGAAGTATGAACACTTCCTAAGCACTTGCTGGCAATGGTCACAGAAAAGCATTTAATTTCATAAACCAAACTCTTTGTCTTCGTAAAATATATCATCAGCACAGTGTTCAAACAGCAATGAAATTGGAAATCCTGAATAACAGTTTTTACAGTTGGTTAACTGTATGTGCGTCCTTATATCCCAGAGTTGACCCTGGACTGGATCACTAAGTAATACAGCTCAAATACTGGAGTTTGCATCAGTTCTGCAATATCTCTGTCCAATGTATATGCATTTTCCTGTAGTCAAATTCTAGTAATTACGCTCACTTTGGAAAAGGCATATGCCAGAATTTATAAACACAAAACCAAGTGTTCATTTTTTGTATTCTCAATTTTCTTTCTTCTATTTTGCATTTTTGTATACACTTCTAAAACTGCTACAGTGCTTAGTTTTAAGATGAATACATTCCAGAAAGCTAAAAAGACCACCATTGCCACACACAATCAGGAAAAGGCAAATGTGCTCTTTGCTCTGGCTGTTATATGACTATCAGGCCAAATGCCCTTTCCTAGGTCATCTTGTATGCAATGATAAATTCTGTTGGAAGCCAGGCACAATCTACCATCTCTGTCTCATTGGCTTTTTTCCAACAAGAATACTTAGATACTTAGACCCCCCCAGGTTACTTTCCATTTTGACATTAAAGCAGTGAAAAGGGACCACTTCCTAATGGAAAACCAAGTCTTATTCTCACCTGTCCAAGCTCAATACCATATGTCTACACAACAAAATACAATGGGTTGGAAGGGCTGTTGCTGTTAATATTTATGACCAGTTCAGCCTTCTTTTTCCATTTATAAATGATTTGTTAGAGGATTACAATTTTTCCAGATATATACATTATTAAACATCACAAGGAGTTTTCAGGCCCAGGCCAGAATTGATTTCAAGCAAAGCTCTGAGTATCTTCCTACTGCTGGTATATCATTCATCATCAAAATTGCATGAAATTGTGCTGTTCCATGGGATGACAACAATTTCAATTAGAAGAAAATGAAAATTAATAGCAAAAGTGATTTGTGATAGATATTAATGTTTGGATTAATAATTTCTAATAAAAAAATATGAAACTTCATTATCTGCCAAGAAGCTAAGGATAGTTGCAAACTCTGCCACAGGTTCCCATTTTGTACAGACAGTTGCTCCTTCTAGACCTCATCTTTAGAAATTTTGGTCAGAATCTGCATACAGTATCACAGTTATATTGGCCAATACAAATAGCAGCTTCGGAGTCAGCACTCTTAATCCTTTATATTTGGTATGACTGTAGATCTCAAAGGAACTTAATTGTGGTTTTTTTATTTTCCTTGAAATTACTCCTTGAGGAATGTGTTAAAGGTTTGAATTATTGGATTTTTTTTCCCTACATCTTCGATTATATACAGTCTTTCAATAACTCTTCTATGGTGGTATACAAATCTGTGAATCTGTGAAGTGACTTTCAATGTCCAAAACCTACTGTATAGATTCATAAAATAAACTCGCTATACAGAGAAGTTTTATTGGCACCATGCAGACTGAGTAATCGAATAGCTACCCACCTCTTCCCAAAATGCTTATGGACTTCAGAATCATAATGTAATAAGGTAAATTCTCTTTGCATTCTAATACAGTCCATTAGCATCTACTCATGCCTTCATGTGTATTTATTGCGTAATGAATGATTCAGTATCACAAGTCAGCAGTCCTTTAATTTTTTACTGTGTAATGTAATTGTTTCTTAATTCATCTAAATGCAAAAAAAGACCACTTTTTTTTTTTTTTAATGTATGAAGGCAAACAGATAAGCAAGGGAGATACTGTACAGACCTGCCATCAATTACAGCAAGCAGCTCATCTGAATACCTTCTTTTTATAAGTTTTATCCTTAGATAACCTTGCCAGAAGATATGAATAATGTTTGCATGAATTGCCATGAAATTGCCATTCATTCCAGTGGAGTTTTCATATACTGATGTGTCCTGGTGACTATGAAATAGAGCATGCAATTCAGCAGAGATCTCCCTTGCTTTATGGTTACTTTATTACACGTAATGACTTTTCACTCTTGGGGACATATTTCTCTATATATTTCACAGCAAAAAGTTATGCTGGCTGATGGCACAACAGTCAGCTCTAACAGCCTCCATCATTTATTTGTATTTCTCTTATTTAATATGTACTGCTTAGATATTTCAGGGCACTAAAAGGGCTTGTTCCAAAACTCCCCAAGAGAACCTTTAGCCAAAGCACTTCTTTTTACAATCATTTCCAGAGATACTTGGGTAGAGACATCCGGTGTCTCTGCATACCACAGAGTAAGGAGTGTTGGTACATTCCTCCTGGTTGCTGTGGCACCCTAGAGGATACGTTTTCCTGAGACTTTAGGACTGTACCTCCTGAAAGGCTGACTGAAATTGCCATAATTTATCTCACATTTGCATTTGAAAATGCCTTTTTAGAAGTCACCACTTCAAGACTTAATGAAGACTAGGTATTAGACACAGTTTGAGAAACCATAAACCTCCTTTCACTGACACACAGGTCTGAACTATTGTTCCTCACAAGAGCCTAAGCTCAACATAATCTGCTCATGTTGCAGGTGTTTCCAATACTATTTCTGCTTTCTGAATACCACACATTTCTCACTCCTCTGTTGGTCATACCTTTGCAAGAAATCACAGCACACACTAGTATCCTGCTGTTAGAAAAAGCATATTGTATTATATGATGTCCCACTGAGGCAAGATGCTAAACCGACCTTTGTCAGTCCCAAATTCTGCCTGGAAAAGGAGAACCAAAAAGATATTTTAAGAGCAGGCTTTTTTTCTTTTGCATTAGCTACACTGTAGACACACTAACATTAAGGTCCCAGGGGAAGGCCAAGGGAGGTGTCTAGCAAGGCAGGACTGACAATAATATATATACTAAGGCTGGATACCTTTAGAGTCAAAGTCAGAGGCAAGGAAACACTCCTAAAGGAAGTTTGATTAGTCTTTGCTTTTATCCTGTGGGTTTTTTCTGGTAAAATATTAGACATAACCTTGTTTGTTTGTTTTTTTAAATTCCTACTTGCTCCCAGCTATTGCTTGCCCCACTTGCTCATTTTTATTTTTTTTTTAAGCTAATTGCAGAGAGTTGAAACCAGAATCAGGCCTATCTGAGTATTTGTACAGAATCTAGCATAAGTGGTACTGTTGCTGTGCCAGGATTTTACACTAATAATACCATGTGCTTTAGATGCATTATTGCAACCTAACTCTCATCAGAAATTACACAAAGGAACAGATGTACCATGCAGATTGTAAGCAATGCATTTGTTGAAATATATATACTTAAGTTAAAAAGTATACCTGATCTTGATCATGTTGTAAGACAAAGCATAAATTAATCAAATATTACTATCTAGTCTTGTTCACTCTTAGCTCTGTACGTACAAGAAACTTCCTTGTCTTACAGAGTAGAGTTCCCTGCTAAAGTATCCTACTCATTCCTGAGATGTTCCTAAAGAGTCATATCTGGTTAATAGACACTTTAGGATGAAAGAGCTGTATCATGTGGTAATAGGTGTAGACAAAGATCACTTTTTTCTTCCCTAATATTCTCAGACAATTCCATCAGCAAGATGCTTGTGCTTACTTGTTATTTATTTCACTTCATGGTAACAAACACTGGTATTACTGTGACCCACAGAGGGAAATCCTGTTTGAGCTGCAGTGGGACCATAATCCAGCCTAGCATCAAGAAAAACAGATGGTGCCACACTTCTCAGAAATTTACCTACAGGTACATAGATGAAAAATTCTGGTAATGTTACTGGAGCATGCTGTTTTGAGACAGGAGGGAAAGAGAAGGAGGAAAGACATTATAATGACTAACAGCAAAATAAAATTATTTTAAGTAATAGTTAATATTTCTTCTGTCTTCTCTTAAGATGTTTCCTAAATAAAAATGTTATTTATTTTCAAGGGCTGAGTTTTTTAAGTAACATTGACTATATCTTCAAATAGTTTAAACTGGACTACTGGCACAGTAGTCTGCAGAACCAGACTGGTATTTTGTCTTTTCTAAGCAGATTGCTCTTACAATTGTTGCAGTATATTTCTGACTTGCAAAAACCATGCACACATACTTTAAATATTTGTTTCCACAGAGGTTTTTTTGGTTCCTAATCAATGACTTCATAAACTCCAGATAAGCAGGCATGGCAATTGTTACATACTGTACCCTGTAAACAAATCCATTCACTTGAAGAAACTATATTTCAAAGTCTGTGTAACTAGAGGGTTGCCATTTTTTAAGTCAAAATACAGTTAGCAAAGGCTAGTCACAGATGGGCTAAGCAGCTGTCTGTGCTTTAGAGAACAGTTAGATTCTGACTTGCCAGAGGTGTAACATCTAAATGCACTGTTTACTACAATCGACAGTAGTTAAGATTACGTTTCTTTTCATGTTTGATTTAATGTAAAAATTACACTGAATTTCACTATTCGGCATCACTTTATATAGTGTTATAAAGTTTTTACATTTATATTAAAAATTACAGATTTTTGTCCACAGGGTATTTCTAAATAGCTTGTGGAACAACCAAAACATGAGAACTTCCATGTAAATAATGTAAATCAGTGGAACAAATCAAGCCCTTTGGAGTGCCTTAAAGGAAAGTAAATGTTACTTAAAGCCACATTTCTGACTTCACTAGAACTGTGCTTGCCTACCAAAAGAGAGGAGAGAAGGATGAGTGAATTTACTCCTGCTCTTAATTGCAAACTTTCCCACGCTTTGCTTTGCATAGGGCTTTTCTTGCACTGCAGCAACCTCCAGCCTTGCTGCCTTCACACTACAGCTCCCTGCACCAGTAACAAGGCACCCAGCTGAGAGAATTTTGGAAAAACCTTTACTCAGAGATTTTTAGACATTCAGTGCTGCCATCCATGGAAATACAGGAGCTGCTCCGTCATCAGCTAGCTCTGGCATTGACTCTCTTTACAGGCAGTTCTGGTACCCCAGATAGCAGAGGCAGGGTCAAGATACAAGCAGGGTGAACCACAGCAACCAGCTCAACCTAAGCTTTAAGTTTGTAAATCAAAACTTATTTTAAGTAATAGTTAATATTTCTCCTGTCTTCTCTTAAGATGTTTCCTAAATGAAAATGAACCTAAGGAATATTTTTATTCTGCTCAGATGAAATTTTCTTCTCCACTGGAGAAAAACATGAAAGTTTCACTTCACAGCAATAGATCTGGGGGAATTACGTCGAAGTTTCCCTCTTCTGCTACCTCCCATCCCATCCTGTCTTGTACTTGCAGGGGTTTGCAAACTCCAGATTATTACTGGATGTACTTGGTGGAAAAGCAGTAGATGGGAAAAAAAAAAAAGGCAGCTTTCCTCCAGGTGCTTCCTTCTTAGCTCATCTCACCTTTAGTCAAAGAAATTTTCATCCAGTAACTGGAACGTGACATCTCTGTCATTGCTGGCTATACAACCCAAAAAGGTCATCCTTTGTCTTACTGTACGTGTTTTGATATGCATCTGCTTCCCAATGTGTCTCTATGTTGTGAACACCCCATACAGCACGTGTTCTAACAGTTTTGAAGACCTGGCAGATGTTTACAGACAAGCAAGGAAAACAATTTGGCTTTAAAGTGAGCTAAGAGGGGCTTCCCAAGCACAGGGTTTAGACTGGAAAAACAAGCAATGTCTCAGCAGAACAGCAGAGGGAAACAGAGAGACAGTTCTAAGTATAGTATTAAACACTAATAATTGGTAGTGACAAAGAGGTTTGGTAAGTTATGTGAATTGATAAGTTTAAACTCATCACATTTAAACTATAAATAATTGAAAGGTTGAGTACATAGACTGACAAGCAGAAAGGGAGGTATGCAAATGAGAACTGTAATTTATTAGAATAAAGAAACCTTTAGCTTACAGTGTGCCTTTGCATGATTCTTCTTCATGACTCAACTTCAATGTTCTAAGAATACGAGTGTGTGACATTTCCTTGCACTATCAGATACTGAAAGTGTGGAAAAGTTCTCTGCTAGAATACTTAGCTTTCTGGAGCTCATAAACAAATTTTTAAATACAAATTTCAAAGCCATGTGATTCACGTAAGCTCTCAAAGTAGACAAAATAAAGAAAATATTCCCTAAAGTTTGCCAGAGCTAGTTAGCTGAAGGTTATTTTTACTCCAGTTTCTCCCCAAACATCTGTCCCAAGACAGTACTATCCACCTAAATAAAAAAGTTATTTTCTCATGGTGACACCTATGAGTCAGTTGAGTATAAACAACAGGGCTTGAGGCCTTCTGTACTAAAGCTTTCTGTAGCAGGAAGGGTAAATTCGAACTTGAAACCTGAAAGACATCTTTTCCCACTACTATTCTCTATTGATTTTACCCAGCTCATTTAATAAAATTTAGGGATTACATGCTTACAGGAATTTTGTTTCTGCTCAACATTTTTAGGAAATGCCTTTCCCTCTCTTCAGTCTTTTGTACCACAAAAGATGACTGGGTTTTTTTTTTTTCTAAAGCCAAACATGTTTTTCAAGCCATGCTCATGTCCAGATGTTTTATTTCTAGAATTTTACATTTTTACAACTGACATAAATGACTTTTCAGGTCTTAGTATGCTACAATGAGGTAATGAAATATTCCCTCACGTGAAAAATAGGAAGGTCATAAGTGTACCTGGGTATACATGCATATACATACGTATGTGTGTGCCCATGTGCATAGAAGATAATCTGCATACTTCACAGAGAGGATGCTGACAAATCTAAATAAAGCAATAATACTACACAGATGTAAAAGAGGAGAGATCATTACTTCCAATTAACTGTTCTGAACTAGATATAAATATGGTGATTATTACTGATGGCTTTATGAAACTGTTGAACTTCTCTTGTAAATTAAAAGAAACTATCTTCAGTGGTGATTACACAGTCTACAGACTTTTCTCAGGTAATTTATATGGTTTCACTGCCTGCAGTGAAGATCTTACTGCCCAAAATGTTTCGCTCAACATTCTCAATCTCTGCATTTCACACTCCACAGTCAATTCAGTGTTGATTTCAATACTGATACCATTCTCAATTCAATACATTCTGCTGCAATCTCTTCTGTCATATTTCAGTCACAATAACCGAGAACATAGTAACCGATGATGGTACAACATGGATGCTAACTGTACCAGAAACGTGCACTAGACAGGGTTTTGGTTATCATTTTTCTCCTTGACTGACGTGGTAGATCTTTCCTATAGTATCCTGAGTTCTTTAAATCAATACTTGATTAACTACCCATCCTACACACAACAGGATGCCCAGCCTTTGGGAACATGCCAAATGCTCTGTGTGAGCACGCGTGCTCACATGTGTGTGCACAACATTCCTGCCAGAAGAATGAAGAATCCATTATAATTAAATCTGCCAAGATGAAGTGTGGTGAACAATCTCCATTTCTAATTTCATCCACATAAATTCATACATGGCATATTAATTGTACACATTCTATTTCTGTATTTGAAACGTTTCTCTAGACTACACGACCTAAAACTGTCTTCCCAAATTTCACTGTAAGAAATGCAAAAGTACATGATGATGTATGTGTCACAGCACTAAACACAAGCATCCTTTTAAGTGCAAATTTATGGCTGGTGTGCATTTAAACATTAAAAAATATGAAAATAAATAACCATGCCACGACAGATTCTATCTTCCTATCAGTCAGAATATGGTACGTGATTTTTCTACACTGTACAAGTCCTGTCTGCAATTAGAGGAGACTAGCTGGCACAAGACGACTGCAAGCAGAACTGACAACTTGTGCTGACCTCTAGGAATTACACTGTTGTCGAACAGTCATGCCGCGACAGCTTCCAAAATGGTCCTTGAACAAACAAAAAAAAATCAATAAAGAGCAAAAAGAGAAATACCAACATCCATAGGGGATAAACAGTTCTTAGTTGATTCTCCTTGAATGTGTTACATGTCAAAAAGAATAACTTGTATGAACAGGTGTCCAATTCTCTGGTTTCTAATCCTAGAAGAGGCTTTTGGCACTTAAAGGTACATCCAGTGATTGGAAGTGACTGCTACCACAGAAAAGCAGGCCAGCATTCACCAGTAAAGCCCTGACAACTGTGTATATGCTATTCTCCTGTCCAGTTAACAGGAAAAATACAGTAGAGCTTAAGCCAAGAGTACTTCATCTTTCTGACTAGGTGGGAAGTTTCTCATACAGGTAGTAAAGTGTTGTACATGATGCCACATCAAAACTCTATGCATTTTATTAATTTTTATTCATTGAGGTTTCTGTAAGCAGCCTTGCCATTTTTGCCTTGATTGTAAAAAAAGTGATGGTGTTTTAAAATACCACAATAAAGCAAGTGTCAGTCAGTACACTGACCTTACATCTGCTTACCTAAGTATATCTGTCCCTCCTCATCTCAGCATTCTGTAGTGAGCCTAATGCTAACATATAAACTTGCCTGCTCAATTAATTTGTAATGCATGCCTCTGCATAGGGAAAAAGAAATATTTCAAAATGAGGATATTCCCATCTGGTCCAAGAGCTTTCAAGTGACAGCGGCTAGTATTGTATCTCTTGGAGGCACGTGCTGATTTTCCTGACAATCCAGAATTACTAGGCTGCTAGGCATAGGTTTTCAAACCTAGGTACCTATTGGTTTTATTCTGTGTAAACATAAGAATAACTTAAGACTACTTAATTCAGATACATTTCCAATGTATTTCATTGTTTGTTCCTCATTCTTGTCCTAGGAAAAATGATATCTCACACGTACAGCCTCACCCCCTCCCCCCCCCAAAAGAGGAAATAATTATAGGTATGAAAGGACTATCTCTGACTTATCTCTTCTTTGAAATAGAAGTAAATGCCTAGCTTTAACCTCTTTATAATTTCCCAGACATTTTTCTTATCTACCATGCTGAAGCTGGGTAATCGGTATGAACACTGCAGCATGAGAAATCACTGAATATCAAATGACTAACAGTCTGGTCTGAGAGATATATTCTCTACAAACAATATTACAAATGTTTACATTGAAAATATTGACTGAACACTTTTCTATGATGTCATCTATTTCAAGCAGATGGTAAGAATAAGAGTGAATTCACATTAAACTGATGGTAAATAACAGGTTTAATTTTTCCCACCTCAATGCATTTAGCAGCTGACTTCTCTGAGCTATGTACTATGACCCTTTTCCTTAAAACATTATAGTAAGCTTTAATTTATCAGTAAAGGACAAACCAGTTCTGTAACATAGCATTCAGAAAACAGACAATGAAAGAGAAGAAGTTTGAAACATTCCAAGAGCACATTGTCCAAATCAGAGGTTCATAAAGAGAACAAGTGAGTAATCAGGACTACCCTGAACAAGAAAGAGAGTCAATGGAAGAAACAAAGGGCCTTAAACTTGGCCAAACCTCTGATTAATTTGAGATCTATTCCATATCAATTGCACACAAAACTGCTAACTAAAACTGAACAGAAAATATCTCTGTCAGACAAAAGTCTCAATTACAACTGACATTATACAGCTGTAAGAGAAACCTGCTAGAAAGACGTCAAAATATCCATAGCTGGAGACTTTACACAGAATTCTTTCACAGGGAGAAGAGATGCAGAGTTAATAAGTTTCAAAAAGGTAATAATATAGTATTAACAATATTATTAGAACAAAAAAATAGCTAAGATAAGCAGCTAACTTTAAAACAAATCAGCTCGTCTTACTCCTGAATATTCAGAGAGGGGTCCCAGGAAATATTCAGAACATCTGCCAACCTGCTTATACTTATGCCACTGACACAGAGCTCTTAAGAGACCATGGTAGCAGTGGGTAACTTTATTTGGGCTCCTCAGTTCTCTTTTTTGCAGCCTCTTTCCTCATAGGCTGAGGTCTTGCAACAATGCTCTTGTGCCAGCAAGGATTGTGACCGGTTATCACTGCCTTCATGGTGCAAACGGACTGGAACCAAGGTGAGAACAGAATGAAATCTTAATTTTAAGGGGCTGAACTGAGGGGAAAATACTTCTAATTTATTACCCCATCCTCAGCAAAAGTTCAAGTCTCTTGTTTTTAACTGCACCATATATAAAATGGCAGAATTCCATAAGCAAAAGAAGGTTTAACTAATCCTGTTGACTTTGCAGACAAAATGTTAAATCTCATTACTTTGATTTTCTAATAGTCTGGCGACGTTCTCATAGCTTCCAAAAAAAGGCAAGAAGCATTAAAGGTTTCACAGGTTAGCCAGCTCTTACATCTTTCAGAAGGCAAATGAGATAGCCATCAATGTCTTTAAAAGTCATACTAAGAGGGAAACATAATAAGTGAAGCAGTCCACAGAATACCTCAGTATAAAATTAAAATCACCAAAAAAATCACATCGAGGAAGAAATGTATTTGGTGCAAATAAAGAAATAGTTGTTAAGAAAAAAATGACGTTAGTACAATGGAAACTGGGCCATCTGGAGTTGAGTGCTGCACTGTCCTCCCAACCACTTGCTTGAGGGTTACAAACATCATAATCATAGAAGCATGCTTCTAGAGGGAATAGAAACTGCCCTGGGTATCCATGCCTCTGTTAAACCAAGATGATTTAGACCTCAAAAGTAAATAGGCCACAGCTATTACAAGCTAAAGAAATTAGGATAAGATAAGGTAACACCAGAAAGGTAACCGCCTCAACACTTTGCAAATGAAGAGCAACGCCTGCACTCCTGTGGAGATTTTCAAGGACACAGAAAGAAATTTGCAGCCTGCAACAAAATTCTGCTTCTCTTCATGTTGTAGCAGGTACCGTATTGCAGGACTGCCAGCAATATGAGGTTTCTCTTTCCTTAGTCATGAGAGGATGTAACTATCAGCTTTTTTTTTTTTTCTAGAATTAGGCCTCCACTAAGTGGTTTCTTACTGCAAACTGTGAAAGTAATCTCAGATAATCCTAAAGACTGCAAACAAGCAGCACAGATACCCCAGTTTCAGCAAGGTGGGTGGGTAACATATTTCCCTTCAGGCTAGTACATTTTGACAGCTTCTCCTCTCAAAATCTCATTCCAGGTCTGATCTGCTACTCACTAATTACCTGTCTTCTTGCTTAGCCCTGTATGCTCCCTTTCTCAAACTCTGAGTTTACTGCTTCCCTGTCTTCCCATTTTATTTTGTCGGTTCTCTTTGTTCAGAGTGACCAGGATACTGATGTGCCCTGCAAGAAGGCAAGTAAGATTCAGGCAAGACACCAGAAAAAAATTCCTGCAGTAAAAATAGTGAAACACTGATAAAAACGCAAGGAGAAAGCTGAGTCTACTTAAAGCACTAGAGGTTTTGTCCTCCCGTTAAGCCACAATAAACTACAAGTGGAAATCAAGCATTATTTTATTGAACTCAGCTAGTTTAGAAGTCTTGTACATTTGTAAGGATAATTCAGCCCTAATTTGGGTAAGGTGTTATTTTAATATGCTTTTAGTATACCAGGAGAGTATTAACATTGCCAAAACTACTCAAGCCACCAGCACCAAGGGAAAAGCCACTTCTTATGTTCAGCATATAGTCCAGCTAATTGATGGAACTCCATCAATCCCAAAGACACACTTGCTACTGATGTATTAGCTGTGTTTTAAGTCTCCAGTCCTAGAGGCAGTAATGGAAACATCTGACACATCTGGGTACCACATCTGAGACTGAAAGGAAATACTTTGCAGATATGGAAATAACCCAGAAAATCCCTGCCTAAAGATCTTCTGTGTAGTATTCTCATCTATTTTAAGCTGTAACAGTGGGAAAACAAGAGCAGGGGGGAAAGTGTTCCTGGGAAGCAAGAAATATTTTCTGAAGAACATTGTCTTTTTTAAAAGAAAATATATTGTCCATGTTACCATAACAATTTCAGGGGACAAAAATTCTCTATTTGACCCAAGGATGGAATAAAGGCCCAATTCAAATATATGTTGTTCCAAATTTACGCTTGTGTTACCTCCTTTGACATACGTGCATTTTTCTATAAACAGATTAATGGTGAGCTTATTCAGGGCCGAAATAGGCAAGCACAGCAGATTATTTGTCTTTTAACCTAGTTACAGAAGAGCCTTGTTTAGCATTAAGTGCTTATTTAGAGGTCCATAGTTGTTTAAGCCTTGTCATCACTACTTATTGCCAGACTGGACAGGTAATTAATTTTTACTTAAACCATCAGATTGGTTTGATATTTACCACTGTGGAGCAGATTTGAACTAGTAACACAACCTTGCAGGAGAAGCATGAACCTGTTCTACAAAGTGTTATACAATGACAAACAGATCAAATGAGACTTTGACACTTTTTAATTGTAAACTACAACTGTAATGTTTCCAGATATTGGAATCATGCCAGAAGAGCTTAGTATGGCACCTGTAAGGTAGGCAATTCCAGCACAGGTATTGCTCTGCTTAACCAAAAATAAGATTGTGAACATGGATTTATTGCATCCCAAATATGCATTTATATTATTAACAGATAGGGTCTGAGAAATATCTTCCTGAGCTAAAGAAGATTTAGCTGAGCAAGTTCTCTAGCATCCTAAAAAAATACTGTGTATTCTTTCAGCTGCACAGTCTTCTTCCTATTTTCTTAGGTTTGTCTCCTAATTAATTTTCTAAATTCTATTTTCCAACAAAGTCACTCCATATGTTCTATCTTGCCCATTTTTGGCATACATGTCACAGCTCTAGTCCTTCAACTGACTCAAAGACATTTTAGAATCCATTTGCTAACTAGACAAGTTTTCTCTGCAGTCAACTTGTATAAAAAGTGACTCTACAAGCAGAAACTTATAAAACCTCTGCAAAATATAATGAATATAGTTCAGATACAACTTACTGACTTTACAAACATTGTTATTACCAGAATTATTCTTTGTGTGTCCTCTATCACTACAAATCTTCCAAACTACTGCATGCAATTTCCAAGATGAAGGTGGGTACAATTGAAGAACTTGTATTACTTTCTCTCCAAGGAGTGCTTTGTCCTAAACCACTTCACCTCAGTGAGGGCGCGTACTAGATTACTACATGAGGTCTATATCCCACTAAAGCTTGAGGTCTGTTTGTAACTATAACACTAAAATGACAATTCGATCTTTCTTTAAGGTCTGGGCTTTGTTTTGCTTTTGGGGTTTGGTTTTTGTTGGTGGGTTTTTTTTTTTTTTGGGGGGGGTGTTTGTTTTGTTTTTAAATGGAGGGGGATACTTCTTCATCCTACTAGTGGAGAGTTAATTACTTCATCTTTTAAATACCTAGATTCTGGTGTCCAGACTTAATTGCTAGCTACTGTCAAAGAATGCAAAGGGGAATATTAAGTATCATTACAGAAAATGACTATGCCTAGGGTAGAGAAAAGGAGACATAAGCACAGCTCTTTTTGCCATACAAAGGTTAGAGTGTTTTTCGCTGTGCTCATGGAAACACAGGAGATGCTTCTGAAATCTGTTGCTACAGAATAAAGAGAAGCAAGGGCAGAACCTTGAAAAGCTCAGCTTGGTTTCTCAGCTGGCTAAACTAGCCAAGGTACAGTCTTGTGCTCGGGTAACTACACTGTTCTCAGGAACTCAGTTAATTCTGATATCACAAATAATTCACATCCTGCTGCATTACAATATAATATTTGTTGTCATATCTGAACAATCAGAAGAACGGGATTACTGACAGGCCTAACTCCAGACCTACTAGTTAAATTGTATCCTTGTAAGCCATACAATTATCACTATCAGTGGCCTCTTTAATAGAACATTGCTGTAACTTAAAATGAATATACTTTGCTGATTTTGTATTCTGCCTACATTAGTAAACACCTGAAATTTACAGTACACAGAATAAAAAATATAAATGCCTGAGGACATAAGCTATTTGCAGAGAAGACCTGAGTTCCAAAATGGGCTGCTTCACTTCTTGCATTCTATCTTATGGTTTCAATTTCCTCATACAGCATTTAAAATCACAGAATTTTAAATCAAAAGTAAATGCACAGAAGGCAATGGAACAATACTAGAGAAAAACCAAAGCAAGTGAGATGAGAATTCAGGATCCTCACTCTGACCTTTACAACACCATAAGCACTTCTTTTTATATCTCAGAGAAAAAAATAGCAGAGGCCATTAGGGATTCAGCCCTGTTCTAATACAAATTGAACTCCAGCACGTAAATACAGGAATAAAAAAGGAGCGTTAGGAAATAAGGATCCAAGAAACATTATATTTCCTCTTTTGGTTCTAGAAAAATATTTCCGTTACATCTACGTACTATTTTTAACATGTGTACAATGGACAAATAATAGAAAAACTTTAATTGTGTATTTGTTTGATTAAAATTTTGGAAGAGTTTGGTGGGAATCTCTTTTTCCCATTGACTCCACAACA
Organism: Bucorvus abyssinicus; assembly: GCA_009769605.1. Taxonomy (NCBI): domain Eukaryota; kingdom Metazoa; phylum Chordata; class Aves; order Bucerotiformes; family Bucorvidae; genus Bucorvus; species Bucorvus abyssinicus. The sequence goes on along the minus strand of CM020043.1, from coordinate 13,321,613 downwards.
CCTACTATTTCTTTTCTACCTGAGCCAAATGAAGTAAAAGCTTCTGATCATGCACAGAAAGATCACAAGCTACACAGACCTGCCTGCCCAGCCAGAGTTTTCTGTTGGTGTATTCTGTTATTTTTTTCCAGCAGCAGCTTACTGAAGAAGGCAGCCTATGCATTACCAGCCGCTTGCAGGCAAGGTTTTAGCTTGAGAGGGATAGGGAAAAAAAAAATGTCATGATGGAGGTTGAAGGAATCTAAACCGGTCCTTCCTGGTTTTGATCAAACAGATGTCGTTCAACATTTTGACGTGTAGCCTTCCATACTAGGGATAGGAGTCTAAGATAAATTATCATCCTTTTCTCTGTCAGATTTCTCTCAGTGCTTTGTAAAAATAAAATACAATTTTCTAAAGACATGTCCAGTATTTCATTCAGCATTATTTCACTATGACATCAGGAATGACTGATCCTATTGTTCTGTCACTCCTACTTTGGTTGTATGCTGCTTTCTTTTAACAATAAGGTTTGTTTCTTCTTCAGTCTTTTCAAAATGAATTTGTCTCCATTAAACATGTTTTAGTTGCATCTAACATTATTTATCCCCACGGCTCTAGACTCATACTGCCAATTCTCACTTCATGTTTCTCAGGAAAACATCTTTCTTTGTGTCTTTGCTTCACTGAATACTAAAGATGCAGTTTAGAAATCATTTAAATTCTGGCCTTAGCTACAGATTCCAGAAAAGTAGTCTAAAAATAATTTGAGTCTCTATAAAACTGTTTTCTAAAGGTAAGGGTGCTACACAATTAAATCTTGATCATTTAAACTTTAAAAAGCATAAATTTGAGGAATGCATTGCTGTAAGATACACGTATTTTTAAGTGGTAAAAGGATGCCTCATTTTATTTACTTTGCAGACAGTGATTAATCATATAAGCAGAGTATATACTGCACGTTAAATGTGGAGTGGAGTCTTCCTTCATCTGGAGTATAAGTTCAAGATGCAAATTCATACCCATGCTTCAAAATCCTTCAAATCTCTATGCACTTCATTAGGAAATATTAATATGCATAGCACGCACTGGCTGGCACTCCGTGGCTCGTTTGGAGGATGCTATTCCCTATATGACTGCTTGGAGAGTGTATTTCTACAGAATGACTATTGAGGGTGGCAGCAGTGTGTAGACTAAAGGCATACAATTGTTTCCTGTTGCCTAGAACGTTGCTGAATTTTTGCATTATCATTTCTCAGGTTATGGCATCTCAGGCTTGGTTTCTTCTTCTGGGGAATTTTAAAGAAAATTTCAGGGAGAACTTTTCCACCTTTTTCAAGAATGTTGCTCAGGAAAACCAGGTAACTGCCAATTACCAAGAATATTCTATGTATGAACTTGAAGAGTTCTCAAACTTTAGGGGGAAAAACAGCTACCTGAGAAAGAAAAACAACCCTAACATCTGTCTTTGCTGCCAAGTGAAACAGCACCAAGATTTGAACCAAAGTGAACTCTCCAGAAATCACCAGCCAGTCCTACAGCATGGCATACATAGCCCTGCCTCTGACTCAGACAGTCTGCGTGTATTAACTAACTCAGCTTCACAAAGCTGACCGGGAATTTGCTGATTGCCTTTTGGTAGAAAAGTTACTGTCAAAACCTAAATGTGACAGGGTTGCCAGGTTCAACGCACAGTCAAGAGAATGACTTTATAGATGCAGCATGGGTTGGCTTGCCATGATGCAAGAAAGCCCACAGCTGGCTCCCTGCTTCTCTTACAGAGCTAATGGCTACTAAGCAAACTCACGACAAAGAAGACCCTAGTATAAATCCATGGCCACCTTCACATCTTGTCCCATTAATACTGACTATCTAAACACCGAAGATAAAACCTCCAACAAGACATCTTGTAAGGCATGACGAGTTTCAGAACAGGTAACGTCAATCCGTCTCCAGAGCACACACCAGTCCTAGTGCTCCAGCAGCCATGCATTTGGTCTGCTCAGGAAACTCACCCTGGTTCTCAGGGAGCCAGATAACTCCCCAACCATTTACGACAGAAGGGGCTTTCACAGTTTGGTCCTCAGCTTGATCTGCTTCCTGACCAAGTGGACTGCACTCACCTATGTGAAGCATGAGAGTGGGAACCAGGACCTCTCTGGTCTAGTTAATGGGCTTTTCTTTTTTTTTTTTTTTTTTTTTTTTTAAACAAGGTAAGTAGCTGAGAAATTGCACAAAGGTACATTTGGCAGAACCGGAACCCAACTTCAGATACTAGATCCTTCCCTCGTATTACACAATCCCTTTTAAATAGTCAGGTTGGCATATCTGAGTTCTAGATGGAGAACCTCTGTGTTACAAGGAAGCACAAACGGGAAAACAGGATTCCAGGGGAGCCACAATTTGATGCTGGGGTGGTTAACTATTAGACCTTCATGCTCTGAGTCCAAGGGTCTGTTGCAAGAATGTGCACTTAGAAAACCTGACAAAACTCAGTACAGCTGCACTGGCCCACTCTGCATGTGTAAAAGTCATTAGAAAATCATTAAAAATGTATTGCTTAATATCCCAAGCAGCTTTTCCAATACGGTATCATTTGATTGACTGATACAGCAGAAAAGCACACAGACGTCCGGAGGAGATCAGGCTAGCAATGGCATATGCATGATTATGCCATCCATTTCTGCCAGTTATTTTTCCTCTGTGTTTATTGCAGTTGTTTCTCATTTGTAAATGAATGACAATATATTCCATCACTTTAAATTAAATTTGGTGAATTTTAGTACTCACGAATCTCAAAGACAAATTGAAGCAGCTGTAGCCACAGACTGAGAAAAATAATGCTAATGGTCTTGAATTATCCTGCAAAAAACCCCAGAGATGTCACTCCCTCAGAACAGCTCCTGTGGAAACTGTCATAAAGAGAATGGGAGGAAGAATGAAACACTATCACAAGTGCCTTTATTTCAAAGAACTGAAATTGAGTCTTAGTGGTTCCTCCCCAATGAGGAAAGTGTGAATTTCAACATGTTATTGCTCTGAACATCTAAACAATATAATAAATTACCCTTAGAGGTTTTTCACTCTTGTGTTCATTTCTATTTATTTCACTGGAAAGCATAAATAACAGTACCAGCTTTGCTTTCAAATCACAAAGGAATTATTGTCAACCTATGATGACCATTTTTAACAAAATTATTTTTCTCATTTCTTCTACTGTTATGGAGAACCAGTACAACTTTTCCTTTATGTATTATGTAGCACTAAACAAGGTTTTTCTTTACCAATAAAGTATTAAAATATTTAAGAATATATACTTTTTTTAACAATTAATTTCAATAATGACTGCGTTTCTTCTGAAACTCTAGGGTTGCAATATCCTGAGCAAGCAAATAAAACAGGCTAATGAAAACTTGACTGTTTTTTTTCCTAATTGGCAGGCAAAGTGAACTAGTGATTAGTTCTAGCTAATGACATCTAATTTCACCTAGACCTAAACACTCCAGAGATGATAATCTTGTCTATAGGGAGGTGTCTTTCTGCCAGCTGACGGATCTGGAATATGTTACAGTTTCCCTATAATCTTTGCTTCTGGCCAAGATCTTCAAGGTGCTGCTATTTTGGCAAACAGAATCAGCTTTTGAAAAACAGCCTGGGAAGCTCTAGCAGCAGGCAGCGTGCCAGCAGATGGTGTGAAGAGAGGTGCCCCGCCAGACCACAGCACACGGATGCTGCTGTGCTCTATCCTTCAGCCCCTACAGGGCTGACAGGAATCAAAGCCCCTCTTAGGGTTTATCTTCTCGGCAATTCATAACGTGCAGTGTGATAGCCGTGATGTCCTGCACTAATTCCTTCCGTGGACAAGCATTAAATTAACCTGAGATCTTAATAGCTCTTCAACCTGAATCACCTTAAGACTTTCCTGAGTGCCCTTGCTGTCTGCTGTATCTCTCACACTTGCTCACCACCTCATCTCCTTTTTCCACCAAGTCATCTTATACAAATGGTCCTTAGTACACTGAGTCTTACATCTACCTGGAATGACGCCCAAGTAAAAGGACTCTGAGTTTGCAGAAATAGCCCCTATCATTTTTATAAGAACAGTTTAAAAATAACAAATAACTGGAGGCAACAGAAAACTGTTGAGTTTATACTAATGCTACTTACACAAACTATGCAACGGTATATTTAAATAGAGTTCAACTTGAGATACCTTGAGTTTTATAATCTTTCCACATCCTGATATGTCAGTATTATGATAAACATTATAATTTTGTCAGATGTTTATAAAACCACTTTTGTTTCTCCAGGGCATATAGAACTCTCTTAAAGGCAGCTCCGTGTATAATGATTAGATTTAAAATGAAAACACATGTATTTACTGACAGGGAAAAAAACCCAGTGTTTATAGAGATTTTATAGATTACATACAGATTTTAACTGTAAAAATTTTGAATATCAATTAACTTAGTTCATTAGTTCAGGTAGTTCTGAGTTGTGGCATAAGTCTCCAACTTTTAGGATAGACACAGCAGTTTCTGTTACTGCCATTTTCCTTCCCGTGTTTCTGCCAGCGACATGATTCTCTTGGAGAGTTTAGTGTTCATTTGGAATGTGGCTGCAGTCATCTATTAAATTCACACCTTTCTGTCCAACTTTTTCACCACTTTCACCGATTTTGGAAACATTGAATTTTTAGGCTAGTAAACTTCAGACCATTTAATCTAAAGCAGGACACTCACCAAGCAGGTAGACAACACAAAAGCTTAAGACTCTTAGCCAACATGAAAAGGCTTCTTTCTCTCTGACAGTGGCCAAATTAAATAGAATTTAACAGGAACCAAATCAGATACTTTGTTTAAAACCATCTATTTAAAATGTAAATTTTCCACTGTGCCCTCTGTTATCTCCCCCCCACACACACACCCCTTGGAGCTAAACAGAACGTTTCTGGGTTTAAATTTTTAAAACCTTAGGGTTTTTGCACTCATATATCTTTTCAGACCAACTATTTGGAATCCAGTAGCCCACAATGAAGAAATCCTTCCTCTTCCAAATAACTGAATTCATTATTTATACTTTCAAGCCACAGTCATTAATTCTCACGGTGAATGAAGCATGGTTTAGGGCAACAAATAGTCAGCATATGTTTTGTGCATTTTTTCCCCCTAAAACAAAGCAGAACTACATTTGTGCAATTTCTCATCAACTCTTGGGTAGTACCAGCGCTACCCTCAGCAGGGGAGCAAGATGCTTTATTAACAAACACTGAGCTATATTCTCGGGATAAAAATAGAAAAAGAAAGAAAATCAATGAAGGGTTTTATGAATATGCCACCTGAATTAACCATTATTCTTTTTCCTGGATAAACACACCAAAAAAATGCTTGTTTACAATTGTAAGTAATGTTCTAGTTCTGTCTTCCACCAAAAATTTGATTCTGAAAGATAAGAAACAAATGTGTTTATTTTCACATTTAATAATGCTTGTTTATTCTACAATATGTGCTCTAGGTTGTGCACATCAACTTTAAAAAAAAATAATGAATTAATTCTGGAAAGATTAATTGCTTTTTCAGATGTTCTTGAAATTTTTCTTAACTTTCAATGTAAAATAATGACATTTTTCTTTATAAAAATAAGGATTTTAGGAAAAGGGTTTTTTTCTTTTATGAATGTGAAATCAGGGAAAGTATAACTTCTACCAGCTTAGGAATGCCGTGAGGGGAATGGTACCAGGAGAAAAAAAATTTAAAGAAAACTTTTCAAAAATCTCAGGAAGAAATCACCTGAGTGTGGAGGAAGATTGCAAAATTTGGAAGAAGGCCTACTTGGTTAAGCAAGGAACTTCTCAGTAAAACACCAGAATACAAAAACATATGGCTGGGAAAAAGGACAGGCAACAGAAGAGCAGCATAAAAGCCATGTCTGGATGCAAGAATGGATGAATTATTTTTTGCCCTTTTTTTTTTTTTTGCTGTGATCTTTGAAGGAAAGTTTAGCCTCCAGCTCCAGATGAATCAGCACATTCTGGAAAGGAGAAGGATAACTAACAAGTGAAGGACCAACAGGTTAAAGACTCCCTAAAAATGTTTCTTGTATTCAAATCCACAAGGCTGGATGGGATTCACCTGGGGGCATTGAAACAGTCAGCCAAACTGAAAAATCTCTCTTAGTTTACCAGTCATGGATAGAAATGAACCTGAGACCAAGATGCCTTTTCAGAAATTACCACAAAAGATGGTTTCAGAAAAAAGACAAGATGTATCCCTTCCTAAATAAGAAGGCTGGAAAGAGGATAGCTGGTACGAAGGTAGCAGCTGAAATAGTGATGTGTAGATCAGACCAGATGCAGCAGATGACTCATTTCTTTGGCCTTCTATGGTGTCTAGCATGCACAGGTAACTCATCCTCCAACACCCACATGCTAAAAATGTCTAATTTACCTTGCCCTCCAGGAACAGGTAAGATTTAGGACACTTTCCACTGATTTCTGTGGCTTTAAGTCAGAGGATTGTTAACTTAATTTTGGATAGAAGGAGCAGTAAAGAACCTTACTGGAAGAAATAGTTACAACCAGTACTGAAAATTCGGAACTCAGAGTCAGTGTGTCCCTTTCCATCCAGTAAATCTGGACTCCACATACAGATCATTCACCCACCACACTGACCTCTTTTTTTTTATCTGTTAATAGAATATATGATATACACATCTAAAAACCAATTTAACTGTAATTACTTTCACCCTCCTTTAGAAACGACAGGTTGATTTTGAACAGGTAAGACTTCAGAGAAGCTTTCTGCCAGTGAGGCAATCTGTGAGCAACCTCCCTCCCTTGACTATGTGTTACTGTAATACATAACATACTAAGCTTCTGCAAAATAAACACTTGCAATTTGTACACTGGATGTGTTTTAAGCATTTGTTCTCCAAAACACACTGTAATGCTAAACGTAGCAGTGTGAACATGAGCTAGTGTTGACACAGCCAGTTTCAGCTGCCTTTAGGGTGTATCTCATCTAGATCCTTTCTGAAGTACAGCAAAGGACCAAGAGCAGTAAGCTTATTAGGCTAAAGATAGAACATCTTCTGTTTTGCTTCAAGAGCTACCATTACTCCTTAACACTCTTCGGTCATGCCTACATAGCATTGGCAAGCACACACTGACCTCTCCCCTCAAGATGGATACAGAACAATAGCTACAGCTGCAACAGACTGTCCCACACAACCAGCAGAGGTGAGCAGGACTCGCCAACACACTAGCTCTCAGCTGCTCCCTTTTCTGTGGAAAAAATAAATGTGTCTGCTTGAGTTTCTACAGTAAGTGGTAAGAAAAGAAAAGGACTTAGTGACACCAGTATCACAAAGAGGATTTAAAATAACAGCATCATCCCAGCGAGAATCAAGGGGAATTACTAAACAAGTATTGTTCGCACACAGCAAAATGGTTTTATTCTGACTGCAGATGAGGTGCCATTTCTTGGTAGTGAAAAAGGTGGCACATCCTATCCATAATACCACTGCCACTATTGCAATGATGCCCAGTGACATTTGCTGGGCTAGAGATCCTCTCTGCCAGTCTAGCGTATCAGGTTCCCTATAGATAGACACCTCTAGAAGGTGTTCAGATTAGATGGGACCATTTGCTCTGTGGCAGTGCCCAGTCCTCTCCATCAATTACAAAGGGAACAGGGCAATAAACCAAGATTAGATCTGTATCTTTCAGACAAAAATTTAGAGGTATTGCCATCTACCCCAAAAGATACTCCTTATCCCAAGATAAAAGAATAAACTAAAATTCTGAGGGTTTCAAACAAGGGAAGGGATATGGGTCAAGCATAGAAACAATCAAGAGTTCTAGTTACAGTAAATATTTTTGCCATGATGGATTGTTTTAAGACAGCACACATGAAATGAGATCAAATCCTCCTAACTCCATTCTACTGCACAGAAACTTTCAATGAATTTTAAAGAATTTTTACTAAACAAGGAGGGTAAGATTTGCCCCCAACATTACCCTGCTGTCCTTTCCATGAAGAACACTGAATATGTATCGTTTAGGTACTGGTTCCTGTGATGCCAGTGATTTGTAAAGTCCAACAAATTTCTTATGCTTAAAATTATAGACCAGCAATTTTCAAAGTACTTATCTCCAAAGGGATGCACACACCTCAGGAAATGGGCAACCAGTGGGACCTTTCTACAGAAATGATCAACACTGAAGAGAGTGTTGGTCCCCTTACCCTGCATCAGTTGTCACTGCAGAATAGACGATCCAAACACACACTAAGGCCTCAAATATATCATCTCTTCTATCAAAGTTCTTTAGCGAATCCACAAAGACACTGCTCAGACCACTCCAAAACAATTCACATGTTGAAGGCTACACATTAGCCCAAGAATTATAAAAGGACGAAATACAAAAAAGTCACGGAGTATTGCTATGGATTTAGGAATGCAAAACACAGACACCAAAAGTCCTGTTAACATACTCTATTCTGAACACATTCAACCTGTAAAGGCTCTATCTCACCATAAACTGTGCTTGCACCCCATTCCAGGGGGGAAGCTGCAATAGCTTTTTTTGCTCGATTACTAGCAAGCCGTCCAAATACAGACAAGCTTTTTAACTTTAGCATCAAAGAAGTCTTTGCCTCTTTGTAACTATAGTTCTAAAAGAAATCACTTGACTGTACACCTAATCAAGGAGAGGGAATCTTACGGCAAATTACTGTCGTTGAAAATTACAGAACTTATTATCTAGGGATCTCGGTGTTTTAGGAGAGAGGGGAAATATCCTCTTTTCTCATTCTGAAACTAAACTAATAAAAGAATGGATCTCTGTGAAATGGAACAGGAATGTGGCTCGAAGTTCCAGTTTTATTTCAAAGAATACACGTTTATACTGTATTTATAGCATAGTTTCATAAATACAATAATCATTGTAATTTACTATACGCAAATAAACAGCATGTAATTCAGTGGACTCTTGCGGGTATTGAGGATACGCCATGAACAGCTCAGATGTCCTCACTAACAGCAATGGAAGCTAGTGGTTACATGAACACATTTTTTCCAGCATTGATTACTTAATCTTTTCTGTATAAATCATTTCCACATCTACTTCAATCACATCCCTGCTAAGGAAAAAATAGTTTTCAGCTCACAGTGAGGTTGACATTTTTTTAGAAAATGGCCTGGAACCTATTTTCATGATTATATAATATCTTGCAGATCGCATCAAAAAGTTAATGAAAGGGAGGATAAGATTTGAGAATTACTGTTTCACATAAATGATGACATCCTGGAGTATTCTGAGGCAAGCAGACATTACAAACCCAGATGTCAACAGGCATTTAGTACTTATGGGCAAAGAAACTCCAACCAAAATCATGTCACGGGTTAAAAAAACACCTTTTGGCAGATTTTAGAAAAACATCAAGGAGATGTAGTACAAAGAAAACTAAAAAAAAAAAATTAATTTTTTTCCTCCCCAGCAATCCTCATGTATGTCTCCCAAACCTGATGTACATCTGTTATCACAAACAGCTAAAGAATGATCATAGGATCCACCATCTACTTATTCTTACATCTTTAAAAAGACTTGGGAGACACACTCCAGAAAGCATGATCAACATTTATCCAAGAAATACACTTAGAAACAAATAGTTATGGCTGTAGATGTGCTCCAAAAGAGACACAAAGTATTTTCAGTACTGTTGAGATGACAGTCTGGTTGTACACCCAAAATCTTAATCTCCATCTCAAGTCCTTTTCTGCAAGCTAACCACATCTCAGATTCTTACAGGAGAATGCACAGCGACACTGGTGCTATAAAAGAATAACATTAAAGGATGATTGGAGTCAAAATTGGAGTGAAGGGCAAGGAGTTAAAGATGAAATATTAAAACATAACACTAGCATTAAAATACATATTGTGTTTTTACTGCAAGAGTCCCCTGATGACCAACTGCCTTTCTTGTTATCTTAGCTTTACTGGTCTGTCCTTGAACTGACTTGTAACCATCCACTCTAAAATAACACATAGAGACGAGATTATTTAAGAAAGGTAGCACTCATATTTGCATTAAATGGTCCTAGAGCACTGAATTGAGCAGCAGCAGGTCTGTATTCTAGATCATAACCCATTTACACCTACTCTTTATTTCCAACTAAACATTCTTGCACACTTCAAACATATTCTTTGTATTCATTTGCACTTTGGATGATTGCAGTGATGTCTGTGGCTTCACTCAGCATTCATAAAACACTTTGAGCAGCCAATGAAAGGCTCTCTATGAAAATGCAGCTATTACTGTTATAAAACACAGGGGGGAAAAAAGGAAGCAGAACTCTTCACTTGTGTTATTAACCATTGTCTCTCTCACCGTCACAGTATTTAACCAAAAATGCTGTGATAGGTAGAACTACACTGCGCAGTCAGTGGTTCTCCCAGTTCTGGGAGAAGCCCACCATACTGTATGAAGCTCCCACGTATCTCTCATTCCTGCTGCAGGTTGCTCAAAGCACCCACGTAGACCAGTATTCCCACAGGACTAGATCACTGTAATATCAAATCCCTTCCCTCTTTTTGCTATCAAGGTGCCAATACAAATATGTTGCTTCAAGCGTATCATATGAATTAAAGTTTAGGATTGATTCTACATGACAAAGCAATCAAAACAGATGTTTCTGAACAGCTTGAAAGAGTAAAATATCCAGGGTGTGAGAGATGACTCCTGCAGTCTTTAAAAAAAATTCTGTGCTATCATTGATTTACTGCCTTTTTAAAAGTGCTGATCACAAGTTGGTGTTAAATTTAATTCATGGGAAAAAAAATAAAATGCTTCTTGTTTATGCCAGCTCATCTAACCACGTGAGTAAGTCCAAACGGGCTCCACTGAAGGCTAAGTGAAGTTGCTGTTTTCCCACATATACTTTTTAGGTATGCCGCATCCTTCCTGCAAACATGTAACAGTCCAAGCCGGGGCTTGCACTTCAGTCTAGATCTATTTGTATACACTAGCAATGAAGGATTTACAGAGCTTCTGTTTGATCCTTTTCCAGACATCACACTGTTACTTCCAGGTAGAAGACTACAGCCTACCTACTTGGGTATTGTCACTGAAAAGTAGGTCAGAATTCCATTCCCCAAAGATCTCCAACACATAGGATACAGGATATCTAACTAGAAGTTAGTGATGAAAAGGAAGCTTCTGCTGAATTGTCCTGCTGTCTTTTGTAGTGAGCAATTCATTTAGGGGAGCAACATAAAGCGCTGGTTACCACTTCAAATCCAGGGATAATTTGACAGCTATTTACCTGACAGACAGCTTTTCACCTCTATTTGGTAGAAAACACTGAAGATAACACTCTAAAATAACACTGGTTATCTTTTCTTGAACTCTATGGTGTAGCATCCTCTGGATCTGATAGCAAACACTCTGCTGAGCAAGTCATCTCTTTATGTCAGCCAAATCATGAGCCTGACAAACTTGGTTTGGCTACGCAATGACGGAGCAATGACACGTGTTAAGTCTGAAGACAAAAATCAAGCTGGAAGGGCCTGCTAGCTCTTCAAAGGCCATGGTGCAAATTCAAAATCATCTGGATTAAATAAGTGCTCTTTTTTAAAGGAAAAACAGAATCCCTTTCAAAAAGGCTCAGAAAGCAATTTGTTTCTTCTGGTTGATTCTGGAAAAGTATTAGCTAAAATTCTGTATCTGGCTATGGGAAAGGACTTAGAGAGGCTGTGACCAATAAGAGAAAATCCAGTCTAAAGGAGGACAAAAAGGACAAAAAGTGCAGGAGTCACAAGTTGTGAGCAAAGGCTGAAAAGATTGGGATTGTTTGGTCTAGTGAAGAGAAAACAAAAGTACAAGGCACAACAGCAATCTAAAATATACAAAAGATTGCTAAAAAGGGAAGGCTAATAAACTGTTTTCCAGGCATAATTAAGGACAGAAAATAAATCATGAAGCAAGGAAATTGTAAGGTATAAAAATTTTCACATTAGAAAGATATAAAACATGACTAAATTGTGATGAGGACTTGAAACACGTCCAGTATTGGCAGGCTTGAAGAAGAAATTACACAAAAATCTGTAAGGAAGACAACATAATGTTGCCCTGGGGAAGCAGGAATCTACACAGCAATATTTTCAGCTCCCTTCCAACCTTCCTTGTATATAATTGAATTAGCCATTTACATTTAATTATTACTACATCATTAGTAAAGTAGATCAAATAATTTATAATTTTTCATGATAAAATTAATTCAGCAGTTAATTTTTCAGATTATCCATAGGAATCTTCAGAGCAAAAGTCCCATATCAAAGATGACTCACAGCTTCTCTACTTTTTATTCTGCATCTTTTGGGGCAGAAGACAAGACCAATATTGTCATGTTTGTTTTGTTTTAAGTTGTCTAGAGAACAAGGCAGAAATGTAAACCAAGTAAATTAAATAATAAAAATGCCCATCCTTCCATTTTGAGGCATTACGTTATGCTAAAACATCTTGTGTTATTTCATGCAAGATGAGCAAAAGGGGGGGGGGGGGGGGGGGAGGGGGGGGGGGAGGAAAGGAGAAAAGGACAAGAAAACGTGTAGTCCTATAGTAAAAAAACCAATTCCCTTATTGCTGTCTAAAGTAAGGCTGAGTTCAGTAACACTCTTTAAATGTTAAGTTGCTATGACTGACTGCTAACAGATCCTACAGCAGAGAGTAAAAGCAAGCTGACATCATTTATTCTGATCTATTTTGAGGCTTTTCTTATAACTTGAATACAAAAATGGCCTCTAGGCAAAAACTTAACATGTAGACCTAGAATTATTTATACTTTTTCCTAAAAAAAACCAAGGGCATTACTCTGTGTCTGTAATGGTAAATTTTCTGCCTGAATGAGTTTTCATGACAATGTGAAATGCTGCAGAATATAACAGTCATGTCAAGGGTAGAGCAAAAACAGTCATATGGGGGGAAAAAAATTCAGTGCAAGCTGCCTGTGCTTCATTCCCTAAAAAGGTTGCTGTGAAAGAGTATCCAGTATCACCTGCTCTTCAGGGACCACCTCAGAACACCGAGAGAACAGGTAATAATCTCTTTTCAGTCTTGATTTAATTTTTTCTTCTCTCCAGAAAGGAATTCATATATTGAATCATGGGAAACAGGATGTCACACGTCATTTCATTGACCTGAATGAACGTCATTCTTTGAATTTCACAGCATCATGGATACTGTGATAGATACACACATTACATGGGACTAACAACAGGAATATGTTGCCACAAAAGAAGCCTCCTCCCTGTTTCTAGAAGTGACTGGTGAATATTAACACTTACTATTCTTAGTTCCATACAGTGAAGTACTATGTCAAGTAAAGAATATTTATCAGCAAGATATACCGGTGAAACTCCTGGATCTACACAAAAACAGTAACAACGAACAGCAGCAGCTCTGACAAGAGTAAAGTCTTCTGTGAAGCCCAGTTCTTTTCTCACTCATGAAAACAGGTTCAAAATGCAAGACCTCAGAAGGACATAAAAATTGAAAGTACTAGATGATAAACATACATTTTTAACGTGAATATTGTGTATCTCCTGATTGTTTCCAAAGCTGTGAAGCATATCAGTGTACATACATTTGTTCAGAAATACTTGTCTTCCCTGTTACTGACAAAATAGCAAGTTATACTGATAGCAAGTCTTGCTCTGTGTGAATTAATTAAAAAAAGTTTCAGCATGGCAGTTTCTTATGCTCTGTCACTTACAAACTTTTAAAGTCACTTTTATGCTTGGCTTGACATTTAAGAATCAGTTTCAGTATATTGTCCTAATACAGAAATAGAATCCTACTTGTTAACTCACAGAGCTCTCACAAATCTGCTAAATAGGACCAACTTGGGATTTCCCTAGCTGGGCAAGAGCAGATAGCTATACGTACATCCTGCCCATGCTAAGATGCACTAGAACACGAGCCAGCTCCAGGCATGAAAACAACAGAGCCAAATTATCATGCCTCTGAGCTGGAATTAATATATCTACCTCTCAACAGGGCTTAAAGTTGAAAGAACTTTCTGTTTATTTCATTTCTAAATACGATTTGTATTGGCAAACATGAAGTAGAGATGCACATTGCAGTAGTTTCATTTCATTAAATGGTGAAAGGATAAAAAAGTCGATTTAACCATAAATCTTTAGATAATTCAAACTGGCAGCTGCCATAATTCTTTGCCATCAAAAAGAAAAAAAAATAGTAGGGTTCTGCAGCAGTTCCTATCAGCCTGCAAGCATTCTCCTAACTGTGATTATATAGCATCATTGCTAGCCCGGCAAGGCAGATAAAGCCTCACAAGTCATATGGTTATCTGTTGCAAGCTGTCTAAGACAATATAGATGTAAGGTGAGCTAAATTTGGCTAAGTTCTCACTTCTGCTGGTTGAAGATTGGCCTATCAGGCTGGAATTTCAAAGGAACCAACAGAAGTTGGGCTATCAACACAGTTTCAATGAGGTCAAGCGCCTAAATCCATCTGTCTTCTCTTTAAAGTGTACAATGACAAATGCCTGTAATGAACAGGCTGATTTTTCAGTAACAATAACTGTATCTCTCACTACTTTTAACAGAAGTAACAGAATTTGTAAAATCTTCTTTTCCTCCATTTGTCATATGACTTCAAAACCTCCCTCAAGCGCTGCATGAAGGATTCTAGTTCTGTTAAACATTTTACTTCAGTAACATTTCACTCTGATATATGTATTGGTTCCATCTTCCAGAGGGATACAGATACATCTCATTCGAAATCATGGCAGGAATTAAGTATCTGAACCTCAATTTTCCTCAACAGTAGAGAAAACAACTGCTATTTCTAGAAAGATTCAGAACGTTCAGAACAAAAGGGAAAAATACTTGATCCTAAGAAGAGGTTGAGGATACTTATTTCAGCAAAAAGAAACCAACTTTTCTACAGTGAGCAAGCAGACAATTATAAAAACGCACCAAAAAAGACCAAGAACTATCCAGAAATCTAGAAGTGTAGCAATATATAGTCCTCAGAGTATTAAATGCTTCCAATTTACTGTTTGGCAGGTGATTGATTCAGAATTAACATTAATTGATCCCTAACATGCTAATTATTGGGTGCTTATTTTACTTAATTTTTAATGCTGTTCTTGAACAACACATCTGGACAATGATTATAGTGTATACAACCCAGTGCAAAAACGAACTGCAAGTAGCTAGCCCTTGACCCAAAGAACTCACGCTGTCAAAAAATAAACTGGACATGAAAGCATGGGGAAAAAATGTCAGATCAAGCAGAGTTAATACTATAAAGGCACTATTGTCACATCACCTTACTTAACATCATCTTATTTTCTCAATAGCGAGAGTGGAAGGCATTAACCTGTGGAGAATTTAAGAAAACAAGACTAGAGGATTTTTAAAGAAATTGAATGAGGAAAAAGACAGGAAGGGAAAAAAAAGGGGGGGGGGGGGGGGGGGGGCCAGGAAGACACTTTGAGATGAAATAAAGTAAAATAATTGGAGACAAAATTGAAGCAAATATGACTTTGCTGGACTACTATTAGACTTGAGTTCTACCAAAAGAAGAAAAAAAAATCACTCAGATGCTTTCCTGTGTCTTATAAACCTGACTGTTGCAGTGAGAATGCAGGGATTGTTAAAAGACACCAAAAGCTCACATATAGATTAGGAATATCTTTTCTTCCAGAAAAGAATTATCAGTGTGCTTGAGTTATACGCCTTCCCTTTGTTAGTTACTAAGACACTCGGCCTACAAATGAGAGAGGGTTTTCCACACCCTGTAAAAATAAGCAGGCAGATGAAAGATTGAGCTTGACGATAATACGCTGGATTAAAGGTGAATATAATTGATAGTGTAATCCTCTAGGAAAGACTGTACTCTCCTGTATGCTGCACTCTGCTTAGACTGTTTTTCTAGCCCTCTGACTCGACTGTCTGCAAACATTCAATTATACCCTGCAGCTATTTCCAGAGAAATAAACAAGGTCAGCCTTCACTGGCAGAAACCTGAAATCATACAAAATGCTTTTGGCATTCGTTACTTGCCATCAACTGTTTGAGTACAAATAAAAATTCAGCCCAGCACGAACAGCAAGAATATGTGGATCGTTATCTTGTCCAAACCAGACGGCAGATGTAGAATTCTAAAAGTGTAAAGGGTTAATTGTAATAATAGACTTTCTCTCTACAGAATGTAGCACAGCGGATATTTCCTAACAGGTTAGGTTCTTGAGACAGGGGAGGACTATAACAGATCAGATATATCCTACTAGCCTCATGATATAAACAGTAAATTGCCTTAATTGTAAGAATGAAATGTGTAGCTAGCTATGACCTTCCCTTTTCATTTACATCACACATTGTAACTATGCAAAGCATACTGTTTCTTATAGGCTGTCAAGTAGTTCAGAATAAATTATAAACAAATTGATCTCTATTTAAAAAATGTTCCCCAATCAATCATAATTTTCTCTAACATATTCCATTTGTAATTATTCACAGAATAAAGTTGGTCAATAATTCTCAGCTCTTAACTTGTTTGTGAACTCTACAGCAAATTTTCACTGGCTTAAGCTCAGGCTGTTTTCTACAGATATATCCATGATCACTGATGCGATAAAGATAAGAGTATTTCACATTTTAACCAAAGTGCAACACCGTAGCAGATGAAATTACCCCCACAATGCCCAACAGCAGGGTGTTTAATACCACACTGCACAAATGTAAGTGGAACATTGACTTTCTGAACTTCACTGTTTGGAAACAGTGGTGATGTCCATATAGTGCCATCCCATCTGTGAAGAAGGCATAATCCAAGCTGCTTCTACATCAAATCATGTTTGGTATGTTTGGGGTTTTTTAAATACAGAAAAAGCTTCTGCTTTCCTTTTTAGTTTTTAGACTACGTTAGGTCTCAGTTTCAAGTTTTCACTGAAGCCCAAGAAATTAAAACCTACTTCAAAATATCATGCCAGTATCCTACAAATCATGAGACTACAGGACATGGGACTTAAGAGTATTTTCAATGTGGCAACACGTCCTATAGTTTAAGAACTGTCCATCCAGAATCCATGCAGCAGAATAAAACTTATTTTCTCTTTCTAGGTTACAGAATTCAGAATAGTGTTTGAAGACCTACCCTCAGCAACCTTAATTCAGAACTGTCAGAGTTTTGTTTATAAGGATATACGTAAAATACAGGAAACAGTGCTTAGAAGAACACATCATTGGAAGCTAGTGGATATCTTCCTGTGCTCTGTAACTGATGAAAGACTGCTGAAATGAGATGCTTTCATTATTGTTACATTTGATAGACTAAAAATCTGTATTTATAAGAACAGCTTTATATTTCTCATAAAAGGCATTAAACATCATTCTTCTCTCATGCATTTAATTTGTACTCAAGCATTGTTAAACCCCAGCAATCCCTACTACATATCAGGTTGAACTGCCAGGTGTTTACCTTAAACATGGGGAACAGTTACAGGCCTGATAACAGGCAACAACCAAGCTGGAGTACAATGGAAGGAGTTGTCTGAACACCTTGGGTAGACCAAAGCATTAGCAAGAGTGGTCTGATGCTCAGGAAAATCAGCCTGACCAATATCCTCAAAAGATTGTTACTGGGAAGTTAATAACTGTTTAACCTGTTGTCAAACCTTCAAAAACGCTTTGGTTCAAATAACAATAAGATTGATTCAGGATATGCTATTGTTGTTTCTTTTACCAAGCCAGATTTTCTAATCTGTGATTGTGATCAAAATATTTATAGTCTCTCTGTTTGCTCTAAGCAAAAGCACCTCAAAACATTCACCAGCTCTGCACAAAGGTAGAACAGGTCTAAAATGAGGACTATTATTAACGCCAGTTTCCATTAGCTGAAAATCTGGTACCTTACAGTTCATAGTACATGACATTTTATAATACATTCAAGAATTTTTAAGAAAAGAACAAAGACTGTAGAAACCTAAAAGAAAGAAATATGTACAGGTACACTCCAGAAAAAAAATGCCTACCTAAGCTCAGGTCAAGCACAGCATATTGCACACCACCTGGAACTTGTGTACAGTGGAACAGTGGGTGTAGAGTCTTTGGTTTTCTTTGAAAGACAAGCAGATCCCATGTTACAACAGCACGGCAGACTCAGACCTTAAAAGAACCATGTCACAGTGAAACAAAGACAACTGAGGAATCCACAGACTCAAGGAGGGGATTTCTACTACGTATTTTTATAATTCAGTTGCCATTCTTTAACAAGAGATTTTCTGTTTCATTTTTTGAAGTAAAAAATTGGAGCAGCACTCAAAAATGGTCTTAAAAAAAATTAGCATCATCTCACTGCTATTGACTTCCCAGAATCAAAGCGCCTCCTATAGTATCTCCTATGATCCAAGAAATTGTGGATCTGAATCAGAACTACGTTGCAAGAATAGTTTCAACGCTTTAGACGACACACAGTCATGATAATTAACTGTTGAGCAAGACTGCAAAGATTAGTTCTGCTCATTACTCCAGAGGAGAGAGGTCAGTATTTGCCTGCGGTTATCATGCTGTTTAGTCTTGAATATTGTGATATTCTCCTACGGCTCCTAAGAAAAAAAAAACAAGACAGATTTGCTTTGTGAATTAAAATAGGCCCAGATACAACCTTGTAATAGGACACTTTGCTTTGCACATTATCAGTATTTTGATTTTTATTTACAAAAATGGAAAAAGTTGTGAAAACATGATCATCAGCCTTGGAAAATCAGCGTCAGTTTATCTAAAGAGCTAAAGTGAGCAATGCCTCAGTGCCCTAAGCATCGGATAATATAACCTTTCTTTTTCCATGAGAAGCTTCAGGGAAGAATTTCTTCAGACTTCTTATTTCAATTTATCAAGAAGGGAGGTGGGTTGGAGGAGTTGATATTGACTTCTATCACTATTGCCCTTCTATATTTAGACTGGACCAATAAGGCAAGAAAAATAAGGGGGTCATATTGCACATGACCTAACTGCTGCCAAATGGAAGACGACAGTTGCATCTGCATGCCCAC
Organism: Bucorvus abyssinicus; assembly: GCA_009769605.1. Lineage (NCBI taxonomy): Eukaryota > Metazoa > Chordata > Aves > Bucerotiformes > Bucorvidae > Bucorvus > Bucorvus abyssinicus. The sequence goes on along the minus strand of CM020043.1, from coordinate 13,302,554 downwards.
AAAACTTAATCTCTAAGACTAAAATAAAAGATACCAAAGACACAGAGGTCAGAAAGCTCAAAGAAAAAAAATAAACAAAAATAAATAAAAGATCAAAGTGGCAATGAAGGATTTTGACTATGCATATATAAATTGATGACAAGTGTCACGGTTTGAGCCAAGACTTCCTTGTTTTGGAAATGTGCCCACTAGAGTATCGGGATTATTTCATACAAGTTCCATAAACCCGGCATCCCACTGGCTACAAGTGCAGGTCAAAAGATTTCTTCCGGCAGATACTCCTTAAAACCTGCAGCCAGGAGGAGTCTCCTCCTCTTTGGACACCGGACAGCTTCGGAGGAAGAGCCACAGCGAAAGGGCTGGCTACCGTCCAGGCCGAAAGCCTGCGGCCTGCCCCCCCGCCCCAGGGCCTAACTCAGAACTGTTTCTATCGGCGCCCAGCTCTGCTGTGAATTGTTGTGGGACTCAGTCAGCATTTCTCTCTCGTATTGGGTAAGAGAAGAGATATTTTTCACTCGGCAAGAATGTACCGCTGGATTCGGACGCGGGGGAAGCTCACCCCCCTTCGCGTTCCGGCCGCGGGGGCTTCTCCTTATCTGAAGAAGCTGCAGCTTCGGTCAGGAGTGTCCTTGAAGTTTTCTTTTACAGACACTGGAAAAGGTCTCCCCGTAAACTTGTTAAAATACTTCTCTAAGCTGTTAAAAACTTTTAATCACTTGGCCCGACGCCATTTTGGATAGACGCCATCTTCTGAGCTGCCGTCCTGGCGTGACGTCATCTCCTGGCCTGTGGCCAATCAGCCATAATTGTAGTTCTCCTCCCTTTGCAGTGTTTTAACTCTTACTGTATTCTTTCCTGTTTTGCATTTAATATATAGTTGTGTGATATGATAGTATTTTAGAATTTTTATTAAAAGTTTGTTTCAGTTTCCCATCCATATATTCCGAGATTTGAGTTTTGTTTTCCCTTTCCCCTGTATCAATAAGGGATTTAAGGAGCGTTAGGGACCTTGAGTTTTGCTCGGAGGCTCAACCCCTAACAACAAGATACTTGAGGACAAAGAAATAAAAAACCTATTTATCATTTTAAGTGATTTTCACCTTAAAATTTTCACTTGTAGGGGAACTACAGAAAAGCTGTTCAGAAGTTCATGTTAGGAAATATTCAGGAATTAGTTCAAAAAGTAGAAGCATTTGTACTGTGGAAAAATAATGATTGCATATACTCAGAAGGTGGCACCCACAAAGACATGAACACCATTTCCTTTATGCTAGATCCAGCATTTTGCAGGGCAATCGAAGGATGGTCCTGAACCCCACACAATAACCAGCAACACTGTGTGTATCAGAATATCCCCTTGAAAGAATCTTGCTTTCTTCAGTAAAAAGCAGTCCACACAGATCTTAGTGTTTGTAAGCTAACTGTGAGATGGCAGTATAGGATGGATAAAACATTCATTTCTATTAAAGAGATTTCTCCTACCTTAAGACCATCTCCAGTCTTAACATTTAATAATAAACCTAATATCTGAGTCACATCTGCTTTGAGTTTGTGCTGTTTTCATTTATCGCAGCACATAGGTATTAATTGCCTTTCTTATACGAGCTTAGGAAATGCCCCAAATTTAAAAGCATTAATGAGCTTGATGGTAAATAAACATTATGTCCTATGGCGGGGAAAATAACCAAACAAACCACAACAAAGAGGCATTTCAAGGAACCTCTACCTTATTAATTCAGAAATAATGGAATATGTCTTCAAGAGCACACTCTGCAGAGCTACATCTTGTCAGTCCCACTGTGCCCTCAGCTGAATGTGCAGCACCTCGTACTCCTATAATGCTCTACAAGCAAGACAAAAATTCAAGGTGTATTTCAGAAAAGCTTTACAAGCTCCTAAAACATTATCCTCTCTCAACCAATTTTATGAACGGTAATTTGTCTTCACATCGGCCTGTCTTGCTGCAGTTTTACAAACAGCTTCTCAGATTCACCACAAACAGATGAACTAACACTGAATTAAAAGTATTTTTCACCTATGGAACGAGACAGAACTCAAGGAGCAGATGTCTGACCTATTTTTTGTGAAGCTGTGCTGCAGAGCCCTTTAAAAATATGCTCTCTTCCTTCCCAACTCCCTTGAAAAAAATTCCATTTCTAGTGTGCATTCAAAAAAATCCAGCTTTTTTTTTTTTTTTTGTCAATGGATCAAACTAAATGTGCTATCAGAACGTTTCCAAAGCTTTACATTATGCCACGTCATTTACACTGGCTGTATTCACAACACCGTGCATCACATTTAATTAGCAGGAAATCTAAGAAAGATCACACAGAACCAATTAACTTTAAATTGCTTTCAGGGGTAATTAGAAAGTGTGGCAGTTCCCTTCTCAATATTTTAAAAGAATATTTTAATCCTTTTCTGCAAAGGGACAATAACAAAACCAATGAATGAATGAACCTTTTGGTAACATTTAAAAAATTACAAGAAATCTCCTAGCAAGAAAATTAAAATGCTTCACTCCCTCTAAGGCTTCCCTAGGTTGCTGTAATTGTATCTGTTTGCAGCAGCTAAGAAGAAAAAAAATTACTCTTTGTTACAGTCATTTTACATTACGTGCTGATGATCTGCAAACTACCATCAGAGTACATTCCTGTTGCTATTTTACATTGGCGTGTCTTAGGCTTGCTTTAGCATATAAATGCAACTTCCACCTCTCAAAATTTAAAGGAAAATACCCACAATTATTCAAGCAAAAGTTGTCTTTTAACTTAAATACCCACCAGCCCTGGTATAAAGAAGCGAATGAGTTAACTTCCACTCCAAGTTAAACTAATGCCATGACACTCATCATTAAGAACCAGAGGCTTTTTCTGCTGTTCTTAAACAATAGCAGGAACTTTAATGTCGGTATGCTTAACTGCAAACTTCATCTACATTTGAACCCTCTGACATCTGCCACATCCTCCTTCAAACTGACTGTGAAGCCAATGTTCATCTTACTAAACAAAGAGCAGCTTTAAGGTGTGTGACATTAAAAATTATGCCTCTCCCATGGGTGAGAAAAAAATTCAAATTTTCAACAAGTGTCGCATTGCATTTTTTCCTATTATATACATACAGTCTGCGTGGACTAATGAGGGTGAAGGCACTTCTTTTACCTCATTCCTTCCTCTACTTCTCCCTTCTCATACACAGAGAGAAGAATCAACTTCAAGAAGGAACTAGGTTCCCAGAGAGCGTAAGCGACTCCAGTCTGCTGCTTCTAACACTGAGTCACAGATTCACGCTGAACTGGTTCACTGCTTCTCCTGCTGCTTCTGGGGAGTCATTATTTTGACATGTGCTTTGGTCAGACACTTTCCCTTGTCTGACAAGTCTGTCTGATCCGTACAATAGTGATTGGTCACCTACTATGCTTAGGACTGGAAATAGGGCAGAAACCAGTATGCCAGATGGTTTTCCTCCTTTCATCTCTTCTTCCACTTAGAGGTGTGTGCTATAGGTAAGATTCAGTCTTATAGTTTGAGTATGCCGAAGAACAAAAGGGTATTTCCTCTTACCTGCTCCTAAGTTAGTACAAGCTCAACATCACTGGAGGTGGAAACAAATTCCACTGAGGACTAGTGTCCCATTGGTGAGTAGATACCATGAAGTTCCACACTCATCTTATTCCTGTAACTGCATCACCGAGCACCAAGTCTGCTTGTAACCAAGGCAGGATTTATTAAATTGCCCCTGACATTCTTCCCAAAGAGTGTTTTGTGTCTGCTATTACACAGATGAAAAAAAAAAACCCAACATTCTTTTACAGTGCCTGAGATCTATCATGCATAAAGGTCACCTTAAAACATTCACACCTCAAATATGTACACATTCAGAAAGATTAGTAGCAACCAAAAGTTTAAGTGAGGGCAACGACTGCCAGGAAAACTGACCATCTAGAAAATAAGCACAAGCTCAGTTGCTTTCAATTACTTCAGTACACTCAGCTGATGAACTACAAGGAATCCAGTTCTCTGTTTTATTGCTTACTACATATGTATATACCCAATTCTTGATCAGCATCACATTCAGGAAACTCAGCCTACTCATCTACCATGACCTCAGACTTGTATTTCCTTAGAAAACCAATATTTTATACTGAGAATTTTAAGAGCATTAACTACAGCAATAGTTAACACTCTCACTTAAGTGATCAACATATTCTCACTGCTAAAAACCAGCTGACAGAACACTGCTGATGACTCAGATGACCAACTCCCCTTACTTATTTCAGTTTTTAAATTTTACCCATGTCTGTACAGCAAAATTCAGGAAGTTCTCAACAGTATTTCACATAATGAAATTATGCAATCAATTCCTCCTCTCCAGGATATTTATCTGGAAATGTTTTAGTGAGAGATCATGATAACAGTGAGATTGATTGTCCTTTGACTTTCATCTTTATAGTCCCAGAAGGAATACTGGCACCTACATGCCATTAGCTATGGTCCAATACATACAGACACACACAGAATTCATCTATCAGAACACCAATTAACATTCTCAACTTTTCCTTCAGTATCACTTTTTGCTAGTCAAATAACCATACTGTTAAAGTCTAAGAAGTGGAGAGTGATGAATGATGTGTGAAAAATATGTACATGTCCTGTTGTGTATCCTAAAAGCACACATTTTCAAGTATTCTGAAACTAAATGAAGTGCTTTTAAAAGATTTAACAACTTTATTCCCTCATGGAATCTCAAGGGATGACGTGAATAAACAACAGGTAAGATGATTTATCTCTGTTTAGAGCGAAAAATGTGGAGTTTCTGAATGATCCAATATCCTAAACGAGGAGCACAATTTCATTAGTGGCGTAAGCATCTTATTTCATTCTCTTCTGAAAAATGGACCTTCTTACAGCTGAAGGTGCCGCATCTACATTTGTAGATTGTATTTGTAAAATGTATTTAGATCACCACATGAAAGGAGTTGGACAACTGCAGGACACTATCAATACTATTTTCTAATCTTTCACTGAACAGTCACATTTACAATGGATAGTCAGAAGGTAACAAAAATTGTTCATGAAGACAGACTTCAGCATTTCATAATCAATAAACATCTTCCTTAAAAATCAAGATGGTAGGAAAAAGATTATCCATTTTAGCAAAACGCTTACTGCTGCAGATACAGAAATAAAGCTTAAGGCAGTTGTATAGACCTTACTGAGTTACTGATGTAACAAGCTTTCCTCGTTTTTATGAATGCTATACTTAGCTACCAAATAGACATGAAGAATTTCAAGGGTTTAAAACTTAAAGGTGAGAGGCAAGCAGTACGCTGGGCAATAAAGCTAATGCCAGCTTTCTGCAACTAATTTAGGGAAAAGGCTGTTTTGCTGTCTAGGCTACACAGGAGTTGCTCCTCTGCTTTGCATTACAGAAGACAGAGTAATGGAGTTCACTGGACTGTAGCTTAGAAGTACAGTATAGTTCCAAAGAGCATTTTTAGTAAAATTAATTCACACTTTTGCCTGAATGAGCCATGGTACCATACGTATTTTTGTTACAGCCAGCCTCCACTTTTAGTGAGTAATTCACAAGAAAAAAAAAAAACAATTTCACTATGACAGCTGACTACTTTTTGCATGTGCTGGGATGACCGCAGTTTCCCCACCATCAATGAGTAATTTAAATTCTGCCTGCATCACTAACAGTAAAACCTTTCAAATGGAAAGACAAAGTTTGTGAGAAAAGGACACAGTGATACAAGGCTGCTGAAGACCCTCACTCTGTAAGCATCCTTACAGCGAGGTCTAAATGGCAGGTTTCAGCTGTCCAGATGTAGAAGAATTTGATGCAGCATGACCTTGTATCGTTTGTCCAGAGAATTCCTAGATTATACACTCAGCTGCCCCTCCCTTTCCAAATACAATAAAAGGGAGGCAGACAACAGAAACAACTTGTAGGAAGAATCTTCCTCCACAACAGTGGATCAAGCTGGTGTAAGTCCCTATGTCCTTGAATTTAACAAGGTGAAATGGGCCCTTTGTATGGGAACAATACCATGCTTTTCATGTTGTAAAGATGGAACAAATGGAAGCTGGCTGACTGGCAGTTGCTATAGATGTGGAAAAGATACAACCTTCAGCATTTGTGATCTCATAATAAGCTTCCGTTGGGTCACATTATTTTGGGGAAAGGAAGTACCTTTATGAGAAACCTTTTGCAATACCATCAGCATTAATCTGTACTGGCTGCTTATGAAGTTAAAATAAATCTATGTGAATGCAACTCTGTGGAGGGCACATTATGTTATTGTGACACAAAATGAAACACCAGAACAGAGCTGTGGCACAATGTCACAATGGAGAATGTGTGAATGAGTTACGCTGACACTGCTCTAACAGGAAGTATTTTAGGCCTTTTCTTTATGGATTATTCAGTTTTTGGTCTCAGCCATTAGCAGCTAGGTCTAAAAGAAGAAGTGAATTCTTTGTCTTATACTTCTATTTTTCAAAGTGTTTCCAACTCATCTTTCCTTCATTCAAGAGTTGTTTGTAACACTTAAGCCTATACGTTCCTGAAGTATTTTGTGGCTGTCTTTTTAATGCTTTTAGAAGTGGGGGCCTGCATACATGTCCCACCAATTTAGACTTAGAATGTGCATAACAACATGCATACATTCCCTGAACAGACAAATCCTCAGAGGATTTCAATCGGATGAATCACCACCTGGAAGTGGTCAAACTCTCAATTTAGACTACGCTTCTGATTCAGACCTTAAAGCTAGGGGAGATTAACTTGGATTCTACAGTAAGTTCGACCTCCAGTCGAAATCCAAAAGAATATACAATTCATATTTTTATTGTTTCTCACAACAGCAAAGTTTGAAAAATGCTCCAGAATACTTTAGAACACTCCACACACGAATCAGTACCTACTCTTAAATATCTTACACGCTCAGACACAGTTTGGATCTGTGACTGAAAAATGTATGCTTTCCAATTTAAGAGGAAAACAACCAAACACCTCCAGATGAGGCCTAGATGAGGTATCAAAACTTTGCAGAGGTAAAAATGACTCTGCATCAGTTTAGGCTCAGTTAAAAGCTGAGAGTCATGGCAAACTTCCTGAGAAGCCTAGAATGAATTTCAAATCCAGTACAAAGTCTAAGACCATAAAGAAAGACTCAGAGAATCTTTGCATAATATCTTCCATTCTTGGTATCAGTAACAGGACACACAACCCTTTTCAAACACCTTTTCTTTATTTAATCTTCTAGATTCCTATGCATGCTCTCTCATATTCAAGCCAGAAGGCAATGAATGACTTCAAGTCCTTGAGATGAGGAAGAATATGAATTGTGCACTCTGACAGTTACTAATGTACTGCAAAGTCCATAGGAGAGAAGTTTTCTACAGAACTGATGGCTATACTTCAGGAAGAACTCAACAGAAATGAGGGCATCCACACAACAAATCCCCAAAACCGAGCTCTGGAACACTATGAGACCACAAATAACCAGATAAACTTTTGAAAGTACACAGGAAGATTTCTTCATCACAATGTCTGAAATCACTTAAAGCAGTAGCAGAAGGACTAGAAATATACTACTAGTAATAAGTCACATTCTAATCTTTTCTTCACCATGACCAAAAGACATGCAAAAGAACAGTGAAACCACTCTTCAAGTCTTACTTGAAAAACATTGATTTGAAAAACTACTTTTTTTTTCCTATACAATCAGCATGTTGAGAACTGGTAACTTACTGCTTAATATTCATAACCTTTCAGTGTCATGGCAAGTGCACTCTACATAACATATACTCGCCTTCATAGAACTCCTGAACAATTTGCATTTACCACAATATTCAAAGTAAACAAGTGGTTTTCAAGCAACAGTCTTTGAAGTAACACTGTAACTTTATTTTGATGTTTGTATATAGGTATGACATTGATTTGTTTGGAGGACAGCAAGAGCCTAAAAACTGATAGTTGTAGTAATTTTGGGTAGGGAATATTTTGTAGATTATCTTCCACTGAAGATAATAACCCTGAAATCCAAAACCCTGAAAGCACTGATTGTGGCACTGTTCTGATCTCTGGTTATGAAGAGCTATCCTGCATCCTTCTTCACGTGGACATTAAATAGATGAAAGATAATGCTGCAACCCTACAACAGATTTTTGCTTGTCTTGAACATATGTGTTTTGTAGTTTAGGTAGCTGACAGCTAATTTAGAAAATAAGGAATAAACAAGAATAAATTTGACTGGAAAGTACTGCAATAGTACACATCACAATTATTCTTTTGCACAATGCAGTCAAGATCTTCCTAGTAATCATCAGAGATGCTTTTGTAGAATGGCTGAATACATCAGCTTACATTTCCCATACAAATTTGGGAGTTGAAAATCGTATTTTGAGATCTTTGGTTCATTTTATGTCCCGTGTAACTGATATTTGATTTCAGCTCTGTTTAATTATAATACCATCTACACGGTTGCATACTACACAGCCTCAAAAATATCCACCTCAGACAGAAAACTCAGATATTCTTGTGTTTTTCATTGCCTATACATTGATTTTTTCAGGAGTACTATGTTATTTATACTTAATAATGCAATAAGAAACTAATGGTTTTGTTTCAAAGGTGAGAGCTTGCAATACTCTTTTATAATAATCTGTCTGTTGATGTCCAGCTCTTATAAACTCAAAACCCAGGGCTTTAATGGAAAGCACTTAATTCCTTAAAACAAATAAATAACAAAACCTGCTGGATATTCATTGGAAGTGAACTTTCAAAGGGTAAAGTAAATCAGAAACTTAGGTCTTGCCACCAGTCATGCAGCTGCAATTCCTTCCATCTAAATTCTAAGAAGTTCTCTATAAAGCAATATGGATTTAGTATTTCAATGTCAGGAATGCACAACTGAACGGGGACAAGCGCAAACTTCAACGTAGAAACAAACACACATGATAACCAGCATGTACAATGCAGATGTCACTATGCAATCTGCCTCTCTCATAGGAGAAAATGGGTAAGAAATTGAACCGGCCACTGGTGAAAACTAATTAAACTGACAAAAAGGGTGAAGTGACTAACAGTTGCTGACAAGTCCATCTGAACAGAATTTCGTAAACTCATAACCGGAGATCACCACGGGAACACAGAACTATCCACTTCTACGATGTCTCTCATTTCTTTTCTGATTGAATTCAAATATTCTTGAGTATTATATTAGGGCCAAGTAAGCGTCAGGTCTTCACTGATTTTGGAATATTTTGGACCTAGGCCATATAGTATATTATAACAGAACAAAAGGGTTGAGTTGATAATAAAAGAAATTAAAATTAGCTATTTATGTTGTCATGGATCCTTCAGATTTAGAATTTGATCCTTCCTTCATCTGTAAGAAATGCTTTTTCAATAGAGAACTCTAAACTCAACATACACAACAGCAGATGAAAAGCAGATCAAGTATCCACAAGAACTTAACCAGCACAGCACCCATCAGTCTCAGAAGTATACACATATATTTCTTTTTCAAACATAGCCTTTTCTGTTTCTCATTCAGCTGAAGATAAGATCTCAGCTTCATGTGGATTGCCTTTTGGTCTTTTTGCCATATTTAAAATTGTTCCTATTAAATTGCTTACATCTAAATTAGCACGTAATGAGGACAAATCTGCAGGGAGAAGCAGTTGGTGTTGAGGGCCCAGTGTCCACACTATACATGTTTTAGAGGTTTTTACTTCGATAAGCTTTGGTCTGGTAACCTAGAAGAATTATCACCTGCAGCTGGAATGCATTAACTGTCTTCCTGAGTGTTTCCTCCAGTTTAATTTCATTTGACAGGAACCCAGGTCATGCACACTGAAACCACTCCACACGAACCAAAGCACTGGTAGTAGGAAAAAATCATGAGATTTAATTCAAAAGCACACTCTTGATCCAAACTGAAATCCCGACAGATCTTTACAGAGGAATGTCCATTTTATAAGTTGTCAGAAATTGTACTTAAATAGGAGTAAACTCACTTGAAGGCTGTATAGGTGAGGCCAATTGGGGGCTTCAGCAGGTAGAGCTTTTTGGAGAGGAGGGATAGAGAAGGGCAGTTTAAATCATAGCCTTGGAGACATCGTATGATAATTTTTCAACTTGTCCTGGCTCACAAATTATGATGTGGCAAACTCACCCTGTGCAAGCGACAACTGCTCTATCTGCTGTGCCTAAAGCACACTGGATGGCATTAATAAGACATTGCCAACACTGAAATCATTGACACTCCCTTACTGAAAGGTTTCTGGAAAGGACAATAAGCTGTTCACTAATGCACTGGCAAAGATGAGATAAACATAGCATTCATCTTTTCTCATGGAAAACTCTTCACAAGTTACTTGCTGTTTTCCAACCACAAAAGATTATCACAGAAACTCTGAAGGAAAAAGCAAACTCTAGGCAAGGAGAATGACATTTTAATACTTCTTGGAACAAATGAAATCCTGTTGAATACAAAACCAGAAGAACTGCTATATCAGAACAAGACAATAATCCATCTAGTCTGTTATTCTGCTTCCAAAAAAGGCTAATTGCAGCTTATGAGGGAAGCTTAGGTTCCCCATAAACTGAACAGATCTGTGCAAGTCTGAGGAATAATTTTCAGCCTGACTGTAGTTTGACCATAAAGTCTAAATGAGGCAAGTACATATGATGACAACAGGACAGCTCCGGTTTTTATTTCACTTAACATAAGTACCAAGATGAGTTCTATTCTGCAGTGTGATCATCACGCACAGACCTAAAGAGATGGTGTAAGTCAGCATGTGCAACAGCTATCTCTAAAGAAGCAGAGAGTGCAGAAAGTTGTTTTGCCATTCAGGATATTTTTCTCTTCATCGTCCCCATATCTGCTTCCCTGCAGAACTGTGAAATTCTTAAAACTTTTTATTCTTCCCAACCCTTCTTCCCTAATTTCCATTTAGGGCTATATTCCTTGACCCCTAAGAAACAGCACTTACTCCTGGGAGTAATGGCATTACCGTAACTACAATCACTCATGTAAGTGCTGTCACACCCACAGAATCCATGAAGTTTTTCACAACAGTGTAAACGTTTATTAAAAATTAATATAACTGTTAAATCCTTGGAAATAACAGTTACATTTCACAATTACTTTTAAAGATATTCGCATGCATAGCAGTTTTAAATTCCATTCTTATTAATGACAAAAAGAGCTTTGATTATCATTTTTGTGTGTGCATCCTCCTGCACGCGTGTACACGTGAGTTGCAAGTGAGTAAATAAACCTACTGCATGCACTTAGGTTATCTGAAAATAAAGTTTTTGATGCAATTTATTATTTCTCTATTTATCAGCACGTTTCCTAGTATTTCCTCAATATTAGCATCTCTCCTGCTCACTGCTGTTATTCACTAGGGCAACGCACGATAGTTGTGATATTTACAGAGTCCTACTAGAAACAGGCTCGAATCCATCAGCCAGTTTCACAGGCTTTGTGCAGCAGTCAGAAGGCCACTACTGACCTGGCCTGTCTAACAAAAAGCTCTTGGTTCCATTTCTAGTACCATCAACTTAATATCTTCTCACTGCTTTACTTCACAACATGCAAGACATTTTCCACAATTTTACATAAGGAAGCTGTGCATTTATGACATGGTTGCACACAGAATGGAGTGCTCTTCTTCTGGATGTACTAGTTCCAATAGGTAAAGTGTGAAGGATTTCTAGCTTTAAAAGAATATTTTTATATATATTTCATCTTTAACCTCAAATTAGAAAAAGTCATAGGTTTTTCCTGATAAATATCAGCACTATTAATCATGTCACTGGACTGAAGACTGAACAAATTTAAGCAACCCCTGCAGACCAAACAAACCATCTACAGTAATGTATCTGCTAATCATTTTAAACACAGAAGAAGCATTCAGCTTTCAGAAACAAGGATCAATCTTCTCTGCTCACATTCTTCTCATAACCTTAACATTCACATGACCTCGCATGTTGTACCATTAGTCCCTAAATCTCTTTTCTCCTTCATTTTTTAGCACTTTCATCCCCCCTGCCTCAGCCCAAACTTTGAGCAACTGATGTAAAGGGCTTAGGCAACCATCTGAATATTATTCAGAGACTCTGGAAAGCAGCCTGCAGCTTTCCTGCAACGTGCTAAGCCATAGCTTTTGGTGAAAAAAACACTGTGAAACAGTAAAAGCAACCACTTCAGCATTCACTGAAGTCTAGTAGGAAACTTAGTCTACTGTTACTCTAAATACATGGCATTTTGCCTGAATTAGAGTACGTAATAGATGTGCGTATTAATTCTCTACCAATGAAGCAGTATGACTATTCTTTTGGGGGCCCACAGGGACTAGTCCAATATTGCCCACTTTTGATTGCGTCTAAAAATACATATTTGCTTACTCAGCCAGCTTCTACGTTTATTTCCCTAAATGTATAAAATGGTTGTGGTGCTGCAGTACAACACTGTGCAACTACAAAACTACAGAGACCGAGCCAAGTCACCCCAGGCAGGGAAGTTTCAGGGTAAAGTAGTCTTGACAGAAGATACATTTTAATAGGCTGTATTTAACAAACAAGAACAAACTTTATTTTGTGTTTTTAGAATTTAAAATCCATTTCTCTTAAGGATTTTTGGCTGTATATACCCATTATATTTCCTTAGCACTTGATCCAAACAGAAATGCACAACTCCTTCTGCCAACAGATATCTCAAACCCTAAGGAGATAAAGGAATTTTTATACCTCTTGACCGTAACAGCTTTTACTTTCATACCTTTCAACCTGATGCGGTCATAGGGTTAGGGTGTAGAAAAATGTAGGACAGAAATAATAATAATAAAAAAAAATACCAGTGCAGAAAGTTTCACACAAAAATAATTTCCTGATAGCGTTAGTAACTAACCCAAATATCCTGGCTCTACATTTCCAGTGCAAATAATTTAAAACAGTCTAAGGAAGCTACAGGGGAGTCCTCTGAAGGAGACAAAACACTCAGTATAAAACAAAGGGACAATCACTGCTTAGGATAGAGAGGCAGATCAGAACAGATATATGTTCTATCAATGGTTCCTAGTTTACAACCACTAGGTTAAATGCCAAGCATACAAACTACCCATTTATTACTGAATTCTACTGCAGTACTAAGAATGAGAAAAACATTTTGCTAAAATTAGAATATATTGTACTTTGAGATGTTACATACATATGTATCCAACTCAGCAAGCCACCACATCCATAGTACATCTCTGTGCTCTAGCCAGTCATCAGTTCAAGAGTAGATCTTTCCATTTCTTTTAAAATTATTTTAACTCTTGTACCAAATTGCTGATATACTAAAATCCACATATAAACCTGCCAAAAACATCACTTTAGGCTGTCATATAAGCTGCCTCAGTCCTATCACCTATCCTGTATTCATATAAATCGCTAATTTCCAAAATTACATATAGCTACAACTGCTGTGTATTCTTTTCTTTTGATGGGGAAAGTGCAGGTTTTTTGGTTTTTTTTTTTTTAAATAGTGGTTACCTAAATCATACTAAGACAAATTTAAAATTGCACAGAGCAATTTAACTGCATCATGCCTTGACTTAAAGCTATGATGGCATCCAACATTTCCCTGATACAAGATAGTTATGTGCCAGAGGTTTAAACAGCTCTAGTCCAAGCACTACAGAGTTGTTCAAGCGACACCAAGCCAGCTATGAGAACAAACAAAAAGCTGATACACAGGATCTTCACTGAGGAATATATGAAATACACAACTAAGGCTTATGGAAAAAAATTTAAACTCTTATTACACACTCCATAGTATTACGTGGAAGTGTCCTTACAGTCTCTGTCAGCAAGCAATATTTTTTTTGCATGATGAGCAGAAATTCATTAAATGTTAGTCAGAAGTTAAACAGAATCATGGTCCAGGAGAAAGATACATTGATGTCAGGAAAGGAAGTTTCATTAACTATTTAAAATATATCTTTGTACGCATCTTTCTATTGTGTTATGGGCTACTGTTTTAAGAAGGTATTTTCTTGGGCCTATTTTTAGTGAAATTGTTCTATGCGAGAATTCCCTTTGTTTAGCAAAGAAATTACAGCAATATCTAGTGTCTCTGTACATCCATATATAACCATAACATATCCACCCATGTCCACAATATAGGATTATTCTACAGTTTTGTTCACATCTCTCCTCCACTCATTGCAAAATCACCCTCTCCTTGCAGAACTGACTGCCTGCAAGGTCATTCCATCACCACACCAAGCTGTGTGCAATCAACAGCTGCACCGCTGAGGATATGAGGAACGCCCCTTTACGAGAATTTTTATGCACAGCTCCCACATCCTGTTTCAGTGATTACTCATTTACTGAACTCTACTCTTTGTTAGAAAAATTACCACTCCAACCATTCAGAGACAGGCCTAGAATGCTGTGCTGGAAAGGGTTTTCATAACCTCTTTTACGAGGGGAATACATTTGAAGAATATCTTTGGGGAATACTTAAGAAACAAGAGAAATTCTAACTAGATCATATTTTATGTTTCTAAAATTAGAAATGTTTCGACTTTTCTCCAAGGGCCTTGAAATATCCAGTAATTAGCCTTTCAGATGCACGTGGCTGGGGAGAGGAGGAATTTCGTTTCCATAGCTTCACAAGACACAATTCAGAATAACAACTTTGAATGGGATCAAGATTAAACTTTTGACTCTAGTCAAATGGGTCATCTAATTCATTCTCCTGTCCTGTAACATAACCAGTTATTCCAACAGCATTAGCAGCTAGATGTTTGTTCAGTCACTTCCTAAAACTCTGAAGATGCAGATCCATCATCTTCCCAATACTTTTCACTATCTATAATAGCCAGGTTTTCTAACTTCCGATCTGAATGTTTCTTGCTGAAGTTTAAGCCCATTATTTCTTGTCCTGGACATAAAAAAGAACGTTTTTATAGTGTTTAAGAGTTTTACATATTAAAAAACTTTATAATTTCTGTTCAAAATTTTTCAAAGCAATTCTTTCATTACATTTTTTTTTTTTTTTTTGCTGGTGATGTTTTCTTGATCTCAAATCACTCTCAAGGCTTTAGAAAAGTGGTTTGAATTGAGATTGGCTGACCAGAACTGTAATTTCTTGTGTTATAAACAAACAGAACTAAAATCAGCTAAAAAAAAACCCAAACAAGCAAAAAGACAGCTGAACTTCATTCTCTATACTTCTTACTTCATAGGCATACTGTGGTGACAGCTTTGCATCTAAAACAGTAATTGAAAAGCAAGTATACAAAGCTAAAATATCCTGAAATACATAATGATAGAACTAGGAAGCCCGTACAAAGCTGCCTAAAGTCAAGTCAGAAATAATTGCTAGTTACAAAAAAGTCTTGCTGACAGCATTTAATGCTGGTCCCCTGAATTATGAGAAGCACGCCTTTAGGGCAGAATGCATTCAATACTTGAAAGTCAGGACTATACTTCCAGTTGGCAGTTTTAATAGCACACTTCCACGCTGTGCTCATTTTTGTACTGTTAGTAAGCAACTTCTTGAGGAAATCACATTGCAGTCAATGTGCATGTGTAGGAATTTGTTCTTGTCCACATCAATCGGCAAGAACAGCAAGTATACTAGAGTTGGCCATTTGGTTCAGTTTAATGCTGATGAGAAAGCGAGCCTTCCTCTTTTAACTACCTCTGGAAGGAATTCAGATACAAAACCCAAAGCATGATTGATTTCAATATGGCAGTAACTCGGATGCAGCCCAGATTCTGCAACAGTACCTGGGAAATAGCGATTTTAGAACACGGCACATAAAAAGGATATGGCAAGTTTGGGTTAAACAGTTTGCAAGAGGGATTCATTAATCTAGTCTTGATAGAGAGAGTTTCTCAATGACTCTGTTGGATGACAACATTATGTAACTTAGAATGTACAAAGAATGGTACTACTGGTACTAATCCTGAACCATGTAGTTGAGAAGCGATGTGACCCATCACCTCACCAGCCTGCCTCCCTTTCCAGAGTTACTATAGGCCTTGGAAGATGTTGAGTCAGTATTAGCAATTATTACTATCCTCTTCTCTTTGCATCTCTATTTATCTTGTCCTAAAGAAAAGATACAAATCTTGTCTGTGAATAGCTCTGTAGAAGACACTACTCAAAATTAAATACTAATGCTAATTGTACGTAAAGCTCAGATTAAAAGGTGTTTGCACTGTACAATTACACACATCAAAGCAACCACTCTTTCCAGATGTAAACAGTACAGTCTGATAGTGGTTTTAAACAAAAACCGTTGGGCAGTAAATCCATTGGGTTTTTGCATGTAGCTATACTCAGCTGGTTATTAACCACATTCAAATACAAAGAGCACAATATTGATACCCTGTCACCCTCATATACTGACGCGTGTAACCACAGCCCTCTGACCTTCCTTTAAATGTAGTATCCCAGTTCAAACAGCACATCCATAGTACATCCTATAGCAGTTCTCCAAAGTTTTCGAAAAGTGGCACCATCTCAATTTTTTGTAAACAAGGAAAAGTATGGGAAGGAGACAGAGGGGTATGAGACCACAGTTCAGAAACTTGCAGGATGCTTCAGTCACAAGCTGTCTGCCCCCTGACAGCCTCCTGGGGCATGTTACTGACACTGTGCTACTTTAAGGATGTATTTTTAAAATGCATCTTTTCTCCATGCAAGTAAGGTGTCTGGGTCTCACAGACAGCAAACAGTAGTTGTCTGGCTTAAAACCACTGTTTAGCTGGACTGCATTTCACTGATGGTTTTTTGTGGGCACTATTTTCAGATCACACAGTATCAGGTTAAAAATTAAGCCTTCTTTAGAAATCTGACAATATTTTGTCACCTGAATGCGGATCACATTTTCAGGGCACAAAACACGGGAAAGAAACAGTCAGTTTATGTATATTCCTGGATCTGTCTACCAGAGATGTCCTGCTCTGCACTTGGCAGGTATGCCAATGCCGAGGAAATCTGCATCTCCTCACAACTGACTAATTGACACTGCCCTAGAGGCTTCACATGTTGTATTCCACTTGACTAACAAATGCTGTCTTGTTTTTAGAGAAGCTGCCTGGAGCACTGTAATTGCTTCTGGTTGCATCATGTTCTAGGGAAATTCTCCTCCAGGAATTTTAACTAACTGTTAGAGCCACAGGGTTAAAAAGCCTGGTCTCAGAGCTGGGGGGGCAGGACAGGGAACCCAATCACAGGAATTGTGTTTTAAAAGAACCTATAGCTAGTGCTGGCATTAAATTTACCTGTTCTTCAGCTCCTTCTTGTGCTCTTTTCTGCTGAAGATCAAACATTCAGGTGAGCAACATTTGTTCCTGCATATGTTGCAATCTGAGAAGAGGTTTATCCTTGACAACTTTATTAGAACACTAAAATTTCTCAGTGGTAAGACACTTTCGTTAGCCCCTTTAGTCCATTCTTGCTCGCATCAACATGTCCCAAGCCAAAACATTTTCTTTTGCCATAAAGAAATAAACATAGAGCCATAGAAACAGGGGAAATAAATAGTATGTAGGGCCTCCATTGTACTGTCTACACCCCCAGATGGAAAAACTTGAAGTAGACTGACAGGACAAGTTGAAGGAACTCCGCTTTCCTGAACATCCCTTCCTCTGAAAGGTTTTCCTTTCTCAAAGGTTTGTTTTTCCAAAACTATTTCTCTGATCTGCCTTTGTGTGCATCTTCCAACTAGTCAGAGTAATAAGTAATAATTATTGCTAAGAAATCAGTACAATCCCTATTCTTTTGATATAAAACATTTCTATGAGAGAATCCTCATGTTGAATATCAAACTGTGGGGGTTTTACTTTTGATTTTTGTGCCAAGGAAGGTGTCAGCATTTTGTTAAATAAATGCTAAGGAAAAGAAGTAAAGCAACTCAAAAAAAATCAATCTTAAAGTGACTCAGCTATATACAATTAATTCCAACAGAAAAATGCTGTGATTTTGGGAAGAAAAGTAGATCAGCATTTTGAAGATAGAGTGTAAAAATATAAAATGAGCTAAACACTGAAGTGTAGTTTTCATTATTGTTACTATTGTTATCATTAAAGTCATTATTATGATGCAGCTGTTATCAGAAGGCACAGGGATAAGACTCATATCCCTCCTCTGTCAGCTTTATGGTATTTCCAGCTTTGCTGTATTTTATTAACAAGTGCATTAGTATTTTTGGTTTTAAATAGTAAAGACTATACTTTATTCTCCAAGAATTCCTATTCTTGAGGGTTTTTTATCCAATTTAGCACAGGCAAAAATGTCAAGAATAAGTTATGTTGTTTAATGGAAAAAAATATTCTTTTGCTATTACCTTAATTTTTTTAAGCAGCATCAGACTAGTAAAAGCTTGAGGAAGTTTCATAAATATTTTAAAAGCAAAGTTCAAGTACAAGTAATTTCTAATTTTAGAACATATACAGAGAGCAACACACATGTATGGATTAATGGCACATGGATTTAATGCATTGTTAGCATCTTATTTTTGTTTAGCATGTGCTAAACAAATTCTGCTGGGTAGAATAATTTTCATACTTATGGGGAGTAATCTCCAACAAATTAGAAGAACAATAGACTACAACAGGAGACACTCCCATCCTTCCCAACAGTAGCCTTACAATGAGATAAACTTTTTTCTTCTGATATTTGAATCAGGTCTTCTGTGTTTATTAACCTTCTCCACTCAGCTTCTGCCACCTCCATCTGCTGTTTAATGTCACCCAGCTACATCCCTACAGATTATTTTTTTTTTTTTAGGTCATTTGTTTTTGAAGTCTCACTCTTTCTCTCAGTTATGTTCTTGCTAAAGATTTCCTTGAGTTCAAAGTGAGTAGGGGCAGGTACCATGTAATTATAAAATAATTAGTTCTCATCACTAGATACACTACCTTTTGTTAACGTGATGCTATTGGTATTTCCTTGACATGTGAACTTGTCTAGGTAAGAGAAAAATCACCCTTTCTGGAATGCTAAAGGACAGGTCTCAGTGAATCATTGCTCCTTTCCACTAAAACAAAAGCAGTTCTAGCACTGGGAAAATATAGTAGAAGCATACTCAGAAAAGATCTGAAAGTTTCAGTGTAGTCTCTAGCCTCTTAAAATAGTATCTGGTCACTGCTGGGATACTGTCTCCCCTAAATGAGCTCCATTCAGTTGTATAGTTTTTGTTCTAGGAGAAACTTTCAACAAACACCTGTGATTTATGTTCTTTTCTCTCAGCTCCTGATATAAATCCTATTAGGACAGCTTGATGCCTCAGGCAACAGGCATAGCTGGTAAGTTCCACTGGGAAGGTAAACCGTCATCCACCTTGAAACATGTCATGAGCGGATCTCTCCAAAATGAAAACGTTTGTAATAACAACTTCCCTTATACTGGCCAGGTCTTGTAGCCTACAGCCTTCAGAACAGACACTCATGATCTCCTCTGCCATACTTGCACCAGTCCACACAGAACATCTTCGCTAAACATTCTAGCTCAGACTCGTGTGCCATACTGTTGACCTTAAATTGGTAAGCTGTGAGCATTAACACCCTACTTAACAGCGAATCTCCAGAGTTATTTATAGCCTCTCATATAGTCAGGGAAATAAAATCAAAAGAATTTTCAAAAGGAATACAAAATCTAGAAAAGGTCTTTCAGGACATTGATACAATGTGGCTTTTCACAACAATCACCTGTGCTTGCACCTTGATGACCTGAGTCATTAAAATTTAAGAGGCCTATTCAGAAGGCAGCATCTCTTACCTCCCTCTGTTGTAACTGCGGACTCCTTCACAATACAGTTGTTTATAAAGGAGAAATGCATACCTGAGAGAGATTATAATGATCTGTGCTACCACAGGCCCACTTTTTATTCATTAATTATTTAGCGTATCCACAAGAAGACTAAACATTTAGACCTACCGGGCACCTAGTACACGTATGAGAAGTGTAATAGTAACTTGCCAGCTGCATACCTTAATCTGGAAAATTATCCTCGTTTTAAAATATTTATTTCCCTGTATAGACATAGAGTAATAGAAACAACAATGCTTGCAAAATTATCTAGTGGAGAGAAGACCAAAATATCAAATGCAATGTCACAGCATGAACAACAAAAACTTACATGAAAGTTGCCAATATGTAGCACTGACACCAGTTAAAAATACTCATGTGGCAGGGGCTAAAACATAAGACTGAAGTGCTTGATTTCATAGTTTCCATGCAGACACTTTATACCTGTCATCTTGCTGCCTTGGTTGGCAAACTCACAAGGTGCCCTGAACCGCTGTGGGACGCTGCTGCAGAAAATACAGCCTCATTGGCAACAAAACAGCATGCAGAATGGCTGAAGAGAAAGAAGAGCTGAGACATTGTCTGATGGTCGTCTTGAGTTACAATCATGAGAAATAAAAACTATTCATGGCAATATCATCAGAGGTAAGCCAAGCAGGCTGATACAAACAAGTGCATTCTACAGTTTCACAGCAGATAAAAGATAGGCTTTGTAAACACTGTAAGTGCATTTATGATTTACCAACCCTTTTGCATTAGTTAATTACCATCTCTATTTTCCAGAGCAAACAGCTTTTTTCCTAATGAATCACGATTCAAGTGAACTAAAATTGTGACTAAAATTAAACTGACAAAATACCTAATTTTAGACCTTCTTCTGTTCTTGATTTAAATTATGAGTTGCATGTACCTTTTAAGCAGGCTTTACTTCTGAAGCCGAAGTTCTCTTGTGTGAATACAGTAATTGTGATGGAAATAATGTATAATTTTAAAAAATATTCCACTTTGGATACACATAGGTCAGTTTCCCTGTTGCTACATAAACCAAAGTCAAAGTGGACATCCTGACGGATTTTAGAAGGAAACACGAATAGCATTTTATCAAACCAATGTGGGACATGGGACCCAAAGATCATCTTTCCTTACCACTCACAGTCCCTGAAAAGCACTCAACTCGAAGAATAAAACTTATGTACCTGTTGTCCAAAAAATAAATCTGTAGCTTATATAGAGAGAATAATCTCTCAAGAAAGATGCACATTAGCTGCCAGCACCAAAGCTCCTGAGAGATTACACTGAACTGTTCAAAAAAGCATCATTTATTTAAAGTACACACTGCAAAACATTCAACACTTCTGAACCACCTCTTACCTTGTACTTGCAAAAGCAGAGTTCTCAGAGCTCCTAAACCATACTGGTACTAAAACCAAAGGGAATAATTTCTTCCTAAAATGACAATGAGAACTGCCACCATGGTTTTGCCTTTCAAATAAAAAAGGGGTATTTATGAAATAAACAAACACAGAGATAGTTCCTCACCAGACTTTAAATCTCATGCCTCTTCAACTTTTTCTACTTGTAATGTCTTTCCTACTGCATAAAATATGTGTAAATTCACTTTGCACTTCATGCTATTTGCCAGACAAAAATAACAACAGGGAAAAAAGTTCATCAGAACTCTCGTGCACACATCTTCACTTCTTCCCTAGGACACTGAAAATTTCTCAGGCAAACTGACAACAATGAATCCTTGCGAAGAATTCTGTATGTTTTATGGCCTGTAACAGGTATTTCAAGTGTAGAAAAGACATGTTTGTAGGTGTGAAAAGGGAGATAAAGTATGGGATAACCCCCCATTTCAAGGCAGTATTCATATTCTGAGAACATATCCCCTTTACAAGTCATGCAATACGTTTACTGCTGCCTTTGTGTATGTCCATAGCAATGTGAGGCCTTCATCACAGTGCTTGATACACTTAAGTTGTAAGAAACAGAACAAGTCAAAGCTCCTTCCCAAAGGAACTTAGACATACACAACAAGAGACAAACTACTTACAGAGGAAATTCAGAAAAGAGTTCCTCAGGGACCTAAAAAATGGACTTTATTTGTTGATATTGCTCATTAAAAAGAGACCCTATGCTGAAGTTGCCAAAAGAACACAGGCCTAACACATTCTATTTCTTCACGATAGAATACAGTATATATATTGAATATACTGCTATATAGCGTATGTGAACTCATAAAACTGTATCATGCTAAAAGATGAATGCTTAAAAGAAGCTATATCCCATACTGTAGAATGTGTAAAGTCATATGCCAGAATTCCCTTTCTAGAAGTACAGAAATAAGTAGTAAAGAAAGATGCTCTAGGGGCTTGCACAGCCTTGCATCTCCTACTTCATGCTGTGATTATGAGAACTCCTCCGGGCAAAATGAATCCATGATCCTATTAAAGTCATGGGAACTATTTCTTGATTTGCACAGGCCATGGTTTTACTAAGGGTATTGAGGGAGCAGTGCACATTGGGGCATGAATATATTAAAGCAGGTACAAAAAGTTCTGGGAAGCAAGTATTAATAATTCATGCTTTTTTCCATTGATTTTTCAGACTCTCATGCTGTATTACATAAAGGGAGTCCAAAAAAGCCTTGTCAATGACCATAGCTTGGCCATAGACTATATAACACAAAGGAAAACGTACACTGTATTTAATACTAATAGTTCTGACACTATCTTATTTGCTGAGTTGGGTATCATCAATTGCACCATACTGCACAGTCACAAAGAACCTTCTTGTGGCAGGAGCAAGCATGAAGTTCTTATGAACAGCTTAGTCCATAAAAGTCAACATTAGGGCCTGAGTAAAAAAATACAAAAAATATGATGCCTCACAAATCAATACTAAAAGCCCTTAAATTTTTTAATATGGGATCTGAGGGAAGGAAGTAGAAGCTTTTTCTGAGGAAGAATTAACTAATTACTAATTAAAAAAAGAATCTAAATTGGCTTACATCAAGCTACATGTTGCCTATAATATGGTATAAGCAATGGTTTATATACAAGTAACGATTTGTAAATGTGACAAATATTCTTACATTTTTGTTAGGTACGTTTTTAAATCTGTTTCTAAAATGTGTTCCATATGCCTTTGAGGTATCTGGAAGATTATCACTCAGTAGGAGGTAGCCTCATGTATCTAATGAGACAATTTACAGCTCAAAATGCAGAACTGATGATGCGATTAGAAAATTTGATTCTTCCTAGTATGGAATAACTTACTACTTAATTAGCTAACTCCTATAGAATGTCACTAAATAGGAATTCTAATATCAAAGAAAATTTATGGGTGAAAAAAATGTAAAAAGCTTGCAAGCCACTATGCTTTGATTTGGATGAAGATTTTGACCACCTTCAAGTTTGAAAGTGTTAACATAAAAGCTGTTATTCTTAGAAACTGCCACATCTGCCCATTGAAATTAAGGTTTTGCTGGCACATGAAACCCTTCATTGTTTTGTGTTGGGGTTTTTATTTTGTTTTAACAGAGCTGTCTTTCTTTTCTCTCTTTTTTTGTGAGATGGCAGACTGCCCTGCTTTTACACGCAGGAAGAATCTGCTTTTGTAAGAGCTTATTCTCTCCTGCCAGCCCATCATATTTGCTCACCTCTGTAATTAAGGAACCAAAAATGGCAATGGATCTGACATGGCTGTATCAGCTTTTTATCAGCTTTACTGATCTGGAAAAAAGCAAACACCACTTCACCCCACGACAACATCAATCACAGTTTCATGAATAACATCTTGAGGAGGTCACTTATAAAAAAATAAAGGACCACAGAATTAATTCACTTGAGGCTTAAAGCTAGATTCTATTATTTCAATTTTAGTCCAAAACTACTCCCTTTTCATACTCTTGTGCTTTCATCAGACACCAATACAAAGCCTGTCATGAAAGGCCACTAGCCCAAGCACTTTCTGACAGCCCTTACCAGCCAAATCATGAGGAAATATGCAAGGCCCTAAAATGAGTTACCTAGAACTGGGCAATAGAGAATGAATTCATGTACACATTGCAGAGGTGTAGGAAAAAACCCCAATATTCCAAAATCTCTTCAAATAGAGAAAATACACTAACTACCGAGAAAACATTGCATTATTACTTCAACAGGCATACAATATTCATTTCTCAGTACGTAGCTTTTCAGGGCATTTATTAACAGCAGTGGTAAATGAGGAATTGCAACACTGCCTCTTGCCTATTTGACTCCCGCCCTCTTCCTCCACTATTGTGTCAGTTAAAAGCTGTAACAAAGTGACAGTATGTGCCTTTATTAAAGCAACTCATGCTCACATTCCCAAATGTTTAAATGCAGCTACCCTTTTTTAATACACAAAAAAGTTATAAACTGGAATTCAGTCACCTCTGCTTGTAAAGCACCAATGCAGGGAGACCGAAATCCTGAACGATAACTTTGGGTGACAGCGCAATATAGACTATTAGAGCCGTCACTAATTTCCCAGAGATTAATAAGGGACAGATATTCCCTCATATTGCCATGAGGAACTGCTGAAACAAAGCTAACCAAAGATGTCTCCAAAAAGACATGCATGTTCATGTCTCTTTCTAAACATGCTCAACATGTCAAACATTTCACATGGCAGGTTTTTTAGATATCACCAACTCACCCCTCTACATACACTCTAGGTACTCTGTATCTGACATAGGCTTCATAAGTGAAGAGAGACTTCTTTTTATCTTAAGGAATTCACATAGGCTTGGACCAAAGTCTGCATTAAAATCACTGAATATACAAGCAATATTACTTTAAAGTTTTTCTTGTTGGTAAGCATGCAGACTCTATGTTTTTAAAGCAGTCACAAAGGAACTAACAGTGTCTTGTGGTATTACACAACAAGCTGAACTGTGGGTTCCAGGCACAGTATGACCCCAAAAGCATAAATTAATTGCTTTAACATTGATAAACCAGATTAACCAGAAACTGCAGAATTTTGATAGTAATTACAGAAAGTAGTACATGAAAGCATCAAGTAAGGAATTGACTTACACTGTAACACCTTAGGTGTTAGTAAGGATTTCATATTCCATCTCAAAACATGAATGAATATTGTGCTCAGGTTGTGGAGCAGTGAATCTGGGTTAGCAGTATCAATAACGAAAGGAGCATTTAAACTGTACTGGACACACATCTACCCAAATTCAAAAGAACTGTTAGTTAGAAAGGATGGTATTTACAAGGCAAATGTTGGCACAACAGTCACAGTAGGACAGGACTTGAAATCGGAAGGTTCTGTTCCCAAGTCTGCTATCAGTATGCAATCCTGAACAAGTCTTTCTACATCTTTCAGGCTGTGTTTATGTACTTGTTAACTTACACTATCTATGACACAAGCGAGTGCTCTCTGTTTGTTGAGCACACACGCCTCTGGCTTGACTAAGGCCTTGTGTTACTAATACAACAGAGAGCACCCATTAATAAATACCAAACTCACTAGTGATTTCAGAAGCTTTGAACATGCAAAGCAAATGAACTACTTCACTTGCTTACTCAAGTACTCATTCATCTCAGTGGCTCTTGTTCTTGATTTGATCTACATGAGTTTTAGGTATGAACTAAGTTTCTGACAGGATTAAAATCAAAACGAAACAAAAAACATATCAAGTCTACGAAGGAGAAATTAAAGTAGCCACGAAACCCTCCACTTTACAGGATTTGTGATTTTAAGGTCCTTGACAATTTTGTCTAAAGCTGTGGGACCAGAAGAGTTTGTGCTAGTACTGAGTATTCCATGGTGAATCACTTTATTTGTCAGCTGCCTGCAGGAGTGAGAATTGTACAAAGACATGCAGTTAGAAATAAACTATTTCTCAGGAAAGAAACATGTCAGGGTATACAGACGATAGGAGAAGTCTGAAGAAGCTAGAGTTGTCATTCACACCCAACAAAACAGCACTACTTGAAGATAGTAAATCAAGACTTATTCAGCAAAAAGATCACAGAAATTCCTGAACAGAAAGTTACATATTTTGTGTGATGTGCTGATACTTGACAGAAAAAATAAAAAAAACCAAATTTGAGTCTGACATGCAATAAACTGAAAGACAAGAAGCCAGAGGAGTAACACCAGTGTGAAGAGATAGGAAGAAAAGTTTGCTGACAAAAGGCAAAACGCAGCCAAGAACTTGGAACAGAAGCAGAAGTAAAGCAAAGCAATACGAGGGGAAGGAGCAAAATCAATGTTAGTCAGTCCGCAGTTCTGGGTCTGTAAAGACCAAGAGACATGTTGATAGTCTCATGATATAGATTGAAAAACATGGCAATTGTCTTCTCTAGACAATGTTCTTTGCTTCATTATATGCTTAAATAATTAAGAAAGGTATCTAGAAAGGAATTGGCACCTTTTGTCATTGTAGACTTTTAAATAAAGAACCAAATGCATCAAGAATCTGTAGGTAAATTTCCAGATTTAAAGTATCAGTAGCAACCTTCAAGCTGTAATTATACTCTTGGTAGCAAAACCAAATAAACTGATAAGCTGGAAAAGAAACACTTCTGACACTGTTGGAAGATACAGATAAAAGGACATTATTTTTCTAATTGTTATTTTACTGTTCTTAATGTACTTACTGCATTTAGTTAGCAAACAAGTGAATTTTGTTTACCTATATGTTCCACAAACATTGGTAAATATAATGCTCCAATATACAGTGGAGCACGCAGATATGCCTGACAGAAGTCTCTCCAAGGGAGCATAAGAGTTCTAAGGTTTGGTCTTCAGCTGCTGTAAAAAAAACCTCCTTTGCTTTCTTCTTCATGTCTGGTTCTGGATCTGTGTGGTAGATGGTTCAGAATTTCTCAATGTATCCCAGAGAGCTAGAGTTTTTAACCAATTTACCCTTAGAGGATTGCTGCTCTCTTCTCCTCGAAAGACATCCGGAAATGTAGACAGCGATTTATGTTGTGGGATAGGTGGCCAGTGACTCACTATTGCAGAAAAAAAGAAGCCAAGGCAATGGAGGGTAGGAAAAGAAAGGAACACAGCTGGGAAAGAGGAGATAGAATTGCCTATTCCCCCACAGCAAGAAAATCTAGTTTGAATTTGAGAGCTAACAAAGAATCGTGCAAGAACAGGAAGTAAGCAACTCGTTATTAGCACTGGTGGTGATCTGTATTACAGAATCAGCTCTCAAACGAAAGGGATAGGTCCAAGCTGTGATGGTTTGATGAGCATCAGTACTTAAATCCTCAAGAGCTCTCCACCAGCATTCAGTGGTAAGTGGGCACAGAATCAAGCTCATCTATTTTTCCTGCCAAAATCATGTATGAAATGTTTGGGTTTTCTGTTCAGGCCACTAGACTTAAGTCAAGGTGTAGTGAGACTGCAAGCACAGATCTGAAGCTAAACAGCACATGAGGTAAGAGAGGCAAGGATAAAAAACTAGAGCTGAAATAGGGGAAAAGGAGAAACTACTAGGTTTCATCTTCTGTACAATATTAGGGCTTTAAAAAGATATTCAGACTTGTGATAGACCAAAGTAGACTGGCGTCATGCTAAGGAGGTCAGGAGGGGCTGTATGTGGAGAGACACACGGAGAACGTGTTCATGTGTTCTCAGACTGACACAGCCAACGATGTCAAAGCTCGTCTGATAAAAACTGAATCTCCCAGGCTCATATGATTTTTCTTCCCTCTGTCAGCCCTTCGCACTCTAAGGAGGTATGCAAAACATAGAAACAAATGACAAGACAATCATCTATAAGATAGGAACAGGTTTTTGTTCTTGTGGTCAACCAATAACAATGCAACATCTGAGTACGCAAATAGCATGAAACGCAAAAGCTGCAGAACAGCTTTCCACACGCCTCAAATCATACTCTGACACTTTCATGTCATGGCAGCAGTTTGTTTATTTCACAATGAAACCATTCCTAAAAATCATTCTGCCAAGAAAAAGGAAGCAAGGCAATAACCGCCCTATATCTAGCATAAACATTTATGAAGTTATTTATTTTCATGACATCTGAATGATTTTGGCATGCACAAAATCTAGCCACTCCTCTTTCTCCTTCCTTGAAGATTGTGTATACAAATGGTCTCCGTTTTCTTCAGCTGTGCTAATTAACACACATCTACTCCAAGTTTTTATGCTCTTTTTTAAGTACCTAGTATTAGCCAGAGATGGTCATGCATCTGAGTCAATAGGGGCATTTACTATGAAAACCTCCAAGGATTTCAAGTGCCTTTGTTAAGCAATCCACCAGTATCTGTCCTTCCCACTTTAAAACCAACCCTGTATCACAGCAATGACTCCAAAACCAAGAAAACATTAGTTCCAGGAAATATGATTGTGTGTAAGAAATATTGCAAATACACAAGAAATGACAGTTACAAATCCATATAAGCCTGGGCTGAACTACTTTACCCACAAAGCTAAAGTATTATAACAGGGATTCTATGTTTATTAAATGAACAAGTTATTCTAATCTGCATTTAAAGTTCATCACCTTTTTTTTGCTGTTGACTAACCTCAAGCTTTTTTGTCATTTATTTGAACATATTTTATTCAGATTTTATTTTATAATGTTTATAACAATATTTAAGCCTTTCTTGGATGCTTGTTTACACCACTGTTAAAGCAGCTTATCTCTCCAGAGATTCTGGGCATGAAAATTGCTTCTACAAGGGACCATACCTGAATTTGGGGATCAGGTGTAAATAGGCCTGCAGAAGCCTCCTAAGCAATCTAATGAGGTCTACCACTGCAGCTTTTGCTTCCCCTTTACCTCCCACAACTGTGACTTCAGCTTATCCGACCTGCTGACATCGCATATGCTGGAATGTCACAGAAACCACAGCTGCCAGATGAGCTTCAGACCACCTCCCATTAAGCCTACCTGCTCATCACCGAAATTAAAACCAGAAAGATGTAGATAGGCAGATGAATAGGAAAAGCAAAGAAGTAATAAAAGCACTACTACCATAATTAATTCACTTTTTCCAAGCAACCTCATCTCTAAGAGAATTCTAATAAGACATGAGCATATTCCATCTCAAGAAAAAAGGGAGAAAAGACTGCTTTCCTAGACTGGCACTTTCTCTTTTTTTTTTTTTGTTCTCTTAATTACCATCATTCAAAGCTCTTTTCATTTTTTAAAACAAGTAAGGTTAATCCTATGTGAAGCATCATTAACTCTTCCTGCATACTCTGTGATTCTTCTTTTCCTCAGTAGGGACAGAAAGCACAAGCACAGACAATGCACTTAATTATAGCGTAGCTGCTGCCTCAGCTCTGCTGTTACGACTGGTGGGAGAACCACAGGGGAGAACTGAAGAGGTCCTTTTTAAAGGATGGCTAAAAGCCACTGGTTTTAGGGCCCCCCTGTGGCAAACCTTAGGATTCTGCTTAATTTTTATGTTCTATTTTGTACATCATGCATACCCTGGAGAATGAGGATCTCTAAGACAGGGTTAATTTGTTCTACTATACACTTCTGTGCTGGCAGCTGCAAAAGGGTCATTTCCAGGATCACTGTCAGTCACACGCCCATCTGTAGTTGCATGGAGAAAAGATTTGGACATCAATCCAACAGAGCATAAGAACAGCATTTTAAGAGAGCATTTTAGTGTGTATCAGCTGTAGAAATAGAAAATGCCCTCTACATACATACATTAAATTAAAATTTATAATTCTAATGGAAAGTCTGAACTCATCACCTGACAGCTCAGCTGGTTTTTGAAACCTTGCTTTGTTATGAAAACACATCTCTTGATACTTAAAAGGATACGCATCCATAAATCATAGTTACATTTACATCAACAGCCATTATTCACTTGCTTCTCAAGCAAAGCCCTTAAAATAGTCATTTATGTAAGCCTTAATATAACCCTCATGTCCATTTTTTCACACTCCCCCCCTTCTTAAATGTTCACATCAATGTAGCCACTCAAAATCACATACAGATAATTGTATTTCTGATTTGAGCGCCACACCAAATTCTTCTTGGAAAAGTCATGCTGCAAAGCTCTGTCTCATCTGTTGCAACTGCTACTGTAAGAGCACATAGTGACCGCGACTCGCCACTGTCTTGTTCCTCTGTTACTTTCAACAAAAGATCATCTAAAAGCAGCGAAAGTTAATATGATAAAGTGTAACAGAAAAATCACATCAAATTGAAGCATCTTATATAATAGCAAGTGTTCTGTGTCTCAAGCAGTGGGTTGGAGTAAATTGAAACGCTGAACATTATCATGGGGGTGGAATGAGGAGGAGACATAGCTTATAAAGACTGTACATTTTAGGCTGAGAAATTCAATGCAAGAAGGTCAATCTAGTTTATACACGCTGTATATTAAATGCTTAAAACATCACATAATCTACTAATTCTGAAGAATCGGGAGTATAAAACTACTTCAAGACACACCATAAGGTGAGCAACAGTATATAAATTAAAATATTCTGTCATCTGGTGTTCCTCAAGAGGGAATGCACGCCTTCTTTCGCTATTTACGGCCCAACCTAATAATTTCTGATCATGTTTTCTATTCCCAAAATGTGGTTCACTAACACTATTCTTACTAATAAGGCTATGCTGAACACCTAAGAACACAAAGGTATATCCTAAGCCACTGAGTATTTTAAACAGTCAAAACCTCAGTGGAACTAAGGGGTTTTTTTCTTAATATCTCCCTTCAGGAAACTGGTTTTTTCCCTCATTACAGCTAGTGGCAGGCAGATTCCTGGCACCAAAAGTATATGATGCGAAGTCTTTTTTTCAGCTCCCAAATTACTCTCTGCTGCTTTCAAGCAGTGGATTAGACTAAAATGAAGCTGAACACTATCACAATGGTGGAAAAATATGTGGAAAGTAGCACATACAGGCTGCATTGTTTAGGCTAAAAATAAGAAACTGAATGTGTGAATTCTTTTCACAACTGTGTGAGATTCCCTGCATATATTTTATACATTCTGTAGCTCATGAATATGCTTTTGCTTACTAAATGCCCAGTAAGTTCATATATATTCATAGACCATTTCAACTACTGGTGATTCAAACAGATACAATGAGTCTCTCTGTGCACAGTTTATCACTGGCATAATCACAGAATCATTCAACTTGGAGGGGACCTCAAGAGTCCAACCTCCTGCTGAAAGCAGGGTAAGCTATGAGATCACACCAGGTTATTCAGGGCTTGATCCGCTCAGGTCTTGAAAACCTGAAGGATGGAGACTGCAAAGCCTAAAAGAATATGGCTAATTATGTGCATTACAGGGTATTTTCTTTCCTGACTGCTTGACTCCTAAGTTGACAAGAGAAAAATTTAAAACATCCCTGCGGGAATATATAAGTATAAATAAGCACATTTATGCACACACATAGCAAAATATGCTTTCATCAATGTATTCACAATGCTTTCTGCTCCCATAATAGGTTTTCATTGAAAAAATGTAAGTTTTTAATACTGTAGGAAGTGAATAAATGAAGGAAAATGTGATGCCTCCATGAAAGAATATTAACTGATACTTTGCCAATTATCATAAGGAAAGATTCCTGAGTGGTATCAGTTTATGTGTTAGCCCTGAGCCAGTGCAAATGGAAAAAATTACTTCTGCTGAAAGGCTGAGGAAAAAACATTTTGCATTTCTGCACCTCAGAAGTTACTTACAGTTTGTTTTTAAGCCTCCTTGTACTTGTGGCATGGTTCAAGCTACGCACTGGTAAGCATCAAGACCTTTTATCCGGCACTGATGGATTCATCTTATATTTCATGTTGGAAATGCAAGCATCTTTAAGCATAATGAGTGTAATATAAAATAAAAAAACTCATTCAGAATAGCTCTCAGGAGAAACGTTCTAGCTAATTGAGACTGTCTTTAGGTCAAGTATGTTTGTACTCAAAATGGTACAGCATCTTTAAAATGATTGCTTAAGTAGATTTGCTTCTTGTAAGAAGTCCTTAGCACAGCTTTCAATACTCATTATTTCATTTATTTCTGTACTGCTTCTCGCATTGCATCTTTCACCCAAGTATCTCAAATCTCCATTAAAAAGACAAGACTAACCATGTTTGGTTTCTCTTCTCTCTATTCCCCTCCCTCCAGGAACGCTATCACATATACAACCTGGCTAAAGAGAGTGGGGGGAAAAAAAAAAATAGGGAGTCTAACCATATGTGGTGTTGCTTGTTTCTGATACAGAAGCAGCATTTTTCACTTTTTTAAAGCAAAAGGTAAGGTGGGCTGTTACCATCCTTTGCTCCTACAAGACTCTGTTGCAAGATACTGTGCCATTATAAATTTTAATAGTATCAGTCTTTCCAGTATTGCTATACTTCTGCATTTATTTTATCATCTTCACTGCTTGCCAAAGCCACATGCTCAGTTTCCTAAATTATGCAGACTATTTCATTTAATTAAATGAAAGCTACTTTATTATCTTGCAAACTATTGCTATTTAAGGCTACAGAACATAATATGCAATTTATATTTTTTGTGGTCACTTATGGGTAATGTTCTAATAGTCTATGTATTTGTATTACATTACTATTACCATGAGAGAATAAGTATAGGCCATTAATATGAATAATAACCATTTATGTACTATTTGATCTAGCAAGGGATTATATTTAGACTGTAAGAGAAGCCTGCAGTATTTTACAAATATACTATTGTCTCTCACAGTAAATTCATCTCCTGTATCTTTTCTAAGGGGCTTAATTAACAGATATAATTTGTTCAATTGTCAGTCCTTCCAGATCCTGAAAAACAACTACCGCATCTCTTAAAAACACTTCCAAAACAGTTTGCCAGAGAGATAAAAACAGGTGAACTTGCCAAGTCTTTGTGGTGGTGAAGCACACCAGACAATACCACTTCAGCAGTCATGAATAAATATGAAGCTCTACCTGAAAGAAAAACAACAGCTACCTGGTTCCATAAAATTAGATTCTTCCATTTTTAATTTTCCAAGTAGCAAAGGCAGTAAGCTTCAAGCATATGTTCACATTTATATTAACATGTTACTTTCAGAAGCACAGGCTGGGAGTGGGTTTCTGCAAACCCTACTTCCACTCAATAGTACTTAGATAGATAGTTCCACAGTTCTTATGACATTTCCAACTTAGCACAATATAACACATACTTAAAAGTATTTCCTCTTCTCCAATAATTCCACAATATTTACATCTCACTTCCCCAAAGGAGATCTCATTATCTATTCTAAGAATAATTTAGAGAAAACTCAAAGCTAAACAATAGTAGTTATGAACAAAGGAATGTCTTCAAGAGGAACAATCTCCAAAAAAATCTACATGTGACATTATGATTTTCAAAATAAAGTAGAGTAGTATAAAAACAATCATCTTTGAAAAGCAAAACTAATAGTTCTTCTGTGAGCCAAAGACTTGGGGGTAACACAATTCCAACGCATATGAAAATTAATTGAAATTAACTCTGCCTTTTAGCAGCACGCAAACTACTTCTCAGAACTGTAATTAGCAGAACCTGAGCTAAAAAAGGCTCATTGGTTATTGAGGTTTGAGCACCTGACTAAATTCAAGAACCCCTACTGGCACAGAAAAAAGAATAATTTTATTAGTTAAAGGAAACTTTTAGCCTGTTTTAACAAGTGTATAATCTCTTTCTACAGCTATCTGCGTTTACCTGGAATGCCCAAGGCCTTTAGCAAATATGCTTTCCATGAAAACTGCCTGTCAGCTTAAAAAGCATAGTTCGAACTTGGGTCCCTCAATGCTAAGTATTACCTATCAACTCAAAAGAGAATGACATTATCTCCTACTAGATCCTTCTCCTTTTAATTAGACTAATCACTACCTCAAAAACAAGTACCACCAGACAAAAAACTACACACTATGTATATTATGTGTCCTTTTTAATTTCCAAGAAGAGACAACAGGGCCAACAAAGCCTTTCACAAGGCCAACTCCTTCCAGTACTACTACCAGCCCTGCAACACCAGCTGTGCTTCTAGACGCAGCAAGCAGGACTGCAAGGACAATCTACACAGCCTGAGACCTGATCAGGAATGCAGAATGAGGTACACATCACAGGATGCCTGAACTGTGCTTCCCAGGAAAGGCAGATATTCAGGGGGAAAGCTGTAAACAGGACCCAGCAAGCAACCTCTTGAGCACTGAGCTCATTGGACTGATACACCCTCCAAGGAAACTGTCAACTTGTTTGCTTCTATCCTGTCAAGGGAAGCAGAATTCTGTGCCTTTTTCTGGGAATTAGCTAAGAATATAGCTCAATCATTTTATTTGTGTAAACCAACAGAATGTGTATCATCAAACTTTAGCTACTTGAACTAAAAGAAAAACATCATGGTCTCTACAGATGATCAGAGAAAGATGACAGAAGAGTTACTTACATGTTCATCCATCACATTCATTAGCCCATTACACATATTGATTCTTCATTTACTAAAGTAAATACCATATGGTGTTGAACATCTCAATGCAAAGCTCAGTAAGGGATCCAGTTAACGACAGCTAACAGGAATAATCAGGCAGAAAAGATAGCTAATAAACATTCACTTTCATATATTTGGGGTCAGTAAATGGCTGTACTGCACTGCAGATGAGATGTGATTCTCTAAAGAAAAGGAAATCAAATAAAAAAGACTGGGTTCAGCTCTTCATGTGGAGAAAATTGCCAATTTCTGACCTGAGCGTCCAGCCTTAGTGTTCATTGTTTAACATGGATCTGATAGAAAATAAGGAATAGGTAACTATAACTGAGATCAAGGACAGCTATGCTCACATGATTCCTAGGCATGAAGCTACCGGAAAATATCAGGGGCAAAATTGCTTGCTAATGATTTCGTAATGACAATCACCAGCTCTCTTAGTCTAATGGTCCATAGTGGCAGAATACAACTGCAATGTACTCTGGAGTTTCAGATACTGGAGGACAAAGCTCCAGTTTGTGTTCATAAGTAAACTGATGCCTTGCATCTTGTATGCATGCTTCTGCCAGTAAAAACCGAGAGGGATCTTCTACACTTGCAGTCAAAGCAAGGTTTTTGACTAGGGATGTATGAATAATTATTGCTATAGTTGATTGGCCGAACCGGGATGCTAAAAAGAAATTCAATGTAATCCAGATTAATTTTTTTTTTTTAATACTTCCTGATAAAATTAAAAAGCAGTGAAAAAAAATTGTTACAAAGTATAGCACTCTCATTTAATGTAAGTATAAAGTTATATTTAGGAGATTTTGGACCCATGAGAGCTTAATTTTAAACTTAGCAACCAAGTTGGTTTTTTTTCTGTTGGGTTTTGCTTTTGGTTTTGTTTGGGTTTTTTTTTTTTTTTGAAACTTACAAAGACATCTGACTTACAAAGAAACATGTAGTTCCAATGGGGAGGGAATTCAATACATTCAGCACACAAACTATTGATCAAAATGTGTACTTTTTTTTTTGAGAAAAGTTAAATCAGAAAATTTTGCCCAGACCTAGCTAAATGCCTTCAACTGCACACTTGTACACTTGCAAGGATCAAATGTTAAGTACTATCTTTGTCCTGTAAACCTGCTTTCTCAGGTCCTCATTCTCACCATTCTCACTATCCTCTTCACCTCCTGAACACTGTCAGTCTCAAAAGTCTCTCCTCTCTTTCTCCCACTTTATGTTCTCCATGCTGAAGAGATTAACTTCTAAACTTACAAAGCCAAACCCTACATTCTCCTCCTAAATATTTTTTTCTTTAAGATCACACACGACTGACATATTCCCTTCTGGAACTTTTATAAAAAGAAAGTGGCAGGAAGTAGCTCTATTAGTGTCAGAAATTACCCTATCATGTTAAGCTTATGGAGAATTTAGTCATTATTAAAACTCTGTATTTGTCAAAGCTACAGAAGTAAAAGGGCTCTGATACCAAAAGAGCATCCCTCTATGATGTGGTATCTACAAACATACAAGTTAAACTAAGAAGAATGAAACTATAGGATAATCACTGCAGAGGCTGCAAGTGTGTCAAACGTGTAAAGCAATTCTTCAGAGGTACAATGCTGGAGGTTGTCATGGCAACTCTTCTCACTCCTTCCCACTGATTTTTGGCAAGCATTTTTAAATTATTTTACAGCATTTTTACTCCTTCCCTCCCAGCCCTTGTCCCCTCTTCACACAGTATGAATGATATCACTGAAAGTGAAGAGCATGAACACACACCAGTGTGCAGCCATTTCAGACAGAAGACTGAAGATAGCTCTAGCCTCTACCTCTCAGAGGGTTTATGCTCTCACAAGTGCAACAGTCCAGCAAGCAATAACTCCATTACACCTGCAGACAAATTTTATGTCAATAGTCTCCTCTCATACTTACCTTCTCAAGAGCTACCCTGCTGCCCATGCATGTTTCTACAGTCAAAGCATGCAAGCGTTCTGATTAGTAGCAGAAGGACTCTTAAGATCATGCTCCCAGAGTACCTTCAGAAAACAGATCTAGCAAAAAGGCAGTCTCCACCACCTGCACTGCAGTCACAATTTGTTCCACTCAGAGTGAACAGCCTCAATCCTAGCTATCCAGACTGTAGGCTTCAACCATGCTGGCACAGAATATTCCAGAGTGCCTGACTGTTCACCAGCTGAAGTTAGGCAGCCTGAAGCTCCTTTTAACTCAGAGATGTCTCTGTGTGACAGACCATGATGATTGAATACATGATGCAACCTGGTGACAGGATTCTAAATCAGCTACTAGGATTTCTACCCACAACTTTGAAATACCTGTGGGTTTGCTGCACAAGAATAGTTGTCTTAAACTTTTGACTAGGCGGTAAAAGGCAGCACCCACATGCCATTTCTCTGCGCTCGAGCACAAGGGTGAAATCGAAGAGCTGACTTCTCACAGGAGCAGAGCCTGCCTCTGGCTGTTCTGTGAAGCCCCTTCCAGCAATGGCTGCGTGCCCATGGTATTCGCCATTCACAGCCAGCTTCTATGGAAAGGAAGCCCATTTTCAATTTTAAAGGCAGCTGTGAAGATACATGATTTCTATCCAATCTTTTTGTACAGAAACAGGGTGTCACATTAAATTGACCACATTTTTGCATGACAAAATTTTTTTATGGCTTGATCTTTCATTGACAATCACTCAAACATGCTAACAGTGTTCTGGGATATGTTCTTCTGTGTTCTATTTTATTTCAATAAAAGTAAAATTACTTTTGCAAAGACAAAAGGTCCATCTAGTTAGTGCTCAGTTTCTGGTAGTGGCCAGAATTCAGGGTGGTTCTTCCATCAACGGTGGACCATATTTCTATGCAAACTCAAAGGCTATGCATACAGCTGAGGGAAGACAAAAGCATTTATCAATTTCTGATTTAGGTCCTGTGAGAATTTTATAGATTTTTCTATGGGGAAATGTGTGCATGGAAACTATTCTAAATTAAAATTATCCACAAAGTCCTACAAATTTTGTCAAAACTCCAGAAGACAGTAACCAAGACCATGCAAATCCATGCTGGCAGCTTGTGAAAGGCAGGTACTTCATCTCCACACAACTCACATTCAAATACAAGGGAAGCACTTGTGGTTTTAACCAAGTGACCAGACCATACCTACCAGATTATAGTCGCATATAAATATATATATATAGTTACAGACCTCATGAGGGTTAGCAAAGGAATAGTCAGTGATGAGATACTGTTGGTGTTTGAAAGAACTTCCTGCACAAGGTATGTCTTATCGCAGGGCAATCCCTAAAATGTGCCATAGACAGAATGGGCTATGTAACAGCATGGGAACTGAAAACTGTATCGCTCTCCATCCATTGGTGAAAGCAGTGTTCAAAGCCTTGGCTGCAGCCTCCTCGTGCTGGACAGAAAGCACAGCTAGGCAAAGATGAGATTAGCACACTAGAACAGACACCTTGTGAGTCTCCAGAAATGGAGAACTGTTGCACATACATAAATAAGTTAGTTCAGGTTTTGTTTGTTTGTTTGTTTTCCCCCTCCATGTCTTTTCATTGCTGTCACTTCATATTGAAATAATGAGTCTTATCGGAGAGGAGACATGGCATTTTATTCCAAGATGAGACTAAAGAATAGGATTGATCTAATATGGCAAAATTAATAACTACATGATAAAAATCTGTAAAAATACACTCTTTCAGTCTTTTTCCATAGTCAATAAGATTGTTGCTACTGATTTGTCACCTCCTGGAAGATAACCAAACTGATTCCAGCAGGCCTTTATCGGAACCTACTTCTGTTTTCTTATGCAAGGAAGGACATGAGTTTCTGCAATTATACTCTGGCATCTGAATAAGCCTAACGGATTTGAACTCTACTTTTTTTCTGTATAACCTGAGAAGCATACAACGACATAAGCTCTTTTCTTGATCATATAGATAATTCAATCTCTTAAGGAAAACAAGAATATTATTTATTACAATACAAAGATAGTGTGTTTTAAGGAAAAAATTTGATTCAGTTACGCAAATGAGGCCTGGTTTTATCTGAGGGGAAAAGATGTAACAGTCATGAAAAACCCTCAATCACTTCCTAATTTCATAATAAAAAACAGCACTGAAACAAAATCATATCAGCAGTAACGGGAGAAGGGATGACATGAGTTAACTTGTAAACACAAGTTACCTACCTTTGAGAAATACCAAATCTCCTCCTCTTTTGCTTCAAGAACTGCAAAAGGTTGCTTATAATAAGCGAGCAATGGCTGACAGTATCTTACTGCCTCTCCTAAAAGAAAATAGGCAAAATCTGCATTTATATCTATGCTGTGTTCGCATCTTACGGATGTCTCTATCAAGCATTTATGCCATTATAGGTTTAACTCCACCATCATAGCCCAGCATTCTTAATGCAATGTAATGTTATATACAATTTTCTGGTACAAATGAACCCTGATTAAAGCCATTCACCTTTAGATTCCTATCCATCGCTTGGGATTTCTATTCTGTGGGTAACATTTTCTTCAGGCACAATGCTGCATTGTAGCAGCAGATCTATAATCGTCTCCCTTCACGGTAAGCAGTGGAAGCACCCCATGCTTTTACACATTTCAATAATCATTCAGTCATATACATTTGCACTGAATGTATGTGCCCACTTACCATTTCGTTGTAAAAATTTAAAACAATGAACAGCAAGTTGGATAAAATTGCATCTTTAAGAAAAAGGAGGGGGAAATGTTCTGAAGGGAGGGCAAACAGTTTCTTTCGAGAGCATAAAGCTGTCACGACAGGTGACTCATGTTGGGCTGCATTAGTCATGTCATGGCACATTATATAACCCGAGGCAATTGACACAACATAAACTGACACATCACAATGCAGCTTGTCAGCAGCGATACGTATAAAGCCACACTTTTTGAAGAAAACACAGGGAAGAAAGTATTGTGGGCTTTAGAAACACCACTTAGGAGGAAAAAAAAAATGGTGAGAAACATTCTGCTGCAAGTTATATTTTTGAAAGGACACATTCTGTTACCCCCAGGTTTTTTTGGGAGGATGTGAATTGGGTAGACTCATTGATCTCACTGGGCTGAATTCAGCTGAACCCCCAAACAGCTTCATTCTTTTCCTCAACAGCAAGTTTGGTCATGCTTACTTAGCAACTTCATCATTTTCCTTTAGATACTGCTCTGAAATGACCCTGCAACGTTCCCCTGCATTAGGTTATGGCAGAGCTGTGCGTCGACCACAGCTCAGAGCTGCAAAGAGCACCCACCAGCTGCCCCAGCCCGTCTCAACCCACGCTGCTGCAACCTGAAACTCTCCAGGCAGGTGCGGGTCAGGATGTGGGGCCACCAGCCCTGCTCCCCAGGCAGCCATTCGGAATCTGCAAATGGGCACTTCCACCGCTTGGCTTTCCCGCGCACCCTGGGAGGAGGAAAGCGTCTGCACCCGCGGGAAGGGCACGGCAGGCAAGTCGCATCGTACCTCGGCAGCGGAGGCGAACCACGGGGCGCGCGCTCCCCAGCGCCTCTCACCACACACACCCTCGGCGAGGCAGCCCCAAGGTCTGTCGGTGCAGAAGGCCGCAGGTGGGCGCACACCGCCCAACGTAGCCCTTCCTTCCTCCAGCACCGCCGTCGCCTCAGCCCGAGCGGGCCAGGCCTGCCCCTCAGCCGCTGGCGGGCGGCAGGCAGCGTGTGGGGCAGAGGTTAGGACCCCGCTGGGCGGGCTTCTGTGGGCAGCTCGAGACAACCGCGGCTCGCGCTGGAGAAAAAGGGCGGGAACTGATTGCTGAGGGGCTGCAGCTGCGGGCGGACCCCTCGCGCCAGAGCGCGGGCCGTCCCCGCTCGTGCTCGGGCAGGCGGTGCTCCAGTCGAAGCACGGCCACGGGGCAGCGGCTGAGGGGTCTTCGCAGGGGGCTGCGATGGACAGGGCACAGACTGCGAGGGGATGTCAAAGGAAGAGCCTGTAGATCTGTGCAGGCATCTCGGCTGGGCTCTGTGGAGAGCGGCCACATTTCAGCTATGTCAGGGTGTGAGGGGGCTCTCCTCAGAGCCCCCTTACAGCTGGGCAGGCTAACATGGGTGCTTAAAAAATGTACAGCTCCTACATTCCTGCTCTTAGCGTGATGAACCTGAAATAATTTATCATCACTGCTGTTTGTGGCATCATCACTGAGTTCCACAGACACAGATGAATGCACATGTTTAGAAGGCAGACTGGTGTAGGCCAGTCTGCATCCTGTGTTCACACTCACGAACAGACAAAGGGGTTTTGTTGTTGTTTTCCATCTAAAATCTGGCTTCTCACCTAGCTTCTTCAGGGGATTAGAGTTAAATGTTGAAATACCATTAAATAGGAAATCATCATCATGGCTTGGCTTCGCGGATGAAGATTTGGGAAGGGCTTTAAACGTGAGTACACCCTTCAAGCCTGCGCGGTGGATTTTTTAGGTGAGGCGCAGCGTGCGCGAGACTGGCCCCACCCTTTACACCTGAGGTTCATCTGCCAGGGCCTAGCGAGCTTGGACGGTGACAGCGAGGTCCTCAGGTCGTAGGTTTGGTTAGAGTATCCTTCTCTTAGATGGATGGCCTTACAGGGCTAAACGAGCTCCATCTGCCCGGGTTTGGAGTTAGAGTTGTCCTTCTCCTAGGATGGTTGCCCGAAGGCTAGTGAGCCCATCCTGCCCGTGGACACACTTTGTCTGACCCTTCAGTTGAGACCTGTCTGGCTTGGGAGACCCTACCGGAGGCATATGCCACCACCAGCATAGCTCTCAACTTCACAAGGGCACGCAAGCTCTTTCCCCACGGCAAGGGGGTGCCCGTGAAAGAGAAATAGGAAATAGTAGCTGTTCAAATAGCACGCTAGAGCACACAGACCCCTCTAGAGGTTGAGCACAAGCGCACTTACTTTTTCCAAACCTGGAAACCTGGAAGCCTGTGCATTAACACATCATGCTGCTTCTGAAGGCACACCTGGCATAAGCAGTGAGGGGCCGGGCTTGGGGAAGTCATCTCCTGGATCCTAACACGCACACCGCTCTGATGTTCAGTCACGGTGCTCTGCAGGCGTGTCAGGGACCAGCGATGGGATGGGGCCGGGAAGCAGTACGTGAGTCGTGATGCTGAACCTCAGTGTATTCGCTCCGTTTCTCCCGCAGCAATCCACCTACCTCTGTGTGAATAGCAAAATCCCAGTCCACACAAAGTTTGGAGAATCTGAGATCAGCCTCAAAGTTTGCAGAGGACACTGCTGTTTCCAGTGAGACGTTAGTTATAGCACAACCATTTCAAACCACAGAGACCTAACTACAATCTGTCTGCCCAGGTAGAGGTTTATGTACTAGAACACGCATGAGATCTGGGCAGCCAATGTCATTGTTAACCAATGGTTCCCCTATGAGCCAGCGGGTCTCAGACAGGACATTCTCTCAGACATCCTCAGCCCTTCATACTTCACACATCAGCTGGCAAAAGCAGCCCTTACACCACTTACATATTTTATATATGAGTAAATTTTCAGGAAACTTTTCAACCTCAGCTATTTAATGACCACAACAATTACGCCACTGGGACCAAGCTTTGTACCTACTAGTCCTTACACTGCTCTAGGCTTACCAGAAGTACTACATCCAACCCACAGTTCACACAGGAAACAATATAGACCTGTAGGTACCCAAGCCATAACTGTCATGGAATTTCCTTCCCAGCAGAGCCAAGCATTTGGAAGGGAGGAAAGATTTAAACCAGGGGATGATGCTATGTGGAACACGAGACGGTAAGCAGTTACAGTGCAACCATTTCAATACGTTACAGAAAAAGAACCATAAAGCTCTATATACTAATCACATTTGTTTTCCTGTTTCCTTTTATGAAGCTTTTTTCCCAAATCAGCAGTAGCAACATGCCTTGTCTTGAAAATTCTCCAACACCCAAAACATTGTGTTTTGTCAAGCAGAAATGAATTGCCTCGTTAGTAAATCATTACGAGAGAGCCTATCATGTTAGAGCCCATGTTCAGAAGTAGATGCATGCACCCATTGTTTTTTTCCTCATCCCTCCATCATGTACACAGTAAACACACAGATGCAGTAAATCTGTGTATCTGCACACTTCATTTCCAATCATGCTTTTAAAGATGCACACTGACTACAGCAAAAATAACCTGAAACAAAACTATGTCACCCTCGCATAAGGCTTCATCATTCTTTCCAACAATGAGAGAAGCCCCTGAGAGAAATAGCTTCGTTTTGTTTATTTTTTATTTTTGGTGTTTGAACTTGTAATAGAGAAGAGGGAAAAAAACTGTGGCAATGTGATCAGCCCAACCTAAGGGCAATGTCTTTTTACTCAGCAGGCTATATTTAGAACTGTCACTTGCTAAAAACACTGTCACCTAAAATGAATTTACAGAAGAGGCTTTGCATCGTACACATGGCCTGAAGCACTTATACTGTAGCATCACAGCAACCAAAATAAAAGGAGAATGCGATTGTTCAGTCTAATATTCATACCATTTTCATATAAATTTTAGCATTTAGCATTAATATGCTCTGTTGCTAGGGAGCTTCTCTTCCATTTCAT
Organism: Bucorvus abyssinicus; assembly: GCA_009769605.1. Classification (NCBI taxonomy): domain Eukaryota; kingdom Metazoa; phylum Chordata; class Aves; order Bucerotiformes; family Bucorvidae; genus Bucorvus; species Bucorvus abyssinicus. The sequence goes on along the minus strand of CM020043.1, from coordinate 13,259,676 downwards.
TCCTAAACAGTGTGTCTGTCCTTGCTTAAAGTAGTATCTGTACCAAAACACCATGCTCTTTTGCAGTCAGAATACTAATTTGAAGATGTCAACAAACCAAGAATTTCTACAATAAAAACATTACTGAGACAAAGAATAAACCCAGCGTTTCAATAAGTTTTGGGGTTTTTTTCCTACAGCAGGAATAAGAAAGTTCAAAGTAAAAAAAAAGGGTGGGGGGCATTTTTTACCTCATCCATCACCTAAACACATAAGAATATTTTCAGAGAATCAGGAAAGAATTGAAAAATTTCACAGAATGGAAAAAACTTTTAAGGAGTAAATTTATTGTAGCCTGCCACGGATAAATTGTCTGCACACAAATCTAGTTACCTTGAATTAATATTTTAAGCTTTAAAATCCAAGAGGACACATGCCATATAAGAGCTGCAACAGTACTGATCTACTGTCCTACAGTAATGACTGAAGCTTAAGATGCCTCTTGAGATGAAAAATGCACTCCCAAAGGAACTTCACTGATATCAAAGTGAATTGACTGCACCCTTCTGTCTAGGATCCTCTCTGTAAACAAGTGGTTCAGATGTATTCCTTAATCACAGAAGAAAATAAAGAGTGAAATAAATCATTGTTGCCCAAATGCACAACGTTGTCCACACGTTCCCACATGCTGAGTGCTTGGACTGCATGCCAGAAATGTGTGGTGCCCTCTTCGATTGCTGAAGGCGTTTGACAGGCCATAAAACAAAAATAGAAAAGTCTGTAATGTGTTTTACTTAGGAGCAACAGATATTTCACATGGATACAGACAGCCCTTGAAACACAAGCTCATAAAAGTAGGGGAAATTACACCTCCAAAAATCATAGTTTAAACTCACAGCATGGTTTCCGTTCCTTCCTCAAGGCAGGGGCCATCACACTAGCATAGAGGGTCCATGGATCCTCTTTGGGATGAAGGAGACTAGACACAGACTGCTGTGTCACTTGACAAGGACAGAGTCATTCAGTGCACCCGTGTTTACTGTTTGCCAGTCGCATGTGGTATGAGGCTTGAGAATCTGACCCTTACTGAAAAGAAAGCTCATGCACTGCTGAGCTCATTGATGATTTGTAAGCACTGCATTTGTCCTGACCTTTGTGCCAACAGCCTGATGTCCTTACTTGCTGAAGCACTGCTTATGCAATATTTCACTTCCAAAATAAAATAATTCACTCGAGATACTGTTCTTGAAGAAAAGATTATGTAGCCTGTAGCTCAGATCTGTATGTTCTTGAAACCTCATGGAATAAATTCAAGAGCTTCACAAAAAGTTATTAGAGGCCAGTCTTTGAAATCATAGCATTTAGTCATGCTCTAAAACTTTTTTCTTGCAGTGACTGGATAAATTTACTTCCATATATATTACCTTGTACAGTGGATTAGGGCATACAACTGAAATAGCAAAGTTTGGAGCATATTAAACTAGAGATTGAAGCCCATGGCTTTGCAGTTGTGACTTGGGCCATAGGAGAATTGTCCTGGGGATAAGAACTAATCGTTTATGCAAAAGACAGTAAAAGTTTAATAGCAAAAGTTCAATGTCTTACAGAAATATCCAAAATAACTCAGAATGTGCCAACTGGACTGGCAGTCAGGAACGAAGTATCCCTTCAGTTTATGACCCGAGTAACATAGCTATGCCACTTCCAGTACCCAGCTGAGCTCTTTGAGACTTAGCTTAGATAATTCAGCACATTGATTTCATTAAATACATTAAATTACATAAATTAAACTGTAACACTGTCATAAAATAACACTCTCTATGTCAGCCACATCAAGTATATTCCAGATTTTCTCCATGTCCTACAGTACTTCAGGCTGCAGAATGATGGCCTTTCAGGATGAGAACATCCTGGAACAAGGCATAGGCAGAGACTCCTGTCACCACCAGTGCTACCTATTTATGTAACCCAAATAGGACCACTTATCTCTTGTTTACAATGAAAATGTTTAGTGAAACAACGTACAGATGAAACAGGCTAGGATCAGTAATTAATGTTTTATAATAAATTCTGTATCCCAAATATTTAGTACATTTATGCCACTCGCACATCCCCTTCTGTCTTTAAAAGGGACTAGGACATGTAGGAGCCAGCTCACTTCTGGGTCCAGTATTTCCAACAGCATACATCAGCCTTGTGTTGTGCATGGAGCCATGTTGCAAAAACCTTGAAAAATACATCTCTTAGGGATGTGTGACCTTGTATGGACTGCTGCCACGAGGACTCCTCCCCTTCATTTTAACAAAGCCCCCTTATACATGTTCACCATGCAGTAAGTTAGCAGCCCGGATTAGAACAACTATCCCATGATTTTAGGGGGAGGTTACAAAGTCTTCAACTTGTTCCAGCAAACATTTTTCCTTGTGCAAAATAAATCAAGACATGAGGGTCCCCAAACTGTCAGGTGGTTTTTCTAGACTTTTATATCTGGGTTATACAGTCATGTAACGTCCTTGGGAATGATCACAGCTATTGATTCCAGTGCTCAAAGTGACAGACTAAATGGTATATAACAACAGTGCACAAAACAGCATGAAGGGTAGACTAGGTCAGTCTCTAATGGGTAAGCACATGCTTGCTGCAAGTAACAGCAAGAACATCATCCTAAAAAATGAAGGCTTTCTTTATGACCAGGAAGTTTACATCTAAAAAAAGTTATCTCCTGACTGAAAAGGAAGCAAGGTGCTAATAAATATGTCTCTCGTATGCACAACCACACTCAAGAAGGGTAGTCTAAATTAATTCCTAAAACTGATTATTTAACAGTATTAAATCTCTGTGCATACTCTTTCACTAAGAATTAAAGAAAAGATTTTAAACCTGATTTCAAAAGATCCAAAGCTATGCTGTAGAAGGCCATATGGCTTCTCAGCTCTTTTCAGAATCAGAATACTGCTGGAGTAGAAATGTCTGGATTTGACTTTTTAGTTCTGCTTTTCAGAAACAAACAAAAAATATCGTAATTATCCCAACATAAAAGAGGTGCTCACCGTATTAATGGTGGAAATTGTCCTGCTTCCAGTTTTCCTGTGCTTTGTCCTGGTCTTTCTCCCAGAGGTCTGCAGATGCTGTGGTGCTTCACAAACTGATGTTTGTCTTGGATCCATCTGAGATTTGTTCTATTGACTGCTCTGAAAATGAGGACCAAGGTTCTAAAATGGTGTTTGGGGTGAAATATCGAATGACTTGAGGACAGGACTCTATAGGCTTAGTGGCCCATATCACAAAGGCAGTTCTGTATTAGGCAGACTTGGCCGCTGGTGTTCAACTTCCATGGTTTGGATGATAGCAACAGGGGCCAAAAGTGATTTATGGATTACAGTGATCTCTGATTTGGACTGAAGAGTCAAAGTTTACGAGTCAACAGGAAAGATTCAGGCTTACCATTTACACAGCCACTTTAATGTACCACACAGGTATCATCAACCCTCAAACAAAATAACTTTGCTATTTACAAAGCCTTTAGTTATGCATAATATATTGAAATAGAAGTCACTACTGCAGAATATAATGTTGACTCCTTCAGAGCTTCATTATCTAAAATATAATTTCTGACAAAATTTTACTATCAAGAGTTGTACAAAATGGACTATAGCTGGAAGTATCCTGGTTTGGGGCATATTTTTAATATATAATAAAATTATCACAGTTAATAATTACAGTGGGACTTTAAAATGTAAGATCAGCAAATATTGTTCATTAAATTCCTGTAATTAAACTGGCCTTCCTTACAGAAAAGTAATAGAAAATGAAGGACAAGATGCAGCTCAGGCACCTGTTAAAATTGGCTTGTTCAGGACAGTGCTCATATTTTTATTAATTATGCTGCATAAACACAAGCAGCATTGATTAGAGACATTCTGCTGAACATACTGTAACAATGGCATAATGGCATTTAAATGCTTTATTTTATCTTTATTACCTCAGGGTAATGAATTGTAATGTAAAGAGCTGATGAGTAATTAAACTCATCAGCTGTGGATTTAGAGATATTTTTAGTGTTGTATGATGGAAAATCCTCTCAAGAGTAGCAAAGATCTATTTTCCCAGCATACATTATATTCCTTAACAGGTCTCATGAGGGAGCACTTCATACTGTTTCTAAATGTTGAAATTATGAAAGAACACTGTATCCATTTTCATTTTTTTATTTCTTCCCTGCGCAGGATCAAGAACTTTAGATAGAACTTCTTGGTGAGCTAAAGCCATTTTCTGCTTGCTGAGTACCAGCTGGCATACAGTAGGTCACCTGCCCACAGACAGCACATACATCAGCAGATAATGTTATTAAAATGGTCAAGGCCTATCCTAAAATTCTTTTTTTTTTATTGCTCCGAAGTATCCCTGCTAATTTCCAGCTTAAATTCATCCCAGACTAGTTCATACCTTTTTGTTTGTATGTCAGCCTTTAATTAAATAACAATTTTCATTCCTTCTGAAATTCTCACAGGTCCTGTTGGCTTCCTGCTGAAATAAAAAGACCAAACTCTTTTAGATTCCACTTAGATGACATGCTCTGCAGACCACAGCTGGTCTTTTCTGAACATGCTTTACTCAGGTCACCTGTGCAGTAGTGTTCCAAGTAACATCTTGCTAGTGCTCTTTACAACCACAATTAAATCTCATCTCAGATGGCAATACCTATCCTTGGGCATTCTCGCATTTTATTATTTTTTTAAGCTAAAGATTGATTGCTCAAGGTAATTCAGCAATCAATTAAGACACCAGTCATTTTTCTCCTGAGGAAATTGGAGCTTACTTAGAAAAACAATGATGATCAGTCCGCAAAAGCTTGCCCAAGCACCATCTATTATATTTTGTCCCAGTTCTACCAAACCAATTCCTTAGAGCATGCAGATCTGATATTCCAGTCTTGGCATATCAGATCTGCATTACAGATAGTAGCTTGGTTATTTGATGCAGCTTGGTTAAGGTCCCTGAAACAAGTGTATTTATTACCAACCATAAACACAGGAAATTGAAACAGTAAACTGTAAGCAGACCACAGGAAATGGTGGAAAGTAGACTGGCACTCTGGGCTACAACAAAATGAGCTACAGCTACCGCAAACTGCAAACGATGATTTACCATAACGGCAACAACAATAATCTGCCCCTTTTGGCACTCTTGCCTCGTGCAGCAGTAAAAAAAAAAAAAAATAATGTAGAAACCACGTCCTAATCTCTTAAGATCTTGAGTATTAAGGAGGAATATCAATGAATGTTTAGTTCTATATCCTGACTCTCCTACCGAATGGGCATTAAGCCCAGTTAGAGCTTCACAATTGCGCCAGGCTCATGACTGCTGAGCAGTACTGGCAAACAGAAACGGAGTAACAGCTGGAGAGCAGCCGCTCAGCCCTGCCCCTGCACGGGCTCTGAACCCCTCGCTTCACGCATACACCTGAGACTCACTGGAGCTGATGTGGAGGAGGCTGAGCTTTTCTGAGTGACAAGCACAGAGCTCAGAGAGGAAGACTGAAGGGACGAATCATCAGCCATATGGGAGCTGGCAGTTCTTTTCACTGCTTCTTGAACCTGATCATCATGTACTTCAGCTTCTTTATCCAGCCTGATGCTGCCTTCAAATTGCTTTGGGGGCTTTTCCTTCTCTCAGTTGTATTCAGCCAAATGTCTGCCAGGAGAACTATCAGTGAGAGCTGCTGCTCTTTGCTTTCTCTACCCAAAATGGATGATTAATTGTTTCAGACATTATCTACCTCAGGCTTGAAAATCCACCTGAAGTTCCAAATAACCTCCTAAGCATTCACTTCTTTCATATTATGTCTGTGTATCAGATTCCACCTCAGAGCAAAAATATGATTGGTGATTCAGCAATTCCATTCCAATCTTTTGCAAGAAATTCCACCGCACTCTTACCTTTTTAGTGTATTTCTTACAGCTTAGTAAGTATCCCGGCAAACGCCCCTTCTCTCTCAGCAGGGTGCTCCTGAGGAGCTGGTGACATCTCCTCATTAGGGGCAAGACGAACAAAAAAGGACATCTTTCCATTTATATTTGCCATGTGTGTCCTGGGATTGGGGTTTTATTCTGTCCTGACTCTTAACATGTATACAATCAATATATAAGCATACTTAGCCACTTCTTGCAAGAGACTTTAAGATCCATATAGAAAGAGCTCTCTATTAGTGCTAAATACTTTTTAAACTGCAGTGTCATGTATATCCATCTTCTATTCTAAAATAAAATGTACCTTACTGTATTTTTGTTACACCTTTGTTATTACTTCTGTAGTAATCTCTCAGAGATGTTCAAGCTATTGTCCTATTCCGACCAATCGTCCATTTATCTTGCTGCTTTGTATTTTTGGGTTTAGGGTGTGGGTCCTTTTTTTTGTGGTTTTTTTTTTTTTCTTTTATTTGGTGTCTTATTCCAGCTCAGTTTGTAACTGAATAATGAAATAAAGTACAGATCATTCCACAGAAAATTACTAGAAATGTTCTAGTACTGGCTGATGCTGGCCAATACAATCAGCCTGTGTTTTGAAACCACCTTACCTGGGAACAGATCCAATATTTCATAGCATAACAGATGAGTCCTTTATTGTGTGATAATATCACCATTTAAAGTCAATGCATGAATATTCATTCCCAAGACATTTTTGTGATATTCTGCTTTGAGAACCCTCACCAGTGAGATGGTATTCCCATCTGTAACAGCCTCACCATTTGAGAAGAAAAATAAAACTGACTTGAACAGTGACTCTTCCCTGATCAAAGCCCTTTTTTCCTAAAGAAAACACATATTTTTCAATTCCTGAAGGAGACAGTACATCAGATCTTTGCATGAGGCTGAAATAATAACATGCTCTGTTACACTGAAATACTGAGAGAGTATTACCTAAAAACAAACATACATTTTAGTGCACTTATCAAGAACTACATTGTGACTCTTCCCCTGGTACATATAAGAAAAATGTGTAATGAAATGCAGATGGGTCACTGCATGCAGTAGATGAAGCATGAGAATGGGAGCTGTGTTCCTCTGCATTCTAGTCCTAGCGCTGACAATCACCATCTTGCTTCAGGCAAATCACTTGGAACTCCTTGGATTCAGCTTCTCTATCCATAAAATAGTAAGAGTATTTTACTGTCTAAAGATTTCACCATAAATTAAAGGCTATGAGAACTATTATGTCCGAATTAAAAGGAGCTGAAAACAATTTTAACTGCAAGATTCTGAGCCAAATGCAGTCCAGTGGCAACCAAACGTAATCCAGATGAAAATCACTGGGATTTCATGAATAGCCTCACAGTCTTTTTTGACTGCATAGACTGACAGTAACACTGGGCCCAAAGTACTCAGCTAATTAAGCAGGTTTACAGAAATAAGATTATAAGTGGATGTGCTGGGTTGTAGACGTACAGCTGAAACTAACGTGTGTGTGTGAGAGATAAGCGTTTAACGTTTCTGATGTTTCATCACAATTGCAGTGTCTTCCCATTCTGTCACCCAGTTTTTCTCTTCTCTGCAATTTCCCATTTCTCACACATTCCCACACTTCCCATACCCCATTTCAAAAGGCAGTGTTACGTACTCATGACTTAATGGGCAAGCAGAGGTACGCTCACTGGTCAGCTGGTTACTGCCTCTCGGTCAGAGAAAGGACCAAACAGCACACTAACATAAAAACGGCTGGCAGACCGTCTGAGCCTGGACTAGATTCCACAGTGCCACTGAATTTTGCTCCATTTTATTTTAAAGAGCTTTATTCCAGCCAGCATAAGATCTATTTACCTACTTTGGTTTTTAAAAGGTCACCTTTCCCTGCGATAAAAGCTGAAGTTCCATTTTATTATAAAAGCTTTAAAACAAAAAAGTGAAAGCACTATGCTTCTGCTCAAATTTCACAGCTACCTATTTAGTACTTAAAATAAAAATACCTGGCCAAAAATATCTAGGAATTAAAGTATAAATTATGTCTTTTATATAATATAAATAACATTTACAGTTAAAGGTAATAAAATCAAGAGGAAAAACTATATGGACAGATTTCCCTAAAGAATCATAATACCTGAAATTCAGGCTTTCTCTCTTCTGACACAGCTTAAATTTTAAAAAATTCTGAGCAAGCTATTACATAAATCTAAGAGATAACTGCATGGTAAAAATCTCTAACTGCAACCCACAACTACCTAAACCTCTATGAAAAACATATGTTTTACATAAAAATAACTGGCATTATGTTACCATGCAATGAAATCTCAGTATAAGTCATAGTTAATTATACATTCAGGGAAAAAGTGAATAATTTAACCCACATCTCAGATTAACTCAATAGAACAAAGCAAAAAAAATCCATCAACCCATTGTATCCCTACAGTGTATTTTTACACAACCATAAAAGGCATAAGCAACAAAAAGCCTTATTCTTTACTAACTGAAGGATACATCAAAATTCTAATTAAAAATGTTCTCAGCTTGGATGGTTACTCACATGTGAGATGAAATGCTGTAACACTTTAAGGCCCAGTTAAGTTTGGGTTGGAGTTTCAGAAGCAGGGTCATCTGGAAACAGGAAACTCCCACATTGATTATCTGACTGTCCTTTATATTGTAACACGGGAAAGCAGAGACACTACTCTGACCCATGCTGCCTTTGCAATTCACTTAGATTTTTAAAGTATCTCATTGATTACTGAGATTTTAAGTATCTTAGTAAACCTTCTTTTTAAAGGGCAATTTAGATCTGCATTTATATATGAGTGCCATAACTATCACAAGCCATCAAAATTAATCTCTTTTGAAACACAAGGCAGTAACTTATTCATCTATCCACCCTCTGATTAGGGACTGTGTCTTAATGGAGTCTACACATCAATGTGATCCTAATGTCAATGACTTCTTAGATATTTCTACAAAGAATTTGGTATTCTATTTTATGTCATTTTATTAGCAAGCTCCTCATTATTTATGTGATTATAAGTTAGGACGTTTCAGAGTTCTTTTGTTTATATATACCACAGTGGCTAATTGCTTTTTGTTGCCCTGAGGAGATTAGAAGAGTCATCTTATTACCTACATTCATGATAATTCGATCAACTCACGTATAGGAAATAAAAATTTTACTTTCAACTCATGTGGAATGTCTGGGCTATTAAAGCTGAATTTGCCCCAACTAAATTACAAATTAAAGTAGTATTTCAGAAGTTGGGAAAACAGAAGACATAGCCCAGTTCAGAGGAAAGTATAGCCCTTTGCAGCACAGGAGATCCAACTTAACAGTCCTAACGGTTTCCTCCAGCACAAAAATCTATTATTCTCTTAATGTGTTTATAGGATTATGGTATTGTATTTTGTATCTGAGAATTGGCTTGGTTTTACAGATTCTAATCTATGACCTAAAGGAACAGAAGTCATTGCCTCTTCCCCAGATTTCACTCATGCTCTCTCCATCACTCATTCTCATTAGCGAGATATTCTAAAATCAGCATTTGTGCTGATCTTACCTATTTAGAAAGCTTTGAGATTATTTCCCAATCTTTTGGAGCCTGCAGGAATGACTGGAAGCCAAAGAGCTTGGTTCTTCCTTTAATACAAAAAAATGTTACAAAACCTCTTTTCCTTTCCTCCTCATCTTTTCTAGTACCAGATATTATGCCTTATTATTCTCTTGTACCTTTATGCAGTCTAGCTATAATTAATGAATCATCATCAGAGATTATATCTAAACAAGATACCTCCCAGTTCTTTCTGCTCATCTGAAATATTTTAGCTTCAGCAATTCAGATTAGAAAGAAATATAAACAAAAACTACCCAACCCTATGAACAAACATAGTGAAAAGGCAGCCATCAAAGTGGAAAAAAATCAAGAAGGTTATTGGGAAAAAAAACCCTGGGAGGTGGGAGAAATATGCAATCTAGTTCAGGGAAAAAAAAAAAATGCAGAAGAGTGCATCTAGGTCACTAGCTGCTAGGTTTTGTATGCACCTCTATTCCTAATGGCCTGTGTAGATCATGGGCCCCTTTAACCAGCAAAGTACTTTTTACATATTGTTTTCATGCATAATCACTTTGGAAAGGAGAATGAAATAAAACATGGATAAAGTTTTGCAAACCGCAACTGTTTTTGCAAACCTTCTGAAGGTGAAAGTACCTTGAGATGTCAGATAGTCATAGGATCTGTGCATCCTTATTGCAAGTATCAAGACCATACTAGCTGTTCATCTTCTGAAAATATAGCAGTTATTTCTGGATGTTCTGCAATGCCAGCCAAGACAATGGAGTGCAGCATAGAGAGATTCTTCTGTAAGCAAAGATAAGGATGAAGGGAAAAAAGTATTCATACAGCTTAAACAGGGGCAGGTAATTTGGGATGTGAGGAGAGAATGGGACTGTACTTTGGGAAAAGATGATTTGTCTGATTCTTCCCTACAAAGTCTTGTTTGGCAGCCCACTGTGAGTGTGAATACAAAAAGTACTATAACCACAGAAATTATTAACTGTACTGCAGAGGGTGGGGGTCATGGTTATAGCCCCATATATTTCAAGATCTCTATTTCAGGTTCTGCTGCACGTTGCAGTGCACGTCCTACATTCTCCCAAAGGTGACCGCTGTTATCATAGGTAATGCTTATATTCAAGATTGAGGACAAGATTCTCCCCCTCCTCTCTGCCCACTCCCCTGAAGACTCACAAGAATCTGTCCTCAAAGTTCATCTCTAAATGACTTCCCTATGAATGTACCTTTCATTTAATTTTTTTCATTGTTTTTCCTCTACCTGTTTATGTACAGCTCTAAAATGATAGTTTAGAAAACATATGAGGTCAGTACACTTTTCTTTCTGCTACCTCCTTTTAGTTTTGCTTTTTACTTTCCTGTTGCACAAAGAAAAGTGAATAGACTGTATGCCACTGTGCCAGGGAGACACACAGGGAATTATGACAAATCTGGGCTATCAGTACTAGAAGAGATTTTCCTGTCACTTCACTATGACTGCATGCAGTAAAAAAACCAAGCTTTTCAGTGTTCTGCAAGAAAGTCATAATGTGTTTCAGTTGAAACTACTGTTCTGCATTTTAGACTGTTGATTTGTAGAAGAAAATAGAAACCTTTGCAGAAGACTCTTTATGCCACCTTTCAGAGTTTGAGAACGATGCTCTTTCTAGAATTGCAGGGAACAGTTCCAGGAGGGGGAAAACTGTAGTGGGAAAGTGCTGTGCTCTAGAAGGAGCAATTTTTAAAAAAAACTCTGCTGGTCGTTTCCCATAAAATAATTTCAACTAGAATGGAACTACCAGAATAAAGACATAACTATACAGCTCTTTTTTCAGCCAGTTTGTCATTGAGATTCCTTGGACCAAAGAAATGTAATTAAGCTGCCTTTCCTCTTCCTTCTGTTAATATACAAACTGAGGAGAAAATGAAGAGCATATATACAGTAACACCAGAGCATTCGCACTTATGAGAATTGTTGTATTAACGAGTGGAAAGCAGAATGATCTACAAAACTGAGAACACGGATGGCCCACATTATAATCTGAGATAAAACATTCTGTATTTGGCATATTCCAGTTCAGGATGTTTCAAACATCTTATTTGCACGTTCAGTCCAAATTGTTACTAAATTCCCTAGATAAAAAGTGTGTCTCTTCCTAATGAAGTCAGTAGCAAAGTCATGTGTCAGTTGCCTAGCAGGATTTTACACTCTGTTAATGATGATGGAACCTCATTATCCCTCCTGAAGATTTGGTCTCACAGTTATTTTCGGCTTTATTATCACCAGATTTCTAATTTCATCACTAAAGGATAACTGAAGTAACATGTATTTACTCTAAAATTGGCATTACAACATAGTTCGTTTATTGCTTTCATCTTATGTCTGGCATTTTATTAATCTTAATTTTATTATTGTGGTATATTAATTAATTTTTTTAAACTTGTTCTTCAGCTTAACTTTATTCCACTTCTTCAGTATCATTCAAAACATGGGTGATGAAATTTAATTGAGAAGCACATGAGAAGAATAAGCCTTAGTAACTCACTAAATATATTTTTCCAGTTGAAAAATTCGCAAAGTAGAAGCTACAAATCCAGTATATTGAACATCAGCCATAAGAGATGATTAAAAAAAAAGTATTAACAATTTGAATCAAATTTGAATCAGGATTATGTCTTACCTTGGTTTGGGTGTTCAAGCTTCTCCAAGTATGTTTGATAAGAAAAAAAGGCCAGATCATACTATCTGCAATCCAGAGCACCCCATTTCTATCTCTGGCTCTGCTGCAAGCCCACGTTATGACCTTGAGAACGTCATGCAGTTTTTCCATTCTTCTCTTTATATGCCTACACATTCTCTCTTGTTGTGATGGATTTGAAGCTGCCTTGTAACAGTGTATTAATACTTCATGTTGACCTGCCACAGGGAAGATGAATGTCTGAATAAATTCAGTGAGGTTCTGTCTGGAGAGGCAGGCAGGAAGAAAATGACTGCTTCAAGAGAGGTGTCTCCATACACAGTATTGTTAAGGAACAAACTCAGAGCTCTCATTTATGGTCAACCTATAAAATTGGTTTTGTGAAAAGAGCCTTGAGACAGAAGATCCCAAAGACTTGAAGCACAGATTTAAAATTGGATAGTCTCCAAGAAAGAGCAGCAGTAGTTCTTTCTGGAATTAGATTCAGGTATAGAATCCTAATGAGACTGTTAAAAAAAAATCTTTGCCTGCCAAAGATGTCATCTATCCATGGTAAGATCTATGGATAGGAAGGTTTGTAGGCCTGCTTGCAAAAAGATTGTTCCAAGACTCTCTTCCTCACTGAAAGCTTTGTTTCTAGTGTTAAAAGAAACATTACTTTGATGAAGAAAGACTCCTGCCACACATTTTATCAACCTACCTAGGCCTGTGCAGCACCCACATTTAAAGTGCTCTAGCAGTTCAGTCAACAGATGACAAACAAATGATAAAGGATTCTCCAGATGAAAAATCTAGCTGTGGAATTGTTTAGGGAGATTGCCTGAGAACATCAGAGCTTCACAGTAAAGAAGTCTGAAAAAAGCAATATACTGTATATTTTAAAATAAAGAGGACAAAATGGGTGTAGAAGAAATTTAGGGATTATCAGCCAGTCATTGATGTTTCAATAGCTGTAAAAATACTACAAGAAGTTATTAAATAAACTACTTGAAAGCAACTGGAAGGAAAAAAAGGAAACAATACCCCTCTGTACCGTTGTAAAAGCCACTCAGGAAGCGGTTACCTCTGCCTTCGTATCAGAAAGAAAAGCCTTGGGGCTGCAGTCTTACGTGCATCTCTCCTGTGCCCAGGACTGTTTGGTATTTTCATCAGCACCTTCCCTGGTTCTGTGTGGTGAATACATTGCGGCTTATTGAGAATTCAGAATATATGGACAAAAACTGGAGAAATGCAAAAGAAAAAGGATTAATTTCTCTCATCTCTCCACAGAATCTAGAAGTGGTAACTGCAGATGCTGAACTCGGTTTATACTTGTGAGGAAGCTTGACAGGTATGTGAAGTCGCAGCCTTGGTCTAACAGTAGTGAAACAGTTACACTCCACCTGGCAGTGGAAAAAAGTAAAATTCAATGAGTCCAAGAAGACAGGAAGAAGTACCAAAACCTTTCTCCCTCATATATGTCTAACCTTTAAACTATGATAATGAAATCCTTTGGAGCAAGTACAATTTTTCCTCAGCTATTATTTAAAAGAATGCCTTCTGTAAGGAAGACTCCATCTCATTCCAAGGCCTATAGGTGTTACAATCACATGAAGGACAGATTACGAACAACATGCTTGCTCACTAAATCTACTGTAGGTGTATCTAAAAATTAAAATTAAATATGCAATTAAAAGTATACTTTTGTTTCTCTTCAGGATTTCACTCAAGTCTTCTTTCATTTCAATGATGTGTTGATTTCTTATGTTCTCTTTCTCCTCCAAAAAATCCAGTATATCTAAACCACGATATGTGTGTGTGTGTGTGTGTGCAAGGAAAAGTTTATGGATTAAGGCAAAGGTTTTTAAACCAGTGCTGCAAAAGCAAAATCAGCACTTTAGAATCTCATAAACCAACAAAAGAAAATCAGAAGTATAGAAGATGACACCATCACTAAACATCACTAAGACTAGTGTGGTAATGATTGACTGAGTCCTGGTACAGGATTTCACTAAGTGATGTAGAGCAAAATTTAGTCAAAGCAGTTTAATCCCAGAGCCCTAAGGGTGGGGTTTTTTTCAATGGCTTTTATTTTTAGGAACCTAGCTCCCAGATATTAGACAGTTTGCCAAAACTCAAGTCCTATAGGGCGAGGAAAAGAATCTTACCAGCACCACTACTGACCACCAACACTCCCTGGCGTGGTGCCCACATCATGACTTAGAAAATAGGATACAGTCACTCAGCCATTATCTTCTTGTCAAGCATCATGCAAGGACTGTCAAATGTTTCTTCATTATAAATACTATACTGAGCCGCTGTCAAAAGCCTTATGTATTATTTTAAACTCTTTGAATAACAAAACCATGAAAAAGTTGAAAATATAATGTATTCACTATTATGTACGATCAAGTAAATTTCAGCCATTCAAGAACTGCAATTCTGAACTGCAGAGAAATGGTGTGAATTAACATAGTCCAAAACTGTGCATTAACACGATGATGATAATGATATCATGAAAACCTAGAATAAAAGGTAAACATTAGAGATTTAGATGTTGGATGATGAAGTAATTGAAGTTAACAAAGATGATCAGAGTTAACAAGGCTGTATTGTAACTTCTTTGCAACTGGGGAAGCTTTAAAATAAATGGTTCAGTAAACACAGGGATAAAGAATTAAGTAAAGTATGGGCTGGGGATCTTGCCAGAAATCACTTGTATTTAAGCATAAGCTCAGCAAATCACCTGGAAACATCAACTGGAACACATTCTAAGTTCAGAACCTTAAGACTGTTTGAAAGCCACGCTTTATTCATTCTAAAACATGACAGTGGGCTAAATGCTGCAGCTGAAAAAGTGTTTCAACAAGCACAGTTATTATTACTCCTCTGCTAACACCATCACTAAAACATGACTCTCTTCCAAAGAAAAACAAAGAGCAAGTTGAATGAAAAAATACAGGTCTTGAGCCAGGTCTTATAAAAGTAACATTAACAGTCCCACTGACATCAACTACTTCAGTTTTGGACCATTAACTTCAATAAAAAGTAACACAAAATATTATTTATTCACTTGTATCAATCCAGCTATGGAGCTATGTACTTGTGCATTAGTATTTTGTTTAATTACACACTTCAGGGCTGTTATAAACTTTTTATAGATATTATTGCAAAAATAGAAAGTAATTGAATTTTATCGCAGTACAGAATAATAAAACTTAGATTTTACATGTATATTATTCCATGTACTGGGGAAGCACTTCAAATATTTTAAGTAAGCTCTATACCATATGAGAGGTATCATAATTGTGAGCAGTTTTACAGTGGTAAGAAGTTATCTGAAACAGTCAGGGAGCCAAAGGAAAGAATATATAGACTGGAGATAATTATCTCAAAGACATTTATATAATTCCAAGAAAATATTTTAAGATTGAAAGCTTAACAATATACTGCTTTGCTTTAAAAATGGTGACAATACAGGAGAGCTCAAAACATGCCTATAAAGCACTGCACTGTGACAGATTCTCAGCCTTTGCAGTCTTTAAAATTACACTGGAGTGTTTTTTCAATAAAATATGGTTCAAGCTCAAGTACAAGTTAGACTGTTTCAGTATGTATGTAATGAGATGCTTCTTTTTGCAGTAAGGGAAGAGAGAGTGAGGTGAAGCTACAAGTAGCTTGTACAGGACCTGCTGCAGGGTACCCATCACCTCTCCTGAACAAGCCGTAATATAATGAAGAGATTTAATGTCACATAACACATGCATTTCTACATGGTATGTTGGTGCATAAGATGGTGTTCTATATAAGATGTAAAACATCCTTGAAAGATCTCCATTATTAAATATAAACTTGGAAAAAGAAAAATGTGTAATGGCACTAGTTCTGTAGCAGCTGTGGCCTCTACAATTCTGCTTTCCACTGAAGTAAAAAGAAAACTGAATATATCGGTATGGTCTTTCTCTTCAGTTTTCTACCCCAAACCCTGTAACATTGGCTTAGCTATCACAGTAGGACAGGAGGCGAAAAGAATGCAAAACCTCCTGGGCTAAATCATGTAATCTTGAATATGTTCAAGTCCCTGACTTGCACATGAGAGTGAATAAGCAGCTAGTGCAGTGTTTCATTACTGCTGTAAATCCTGCAAAAATTGCTGCTTATGAAAACTAGTATTTCAAAATCATTATTGTAGCAGATTTTCTGTACTCACTTTGTAAAGCGAGCAAACATAAGGTTTACTTTCATATACCTCTCCACGTTGACTCCTCCTCAGAATTTTGAAACCGTAGGAGTATGTGTCATTATCTGCTCAAAAAAAATCACACGCGATCTGTACAAGTATAATAATACATTACCATTTCATTGTCATCACAAGGCGATTGTAGGTGTGCACAGAAGTACGTTGTATAGCAACAGTTGTTTCTCTATGCAGTGTTGGCATTTAGTGGTAGGATGGTTTGAAGGGTAATCTCAAGATCCAAGAGGAGGTTTTTGTGTTTCAGCTGAAGTGCTCAAATTTTAAATCAAGTAGGATATTGGTATAAATGAAAGTTAGTTAAGCCATTCTATTTCCATGGGAGTCATGTTATGCATAACTATCTTGTTTTATCTATAGGAAACTTTTTTGATGTGATACAGTCTTAATGCTTTAATGATTCTAAAGACCACCCTTTATACTATTTCTCACCATTTATCACATGCTTGCAACAGTTATGAGTCTCACTGTAACACCAACTCTTTTCCTTCATTAGACACTTCTCTAGATATTAGCTCAACTCACCTTCTACCCAAGTAGGGACAAAAGGAAAAGCATTCGGCATTTGATGAAGAGCAAAGATGAACCTGAATTTTCCTCATGAATAGCAAAACCAAAACCTGAACATTTCTTCTGCTGGTGCAACGTGTCAAATGAAGCCCAGAATCCTTCCTAAGAGCAAAAGTTACTAGCTGATCCCCTAGAGCACTTTACAATGGCAGCAGGACACACGACTTCAATACGACATTGTCTCCTGAAAAGACACAGACCTGAAAGAAGCATAAAGAGCACACTACACAGAATTTATCTCTGGCTCCAGGGCCGGTGTAACAGGCCGAGTCATCACTGAAGCCAGCTACACACTTGCCTCTTCTGATATTCAGAAACCAAGGAACAGAAGAACAGATTGGCTGCGTGTTGCATAATTTTTCTTTGTACCTATATCTTTGTTTTGTTTGAATTATGACATTTCCATGGTACTAAAATATTTTGTCTGATCTGACTTTTTAGAGAAAGTTTTTAAGTATTTCACAAATGTGGTATGTAATGTCACTTTTTAGTACAATATTTGATTTGTAAATTAATAGCTGAACAATTTACCTTTTTGCATTGTCACAAATTATGCAACAAGCTGATTTTGATGGATTCTTATTGCAGCCTCTGGTGACACGATGGGGAGTTTTCTTATATCAAGCTTGAATCTGTGTCCTGTGTGTTTACAGAGGTCATCTTCCTCCACCCAAAAAAGACTGAAAGAGACTGAGAATTAATCTTCTTAATATGCTTCCTGTAGACCACCCCACAGTAGCTCATCCCTAATGCAGGTAGGTAGTCTATAGAATGCCACAAAGAGGACTTGACCCCCAGTGATCCACTTCAGGCTTCATAAAATCTCAAGAGATAGCCCTGACACGCTCCAGAATCTGCAAAATTTGACCAGCTCTCCTGTTGCTTAATCCCCTTTTTCTGCCTTCACAGAGCTGTCACTGTATTTTCCTAACATGTATCATCACATCACCTTAAGATTTCTTGTCTTCTACCCCAACAAGTATCTAGCAAAAGACAGACACTGCACATCAATCATAATAAACAGACTGAGGTCTGCTTCCCTCCATTCTCATCCCTCTTTACTCAATATTACTCTTGCATGGTAACAATTTTTTCTAGCTTCCAGTTAGGCAACCTGCATTTTGCCACCACACTACTACATGCAAGGCCTCTCTTCTCTGAAAAATAAAACCCTCCATACAAAATATGGAAGTTGTTATTTTGGTTTGGTTTGGTACATTTACCAAAACATTCCTGCACTACAGAAAATTATCATAACAATCAAACTGTAAATATTCAGCTGCTCTCCTAAGGGTACAGAACCAGTAAAAAGATTTCATAGTCATATAAATTATTCATCCATTTGGAAGAAAATACTGTAGAGCATATCAAGCTGGGTTGCGCTCAATAGCTGTAGGATTTTACAGACACCAGTAAGGGAGCAGGCAGAACTCCTCACCTGCACATAATCTGTGGGTTAACCACTTACTCATGACTGAAAGGAATATTTTATTGTTAGAAGTATTAGAAAATGCCAGTGCATACCCATGACCTAAACAGACATGGCTCAGTGATGACAGGCCACAGAAAATGAAGGAATGCTAATCCACAGGCAAGAAAATAACAGAATTTATCTGGACTGTAGCACTGCTATATAAAGAATTATCTTTTACTTGAGCAATGTATGTAAAACATAATGTTCATACTGTTACACCCTTACATGAAGAACCCAGTAGCATTACGGACTAAGAGCAGAAGCAGCACATTCATGGCAATGGCAGCAAATCAATTAATATTTCCTCAAGTATATGACAAATTGCTCAATGAAAAATGCTGCTTCCACTAGAATTATAAATAATTGCAACTAGTTATTAAGAATATTCCACAGTCCTCACCTTATGAAACATACGCCCATTGCAAATCATTAACTTTTTCAGTTTAAATACAGTTTTCCTCAGCAGCTCTAATAATCAGTGGCAGACAAATTTAAAAAATGTATTTACCTTCCTACTGAGGCAAAAGAGAACATACCCACAGGAAACAAGAGACAGGAAAACAGAACAGGAAGGTAATTACTTTTAACATTACTGAAGGAGCTGTAGCACTGTACATGCCAAGGGTGACATTACCTTCATGTTGCATGGGACTAAAAGTTGGAGGGAACACATATGTATTTCATGCGGTTTAAGGAACATTTTATAAAAAGCACTATTTGCAGAGGTTTAGCACTGGAGCAAAGCTTCTGCCCAGAGACTGAGAAATCGATGGAGTTCAACGGCCTGGACTGAGGCTCCACACAGTTCTTACTGCCTTCAGCAGCACTAAAAGTCATTCTACTAAACTGTAATTTGAATAAAATTAGGATCAAAGGACTGACATCACGAAGAGAAATACAAGCTCAGAAGAACTGCCACCTCTGAATTTGACTTCCCCTTTGCCCACTGGCCCACAGCAGGAGCTGTGACTCCTTAGGGTGCTACCCCTCAGCAATGGTCTGGGAATTGAAAATGTGAGGGATAGCTAACAACATTCCCCTATGCTCACATAGCAGAGATGGGAGATGCCGTCTGTAAGGGGAGTGTAGGCTACAAAAGTCAGAGTGAAGCAACAGTTGAAGATATTAGAAAAGAAACCAGCAATTTAGCAGAGAGCCATCAGAATTGCGTGAGCTAGACAGAAGAAGAGTAGTGATATTAAGGGATCCACATGCTGCTAACACAGTGTGTTTTGTGTGCGCACGTGTACACGTGTAACTGTGCTGACAACTGAATTCTTACACTGCTTTCCTCTCGTCCCCGACTTACTACTCTCTGTGTGAGTATGTGTGTACCTGTAACCAAAATGAGCATGTTGGTCGGGCTTGCTTTTTGTCTTCATTCTGTTTCAAGACCCTCAGCTGCAAGCTAGGACAATTTTTGTTAAATATCTCTATGTGGGTTATCGGCCTTGTTCTATTGTAAGTTCTGCCTCAGTTAGTAGGACTGCACTGATGAAACTAGGAGAAGAATCTTAACCCGAGGAGCTAAGATTTTTTTCTAGTCATTAATCTGTGAAGCAAGGATAATTAATTTCATCACAAATAGCCTTGAATTGTCTTTCAATGTATTAATTAAAACACCCAACATTGCAAATATCAGTATTAAAGAAAAAAAATCACCAATCATCTTTTCTGGACACATATGTCTGCACAGACATCCTGACTCTGTATCTAAGTTACTTAGAGAGCCCCAGCCTTACCCCATCTCATCATCTGCAAAGCAGCCATCCCACTTCACAGAGGGTCAGCTGTAATACACAGTGGTTAAGCAGTCTGCCCAAGATTTCAGCTAAAAAAATGAGTAAAAAATGAATAAACAATTTTTTGTTCAAGGGCATAGAAAGTAATTCTACAGGAAAAACTTAGCAGCCTAAGGAAGCTGCTGTCTTTGGAAAGATGCTGCTACCTTTCCTTTGCATTGGTTTTATTTCCAAAACTGGGTTAAAACTTTGATACTTTTTTATGATTTTTGCAATACAGCCTGAAGAAATTATAACCATTTATTAAAATTAAAATAATGAGATAAAATAAAGAAAAAACTAAGTAAACTCTTAGACCAGGCATGAGAAAAGAAACCTTTCGGATTAGAGTGAGGATCTTCACTACAGATTCTTGACACTAGTGGTAACTTTCTAATATATACTGACATCCTTGTCATTGTACCAAGCATAACGACTCCCTTGAAAGCCATCTATGAGGCTTATGGTGGGATGGATGGACAGATTCCTTCAAAGCAGAGTCTAGATCGCCTTGGACTTCAACTTTTACCAGGAGAGAGGCTTTCTCTCTTAATGAATTAACCTGCTGTTTACTTAAGCAAAGAACCAGATGTCTTAAATGTTCTGGGCAGGTCTCCCTCCCAGATGGAGGGAGATGGCAAAAGAAGCAAATAGCTCTGAACAAATCCCAGGCAGCTTGTCCTGTGATGAAACTTTCACTTCAACGGAAAACTGAATATCAAAGCTACATAAATCCCTTTTATTCACACAAGCAAGATTCAATAAAAACTGCCATCCTAAATTCAACAAAGGAGACCAACTCATTGAAGTTTCAAAAATTTACCTCTATTCTTCTACCATAGAGTGAATGAAACACATAGGAATTGCAGTCATTAATATGGCCAGGCACAGCAGTAAAGGAGATGGTGATTTTCTCTGTTAATAAACTATTAACACTAATGACTATCAGGATTTTAACAAAAAAATCCTCTGCATTATTTTTTTAGAAAAATTATTAATGAAAACAACAAAACACTGGTCAGGAAACTGAATTAAGGTCGGTCCACTGAAATAGTAGTTGCACAATTTATTTCATTCCTGCCAGTGGATCCAAAGTTGATAAGATCCCTCAAGCAAACAGAATCCTGAGGCGCAATCAAGTTCAAATTTGAGTACAGGATTATGTTCAGTCCACTATTTGATTAACTTAATCCTGATCTTTTGAACTGGCTTCTTTTACCAAGCCATTCCAGACCACTGAGCTGCTGAGAAACAGAAAGCTTCTGAAAGTGGCAGTTATAGACAGAAAAGAACATTTTTCACTCAATGAAATCCATGGGCTCCCTTAATTTATGCTTCCAACTGAACTGATTTGATTAAAGTTTTGTTCCAGTTTCTTTTAATTAGCCAGGGCAGCATAAATTAATTATTAGTCTTAATGTATGGAGGCAGTACCAGGAAGTTCCACACAGGCATCATACAAATATGACTTTTTTAAAAAAAATTTAGTCTAAAGATTGTTCAATCTAAATTACAAAGTGAGATGCACTGAAATGCATCATTGATAAAAAATTTTAAAATGCAATCCAAAGTTTAAAACCCAGTGATTTAAAAGCTGTCATGGTCAGTGCTACATAAAAACCTCCACACAATTCTGTCTAATGATGCTGGGTGTTACGTAGGAGGGTAACGCTGTGCAGTCACTAGCCCGGAGCAGTCATCGCTCTCCACCTGTTTACAAGGACAGAGTCTGTACATGAACCTGGCTCAGGGACAGAAAGGCAAAAGCTTTCAGTTATCCGCCTCCGGTATCTATTTGCATAAAGCTAAATACAATCTAGAACGCATTTGGATATGAGTATGTTCCGAGTTACTCTATCAAATTCCACAGAGCTGTCCTCTGGTGTAAATAAAAGCAAAATCTGGTCTTAATTGGGTTTGTGTTGTCTATGCTGCTAGAAAATACAGGCACTCCTCACGGACAACTGGACTGTTGGAAGTTCTTGGCATAGTGTTCACTGTTAAAGCAGTTAAATCTGCTGACCTAATTTGGCTCTGATGGTTACATCACTTTAAGACAACTGAGGACAAATCTCACTTTCCAGTGCTTCTGTTTCAAGCTGTTCGTAGCAAGCACCAGTAGGTAAGGAGCGCCGTGCTGCACCATCACAGTCAGCACTGCCTGAAGAAGAGCCCTATACCTTGGTTTAGCCAGAATAAAAATTTGCAAAGTGCCAAAGAATCAGTGGTGAGAACTTAAATACCCTTTTTCTTTAAGGCATATACACACAAGGAGAGACAAGATCCTCCTCCTTCTTGCACATATATACTACAGTTTTGGTTTTTTTTTTTTACCAGCCATGACTGTTTTCTTTCCTTCTAACTGGTGAGTCAAAGTTCAAGGCACAGCTTGTAATTACTTTTTCTTCCATAGCTGCTACCTTTTTCACAGGGGAAGAGTTTACTTGCAGATACAGCAGTTCTGCTTTATACTGTGGTAGCCACAGTGTATTATGTATTGTAGTGCACAGCTTGCTTATTTTACCAGAGCAATTGCAGCCAGCTAGCTAATATTAGCCAATATAGCTAATGTCCCCCAAAAGAAACTGTGTTTTAAATTGTTAGGACAGGAGCAGTATACTAGTGCACTCTAGAATTAAGCTAACATACAACACATGTAAATTAGCGGGAAGAGGAAGCTGGCTATTAAAATATATTGCTGCTCATGTAGGAGCCTTTCTTACATTTGTTCTTCAGCATCCTTTTTTTCCCTGAGAGCTTGGCATTCCAGGCTGTGAAGTTTAAAAAAGCTGACCTTGAAACAGAGTCACATTCATTTTTGGTTTAGTTTCAGTTCCTGAAGGTAGCTTCCTGCCTTCTAGATTTTGCTGAACATCGCATGACTGGCCCTGCCTGAACTCGCTGCCCAGCCCTGGTCCGGCTGCACCTCAGTCACTAAGGACTTGGCCACTTATGGCTGGAAATACAAAATAAAAAGTCTGTTTCACTAACCCATGCTATGATGCTAACTATCTCCACCCTTCTTCATGGAAATGATGATCTGCTCGCTCACACATCTCACTGCTTTCAGAGGTGGCAGGCCAGCTCCCTGCAGCAAAATTTTTCTGAGATCTCCCTCAGCATTGGAAGAAGGGCATTTTTACTGCCCCAGGCTTCATGCAGTGCTCTCACTGATTTCACACAGAGGGAGGTATTTCAAAGACCTGCCTAGGAAAGACCTTTTACCCATGAAAAACCTGAAGCAGTCTTTCTAAAAGTTTGGCATGCACTGTGCAGAACAGCACAGGCAGCGCGCCCTCGCACGCTGCTAAGCTGTGAGAGTCTGTTCACTAAAGCAATCTGTCGGGCTGACATTAAAGGTGGAGGGGTTGCTCTGTGCTGACATCAATTTGTAACATTTCCATGAAACTTCCCTAATAACAGTACTAGTACTATCTACAGAGTAATTTTCATAGGCACTGCGAGAGGCCAACCCATGAGTACGTACACAGAGTGTTCTACAGGGATTGTATCAGTGATGTTGATACAGCTGGAGTTCTGAAATACGTGCAGTGCTCAATGCAGGCACTGACTTCATGCTGTCAGACCTTCCCAGACACTAAAGACACTCAGCTACAGACAATTCCCAAAGAGGGCTAGTCCAACACAGAACACTGTCTTACCTCCTGAGATCTCCAGCTAGCTGCAAGCTCTGCACGTTTAAGTTTCAGATACTGTGAAAAAATCCACAGCACATTACATGTGACACATTTCACATATGACACACATGACCCAGTTCAGAAAGGTTGACTCCAAGTATTTCCCATATGACAGAATCACTTATTCACGGTTCAAATGGACCATATTCTCACCTTACACCTGGCATGAGATGACAGAACATGGCTGAAAAATTATTAGTGTTGAAGGCACTAGTAACCATCTACTGGTGCTAGAGAGGATCATTATTAAAATACAGCAAAAAATACCCCTCCATCACCAAATTCTGAGACCACAATTATTGCATCTCCTATGAGAAAAAAGGCAAATGATCATTAATGATCATGTTTCTGTGCTAGATTGAAAAGCCTGCTACTGCTTCAGGGTTTTTTTAATTTGTTTTCACTGCACATACCCCAAGAACATATATTGTGAAGTAACGGTATGTCAGCCCTTTCAACGGATTCACTTCTTCTTTAGCCAGCTGCAGCATTTACAAGGATTTATTAGATCCAAAAGTCCTTACAAGCTTTTACACAAGCACATCACCTGAATAAAAATTAGGCACCTACAAGTTTCACATAACCATGGCATTTGAGGTAGGACAGAACAGCAGCTCATGCTGGAGCAGCTTTAGTAAAGCAAACGGACTTCAACAGCGCTGAAGCTCCTGATTATTTAGGCATCAGAATGCAGCACTGCTGCACCTTCTAAAGCACTAGTGTCAGGAAATCCTTATTGGCAACCACTGGCCTGAGGAAAATTAGCCTGACGTCAAAGTAAAAATATTTGAAAGCAGGAAAATTTACTGGGAAAAACAAAAACAAAAAAGTCAGCAGCCTCCCAGTGGCTTAATGGATTCTTTGTATGAAGAACTTCCCTTTACAATTCTCACTTCTCCCTTTCCTCCTCCACACAAAGGCAAAAAAACACTTGCAGTCCCCCAGTCTTCTGCCTGTAAACTCTACAGACACCCAAGAGAGCTGTCCGCCCAGGGAGAACAGCACGTCTCCAGCTGCGTCTCACGGATGCCGGAGGCATCCGTGGCTCAGTGACATTGCTCCAGAAGGAGTCCTTACTGAATACTTTGGCCTAAACATTTGCCAGGGTGACATTGCTGAGCTAGTGCTCTTGGTTTGTTCTTCAGCAAAGGTCTGAATGTAAAACACATGCCTCAGAGAAAGGGGAAAGCTTGTATTGCCTTTAAACTGCATCTCTTAGTATTTTGAGAGATTCCAAATTATCCAGGCAGTATGTGGGGTGCCATAGAAGAGGTACAATGTAGGATTGATGCATCATATCTGCAGGAATACCGAAAGCAACATTTTTATAAGTTCAATTCTGAATAACCAGAAACCAAGTATTTAACAAGCCATTACATTAGTCCCTTCTAAAGATACCAGCATTAGAAATCAGGGCTTTCAGATTCATTTGTCTTTGGCTCATGATGAAGTACTCAGTCTTTGCTTGGTTCTTACCCATGAGTTCATTTAACACCACTCAATTAAATGGAGTATCACTAATTTATGCCAGCTGATAGTTCAGGACCGTCACCCTTTATTAAAAGGGCACTTCTAAATATCAATTTGTTTTCCTTAATAAAAGCAAATGATACGCTATCTAGCACAACATTTCAGCTTGTCAGAATAATGCTTTTAAATAGACGAGGGTGGTAATTCTCCCAATAAAGACAGGCTGAGAACAGTGAGATCCACAGCAGGTATGAGAACTCAGCTCCACAACACTGACAGCAGAACACTGCAAAATCTATGTGGTAAACTACACAGCATGCAGGCACAGAGCCAAGCAAGTATCCTTTAGAGATCTCTGTATAACACACAGACACAGGAGAACAGCATGTTTTCACGCATTCTAACAAACTGGCACAGACCCACTATGAATGGAAATTAATAACTACCACACCAAAAGGCCAAGCAATTCTTTAGCCATTTTACAGCTCCCATTATAAACTGCACCAGTACTGCTGACAGCCCCAGTACTGCAGACAGCCCAAGAAAAAGTTATTGGAACTGCTAGGCAATAATAAATAACATCCAGTTATTTCAGTTATGATATGATTTAATACTGGGCTGAACCTGCTTTCAAAACAAAAAATATTTATAGATAGCTGGCTACAAACATTGACAACCACCAAGCAGTTGTAGAATAAAAAAGTGTTACTGTTTTCTGGACAGTGTAGTCTTTTTCAAAAGCAAATGCATAGCAGTTTATTTCAAAGCAACTAGAGTAACTGCTGAAGCTGGGGTTTTTAACACCTGAATAAACTAGGCAGAAACGGAAAAACTCTGCTTTCAGTTCCACATGTGCAGCGAGGAGGAGATTTTTGTCCCCAAGGGGACATACCATGCCTAAGCAGGAAAGGGCCTGAGAGCCAGCTAACTGGACCCAGTTCAGATCTCAGCTATTCCCACTTATGTGTGTTTCTGCAACATAAAAAAGCATAGCACTTCTTAAAAATAATCAAGTCAAAGAAAAAGGGTATTTGATAACCCAGGGTCAGCTTTTTGAGGAAAATCAAGGGGTCAAATACCAAAGACTGCTTAAAGATGCAGGTAAGTAAATATTGGTGGCATTTTTTGGTGGCATATTTCCCCAACTGTAGTCACACTGTTGAGACATTCTCAAGTTTAGGACAAACTGCAAGGTGTTTGTAATGAATAGATGACAAAATTCATCCCATAGAACACAATCGGATTTATGTCAGTGTGCAGGAAACAGCATCGATCTCCCAAAAACCACTGGAACACATAGAGGAGGATGTAAAAGAGGAAGAGTCAGAGGCAAGAGAGAGGAATGAACTGCAGGAAGGAGTTCACGTGAAGGTGACAAACAATTTATAGACATATCCTGTAAAAATAGAAAGCAAAGCAAAACACTGCATGTCTTCTGGCTCCATCTATGTTATGTGGCTCCTTCACTGCTACAATTCTCCTGTAATTTGCTCTGTATTCACCAGTTCTCCTGAAGTTTTTTCTTTATTTTCCTCCTGTTCATTCTGCATGCCGCCTTCTTTATTCTCAAGTCATTCTTTCAGCTCTGCTCTTAGCTCTTTTCAATTACTGGAATCTTTGTTCATCAATTTTAAAGGAGCTCAGGGAGCTCATAAAACTAATTTTTAAAATCCATCTTTCTCTTGTAAATTAGTATTGCAAACATTCGTTCAGTCTTTCATTTGTTCTACTACTTCACTAGTCTTCTACCCAAGAACTTCCTGAGTATTTTCCAGTTTTTAAATTAAGTTGATTCTTGAAACTTCACCATACTGGTTTTTAGAGCCTTGAATGTGAGCTAAAAACTGAGCTCGCCTCAACTTCTCTGGAGTTAACAAGAAAAATTCTCATTTACTTTTAAGAATGACAATTCAACACTAACTCTCTGTAGTGTTACAGTGCACAAATGTGAGCCTCAAAACATTCCTGTGAAATTGAGAGGTTTTGCTGAATCACAAACACCACAACTTAGATCTTCAAACCTAAAGGAAACTTAAAATTTCATCTGTCTTTCATGCGGAAACAATTACGGCCTTCACTGGCTGACACAGCACATGCCATGGCCACCTTGAGTGCTTACAAACCAACTTGAGGCCATGCTGAAGTAAACTGGCTGAAGCCACATGTGTGCCTCTTTGCACAGACTCCAGCACTGCAAAGCCCTCCGAATGGCATTGTCAAATATCAAACACAGACAGGGCAAAATTTTCATTTTAAATAACCCATAGTGCTATTGAGAGCATTGGAAGCTGCCCAGACACTAGCTGCCAGTGTCCCTAAAAGGCATAATTAGTCTGATTACTCAGAAAAATTATGACAGTGATAGACTTGCCAATTACCGGTCATTCAAACACAAAGACCTAAAGAAGAACGACTGCTTCACCAACTGGTTGGAGTATGCCAGCACTGGAATGCCTACAAGCAGGAAAAAGCACCACTCTGGCTTAGTTTGGGAGAAACAACTCGCCAAATGGCATGAAAAGGCGCAGGAGAAAGGAAGGACTTAGACTCCACAATTTCCTGACAACATCCAGCCCCACATCGACCAAAACCTCAGCATTAACTTCTCACTCTGGGAAATACCTGATAGAGCTCAACAGTGTTTGAAATATTAACATAAGGCATGTTTAATTAATACAGTCCATCAGTTGCAGTTTATGAAATAAGATTTCTTACTGTAAATGCAGAGTATCATATTTAAACCTATTGCCAAAAGATTAGTTTAATAAATAATACTTCTTTCTAAACCAGACCCACCAATAATTGAAGGCAGATGCGTCACCTTCCTCCTCAAAACAAACTTATAGTAGTTCTTAAGCCAATCAAGAGCCATAGTTCTCTAAGATTGTTTTGAATTGTCCTGTATGTTACGCTCTCTAACTCTTTTTAATTCACACACATTTCAGAGCAAAGATTACATCTGTGGCCGAGCACAGGGAACTGCTCTTCTATCATGCATGCATATTTTTTCCACGATACTACATAAATAGCGCTTTGCAGGATGTTCACAACAGTTTCCGTACTCCTTGCTTCTGGGGTCACTCCTTCTTACACCTCCAGCTTCTCCCACCTACTTCTCCACACTTTTCCTGAATGACTGCAGAGCTCAGCGTTCGGCATTGGAAGATAGAGTGACTGGGTTTTCTGCAGTCTCACAGCAGTGCAACAACCAAGTCTAGCTCAGCAAACCGGACAGCAAGTGGCTGCTGTCCTCAGAGGATGCGCTTCACTGAACACACAGTCATCAGTATTTGCTAGTCTACAAGTGGGCAAAAAAAAAAATTTATTCCTATTGCATACAGTATCGTGATTAAAGAGGTACAGCATAAAAAGTGATGGAAGACAAACTACAGCCCACACTTCCTAACATCCTTGATTTAATATTAATGCATAGTTTGTTTTTTTTTTTTAATAAGAAGCATTCTGAAGTGTAGGTTATAGTAGAAAGAGACTGTAGTAAGTAATCTCTGTGATGTTTTGAAATACACAAGTATCATAGAAAAATATTTTTTCGATAATATATACTTTACACATACAAACTAATTCCACATCCAGCATGAAGCAGCACAGCATTACTGCCATTAAATGAACAAATTCTCCAGAGAGGCAAAGCAGCAGCCACAGTTCTGGCTATGAAGTTACTGATGATAAACTATTTCTCATTACATCTAGCAGTCAGTACTCGAGCAATACTTCAGCTACTAAGTCAGAGTAAAATCTGTGTTCACAATTTTGAGCTTGATAACAAAGACTTTTTCCAGTATGAAAAGCTGAGCACAGATATTTTCTTTAATCAACCTAGAATTTTATTTTCCAATACTTATCCTCATTTAGCAGTCTTTAATCACAGGTTGCATTTACACTATTTACATTTTCTGTAAATCGTGTTCTAAAACATGTACACTCAGTGCTTTTTTACCATTGACTGACATGTCTTTATATTTTAAGGATATTTTAAAGAATTTCATAGAAAACAGTGTTAATGCCTATTATTTGAATTGTCTATTTAAAAATAGCAATACTTTTGCAACTTACTTCAAGATTCAAATTCTTATAACTAGATTAACATCAATAAAAACACTGTATTATTCTGAACAGAATTTCACAGTTTGCTGCACTGGGCAAAATAATTCAGTGAATTCGGAAACTATCCGTAATAATAATGAACTACATATTTAAGCCATCTTGCATCATCAATTCCCCAGCAGAACACATTAGTGAGTGATAGCACTAATGAGAATGCACAAAAGCTTGATATTGCTTTTCATAATTAGAATGATTTTGTCAGTCATTTTAGGCCAAGTATTGAAGACAGAATATTAAAAATATTGCAACCACCAAAATCCCAAAACCTTGTGGGATTTTTTTCCTCATTTTTCATGTAAGTCATTTTTTCTTGTGTATCTGCATTTCTTTCCAGTCCTCAAAAGAACAGCATCACAAAAGAATCAGAACAAAAAACTGACCTGAAACAGGAGTAGAAAGAGACTCTCTAGCTAGAAATCTTTAGCAAGATACTGAATTCATTCTTATATTGCCTCATTTTCCAAACCAGATATCAGCTGTTCATTTTAGATAGCATTTCACAATCACTCGAGTCTATATATATTCTTTGACTAGTCATTTTGCCATGCAGTTAAGTAAAAGACACCTGAAAAAGATTAGCAATGATATTCTCACTGGTTTACTGTAAAAGAAACTGAATATACCCAGTGTAATTTGTTCTCTGCTAAAATTACACTGCCATGGTTAGTTACTGAGTTTTCTTATTAGGTCACATATACTTAAGAATATTGATATCCCACTAGTTCATTTTACTGACAACAGAACGTTACCTCTCCCTGTTCAAAGCTTTGTATAAGAAAAATACCCAACATACAGAAATGTGTCTCAAATGATCACCTCTGAGCTACTCAAGGGCAGTTACGTCAAAAATGCATTCTGATACAGACTGAAAAAGAAGCAATGCTCAAGAATCAGGGGTGGTCGTAACCAGTAATCATTTTGGATTAGGAAGATAAAGTTCTAGCTAAAAGGAAAAGGGAAGGCAACTCATCTGGATAGTCATTCATGGACTCTGAACTTCTTTCTTCCCTCTTAGGAAAATGCCTGGCAGTTACGTACTCAAGTCTTACTAAGACAAATCATATTGCTCTTCTCACGTTTCTAGAAGTGGCTGTTAACTGGTAAACATAAAAAATCCTTTATTCTTTAAAATCACATATAAGTGGAGGTTGCTTATTCTTCCAGCACTGTCTCTTCTAGAAGTCCAGAGTCTCTGCAGAAGAAAGCAGGAAAGACTGAGTGGATTTAGGAGAAACAGACAGAGCATGCCCAAGAGATCATGAATCCCACAGCTCCTCAGAGAGCCCTTCCTTCAAGGTTCCCCGTGCCAGGACTACAGGTCCCTGTAGTCACAGAGAAACCCTGCAAACATGTAGGATTACTGGTGTGCTGGCCTGCAAGGAGTACCAGAGCCTTTGCAGAAATGCATCATTTCTGCGTGGATCACTTTATCACTCATTACTATTTTGGGTCCATTAAATTTGAAAGTAGCTCCAAGGCCTTGTCAATGAGTGAGCATAAAATACACTATATGTAATAACAAGAGAGAGGTTATGAACGGAACCTCCTGGATATTATCATGCCAGATTATAATCTAAATCACTAATTATTTTTTCATAATTTGATGTACAGTACCATTTCATATTTTATGTTGATGATGGCCAGTCTACCAAGAGGTTTTCGGTGAACCACAGCATACAGAGCAACCATAAATATCCGAGTCTCAAAACTAAGACTGTATATGATCAAATCATTTTCTTCTAGTGAATAAAACTTTAAAACAAACCCTACATTTATAAAATAAAAGGAAAAATTCCCCATGAACTTAAGAGCAGAAGGAATTAACAAGATGAGAAACTCTGTGGTAAATTTAACTATAGCATTAAAACTCAACATTTTCTTCACTTAATAGAATACCTTCTTTGTATAGGTTGAGAATATAAAATATTACTGAGTGTATAAATCTGAAAACGGAAATAACCGTAGGTGGTTTGGAACAAGTAAATGCTCTATTTATACAAGGACAGCGTTCTGCAAGCATTTGACAATATTAGTCAGTCACTGCGCGGCTTCCCTGCACTCTAGTACATTGAACAAGTGCCTGCAAAATTCTGATTTGATTGCGTGACATCTGGTGGGGAAAAAAACATCACATTTGATATGAAAAATATAGAAATATTATCATAAAACAAAAAATGCCAGTGGAACAAGACCATTGTGTCCTTTTAATAAGAAGTAGCCTCACATCAATAAAATCCAGTTATCCTGAAGTGTTACCTGTATCCCATCTCCGGAACAGAAAGTAAGTGGGTACGCAATTAAACCCAATTTCCCAGGACTTGTAAAATTCAATTTCCTTCAGCTCTTTGTGTCTATAGAAAATACAGAACTCAGGTAATGTCAAATGCACGCAGATGTTTGCTGTTAGGTAAATCAATTTACCATTTAAAGATCTGACCAAACTAAGGAATTCACAGCTTAGGGCACTTCATAGACACCCAGTCCTAATAAATCTGCTTGTGAGCTGTACTGTATGCATTATTACTAAGCATAATGTCTGGAGAGCAAACAGTAATAAAGTTACAAGACTTTCTGCTGTATTGTCTTCTCAGTGTCACTGTATTTGAATTAGAGTACCAAACCTTGTTGTCTGCAACATTCTCAACTGTAAGAAAACAAAAAGTGAATCAAAATGAAAATTATCCTAAAGGGGGATGGGAGGGAGGGTGTTATACTGGATTCTAAAAAAAAAAAAAAAAACCACACACACCTCTGTTCTTTGATAATATTAAATCAAGAGGAATGTGAAGCAAGCAAACGCCCTTTTCTGTTTTGAATTGCAAAACAAAAAACGACCCACTCTAAAAACCCACTCTTCCCACATGGCTGTTCTTTTTCATTTTAATTCCATCCCTTTAAGAAAAAAAAAAATAACTTCAAGAAAACATTCCATAAATCTACAAATGCTAATTTACAATACCTGATGAACGGGTGTAGGAAAAATGTCTGTAGCAGACTGCAATGGCATGCAAAGGGAATTGTGTTATCTTAGGACAGGAAATAGTAGAGATGCACTTCATAGTGATCCACACAAAGAGCCCTCCACTGTATTCTGGGCCAGGCTGCTCCAGCAAATCTGCTCGAAACTGGCTCAAATACATGAGCACTGTGCCATGCCCTGCATGAGCAGTGTCACATTAACATTCCACTTACATCTTCTGCATTGCTGACCTTGTCCCGCTCCCAAAACCAAAGGCTATGTTGTAAAGCCCAACACTGAAGTCAGTGGGATGAACAGAGATGAGGTCAAGCTCCAAAACTTAGATTCATACACCTCTCTAGCTCTGAGTTTTCAGGATCAGATTCTGCAAAGTGCTGCAGATTTTCTTACCTTCATCAACAGGAATCTTAATCCTGCAGAATGTAATGTCCTGCTCAATGCCTATTTCTACGTACAAATGTGTATATATATCTATTTACAAGATAATTTACATAGTTAATTAGTTACATAGTTGGTTTTTTTTTTAAGCATGGAGAGCCTGCTTGTCTGTATGGGGTGGGGATAGTTCAATTTTGAACATATTTCTGTCATAAGTATTTATTTGGGTAACAACATCTAGTAAAACAGAAACATGACCCACCTTAAGTGATTTCAGGGAAGACACTATCTGTGCATCAAGCAGGAAAAGAGAGGTGTCTGAACTTTCAGAAAGAACAAAGCAAAGCTGCTCCACAATCTGAAACACCTTGATTCTTGCAGAAGCAGCGTAATTCCTGTCGAGTTCTTCTTAATCCTGGGATTTAAATGCACTTTCCTCAAGCGTGTGAAACTCATTATCAAGGTGAAAAAATAGAGACTCTGCTACTAGCTGTATCAGCTTAAGAAATCCACCCTCAGCATTTCTTCTTGCACAGTGTGCGAGCAGACAGCACTGAAGCAGACTTGGAGCAATGCAACAGCACATTTTTCTGTTTGAGCTGAACACTTCTGCTGAAGCAGCGAGCTGCAAATGGCATCACCAGCCAGCTCTTCCAAGTCCTTGCAAGTGGGACTTCTGCTGCAGCCCTTCCTTCCTTCTGAGGACTGAGTACCACCGACATACAAAGCACTACAGACCTGCCTTAACAGCCTGCCATTACAGGATGTAAACGGCCTATTTATAAAGCATGGGTTCCAAATGCGAAAAAGCTTTTAATCCTTTACAATGGAAAACACCAGTCCTTAGAAATAGGAAGGTTCAAGGAAGAACAATTCAATGGCTGGAAAGGACAGAACAATGAACCTGCCTTTGGAGGCAGCTGTTAACCTCTCTAATTAACACAACATTCTTAATGGTAGTTACTGAAAAATAATAGCAAAAACCTCTTAACTTTGGTCATAGTGCATTCAATTTATGAAGTTTTCTGTCATTCCAGACTTAGTTCCTGAATCTACTTCAACTCATTTACCCTAGAAAGCCACAAAAATTAAGTGCTCATCACAGAAAAAGGATCCAGAGAATGCTCACAGCACCGCATCAAACACTGGGTGTGCAAAGAAAGCAGCACTACACCTTCTCTTACCTGTAGTTCAAAACGGCAGAAAACCACAGGGATCAAAAGGGCTGAAATATAACTTGCTCTTTCCTCCCAAAGGAATAAAATCAGTCAAGCCACCAGGGCAGAAATTTTCAAAAAGAGCAACAAATTACTACCATTTCTATTTATATCTTCACATTATCTACATATTTCAAAGCTAGGAAATAGCTAATCCTCCATTAAGCTATGAGTAACAAAAAATATTTTACTAGCCAGAGAAAACATTTTTGCCTTCTAACCTACTGAATCATGATACCACTCATTAGAGCAGATGTTCACACATTAAATGGCACCAAAATAACAATTTCTCCTAGAAGATACTCAGAAGCAATAAAACTTGCTATATTCCTCTCTTTTACTGAAATCCTTATAGCATTTTTGTCTTTAATTTTGTGATCTGCAATTCCTGAATAATAACAGTGCTTGTAAGTAACCAGTAGAAATAAATGTATACAGAACTAAATCCTGAAGTATAAATTGCCATACAGGCAGGATAGATTCTTGCTAGAAAAACATTTCTCTGAGCTCACCATTTGGCATACAGTAAAATATGATGATACCCTTTAAACATGCAGTCAAAAATCTTTTCTACTCCTTCCCTGTGATGCAACCATATTTTTCTCAGAAAAAAATATTTTTTCTCAGAAAAAAAAGCTACTATTCCTTTAGCCTCCTTTAAGCTGCAAAGTATGCAAGATTTCTGCTTTATAATAATGCCTTGTCATTTTGAATGCTAAGAGGGATCATCTTCCTCCATGCTTGAGACCTGAAAAATATTCAATGTCTTAAATTCCTGATGAATTCGGGGCAAATTGATAGCACCTTGAGAGTACAAGCCCATTAATGAAACAGGACTTATCTACCCTGAAACCTACAGTCTATGGAATGTATAACTTCTTGTAATAAAAATATATTTTATTGTATTTGGACAGAAGAGCAAAAGGTACCTTTATTTCACAACAGTCCTTTGCAGTTTTCTGTATTCAGGCTCACTGTGCTATTCAGGTTCCGCTGTGCAAGAAGAAACTGACACTGAATGACATCCTGAATTCATTACAAAGCTGTACCAATAGGGAGACAACAAAAGACAGAAATTAAAGTTCATTCACATAGTGGAAGAACCACATCAAGGACAGGTATCATGGGCTCTGACTGAAAGTGAACCTTCACTGATCTAAATAGAACAGAAGTGAGAAACGTGGTTGAATCTACAGTGCAGGGCAAGTATATACCACGGTGCACCGAGCAGGCCTTGTCCTCCGACTGCACAAGGCAGAGGAGAACAGGGAATGCTGTCTCCCCATGCATGGGGCTGGATTTCTTGCCAAAGCATGTTATGGGCTGTTGCTCACCTTGCAATGAAGATAAACACGCAGAGAAGCACTCTGGAACATCCCTCCTCTACACCTAAGTCTGTATCATAATCATCATATCAATAAAAACATAAACAAGGAAAGGCAGTACCTGGCAAAGCACTGGCTAGTATTGACACAAGAAATCTTCTATGTCTTCAGTGCAAGGGCATTGGACTCAAAGCCAGCATACTTACAAGAAATTGGAAGTACAGAAGTGATACTGGATATGTCTCATTTGGTTTTCGAATTGAAAGCTATCATTCACGTTCAGGATGGTAATTTCAGAGTCAGCATATGTTCGCCCACTGAAATGGTTTGTATAAGAAGTGTGAGGAATAAATAAATAACCTTAGCTTATTCTGACTCCTAAGAACAGAAAGAACTACCTATCTAAAATTAAGAATGCCTTTGACGTACATCATCGAATCCATCCATCCTCCTCCCTACTCTCAACACAAATGCCCCAGGAACTTTTGAACAAGAGATTAAAACCAAAGAGAGACCTAAATCTATTTTGGGTATGTGCTGTCACTTCCTACATTCCTTGGGGAATCGCTGTCACACTCGGGAAACCTGATCCACCAGTCTTCATTTTGGCCCGAAGCAAATCACTTGGTCCCAGATTCAGGAAGCATTTAGCAACCCAGTTGCTAATGAAATGTATGGAAGTCACGTGTCTAAAAGTTCATTTTGTGAATGTGGACCCGAGTCCCTCTGTAGCTTAGGAACCAGCTGACAGGAGCCTCGAGACCTCCCTGTCTAAAAGGGTTACATGCTATTTCAGAGCAAGTAATTTAAAAACTGGTTTGCACTCAGAAAGGGTAGTTGTGGGTTTAGCAGACAGGCTGAGAATGTCACAATACCCTCTCCCGCCCCACTTGGTACTGCCCAGCATAATGAGCATCTTCACAGCTGCATGATGAAGTGGCAGCCGATGACCCAAGACGCAGCTGCTGCTCCTGAGATGACATCACAGAGTACCTCGAATAAACACAATGCATGAAGTACCTCTCACAGTCACAGATCTGTTCAATCAATTTGCCTCCAATTTGTTTTCAGTGGCAATACAATAAATGCACAAGTGAAGGAAAAAAATACAATTTTCACTTACCAACTTTCCCCTCAATTAGAGTATGTTATCGGATTTTGACATGCAACTTAAGACTTCTCTTCCTTCCTTCTTACATACTTAGGTATTTGTTTTCCAAAGGACCTGTTGCAAAAAAGTTCTCAAGGTACACTCTAATTTTACAGGAAATTATTAAAAATAAAAGTTAATTCAACCATCTCAGTACATAATGCTTTAATGAGTTTTCATTCAGAATTAACACCATCGGAGTTCTGAATACACAGAAAGCATGGTGGCAATATGTAAAGTTTCATTTTTGTACCTGGTTCCCAAGTACAAAACATTTAACCCAGAATTAATTTGTCAATCATCTTCTCCACATTAGATATCTCTGTGGAAATGAAAGAATGTTCATTTTTTTCAAAAATTGCCAATTTTTCTACAAGCATTTGTTTCAAACAGAGGTCCACAAATATGGCAATTCTATAAACTAGATCTCATTCACTGCAAAATCAGAAGCATTTGATCATTAAGTTATAGCAAGAGGAAAATGCACACCCTGTCCCACATCTGCAGATGTTATGGACTGTCATGTAGCTTTATTTAATGATAAGAAAAATATGTAACTTATATGCTGGGTATTATAGATTGTCTTTTTTAAACTTTGCTTTTATTTATTACTGTCTCATGCCAATTAAACAGAAAAAAAAAAAAGTAGGCCTGTATTCATGTATTTATAACTGATACAATAACAGTAAGTAATAAGGAACCAGTACCTAACGGTTAGAGGAAGCTGGTGACATAGTCTAAAGCACCATGGACAGTTCGTATTTAGAGGACTATCAATAAAGTGCAAAGCTTATGCTAAAAATTAATTTTTACTCAGAATGAGTTTCACAAGTCCCGGCTCACCTGAAAGACACATTTCATTTTTCAACACAGGAAAGACTTTCCACAAACTACACATGGAACAGACTTTCTGCTATTTTTCTGGTTTTCCGTACTGCATTTATCTGAATATGAGAAGGAAGTATTTCATATTCCTGGGTAGTCTCGCACTGATTTTTCACATCCCAAGTCAAATGATTCTCAACACCTGAAAGCATATGTGACAGGAACTTTCCATGTCAGGAGCTACAAGATAATGATCCTTTATTCAAGGTTATGGCCTGATCACAAACTCTTTGCATGCCAGTATTATGCAAAATCATTTTCACATTCCAAAACTGTCTGAAAGGCTTTACTGACTGAAAACACACTTAAAGCCCATTTTTTATGACCACAAGAATTCCATAATGTCTGTTAGTATCCCCAAATACCAAGAATGCTGTTGTCATTAATTAGATATAATCATGATAGCAGTGGGTTTTCTCACTCCCTTATCTCCCAAATTTATTCTGCATCACATGGACATCACAGAAATGGACTCTACACAATAAACTATGTAAGCAGAATAGTCTTCCTTCAAATACAAACAAACAAATTATGTTTTCCATCAAATGAAATTGGCCTCTTTTGGAAACCTTCTGAACCGAACAATAAAAATCTTCACCAAGGACTCCCTAACAGGGTGACACAGTACTTCTTTTGATGAAAGTTTCAGCATTCTGGCTGAAATTTTCAAGTAATCAATGTAACATCAGAAAACTCTATGACTGTAATAAAGAAAAAATTATGGATCTCTGAAGTCAGGCAATAAATCCAGCACTTCAGCTGGCAAAACTCTCTCATTATGAGTCTGGCCTTGGCACTTGAGATTACTATAAAAAAACTTATGAATTTTTATAAATAAGTGCCAGTACAGTTAAGCATCAGCCTATACTTGAAATCAGATTTGATGCTGCTGTGATTCCTTGAATTCTAATGGAACTCCAAGTTTCTTCACACTGCAAGTGAACCTGAAACAGCAAAATATCTCATTTTGCATTATTTTTAGCTGAAATGTATGTCAATGCGAAATAATTTGAACTACATTAGTAGAACTAAAATGATCCCTAGTGTAACTCCATGCACGTCGGTTACATCAGGAATGCATCTCACCACTCTAATTTAAAATGTAAAATGCCCGAGTGATGATAAAATTATTTTTCTGAGAGTTGTCAGTATCCACTAACATTGGGGAAGCTCTGACAGAAGCAGTAGTAGTAATCTGGAGCCATAACAGCTCAAAGACAGGGCTCCTCTGGCACACAATTTCAACGAAAGTAATACTTAATGGAAATTTCTGTTCCTTGTTAAGCACTTGGGATCTTTGGGTTTTAGCATGTTAGGGGTAGGACTTTGGCATTTTCAAACTGTGTTGTAACTGACTGGACCAACAGGTAGTTGAATAATCAAATTTTAAGGCAGCCCAAGTAAAGGTATTTGCTTCCATTCTGGAATGCACAGTTCTTTCTGTGATTCGGAATGGTCTGCCAAACTGATAGCACAGTCTAACATTAAGCTCTAGTAGTTCTTGTTTGTAATGACAAAGTACATGAGTTTATTCGCTGCAGGAGGCAGAACAGGCTCCACTGTCACCTTTGGATACGTCTCCTCCACAGGACTGCTGACACACCCAGAATGTTGCTCTGCCAACTGCTACCAGGTCCTCCTTTTCATTCAGACAGTACTGCTATGATCACAGCAAAACGTAGACATTGCCACGTTTGTTCTAAATTAAAACGTTGTGTACTGGTAGCAAAATAGCTGAATGACTTGCTGGAGAAGCTGGGCAACTACTTAAGCAGTTACCTCATGTTGAGTTCCAAGTCCACAATGTGAACATAGACTTATTCAAAGAATTTTCTTCCTTATTTCCATTAGAGATCTAAAATTCCACCTCATATGAACCCCCTTCCCTTTCAACCAGTCAATACTGCAAACGCATACTACTTTTCTCTAAGTTCTTTATTCACCTAGTTAGTATTTCTCTTATTCCTATATTCTTGCCATGGTCCCTGGTATTATACGGTCTCTAGTATTACACAGAACTAGCGAGTTAGCTTACAAGAGAACCTTATGCTCTTTTACATCATTAACTACTAACTGTTATAGAAACACCTTCAGTTACAGATTTTTACCGGATTTTACAGAATGCTCATCCTCACTGCTGATATTGCCCCTGTAAAGAAAAAGCATTTTGTATATTTAACTCAGGTGAGCTACAACAAAATGCAATATTCAATTTTGGCAAATGCCTATGTATAAAATTACTGAGCCGTTTCATTCAAAACGTAGTTGGAATTAATATCACCACACTAAGAAGGAGCTTTGTTTAATGCTTCACATGAAACCTGTCCTGTGATTCTAAATTAGGAATCAGACATTTAAACACAAGATTTGAACCAGGGCTTGCTCAGCACAACACAGTCTTTTGTGTGTGTTTTGGTTTTTATTAGTTCTTCTGCAATGCAAAAAAAGGACAAGCAGAGAAACTTTTCAAAGAGGCAATTCACAGAAAATCCATGAAGGCAAAAATCAACCATTAAAGAAAACCCTACGTCTATGGCTCTGTTCATACACACCATTCTCTGGCATACCACTGGATACAGCAAACAATGCTTATCTGGTAGATTATGCACAATGTCGTGGGTGCCCAATCTGGACTGCTGCTATTGTCACTTTTCAGCTCCAGAGCTATAATCCGTCACTAACCAGCTCTCCCGCCCCTCCGCAAAAATCCGCTACTCAGCTTTGAATGAGTATTGCACAACTACTGCAATTCAGCAGTGTTGGTAAGCCCCTTTTTCTCTCATAATGGCTTGTCCCAGGCCTTAAAGTGCATATGCCAATTTGCTTCAAGTTTTATGATCTGGAATGTTCCACAGTGCCTCTTCATAAACAGTTCGAGTTTAATTGTGCCTCCCTTAGGTAATTTTAGGTTTGGAAAAAGTGCCTGT
This sequence comes from Bucorvus abyssinicus, assembly GCA_009769605.1. Taxonomy (NCBI): domain Eukaryota; kingdom Metazoa; phylum Chordata; class Aves; order Bucerotiformes; family Bucorvidae; genus Bucorvus; species Bucorvus abyssinicus. The sequence goes on along the minus strand of CM020043.1, from coordinate 13,219,264 downwards.
TCTGAATTTATTATTTATGTTATACGCAGCAATATCTTACCTATTTCATTCTGGAGTCCGGAATGTACTATAGGCCAGATAATCTTCACCTACCTTAATCTCCTAGGATGGGCAATGGAAGTTTCTGACACACAGTAAAATACAGCTGGCCTGAGAATCAGTGAAAAGAAATCGTGGAATGTTTTCTCAAGGATTGCATGGGACCCAACATGTTCATTTTGAATCCCAGAATGCCTATTTTGGATCTTAAATGTTGCTTCAAATACACATGGGTGAAAGCTGTAATTAAGGGAAAATGCAGCACCAATAATAGCATGTTAAAAGTTAACAATTCTCAATTGTCAGTACTGTAACAACTGAGTATCTTATTACTTCTACCTCTCCTCCCATAGACTGAATTTCTTCAATACCGACAAAGTGCATATACTAAACACAGACTCTGAATGTTAAATTAACCAGGAAAAAGATACAAATTAGGTTGGTATTTCTTGAGGGCATCAGTCGAAAACACTGATTTCAAACAATTTTGATTATAAAATTTTACTTCACAATCCTTTTCCAGATCACAGATATTCATAATTAAAAAGAGAACGGAATTAAGGTAATGTTAGCTGTTTTGCCATCAGCATCACATAAAGAAAAAAGAAACCAAGTATGATGCAGAATTCACTCTTCCAATGATTGTCATTGAACTATTACATTAGTAAACATTCACAGTATGAAGTCTCTTTCAATATATCTCCAGCATATAAAGTAGTGCAAAAAAGCATTCCAGTCATTTTGCCTTTGCAGTCAGACCAGGTTAAATGATTCTCTTTCTTCATTTCTTTCATTATTAGACAACAAATGCTGCAATGCCTCCAAAGAGAGTTATAAAAATAAACAATTTCTGGAGGGTCAGCAGGCTTTTCAAAGTAAATTTCCAGTTAAAAACAAGCATTATAGATTTCAAGAAAAAAAAATTTAGATCTATCTTCTGTAGAATATCTTTTTACAATAAATTTACCATTTGAAAAACAATGACTATGGTATCCAATGATTGATGGTAGCTGCTATTAAAGCACTGATAAACAGATAAATGACTACCAAACTTCATTGCTTCTTACATAGTAAATACCTCTGAATGCCAACTTTTACCACAGAGCTGTTACTAGTGATGTCGACAGTTCATGCACCCACTTTAAAATTGACTTGGTGTTGATAAATTTTTCAGCCTCATGTGCAAAACACTTGCATTCTAATAAAAATATAAAGTCTGAAAGTATATCAGATCTAGCAACCCCTTCCTCAAGTTATACCACTTACTTGATATGTAATACAAGTTTAGCAACGCTTTTTATTTGTATTTAACCATTAAACGGCATACTACTGTATGCTGTGGACTCCTGTTTGCATATTTCATTATTTTCACTGCACTCTTTAATGCATAAATATATTTGGAAACGCTCAGAATTACACATCAGTTTCCACAGAATTTGAATTTACACAGTTTTTCTTTTCTGACTCACTGCTATTCCCCGTGTCCTGACTTTTTTTCTCCTTTACACAAAGAGATTCTTTAACTCCTTCTTCCATCTCCAAATATTCTGATTTATCCTCTGTGGATGAAGATGATGAGCTTCTAAATTTCTTCAGTAAATTTGTTGGGAGGTAAGGGCAACTGACTGCATTTTGCATCAGCTGCGTTTGTTCTTCATTCTCAGTCTCTCTGTGGTAGAAATAGTTAAAATTGGAGACAATCACTGGCACGGGTAAAGCAATGGTTAACACTCCCGCAATGGCACACAGGGACCCAACTATTTTCCCACCCACAGTTATGGGTTTCATATCCCCATAACCAACTGTAGTCATGGTCACTACAGCCCACCAAAAGGCATCTGGGATGCTTTGAAAATGGGTGGCAGGCTCATCAGCTTCTGCGAAGTAAACAGCACTTGAAAACAAAATTACTCCAATAAAAAGAAAAAAGATGAGGAGGCCGAGTTCTCTCATGCTGGCCCTGAGTGTGTGACCCAGGATCTGCAAACCCTTGGAGTGCCTGGAGAGCTTGAAGATGCGAAACACCCTGACCAGACGGATGATCCTCAGGATGGCAAAAGACATGGCCTGTTGACCATTATTGCCCTGCTCCTGCGCCAAGTCAGTGCCCAGAGTAATGAAGTAAGGCAAGATGGAGACAATGTCTATGATGTTCATGATGTTCTTGAAGAAGTGTGCTTTGCTTGGACATGCAAAGCAGCGCACTGTAAACTCAAAGGAGAACCAAATGATGCATACTGTCTCTACAATGAAAAAAGGGTCATTGAAGATGGTGTGCTCCCCAGCATCCAGGTGAAGTGATTCATTGGAAAACCCCTTCCCTGAGCTGAGAGACATGAATTCTTTGTCATCTCTGAACTCTGGCAAAGTTTCCAGACAAAAGATGACGATGGAGATCAAGATGACCAACACAGAGACAATGGCAATGCCTCTGGCCGGACTGGAGCTCTCTGGGTACTCAAACAGCAGCCAAACCTGCCTCTTAAACTCATTCTCCGGCAAAACTTTCTCCTCTTCCTCTTTGACAAACCCTTCATCCTCCCTAAACTTGAGCATGGCCTCCTCCCCAAGTTGGTAGAATTTCACCTCCTCAGAGAAGATGTCAAAGGGTACATTGACTGGCCTCTTCAGCCGACCACCACTCTGGTAGTAGTACAGGATGGCATCAAAGCTGGGACGGTTCCTATCAAAGAAGTATTCATTCCTGAGAGGGTCAAAGTATCTCCCTCGCTTCGCTGGATCGCCCAACAATGTCTCTGGAAACTGAGCCAATGTCTTCAGTTGGGTCTCAAACCGCAGTCCTGACACGTTGATTACCACACGCTCACAACACTCGTACTCACTGTAGCGAACAGAGCTGTAACCCCCAGGGCCTCCACCATCATCAGGTGGCTGGTCCAAGTATGAAAACTCATCCTCCCCATAGTCATCACTGTAGTAAAGCTTTCCTTCTTCCTCATCGTCTTCATCCTCGTCTTCATCCTCCTCTTCCTCCTCACTCAAGTCCTTCAGTATTCTCTCTTCAGACCCACTGAGAGGCAGCAGCTCAGAACAAGGGAAGGAGGCCCCACACTCCCTACTTCCCAAGCGGTGGCTCTTCTTCTTCCTTTTCTTCCACCTCTTACCACTCTGGCAGTGGGGCATGCTGTTGCGTGATGCATTCCCACCATGAGAGGAGGATGCACCTCGACTCTCTTCCTGATGATAGTGGTGATATGGTCCACCTCCACCTGTTGCCCCACCTTCTACTGCTGCTGTTGCTGCTGCTACGGCTGCAGCTGCTGCGGCTCTCGACTGTGCCAGCCGCTCCCTCTCTCGGGCCCGAGCTTGGGCCGCATATCCATAGGGCATGTGGCTGTTGCACCCAGAGCTATCTGCACTCACCATTGCAACCTCCATTTTGCAACTGCCTTTTTTTTTCAATGACTTAATGTGAAAAGACTTTGTTTTATTTACAGCGTAACCTTACCTTTCACTAGAAAGTTCAAAGCCATTTGCATTTGGAGGACAGTCCCCTGAACACAGAGCAGGGCAACATAGTTGTAACACTGAATCTATGTTTTGAAAAACAACAGATCTGCATTTTGTTATTGTCCAGAACGTTTGACACAAACTGCTGTTTTGCTAATAAGAAAAGATGAAACTCTCAGATTGAACCAGGAACCAGCTGAGGCCTTTTTCTTTCATCCACACCAAGCCCCTTTATTTTCATTTATCTCCCGTGGCTACCACAGATCTGATCAGAATCGTGACCACCTTGCAGGCTACACAGACTGCATTCATGAGGAAAAAACCAGGCAAATCAAAGGATACCTGCTCTCCACAGATGGTTTTAGTTCATCATTGCAACCAAATGCAAATAGTCTCTTTCCTCATAATTTGTTCCTGGTAATGCTTTGGCTTAGCAATCTTTTTGTTTAATATCATTATTCGAGGAGCTGATGATAATTCCAGCCATCACTTTATTTACACAGTGAGGAGGTCTTTGCAAATCCTTTCTTCAGCCTGTCAACAGTGTCTCAAACCTGGGAGCAGCACCCAGGGCGTCAGCAGCAGTGGTAAGAGGAGGAGGAGGAGGAAGAGGAGGAGATGACTGAGAAACTGGCTCTGAGGTCCCCATAGGACAAAGGAGTGGATGGGTCACCCTTTGGTTATGGTCATGCAGAAGAAGCACTTAACCTGAGGCACATGCACAAACACACAAAAATAAACAGAACAAGAAGGGAAAAGATTGGATTGTTTTCCTAAAAGGTCACACTGATCAAATGAAACTGTGTCATCTATTACCAACAGCATTCAAATCTTCCCCTGCCCACACTATTCACACTTCTACATTACACACACACCCACATCACATGCACAGAGATTTTGAACGACTCTGTGGGTAAGGATGTGGGTGGGTATGTCACATATATATAGAGAGAGATACAAAATCCCCACCCATATAAGCACCTGCATCCATACACAAACATATGCATGCTTCTGAAACACCAACACACACAAACACTAACAAAAATACTGCAATACACGGTGCATTCAGATCTTTGAGTCCATACGTAATAGATACGCCTACATATAGCTGTATGAAATATTAAAGAATAAATGCATCTACACAAAGAGCTTTTGTTATATTTATAGAAACACATAAGGTGCAGGAATGTTACATTTCAGCCTATAACTGAATTGTGTTTCAATCATAATGAACATCTCACTGAATTTCATTTGAGAACAGGCACGTACAATGCTCACTCGAGTGAAAATACCATGATATATGTCAAGTAAACACAAGTGCAGGTGCACTGAAGCAACATCTACATGCAAGCACACACACAAAAACACACAAACACCCCTGAAACAGAAGCCTCCTTTATAGCTCTATCTATTCATATATGATAGAAGGTGAATTCATATTAAATGACACTATCTCTAAAAGCATACCTACATGTCATGCAGAAAAAGACCTTAAAAACATGGTTATACTTACTGATCCCAGACAGAGAAAGAGCAGTGCTGTTCCTGCTAGTGTAAGGATCTGGTGACAGCGGTCCTGAGGAGGTGTTATGCCAACTGATCCTCATTCGCAGGTGTGTACGGTCAGTCAGCACCACAGGTTGACGAGTTATTTCTCTCCCTTCTTTCCGGGTGCAACAAGAGCGCCAGGAGTGAGCCGGGGAGGCAGCTCAGGCTGGGGACACCCTGCACAGCCACAGGCGCTGCTGCTCGCCCAGGCATTTGCAAAAAGGCAACAGCGAGAGTCTCGTTCCAAAGGGCATAAATGAAGGCGGTGTGTTTGTGTGAGACGAATGAATGGATAAGCGCGATCACTAGTCTTCCCAAGCCCAGCTTTTGTAGCAGATTTGTGAATCAACGTTCCGCGATCCGCGTACCGAGACTGCTTCCCCCGATGGGAGGACGGGTGTCGCTTCTTGCAGTTTCTCCCCCAGACACGTCCAGACGGCAGCGGCTCAGCCAGCACCCGCCTGCATCATCCACTTGTTGTGCCGGGTTTTGGTAATGGCTTACCAAAAAAAGAAAAACCACCAAATCCAAAATACAAATCAAACCGCTCCCCCCAGGAGGAGAAAGCCGCTCTCCACCACCAGGCGTTTAGTGCCTGAATTGCCAGCCGCAGCCAGCAACCGCGGCAGCTGCCGGCCGCGCCGCGGGGGTGCTCCCGGAGCGAGCCCTGTTGCTCGGCGGAGCCGCTGCCCGCCCGCCCGCTCGCCGCCGGGAGCGAGCAAAACCCCACCGTGGCCGCGGCGCTACCCCGCGCCGTCCCCGTCCCGCCACCGCGCCGTCCCCGCCCCGCCGGCGGCCCCTGGCGGCCGAGCCCCGCTCTGCGCCCGCCTCCGCGGCTCGGCGCGGCTCCGTACACCCGCCTCGCCGCTGGCTCGCTCTGTCTTTCGTTTCAGTTCTCGACATGGATGTTCCTCTGCTGAATACCGTACGGGCTGGCTCACAAACCCTGTGCTCAAAGCAACGCTGCAAGCCCTGGCTTCTCTTCTGTGGGGTTTGTTTTAAGGAATAAAAATACATTGTTGAGGTGGCTCGGGGGATTTCAGAACGAAGTGCAGATCAAGTTTCCCAGACTGCCCCCACCTCCACCCTCCAACAGCACAAGCAAACTAGAAGTCGGCTCTGCTCTCTGCTCCTGCCCAAGACGGCCAGGCCAGCACGCAGCCTGCCAGCTGCAGGGGCCTCGCAAACGAAGCCAAATTAACCTTTACTCCTATACCTAGACAGCAAAGCAGGTCTTAGTTCACCAGTAGGGTACCGATGTGTATTTGGTAGATGAGACCTTGCGGCAAGAGAAGAGCTCCAAAGAGGAGATATAAGGACTCCCTGAAACAACACCTCAGCCTAGGCCATATTGACCACCATCAGTGGTCCACCCTGGCCTCCAATCGGGAGATTTGGAGACACACCATACATAACGCTGCTGTCTCCTTTGAGAGCACGCGTAGAATCAGGCTCGAGGAGAAAAGACAGCGCAGAAAGAACCGTGCCTCGACTATACCACCCAAGGAGACCCTCCGGTGTGCTCTTTGCAACCGGTCTTGCCTATCCCGCATTGGCCTTTTCAGCCATCAATGCGCTTGCAATAAGCGTGGGCAAAGCCCTTCCCAAATCTTCGTCCGCGAAGCCAAGCCATGATGATGAGATGAGACCTACAATATGTGTTTTAACACCTCTGCCAAAGATGTCAAATCTTCACTCCCTCTGCCCACTGTCTGTAACACAAGCAGTGTTTGATCCTTCTGTGCCTCAAAAATCCAAACGGTGACTGATTCCACTCTGTAAGCTAAGCACCGTGAACACGCAGCTTGGCTGTAGCTGACATCACAGCTACAGGTCTACCATCTCAATAAGTGTAGGCACTCCTACCGAACACAGAAAATGAAAAGAAGGATTTGGGTGCTCCAGAGCCCTGTAGATAGGATCATAGCAAGGACAAATCAGGAGTAACGCTCACTCCAGACACTTTACCTCAAGGTATTTGCAACTGGAGGCAAACTCAATGTGCAGCAAGTGGGTTAGGCATTTTTTTCATTGGCCAAGTCCACTCCTCCTCCACAGTCCAGAGAAACCAAGAGAAACGGGTGAGTTCAGATTGCTAGTGGCACAACCCAGGTTATCTGTGTTACATTGGTTAGTGTTGATACTCTCAATCCCGTTCATTTCAGTAGGTGACAAATGACTATATAAGGGAGAATGAAGCATCAACCAAATAAAGATACTGAATGCCAGACATCAAACCAGTTCGTAAAGATCTTGCCAAAAGTACTACGAAATGTATAAATGGCAGCTATATCTTACTGATCTCTCAACAATCACAATTCTTCAAGTTCCATAGAAAGTATAAAGTGAAAGACATACAGAAACACCTAATGTCATCCAAAATGCCATTAGAATACAAAGTGGAGTCAGCACAAGAGCAGTTCAAAGTTTCAATGCTCCCGGATGCAATTTAAAAACACTCTACAAATTCATTTCTGATTATCAAAACCCAAATTCTTGTGCAACTGGGCACAAGTGCATACCAAAGACAGCACTCAAACCCCTTTGTTTAATCACAAGGACACATACGATGCCATAAAAATAGCAGAGATACCACAGGTCTGCTTCATGAACAATTAGAAACACCTAGACTTATTCCAACTTAAGTAAAATTTAATTCTAGAGGCATTTTCCAGAATTTGGTTACTTTATTTTCTAAGAACTGTGGTGTTGCTTTTCATCAGTAGGACCTGAAAACTTTTTTTGAAGGTTCAAGGGCTTAGGACCAAGAGAAACTGCTTATCTAACTTCTACCTTTTTTCCAAAGTTTTAGATGCATTTTCTTGTCATTGTTTCATGCCATGGTTAAATTGAAAAATTCAATGGATATCCAAGTATGAAGACAAGTTGAAACGGACCAATCACTTTGGTATGCCTTTTGATCATTACTGTTCTGTTCTTTTTTAATAGCTAAAGCATATTCCTGAGCAAAGATAAATAAACTGTGATGTACAACAGGATACACACATAACACTAATAATGGGAGAAGCAGAATAGCTTTTTTGTACCTTTTTAAAAATCCATTCTAATGTGATAGGGATCACGTAACTACATGCAATTCAGTTAAACTCAGAGGTCTTATTTGATCCAATTTTTAGCTCATTTAAAGCAAAAATCAAGCTTTAAGTATTTACAGATGGATACTGTGACTTGTTTCATTCAGCTTTGTATTTTCATAATATTAGTTTTAAAATAGCAATTTTTATTTAAAAGATATTAGAATCCCTCTGCTCCTTCATATTCATAAGGGATACTATTATTGGTGGAGCAGAGAGAGAATATGCATATGTCATTATCTTCAATAGCACTGTATTAAGAATACTAGAGCCTAGCAAAGGCTCTGTAAGGTGTTCTGGCTTATAGTGATGTAGAAAAGAAATGTGCATCATTATTGCTTATCTATTAATACAGTACCAGAAAAAAAAAATACACATTTTCATGCAAAGGGAACACGAGCTTTAAAAAAGCCCAACTTACGTTGCTATGGCCAATATTAATTTATACTATCCCCCAATTGCTGCAATTCACACTGGCCTCAGTCCAACACTAATCTTCCTGCTGTCATCAAGTGCAGCGAGTAAGACTGCACTACAGCTCAGTACTTACTGCACTTCTGGACCACAAAATATTCTATTTCCCTTTTAGTCTTCTCTTTTTACTCCTCTGCTCCTTCCTGTGCTTGCTTCACTATCATTTCTATTCATCTCTCAAGGCGACTCAGCCAATTTCCCTACAGTGAGGAACTCCTTTCCAAACAAGTAAAATGTTACAGCAGTGGGCACTCAGGATAATCAAGTGAAAAGACTGCCGTTACTATGTCCTTTCAGATGTGACTAAACATGGCTCAGAACATGTGTTTCTTTTTTCTTCCCCTCCCTGTTCTCAGTTGGTTACAGTGCTGGAGACCCTTAGGTACCAAAGTAGCAATGAATTCTTGCCTCCACAGCTAGGTTTTCTCTCCCAGTGTTCATATTGCTTTAGGGGATTCATATTTTATTAATATTTTACTAGCCAGGCTCAGTAAGAAACCCCTGTCATAGAAACTGGCTCAAGTACTCTTATTTTGGATATGACTGGCACTACTTGATGAGGTACTTAGCAGGGTGAAATACAGTCTATCCTCAGTTAGTTCTTATACACAACATAGATGAATAGCACATCTGTTCGTTACTTGTACTGCAACAGGCTAATCCAAGGAAGTTGACACTCCAGAGGACAGCAGGCCTTTTATACTTTCTTAGGAAAGTATGCAAAACTGCTGCCATTTACCATTGAGTTTGGGAGGAACAGCAGTAAAAACACTGCTGATATTTATATTTGGAGAATAATTTTTTTGTACCAGAGTATGGACCTACACAGAAACTAGGATAGAAATACCATGTATGGTTTATTTTTGGATTTGAATATTTCTCCCTTCATTCTGGGCAGACAGGGACTCACATCAGGGTTTTTCTTGAAATCAGCAGAGAAAAAAAAAGATAGTATGGAGAGAAAGACTCTAAATAAGGAATTGCGTGACAGTAGAGACACCTTAATTATATTCTTGATCCCACCCCAGATTTCCAAGATACCCACAGCCACAACGCTCTTAATGCTGACCCCCCTTTTCCAGTATAACAAGGATCCTTTCCCACCTGTAGTTTTTTTCCCCCTAACAATTTATTTAGAATGGAAGCACTTGGATCAGGCAATGTCCCTTCGTACAGATATGCCAAGCAGTAGCAAGCAGTGTGGCTCTCCAGTTTGGATACTGTTATCGTAATTAACTCATGAAGGAAATGAGTTAGATTCACAGAATTACTTAAAATTACTGTTGTCATTGGATTTGCTCTACTTCTGTATTCAAGAATCAGTATATTATTCTGAACACGCAACTTTCAAACTATGCTAGTAGTAAATGCAATTATAAAACCTGGAAATACTAGCTGCTGAATTCTGGGTTGCCTATCTATTTGTCTAGGTCAGGTAGTAATATGAGGGCATGGGAGGCTAATTTCTCACTGGGATTTTATCAGGAATACTCTGGAGGAAAATCAGGTAGTGGGCTAATAATTAATGCAGCTTTTCACTATTAAGTGAACCATGACTTGCAGAACAACTGGAAAGGAACACCTGTAGGACAAGAGCTCAAAACTATTACAATTAAGATCATGAGGACTTATTAGTCAGAAGTTCAAGTATCTCATGCTCCAGGAACATGCAGTGGCAAACTGTGACATGAAGAAGCGAGTAAAGAAAGGGATGTACAAATGTGGCAAACATACCTCATATGTATTTTTTTAGGTATAAAAGGATATTTCTATGAACTCAAGGCTTTTAACAGACAGGTGTTGCTCAAGTTCTAGCAAATGTATTTTATAACTCTTATTTATGAAATTAGCATGAATGGAAGTTATGTGCCTGAAGGAACTGCAAGATCCCTATTCCTATGCCATGTCAGTAAAAAACCCTGCCTTATCAACCTCTAAATTTAGAGAAATATTGTGGTTTTCAGCTGCAGTTTACTACGGCAAATTTCCTCATATCTGTGTATAAGTGTGGGAACTCTCATCGTGTTATTAGGTGCCTCTAGGCATTGCTCAACTATTGTTGAACACGAACAGGAGTAGGAGTTTTCATATGGAGACCAAAAACTAAACAAGCTGTAGTTTATGAACAGAATTATCATTCATGTAAGATCCTGAAAACCAAATTAAACAGCTCTTTTAAAAATTCATCACTATGCCTGTGTTAAAAGTCTGTGTCAGAAATTAGAATGTGGAAATTCCAACCCAAATGTTAACCTCAGCATAGAAGCCCAAGGTTGAAAGTCTTACTATGTTGCTAAACTCAGAGAGTTAAGTGGATGTAAGGGTCCAGGTACTACAGATCTTTTCAGTCTAACACAGATTAATTTCTTTCCTATATTGAAATCAAAAGCTTCAATGAATTGCTCCAGGATTGGAGCTGGAACCTTTAGTAGCCAGCAGATAACTAGCTCTGTGGGATACAGAGCTAAGTATATAATTTATTTCGGAACAGCATATCACACTCCCCAAGCAGATCTGTGTAAATGGCACATAAAGCCATTAGCCATCTAGCTGCCATCTGAACCCAATAGAAATCAAGTTGAAAATGGACTTCCATTTTTGTCAACATAATTCTCTGAACCCATTGACTAAGAGCCTACTGCTGAAGAATTTGGTGAGGTTTCTGATGAGCTATAAATCCTACTGTACTAACTGAAAGGGCCTAATGCACCTAGGCTCTTGGATCCCCTTACCTGACTCTCAGCACTTAACACTCTTATGAACACAGTAGTGCTTCACACAAGGGATTGTTGATGTATCAGTTGTGAAAGCATTCTCTGCACTAACTGTGCTGAGAACATGCACCCTACTTCTCTCTCTGCACTACCATCTCAACGTACTATGAAACGGATTAATCAATGAATGTGGCACACAGCAACCAGACTAACAGTACAGCAGTTTCTATCCACAAGTGAAAATAATAACTTGAAGCTAGACTGCAGCTACCTTGTAAACAACACAAAATGAAAAAATCATGGTCTGTTGGCTGTGTTATCATGGCATTGTCCTTCTCATCTGTTGAACATGCACTCTTTTAGGTAAAATAAATTCAGATCATTATAGTAACTAGCTAAATAAATAAATAGTAGCTACAGGAATAGACTCCCTTCTGATTAAAATGACCTTTACAAGGCAAACTCGTGTTCAGGAATGTTCATAAGGAGTTTTAATAAAGGAAAAGTCAAGAGAACTAGCGTATAAAAATCCAGTACATCTTTTACTAGGAGAAGCTTGTCATTCTGTCTTGCACACTTCAGGCAGGTGCCTTCAGATATTCCCAGGAAACGTTATAAAGTAACAACTTCCATTTTTCCCTTCCCTGAAGGAAAATAAAGAATGCTGAGTTTCTCCAGATACTTTCTCTAAAACAGAGAATGAGTATTTGAGAACATACATAGTGCTAATAAGAGTGCTCTAGAGACCAGGGTTCTCTCTTTATCCATAGTCAAGCAGCATGAAAAGCAACAAGTTATATTTCTGAGCACTATTATGTCTTTGTGCTGACCTTGTAGGACAGAAGGTTCTGCAATTATTTCATGTATCCTATGGTGAATAATAATAACCTTGTGAAACTCCCTTAGCACTTTAGTAAAAGAACTGCACTCAGAGATGCTGTCATTGCTGATAGTACTGAAATTAAGTAAACAAACTAAAGCTACTTTATTCCTGAATGAGCTCACTTTCTTGGGAGTCATTAACACTGTGACCTCAAAACCACCCCAGATTCATCCACTTCAAGCTCAATTTTAAGCAAGATTTCTTTTCCAAGTTAGGAAGGAGTGAAATGAATCTCACTAACATGAAATTTGGCTTTATCTTTGGGTTCTCTTTGTAATTCAAACAGACAGATACACATTATTTATCAATACAAATATTTATCAAACCTGTGAAGTTTACCAATTTAACCACTGCCAAGAGGTTTCAAATGGAAGGTTTTAAGAACGACCTACGATGGTTGTTCTGACAAAGAGGCTGGATTACATTAAACAATGCAGCCTAAGCAGAACGATGTAAATGTGCGTGCATTATACCTAAAGCTAGATTCTATATTCAGACCTCATTGGTAATAAAGTGATCTACACACTAAAAAGTTCAGCTATTTAAAGAAATTTCCAGCACATCCCCTCCCTTCTGCAAAGTGGAATGGATACATTTCTGGTGCCCATGTATGTGCAGATGTACAAACACACATATGCAGAGGCACATGCCACTGAACTCACAGTTCTCTGAGGCTTCCTTTGTGCATACATGGAGTTATTAAACGACAGAACACATCTGAATCACCTGTGGGAGGAAAAATACATCATCAGCCTTAAATAATCTTTGCTTTCTTTTAGACATATGGCATGAATTCCAACTGTGATTTAGAAATAAAACAATACAAATTTTTTCTGTCAAACTTATCTTAAATTCTTAATTTGTGTATTGCTTTTGTTGGCAGTGGCTAAAGGAAAGACAAGGGTTAGCTGAAAATCATCTAAAGATGGCTAAAGTAGGCCAGTATAGATCTGGAATATCTAAAAGTAGGAATTAGCATTTTAAAGATTGGAAAGTGAGTAGATCCTGAAAGCAGTTTTCTCCGAATACGGTCAAAACAATTCCTCTGGTTTTATCCACAAATAAATAAAAGAACTTTTCTCAGTGCTTGCATATGTAAGAGTCCATTATCTATCTTTAGATAGGCAGACAGATAAATGAGCAACTACCAGCTTTATGAGGTAATTTATAAAGTCTTGGTTCAGCAGAGTGGGAGTTCTAAATTAATGTTATTTTGCATTTGCGAAAATGCCTGACAGATCAGGGTTTTTATGCAGTTCTGGAACTTTCTTTTTATTACCATGGCACTGTGACAAACTAGAGAAAAAAAAGTGGTATAAAAATGGGCATTATCTGGGGAAATCATAATTGGTTTTCATATCAGCTTTCCTTCTTAAAATACCCAAATGAACAAAGGAGATAATTGCTGCTCTGTGAACTTTGCAATTATATTCTGAGTACAGCAATCCAGATGCTGATAAACTAAAGACCCACTATACACATGAACAGGCTGACTTTTGTTTACAGGTGAGAAGAAAGCTAACCTTTAAAAGATATTTATGCAATCTCTTATTTCATTCTACTGAGACTTACACATTTGGTTTGTGGCATTTCAGCAGTTTCTACACACTGGTTTAACAAGGTAAGCAAACATGTATCTTACTGAAAGAAAGCGATCAGTTCCATTGCCTTTCGTGCACCATTCTTTTACTTCAACACATCCTGATGCCTCTTGCTGAACTGTGCTGTAACTCTCAACTATACGGATCTTAGTATCTTTCTTTTTTTCTCTCTCATACAATGGGAATTTGTCTATAATTGTTTTTATGCAACTCTATGTAACTTAAATCATTCTTACCATGCATTTCTGTTTCCTGTCACAGTTACGTTATTTGCACAGGCATAGCCCAAGCAGTCCATTTTCCACTAGGCCACAACATACAAAATAGTGGGGTTTTGTTCCAGCAGGATTCTTTGCTCCAGTCTTGTATTAAACCCAAAGTTCTGCCTCTTACTTCAGCTTGCTATGTTTTGATGGTGATGAGAAAAACGTGAGTCCTTAAAAAAAAAAAACTTAAAAATTACTTTGCTTTGAAAATTCAGAAAGATGACAGGACAAAGATACCTACTTTCTGTTTTATATTTAGCATCAAAATATGTCATCATTCAGCTTCCATCTTCTGTCTTCTGCAGCTTTTGCTAAGAAACTAATATTTATTACATCTTTGCCATTGTCATTAAACTATGAACTTTGTCATATCTTTTGAAAAGACATTTTCCTGATTTTCAGCAAATTCATTTTCAAGGAATTGCTCATTGGATCTTTACTACCTTTTTTCCTAAGTTTTTTGGGGGCAGCATAAAGAAACAAAATATGGAAATTATTATATATCCCACATTAACAAAAGAAAACCCAGTAAAAGATACAAAATAATTCTCAGGCTTTACGGTACCAAAAACTCCAAACAATTCACTGGTGTGACTCTCTGCACCTGACTATTCTGGTGGAACTGAGGGGTATTTACCAGGCTGGAGTGAGTCTACTCACTGAGGAGTCTGTAAAACTACATTCATTCTATCTGTGAACCTCATGGTAAAACAATGCCTAACACAGTCCAAAGGGCAGGATTTAGTAACAACATCTTCATGAATGCCAACACAAGTGCCCTGTTTTTCTAATGGTTTATATGAGAAAATCCTGTTAAGAAAACTTACCTTCAAAGAGTATAAGATATGCGCTGAATTTTTCTACCTGCCAGTAGTCAAAGGTTCCTGTTTTGCATAATTACACAGTTCTTTTAGTAAGCACTTTTTTTTTTCTTTTCTAAAATGACCAGCACTTAAACCTATTCTGCCTACTGCCTGTTTTCCATAATTAAAGTCCCTTTTCATCTCATCCCCTAGGGATATGAATCATGTAACGGTTGGGTTCTTCCCACTCTTATCCATCATTCTCAAGTTCTTCCTTAATTACAGCAAGTCTTCTTCCCTTTAGGTCAG
Source organism: Bucorvus abyssinicus (assembly GCA_009769605.1). Lineage (NCBI taxonomy): Eukaryota > Metazoa > Chordata > Aves > Bucerotiformes > Bucorvidae > Bucorvus > Bucorvus abyssinicus. Next base: position 13,204,061 of record CM020043.1, on the reverse strand, counting down.
CCTCCTGATAAAACTTTTTTAATAGTAAATCTTTATTTCATATTATCCATATCCACAGTTCTACTAATGTTTCATTTGATACATGGGCGACACCAGAAATCTCAAGTTTTACTCCTATGGCCTCTTCGATAGCATTATTTTATGATGTATTGACAAGCAATGAGAAGCACAGGTTAACATTTAACTGTGCTACTCAGTCTTTAAGGATGCTCTTACCCTCTGTTGTTAAGCAGCCTAAGTAAGTAGTACAATAGCCAAGGATCACGTTCAAGCAAAGGGTTAACACTAAATCATTTTCCAACTGTTTATGGTGAACTTAAGTCATAAGGAGATGTTTCACACACCTTTGACATTTCAGAGAACCTCAGTGAAAAAAAACTACAAATAGCTGTCTCCATACTAACAAAAGCAGATTATGGCAGTTGAAAGCTTTATCTGATAAAGTTCATCTTCACTCAAAGGATACTCCTGAGATCTGTTGTATCTGCAGAAGAATACTTTTACTCCACCAAACAGCAAATCATGAGGAAGAAAAATACAGCTGTACAGACTAAAACAAAAAGACTGAAATACCACAGTGAAAATATGCCAAAGCTTCAAGACTTTTCCCAAGAAATTGTACTATTGCTCTTTGAAACCAGCATGGCAGGGTAGCAGAATCAGCAACACGAGCTAGGATATGCAAACAGAAAATGAGCAACTACTTCCATGGAACTGTAGATTTCTCCTCTTAGCGTGATCCTATTTTAAAACACAATGTATGTTGCTTACATGGGAAGTGAGAGTACTAGTGACAATGCCAGGTGTCTTTGAAAAATCCTAATGAACAAGTAGAATCAAAATTAGAACCAACTCAAGGGTAACAGACACTGTGAATGTACTATAAGGTACTGCATTCACAACAGATTTGTGAGAAGTGGATGGGTCCTAATACTCTCAGCAAGTAGGACTAGTAGGAATGGTAACTGCACGTTCTTTTTTCCAGGATGGATATTCTTTTCATGAAGTTTCACTTTGAGGCACATTAAGCTGCACCACGGCTGCTTTATCATAAACTCTGATTGGAGCAGTGGAAGTCTGCATGAAAAGAGTGGAAACAGACTTGGCTACCTACAGCAAGGTAGAAAAAAGGAATCCTCCAAAGTATTCATAGCATAATGTATGCATTACATGAGAAACCCTGTATAGGCCACGTATGACTGGGGAAAAGAAGAATTCATCAGAAATTTTGAGTCTGAGCCAAGTACAAGGGAAGATTAACAGAAATCTGGTTTTTAGAGATGCACTTAGTACAACCTGGCAGCAATTGGCAATCCAATTATAATCAACACAAGCACAATCACAAGGCAACGTTATGACTTAGCTAGGGCTACAAGAAGCATATCTTACTTCAAAGCGACCCATCCAAGGGTAATTGTTACAGTAATATTAACAGTGTATTTAAAAAATCCTCGTTTATTTTAGTCTTTAAAAGATGAGACCGTAGGCAATATCCTATGAACAGAAATGGGTTCAAGAGAGAGATTGTAGGTTCCTGATGCAATGACAGAAGGACTGGGGATATTATTTTTATCCAGACTCTCATTCTGATTTTCCATTTTACAAAGCTGCTGAAAGAATCAAGTTCCAGTTCTGAAGTCTTGCATCACCAAAATTCCCGCTTTTGGCAGAAGGATTTTTAACAAATTACAAACACATGACTCAGGCCAAAACAGACTAAGTAGTTTTAAAAAGAAAAGTATTCTGTAAAGTAATTATTATAGAAATCGTCCTTCACTATTTTTCTGATTACCTAGAATACTGTGCTATTATGCAAAAAAAAAAAAAAGTCCATCCAGATATTTGGCAGAGCAGCATATAAATCCACAAAGTTTGGGAGAACATAATTTCTACACATTAAAGTGGTTTCATTAAGTGGCCTCAGCTGCTAGGCAGGTAGTCAGACTAACACAACAGCCTTTCACTGAAAGTTACTAGAGGGATTTCTCAGGATCAAATTAGCTTTTCACCATAAAGGCTTCCTAGTGATTTTTCTTAAGAGCTCAGTTTTCTAAATGCAGTCACATATCACACTGGTACCTGTTTATTTTAGTTGATTTGGCTGGAAGTTTGCTTTAGGATCTTACTGGAACTGTATTCATTGTAGGCTTTCAGTTGTGTTCCTGTGCTATATATACAGCCCCACATTCTGATTTCTCTCATCCACTTTCTTCCTCCTCAGTTTCCACTGTTTGCTTGATGAAGCCACTCCTTGCAGCTGAACTGAAGTTAGGGTGGACATGCAAACTTTGCGTATAATTGGGTGTGTAGTTTTGCTCACAAAATAGAAAACTACTCATCACCTCTCACAGGATGCTCACAAAGGAAGCATCTACTATAGGAAACTTTAAATAATGAAGTTATTCCCATCAAGAATGGAAAGATCATTACTTTGACAACAGGAAGAACTGTAGACATCCAAAGACACTGATGGTACAGCATTCATAGGGTGACTCTCAGTTACTCTCATGGCATCTATTGCTGTAATATATTATCATCTCAAAAATCTGCAATAGTTGTCTTTACAACATTCCTCTGAGGTTAAGATGTCCTACTGAACCTCATCTTATAGTGAGGGAATTCACTTTCAGAGAAGTGGCTTTCTGCAGCCAGTCGGGAAGCTGTAACATCACAGACCTATGTCTCGGTTAGAAAGTTTATCTTTCATGTAGTATGGCAGTACCCCAAACATGGAGCCATTCACCTCGTTTAGTTACTGATGACAAGGAGCATAAAACAAGAATTACAATGGGAACATGAACAGGACTTGGACTTTAACCCAGTCTTAGTTTGACTGTGAGGACACAGAGCAAAATGAGATTAACGATTCTCCTTAGTTTCCAACCTTGCAAAAGCAAGGTACCAAAGACTGAATACACTGAAAGGTTTCTGTGAAATAAAGAGTAAACAGAGCTGTGAAGGTGTTTACGGCTTAAATAAAATTACAAATTCAGTGAAATACTTCAGCCTCTTCAGCCTGTGGGTGTCAGCTTTCAAGGACTTTCAAGCTATTTTTGCATCTCTGTAATGTGCCCCATTATGGGACAACCCAAAGTAGCACAAACTATTTCATTTCTTTTTCCTCAAAGAAAAGAGGCATGAAGAAACCATCTAGGGTACAGAGTGAGCAGGCTGCAGCAATTTTCTCAGACCATTGCACTACTCCAACATTTAATCACCTCTGAAGATGCGCTAGCTGCCTTTCAAAATTACTTTCTCTGGTATTCTAGTCAGACCCTTACAGACAGGAATAGAAAAACAGAGTCTGTATTAAAAACATATAAGGAGCCTTACTTTCTCTCTCCCTCTGTGAGAAAAGGACGTGAAGGTTGCTGATCTGAATCCCAGTACATATGGACTGGACACAAATCAGATACGGCAGGCAAGAAAATGGTATGTGATTGAACCAGTTCATTGCTCTCTTAACCTTGATTAATGATTAATTTTGCACTAATTGCAGACTGCATGAATAAAACTCATCATTTGTGCTTCAAGTTTGTCAGGTTCAAACCTCAATTCTAGCCAAATTGTACCTTCATCTTTGTATTCAGCAGTTATAAAGTCTGTTGCTTGAAACCCAAACCCAACAGACAGCATTCCTGTGGGGAATGTTTCCTGCGTTTGCAGAACACCTTACCTATCCAAGGGCAATGTAACTGCAAAATGCCATGTGGATGGAACAAATCTGAAACAGAAATGGGCCATACCAGATAACAATACGCCAGCAATTAAGAAGCATTAGAATATACCAGCTGCCCAGTCATTATCAGATTTTCCCGTTAGTCTGAGAATAGTGAATTTCAATAAAGCATAGAAAAGAAGGCTCGGGGGAGACCTTATCACTCTCTACAAGTCTCTCTACTCTTCTCCCAAGTAACAAGCAAAAGGACGAGAGGAAAAGGCCTCCAGTTCCACCAGGGAAGGTTTAGGTTGGACATTAGAAAAAAATCTCTTTACAGAAAGGGTTGTCAAGCCCTGGCACAAACTGCCCACAGAAGTGGTTGAGTCACCACCCTGGAGGTATTTAAAAGACATATAGATGTGGTGTTGAGGGATGTGGCTTAGTAGTGACCTGGCAGTGCTAGGTTAATGCTTGTACTTCATGATCTGAAAGGTCTCTTCCAATTCTGTGAAAAGGCAACAACAAGCCCTTTTGTGACAAAAGGACTAGGTTTGAAGACACTGCAGAAAGTCATATATTACAGATTAATTTGGAAAACAACTGTGTAGTGGCTGCAGATGTGTATAACATTTGTTAAAGCTGACATATTGAATTGAGTTACATAAATCTGTATTTCTAATACTGAATTCTAAGTAATATGTTATTTTGTTTAAAAAATTACTTCATTACATGTTATTATTACAGTGATGATGAATTCACTTTCATATCCATATCATGAAAGAAATGCAATTTACCTAGTGTTTACAAGTTAATTTTGCTGTGTTTTCTAGCTATAGATTAATTACTCTTTCATCAAAGTTAGACAATATTTTTTGTGATAAAGAGCACTTCATTACAAGACACAAAAGGAAGTAAACATGCAAGATACAAGTTTAGTTTGTAATTCAAAGTATACCAGTGAGTAGAATACCAATTTAGGTTATTTTCAAGGTGAGATCATTATGTATCCCCAGCAATTCAATCAAGATAAAATTTGATTTATACATTACATTACTTTCCTGTTTTCAAAGATGATGAAGTTCCTGCATGTTACAGAAAGCTTCTCAAGTTTGTGTCACAAACCTTCTGATAAAAGGACTAGAGCTCAACAGTAAGCTCTAATTGTAAACATAAATAAGTAGTTTCTGTAATATTTGACCTTATGGTACCCTTAGTAATGATGTCTACACTGCCAATAAATGAAGCTGAAGTGACCCTGTAAAGACAAAGACAACAGCACAGTATGATCAGGAAAATGTGTGACCACCTCACTCAACCTGAAAGCCAATAACAAAGCGAGCTGCAGTGCGTCAAGGCTTTTTCCAAAGGACTAACTGCAGCACTCTATTTGAACTCCCTCATATAGAGAGAACTATTTGAGAACTAACAGGTAGAAATGGTCAAACTAACTGGTAAAAATGGTCAAACTACCTGGTAAATATGTCAAGATATTTATTCAGCAGTCATAACATTGATAAGGCTTAAATTCAGTAAGTAGAAATGGAAATCTAATTGGATTACCACTCAACGCATGAAGAATAGGCACAGAATTCAAGCTTTTGAATCTGTCTCCTGAGATGAACTTAAGATTGATTAGTTTCCACAGCAAAGCCAGTGTAAAAAAAGATTAAAAATTTCAGTGGAGAGGTAGGTAGCAGGGACAAATCCTGAGTAAAAACCGGCATTTAATCTTCTTTTTAAATAGAATTTGCTTACTTATTAAATAAAAATTGCTTGCTTACTTTGCTTGTATCGTTGCATTACAGAGCAATGAATAAATCAAAGTTGTCTCTTACACTACCTTTGTTTGTCTACACCTTAATCCTTTAAACTCAGCCTGCCAGATGTCACATATTCTTTAAGCTCAAAAAACTACTGTTTGGGGTTTTTTTTGACTTTACAGGTGATCAGAATGTATATATCACATGACTGTAGAGCCACACAATATATCTTTAAATCTGGAACCAAAAGCAGGACCCTGGCAAAGCCTTGGCTTAAACAATGCCCCAGTAATTAACAAGAGAAAAAGACAGAACCTGCATGAGGAATAGTAAACAGATGGGCTTCTGAAAGGAACTTTCACAAACATTTTCAATCAGTTATCAGAGAGGGTTCATCTCAAAGCATCTATTCTGGGACCATTCCTTTTTCCATTACATAGTAAAGAACATCTCACAAGCATTGGTACTTCTGGAGCAGCAGAGCATGTGGATGGCAGATGTAAGATTTGCCATCACTGGATACTGTGCTGCTGTTTTACTATTTACATGCTTAGAAATTCAGTGCACTCACATTCCCCTGGCCAATTTGTTTGAGTTTATTAATTTTCTCCATTAATATTTTCTACTTGTTTTAATGACAGAAAACCATCCTTGAGCCCAGAGGTAAAAGTCAATCAAAATCTTAAAATGTCAGAGCTCTGATGAAGGCCTGGTTCTTTAGCAACTACTGAAAAACTAAGAGGTTGCAGCAGCAGTTTGAAATAGCCCTTGTCAATGCTTGATAATTTATTTTGTTATCAAACCCATAAATCATGGGCAACCTGCATTTCTAGTGTCGTTCGAGGACAGATTGTAAAGTTCTAAGGCTGTTTTAAGGAAAAGACAAAGAAAATACACTGCATTAATAAAGAAGTAAAAGAAAAATCTTTCTAGTTTAAAATTAGGTTCTGCAGCTAAAGTTCATTTCCATTTCACACATCTTCCTTTACATTTTCCCACTATAATGAAAATGAATCTACTTTGTTCACATCAAACATGAACAGACCGAGACTAGAAACAGCATGTCTTGGTTTATCACTCCATATTCTTTCAACTCTTTTCTTAGTTACCACAGCCCAGCTCCTGTGAAACTGGTGAATTTCTATCCTTGATACGTGAAGGACGATGGATCATTTTGATACATCTTTACAGGCTCTGTGACATAATAAGATGTGAGCCAGCAGAGGCGCAAGCATGGGATTGACAAATGCAAGAACACATGAATCTTCAAGAATAACGGAAACTTCAAAGCTCTTTGGGGGAATTAATACTTTTCAGTTTTGGTCCCTATAAAAATTCTCAGTGTTCTGCTGTTTTCTCAATTCACCCAGCTTCTCCCTGGGTATAAACCATTGACTTCATTTACACGTCATCAAGATAACTGCACATTCAATTAGCCATAGAGTTCTGCATGTAACAACTTGCATATTTGTAATGTGCCAGTTTGCAGGAAGCCAGGAAACCTCCCCCAAGGTCACAGACATCAGCAGGGGAACCTTCTCATGGTGGATGGCTCCCCTGCCATTGTTCACCAATTCAGGTGAATACAGACAGCCTTCCCTTTTAGGAGCACATTGGAATTAAAAACAATATGTTGAGGTTCCCAGGACCCAACAGCAATTTTAAAGAAACAGAAGAAAGCCTAATTATGTCACCTAGTTTACATTAGTAGTCTTACAGCATCAGGAATGGCAAAAACCTGTCAAAACCTCAAGTTTTTCTAGTCACAAAACAAGACTTTCCTTCTGTCTTTGAGAACTTTGAATTCTGCTTTCCATGGACTTTACAACTAAACCAAAACTAGAGGAGGAACAGGTTCAAGTGTTCTCATTCTTAGACCATGTATAATTTTTTTAAATGTGAAAATTAGACCCACAATCCATCCAAATTTTCATCGATTTTCAGAAATCGATCTTCTTATTCTGAAATAAGATTTGTTTGTAATGAAAACCAGATAAAGCTATGAAATAACTCTGCTTTTTCAGTCTTTTCAGATAGAGAGGCTTAGATGATTTTCATGGTACATAATGCCATAAAGAAAGAATCACAATAGAGCAAAGCTTTCTAGCTTTTTTATTTGTTTGCTTCTCCCTAAGAACATGGATACAGTTCCCTTGGCAAAAGACAGGAAAGCCCCAGTTCAGGCAGAATTCAAGTAGGAATATACAAGCTCTGGAAACTGAATCTCTTGCTAAGAGCCACCATAAGCATAATGTAACTGCCCATTCTTATTTTTCTCTTTAAGCAAGCATAGAAATCAACTCTCAGGACCAAATGTTCAGTACTGCCAGTCAACAATTCTCAACCTCACCACAGGTACACTAGCTACCCCAGCTGATGGTATCACTCCACACCTTAGAAAACATGGAGGCTGAGAAACACTCAACCTAAGCATTAAAAAAGAGAGAAACTAACATAGTTGCCTCTAAGCTTGCTAAATCGTTTGGCACACTTGCAGTCCTTTGAATTCAGACTTTTCAATTGAAAAGAAACCTAGTGGATTACTATTAATTACTGTAAGAGTGCGAGTGGTATGCTACCTGTAAAAGCAAAACATTCTTGTGCTAAAGAAAAATACTGTTGCAATGAGATCACCTTGAAGAATTTCTAGAAAAATTACTAATTTTTCCTCTGAGCTAAAGCAGGATTCATGGGGTATCAAAGTTGCACACAGACCAGGACAGCAACTGTAGGAAATAACAAGTGGTGTAATTGAAACAGAAGCAAAACTTTGCTAAGATGACAGGTCTGAGCTAACTTCACAGCCATGCCCACTATACGCTCAAAACAAGATTTAATAGACAAATGAAATATATCAGGGAAAATACCTTTCTGATATCAAAGACATATGTTCCCTTCTCTTTCTAATTTTTTTTTTATTCTCCTAAAAATGAGGTAACATGAACCAAACACCTTGCTTTAGAAGGAAAGACAATATGTAGCTATCACATTGTTTCTAGCTATGTTCATCACTAAAGGCTGATTAGAATTTCTTCAGAAGAAAACTGACAGTGCAGGCAGAACCCACACCAAAAAATCTCAAAATAGAACTAAGTTTAGGTGGCATTTACAAGAAAAGGAGGCTGAAGACAATGGAAAAATAAATGAAAATGATGAGTGGTCTGCAGACTTAGCTCAGAGGAATTCAGGGAACAGCACAAGAGGATACTGTTGAAAATAAGAAACAGTAAGTCTATGCAGGAAGATCACTGGAAATACATTAGAAGCATAAGATAGTAGAAACAACTGGAAGACCTATGTCCTTATATTTTCATGCATGCAGCCTCAGCGAAGGAAGTGTATTCACTGAAATTTCTTGCACAAGAAACACATTTCTGATAAAAACCCTGCAAACAGAAGGGAAGGCATTTGACCTATAGTAAGAAATGCAAACACTAAACTTATACATTCCTTAAATATTAGTCTTCCCACATGATAAAGGAAAATGATGGGTGTTCACAAGTTACTTGTTCTTTAGTCAGAGGAATATCTCAGAGCTAATATCCCATTATAAAAACAATCTGCCCAAACCCTTCCTTCTTAAGTCAAACTACTTCATTGTTAGAATTACAGTAAAAACAAACTACAAAATAATAAAATTAGTCTGATTGGGAGACTGCCACTCTTCTTCTGCCACCTTCCAGCTGAAATCAATGATATGAACCTGAGGGGACTGTGAGCACTGCTGTGAAAGTCTCTCAGCTACAGAAATTATTCTTCCTTCTGTCTGAAAGCCATCTGTGAGAACGTGATGCAAAGACTAGAAACAAGCAGACTGCTACACTGTCTTCCTCGTAAGAAATGTATCATGCTGCCTCCTAGCGCCTGTGGCTATTTCCAGGCTAAATTGATTCATGAGCAGGTTCAGAACTACGTCTGCAGCGTCCCATCATACAGCGCCGCCCCTGTTCCAGACTAGCAATGCACAAGCCAGTTCTAGTCCTACAGCCATAACCTCTGTGATGGTACTACCCTGCTGCTCAGGCTAATGAATCACGGGCAAAGCTCTCCACTCCCCATACTCACCTGAGCAATGCACATGCTCCAGCTTAACTTCATCAGATTGAGCTGATCCGTACCATACACACAGTCTAACTGAGGAGGTCTTGCCAGCACAACAGCATTACTACTTTCCCTCTTTGATATACCTGAGCATCACATTGGCCATTTTCACTGCCATATCACTGCTGAAACACAATTATCTTGCAGCTGGTTAGTATACTCATGCGTTGCTTCTTGTCAGTCAGTACACGCTGATGAAGCTGCAGCTGATAGCAGAAATTCTTGCAATTAGTCCCTAACTGCATGACCTTGCAATTTATTGCTGTATTTCATCCTGATTCTATTAGATCACTTCAAATTCACGTAGCCAGTTCCACTCCATCTTTGATTCAAAAGATGTTTTCCAGCTTTAAACCTTCAATGAATTCGCCTACTATTTGCAACAGGGTAAAAAGAAAAAAAAAGTGTAAGATTGATGCTTACACTATTCTGGAGTCTCTCTTTCAGACCACTAGTTCTTATCTCATTAAAATTTTCATTATTGCATTGAATTTTTCATCACTTCACTACTTATCTGCTATGCGTCGCCTTTTCCAGCTAAACAGTTTACATGGCACAATACCAAAAACATTTCTGGAGACCTTATAAGATCAATCTACTGTAGTCTCCTTGATTATAAAAGAGTCAAAATGAACAAGATTATCAGTCTCATCTATCACAATCTGTCTTAATTAGCTTGTTGTTGTTCTTCCTTTATTATTTTCCTTTATGGTTTTGCTTACTTTTTGGGTTGGTAAGTTCACAATCCTCCCATACTATTAATTCAGACTTAAGGGTATACAGTTGTCCATAGGTTTTCAGGTTTTGGTTTTTTAATACAGATGTTCTGTTCCGTATTCTCCAATTTTTATATACCACTCCAGTTTTAATAGCCTAAGTACAAGATCCTTGCTAGTAGTATTTTCACATGCCAGTTTCTCCACTGTTAGAGAGTGAAGTGTAAGTATATTGGGTATAACCACTTTAAGGTGTGTTATAAAGTTCTTTCATAAAACGTTTTTCCCCCAAAAACAGTTATAGTACAGTTGTCATTTATGGAAATTGGAGATCTTTTTGGTTAATTGTTGAGATATTGCTTTGTTAGCTGAGAGATCGTTCTTATCTTTGCTGAGTGTGACATTTTGTCTCGCAACAAACATGGTAAGCTTATGGGAAAGGTTTCTGAAGCACGGAAAGAGTTCCATTTTCTCTCACACATATAAAGATATTGATAAATCCTGTGAGACAGAAAAAATGTAGGAAAGCATAGATTTGCTTCATTGACATTGATTTGCTTCAGTAACTCCATCTAGTCGTAGTATACTATGCATTGCAGAGCAAAGGATATAATAAACCTTTTCACCTAAAGCTTGCAGCCATTTTTCTCACATAATTTATTTTCTTATGATATAAAGTCTGTAATTTGCTTGAGAGGCAGAAATCAATTATTCCCTAATTAAGACAATATATGTCCTTTGTTTAACTGGAAGGGATCTAGACTCAAATAGTTGAGTGTTCTTTTTTTGTCACCATTAACAAAAAAGAATTCTTTATGTTTTCAGGAAATAGCATCAGTTATTTCTTCTAGATTTCATTCCTGGAAGAAGACTCTTATCTCAGACCTGGGCAGACTGAGTACCAGGGACAGTTTTACAGCATTGTACTAGACTCGAACTACAGTCTCTAAACATCATAAATATTCCAATTTGCATATCTATGAGTTGCTTTTCTATATGAAGTGCTGCAGAGAGATCCTTGAACATCATGCAAAGGTTAGACTTGCAGATGTCTGCACAAATTTGACCTGGTCTCAGTGTGGGCTGGGAGTTATGCCTTGATATGAAAATTCTGATCTGTGTATGTGCACTGGAAAGCAGGAATACTGTGCCATTTGCACATAAAAGTGCTCATATGCTTTTGAAATTCTGAGTCTTAACTGCTGCTTGTTGGGAATGTATCATTTCTTTCTAAAACTTGTTTCTGCCCCCATGGGATAGTGGACTGGGACTTGAGAATATCTGGTAGACATTATTATTTATAAGGCATAAAAGCAAGGACTCCTCCTTTCCCCAATCTTATAGTTCCCATGATAAATTAGTCTGCAGTTTCCTTATAAAGGGCTCCCAGATGATATAGGGATCAGTATCTTACAAAACTATATAATAATCTTTCACAAATTCTGTTTTGTGCTAAAAAGGGGTGGAAGAAATTCAGCAGATAAGGGAGGGAAAAAAAAATCATCATTCAAAATTCAGAACAGCTAAATAGGTCATTCAAGTCTTATAATAATCTCCAGTATCCAGGAGCAGGTGCTGACATTGGTAGTGAGGAACAGAAATTAAGAATACAGTGTACTGGCGTTTTTTGCAGAGTTTATATCTCATGAATACTGGATTGTCTCCAGCACACATGATGCTCTATGGGGTAACCCTTAAATACATTATCAAGAGTATGAAGGCAAAAACATGTACAAGAATATGCAGAACAGCTCCACAGCCTTAAAATATCAGCATTTTAAGCCACTCACATACAGTGGCTTAAATACTGCTTAGAATCCTTTAAATAGCACTGAAGGTAATGACTAGTCCCCTTGCTGTGGCAACAACCACTACTGTGATCTCAATTTGCCTTAGCCAGTATTGGCTAATGAATCACGGTCACCTCAGCTATCCAGCCAAGGAATTCATTAAAAAGCTCCCTTGCTTGCAATCTGCAGTTGATTTCATTAGCAACTTTGCGCTGCTCATAGAAGTATGGTAGCACGCTCCCTGTGACCTCATCTGAAGCCATAAAAAGGTTGCCTGTAATGGGAGAATGGTTGTGGACATACAAGGGAAATTTCTCAGCTGATTCAAAAAGTACCTACCAAGCCTTATATTTTTTTCTAAAATGTTCAAACCTAAGAGATAGATAACCAAGGCCTGAGGTCCACTTCGTCACCTTTCCTGTACCCTGAGACCTCAGCACAGATCCTAGTGTTCTCGGCCAGCGAGAGATCTGCCTTAAGTATTTTACAAGTCTACCAAAACCACAGCCTATTAAATTACCCATCGAGATTCCACAACTGCAGTGAACACACCAGTTCTCATCTCTTCTTCCAAGACTGCGTCTATGGCACCATCACATCATAGCCCTTCCAGGTTATTTAGGAAAGGAAATATTATATAGCAGAAGGCATTTTCTCTTCCAGTGCCATGCCTACTCAGCTCTCATGTGAAGATTCATGTCTACTACCCATGGAAACTGAGATGTGAAACAAAAACCTCTGCTTAGAGCTACTAAATCATATGTGGCCAGCACTGTTGGTTTTGTAATGTTCACAGTTTTTAACCAGAAATTTTATCAGGTAGACAGATATATTGACAATTTCTGTCAGAAGTATTGTGATGTAAATCCAACAGAAATTAGAATTCAAGAAGAGAAAAATATAACAAACATTTTTCTGAAAATGCCTGTTAATCTTCTGGATGCAATAAAAAATGATAAAATGTTACAGGAAAACAGAATGGGAAATAGTGAACAGCACCAGCAAAATAGGAGGCTGCAAAATTATAACCATTTTAATGCTACTGGAAGTTCCCTAGTTTTTGAGGACTGAAAACAAAAATGGAGCCTAATAAAAAAATCAGACTTTCATTAACAATCTACTTGCAACATTACATTGGAACACAAGGAATACAAGCTGGACTAAATATTATTCTTTTTCAAGGAGAATAGTAAGATGAGTGAGGGACCCTCACAGGACATAGAAAGACCACTTGAAGTTAGGAGGAATGCCCCTCAGCATACAAGCTCTGCAATGCATAGGTGGAAATGAGATGGAGAGGATCACTATATATACTTTTCTGTACATTTTCTTCCCTTATTCCAAACAAGGCACATTAGAAGCAGAAGGATGGCACTCTCAGAGCAATTCAATGCTTAAGACACCTCCAGGAATTATTATGCTCAATGTTCCACAGTTCAGAGAAAGGAGGAGGCATGAAAGAGAAGGCATGTTTTCTTGAACACAGTTCTCCAGGCCTCTCACATACAAGGACAAGCAAAATGGCCTGAAGTAATTAATGTCACTACATTTAAAGACTGCCATATTATCACCACTCTTACAGCAAGATTTCTGAAATGTCTTTTAGCCCAAAGGCTTTATTAGATCTAGAAAGGGCTGAGCACGGCAGGAAGCTGGCCAATAGCCAGGAGGTTCAAAGTGCTGTTCCTCTTCTAAACCCCAGCATTTAGTTTTGCTTGCCGCAATGCTGTAAAATCTGCTTTAGCTGTGAAGGAACTTTCAGCAACGTGAATTTTTACTCAAGAACCACGAGATGGCACCACAACAAGCCTCAAAACCTGCTTAATTATCAGCAACTATGATCTTGCTCATTTATATAATTAATAGAGCGATTGAGTAGGACTGTTTCTTTTTCAGGCAGTACTACAGAGATTACAAGGGGATTTCTGCTCAGTGACTTTTCTATTCCTATAAAGCTGAGCAGCCAGTGTTTAGACTGATCCATTTCAAACAGCCGTTGAATGCTGCGCTGAAACAGACACAACATAAATCAATATTTTAAAAGGTGATCAGTGACCACAGATATCCAATTTCAAGGTAATTTTAATCACTTTTAGGAACCCTCATTTCACAGGCTGGCTCATTCAACTTGTCCTGCATGACACCTGCCCTGTTCCTTCCTCCCACAGCACCATTTATCTCCTTTGCCTGCCCCAGTGACCTGCCCAGCATCCCACACTCCCCCATTCCCACACAGAGCTGCCTACCAACTGGTCCATCACTGCCTGACACCTGCCATGGAGGTAGAAGAAGAGAGTCCCAAGCCCCTAATGAGATAGAGGAAAAAAAATATTTTCTAGGGTCCTTGTCAAGATAAGAGATACTCCGGGATCCTAAAGGAAGCTCTTCTAGTCACTATAATTCACATCTAGACTGTAACAGTGGTTCACCGTCCTGCTTCCTATCCAGAACAATATTTCATGGTTTTCCCTGTGGATTGAAGAGGACATGAAAGGATGATACTATTACATAGCACAAACTGCTTTGTGCATGTCTCTACTCAACCTCCAGTGATCACCAGCATCAAATCCAGAAGCCGTTAACACAATACCTAAAATAACACACCTCCAAATAAGGCTTCTAAACCTGTATTTGTCTGAATAAATATGGTGCCTGTGCATTGCTCCCCAAAATGTGTTCAGCTCTCAGCAGGCAAAAGGTTCCCAATACTGTGAATTAAATGAAAATGATTTTCTGACTGCTATCACATTGATGTGGTTTTTTTTTAAATTCAGTGACATGAGGTGCTCAGATATTTATTTTTCAATATCACTTACTACAGAAAAAAATTCCAAAATTTATAAAATGACCACATGGCAGTGCCACATCAAATCCACTGGAAACATGAACAAAACTGAATTGTTGGTACTGAGAACTGGGAAGCTGGAGTCTGAGATCTGCTACCAGAAAAACAGAGAAATCTTGGAGTCTTGGTCTGGCTAATGCCACAAAAATGTCTGGAGGGATGAGATAGACAACTATTTCTTCCACCAGCAGAGTAACTCTAAACTCTCACTCCGTCACACACATGCCCCAAGCTCTGTCGCTGGCAAAAGGTGCAACAAGGCCATGGTTGTCTTCCCCTCCCTTGAAGTCTGCTTCCCTGCCACAGTTTGCTTTGGTTATGCCTGGGACTCATTCTGTCTAAGAACGGTGGCTTCCCTACAGCATGGTTAATGAGGAGAGAGTATCATAACAACAAAACAGACAGAATGGGAGGGAAAGGGCTGCATCCTTCACAGAACAGTGAACACAGATCCTGCTACCCACCAATTTGGTTGAACAGGGAATAACGCCATACAAAGAAACCAGAAGATAAAAGTTCAGCTCAAGCATGAACCTGCCAAATTTCTACCTACTTTAAAACCAGAGTCTTTATTCTTAAATAATTACTATAAATGTCTGGGTAAATACAACTTCATCAGGAATTTAGCCAACTACAATGCTTGGGTTTTATTTCACCATTCTGCTAACGCAACCTAACAAACAAGATTTGGTTTTCATATTGAGCTATATACTAGGCTGACACCTGTAAAGCTTTTTAAGCTTCAGATCCGTTTCCTCATTAAAGCTTTGCAATACTGATTCCTGCAGTAGTTTCATGAAATTTCTTTGCAAATTTGCAATCTGATGACAATCAAACTCCTACAGCTCACAAAGCAACTCCAACACCCTATATTCAGCACAACAATGGCTCCATGCCCTAGAATATAGATACCATAGGACTGCTGAGAAAAAATCCTTAATAAAAATGTTCAGAATCGCTAAAAGCAGTGAATATTGTAGCTAAAGCTGGTCAGATAAAACATTAAAATCACAGTGAAGGTGGTCATGGCTGTATGCATTCTTTTCAACCTATTTTTCTTAAGCAATTTGACCTAAATATTACTGCACTTGCAAAAAAGAATATAGGTCAGACATCTTCAGCTTAAAACTTTATTTAGCAACCCAGAAGATGGGCTCTTCATCTATTATCCAAGTGTGCTGAATCGTTCTGCATCAACTTTATTGTGTTATCAATGTACACTGTGAGCAAGATTCAAACAAGCCTTACGCTGCTTATCATAGCTGCAGTTTGAAAACAAATAGGAGGGTGAATAAAGCACAGTTCTGACAAATGTACTCCTTGAGAAGAAATGCACATTTATCTCAGAAGTCCTTACTAAAATCCATCATAGACAAATGCTTGCCCAGCTTCTTAGCACAGTTACAGAACATAACACAAATACTGATGAATTTTTGAAGTGTCTGAAACTTTATCTTATTTCTAGGTTTAACAAAATATGAACATGAGAGAGCAGCGAAACAAGCTACCTAGAAAAATAAAGGCAATCAATCCTTACTCAGACTACTAATGGCAGCCTTGTCCTTTGGACTCAAGTCATTCTTTAATATTTGGGTCTTGAAGTATTATTTATGTAAAAGTTAAAAACCAAAATCAAATGTTATTGATAGGATTTGTGTCTCTCTGTTGTAAACACTGACAAAGAAAACCAGAAAGGCTCCTAGCTCAAAAACTGCCAGGTTTGCCACTAAGCAAGTTGTGACAGTGAGGGTAAGTATCTCAGCTCTCTCTCAAGCACTTACCTATAGGAAGTGTATGCAGTACCAAAGCACTCAAATGCAGTCCAACTGGTTTTGTTTTTCAAATGACTACTCAGTTATGTTTATTTGTTTTTCATATAAGTATCTCTTTAGTAACCTTAGATCATTGTTCTCTAAAACAGAAGTCCAAAAAAAGGATACATTTTTTCAAAAATTTACCATTTCTGTAGATAAATAGCAAATGACGGATTTCAAATTTGTTGAAAACTTACTCTACAAAGATGATTTCAATTAAGTTCATTGAAACCTGGTTTTCCTGCCAGCTTTCTCATCTGACTGCTCAGAAGCCTGTCAAGCTGGGTTGCTGAGGACACTGCATTTCCAAGGTTGGGGATCCCAGTGCTTCTAGTCATTGCAGCTGCCTAGGCAGTCCACGTGTACGCTCTGGATTCAACAGACAGCAACTTGATTCAGAAAGACAGTAACCTGAGGCAACTCAACAATGAAAAGGCTTTCCTTCCATGGAGGATTTCAAACTTCTGGGATTTCTTTTTTAGAATGAAATGAAAATTTAATAAACAAACTGGGCATCCTCTCTTGGGTACTTTTGCTTCTGCTACACTGAACTCTTTTCCTAACTCAACAACCCACGAGTCACAAGTAAATCCAGGGGGCTCTCTGGATGCTCACAGTGCTCAGTGGGGGACAGAACACTTAGCATGGTTCCTTCTTTACAGACACAAGGCATCCCTTGAATTAGAGTGAAACAGATCTGGGCATGCCTTTATTCTGTGCAAAACCAGCAAAAACAAACCATAATGAATCATACCTGATGCAGCCTCTCACCTCTATCTCTAGTTAGTTCATGTCCTCATAGAAATATTTCTGCACTTTCATTATCAACAGCCTAATGGCAATCCAATACAGACCCCAAAACTGCTCATAGAACAAAAAGAAAACTCTAGCTGGTTATGTATTAGTGGAATATATGACTTTCAATGTATTGTCCATCAGGTCTCTCCCTTGCTTCGTCAACTCTTTTCTAATATGACTAATCTATTTTAAGTCCATTACGATGCTTTCTTGTTCTTGTCTAAAAACACTATAGTCATACCCAGAAAGCTTAAAATAAAACAGTAGTGCTCCAGGACAGTCACAGGATCAAAACTGCTAGTTATTCACACAGAGAATCTATTCCCAGAAAAAAAAGACTTATTTTTCATTGGAAAAATAAAATACTCAGAAACAAAGTGAGGTGACAAAATGAAGGAATGATAAAGAAAAAAGCATTCCTAACAAACATATAATTTTAAAAATTCATTTAGTCCTGAGCAGAATCGTAACATACATTCCTAACAGATACACTGGAGTTTTCAAATAATCTTATATAAGAAGCCAAGATCACACTGTGGTTTTGCAAGAGCAAACAGCTAAATGTTGTAAGAAACCTGTCACTAAAAAGGGCAAGAAAATACAGCTGGTTTATATAATCACAAATGTGGTATAAAAATAAGCCATAAATGAATTTATATCATGCGGGACAAAAACTACAGGAAAAATAACTGGATGACAACAGCATAATCATCTTTATTGTTCCTTGCACTGTTTATTGAACACTTTTCAGAAGGATTAGTTTCTGCTGCTGTTGACGGCAGGCAGGATTTTCACAAGACTTAGAAAGACCAACAGCTTGTGCAGGTATTTGGAAATACAGGATATATAACCTTTGCTCCAAGTAAGGAAAACCAGTATTTCAAATCCTTTCCAAAATTCTATGCTATTAAATACTTAGTCAGTACATTCCAGCATTTTCTTTATTCTCCTGAGGGTGAAGTATTCTGCTCACACATGGATGGATATATGAATTCTTCATTAATGAGTAACTGTTTTGCTAAGACTAATTACTTTCAACTATCCAGCTATGTGCTCAGCAAGCCCAAGCTAATTCACAATTCTGCATCATCAGTGCTGGGAAATAAAAACAATTATCAGTAAAAATTGTACTGAACAATAGTGACCAACTACCCAATGCAGTTACCACTAAAGCCAATGAGGGTCTCTCCAATCGCTTTAATAAGAACCACAGTAAACTCCAAAGGCATATAGAGGGGTAGTGCAATGACAGAAGTCATCTCCCACCAGTGGTAAGCAACAAAAACAACCACAACAAAAGGGAAAGAGAAGATACCAATTAACTTAATGCAGGTCTGTGCTGCTGTGCTGTGAAATACCAACCCCACACAGGGAGTCCTGAAGTACATATTCAGAAGCAATTTGAAATCTGTGTACTTCAAGGACTGCTGGCATAATTTACAGGTAAGACTTGAATATCAGACAACATGTTTTTTTCCACTAGAAGGTTCAATACATCTTCTGTCAGGACAGAGGCAGATTTAATACTCATGGTGGATGAGTTGCACACATATAACCAAGTTCCATTCCAACTCTTCCATTCCCAATCATAATCTAATTACAGGATTCTGCAGCAACTTGAGCCCTCTCATGGGGCTTGCTAGAGTTTGGATTCTGCACAATGGACCCACTAGTAAGCTAACCCTAGAAGAGCGGAGAAAGGGCATGCAACTGCTTTGCCCCAATCCAAACAGGCCACCTGCAAAGACATTTCAGTTCCGTGAACTGCTCAGGTCGCTCCAGGTGTGAGCAAAGCACATGCAGGTGTCTGAAGCCTTCTGTACAGACATGCCACAATATCTTTTAATGTCCTAGGCTATACACATAAACCACCACAGAATCCAGGAGTATGGCTTCAATAATTCCTCTGACAACCTGGGCAACGCTTAGCATGCAGCCTAGAAGCATATCAACTGCTAAATCTAGGATGGGCAGTACTGCTTAAGAACTAGACAGGTAAAACCACTACTTAACACTTAAAAGTTGCTGTAGCATGTGCAGAGGAATTGTTCTTCCCTCTGACATTATTCCCTAAATTGAAATATAAAACATTTAAAATGGAAAGGATTTCTATTTCTCAGATCGATAGCAAATTCGGTAACATAGAACCTACCTATAATGTTCACATATATGTGAAAATTATAGCTTTCTGGGTAAATAACATTTGTTATTCCCTCCACAACTACCATAACATTTCTTTAATCTAATGGTAATATAAAGTTGAAGGTGTATGATATAGACAGCAAATAAACATTTCCTAGAGGTATGAACTAACAATCTTAGAAAAACATGTACTTACAGAGCATCTTGCCCATCATAAGAATTCCTTCAGTGTATCTAACAAAAGGTGTGGGAACAAAATCAAAGTCAACCAAGCAACAACTCACCAAATTACCCCGCCTCAGATGATAGACTGGTGGTTAGTTGATTTCAATGTGTAATTTCCTATTACCCTAAAAATGCATATTCATATACTCACACAGTGAATTTAGCAGAGCTGATAGCTGGAGAACCAGCCTAGAACTGATGATTACAGAACAAAAAATGACCTTGAAGTCAGTGCGGCATGAAATCTCCTCGTGTAAAAGTTTGTACTGCGTTTACAATGTGGCTTCATGAACTCTTCAGTGAGAGCACTATGTAAAGCATTCCCTGTTAGCCACCCCCCTTATTCCCACTCCCTAGCCAATCCCATCACTTACACTGCTACAGCTATTCCTTTCGTTGTGGAACAAATTGATATGGATTAAGAACAATGCAGTGAAAGATGGCTGGGTTCAGTTTTTTTCCTTTTAATCAGAATGAGTACCCTAATTTGTATTTCCACAAGTGAGGAGACTGAGTGGGCCAGAGCAAGGAACTAGGGGAGGGAAGAAACAGCATGGCAGGGGCTAAACTTGCACTCTCTGCTTGTGAAACTATGGTTTTAGTGAATGGATATGACTTCCTCAAACCATGAAACAGATCATTGCAACTGAGAGAGATTAGATATTTTCTGTATTGTTCTTCACAAATGAATTTTATTTATTTTTATTTAATTTGCATAAAATAGTACTTAGAAAAGGCCTATATACTGTTACACCCTCAGTAGGGATATAACAAATTGTAATCAGCTTTTGTCTGGCATCTGTGGAAGTAGTGATTTACAGCAAGAGAGAATCTTCTCTGAGAATACAGACTGTGTGGACACTAAATGACACAAGAGACCATTATCAAAAGATCACGGGGTTTATGTTAGCAAAGAGGAAGATACCTGCTTTCTTGACTTCTTTGTATATTTAATTGAGCTGTGTTCTCAGTCAAACAAAGTTATTACAGGAGATGTCCAGGGAAAATTTGCAGATCACTTTCTAACTTTGGTGTGATAGGCAATTCATTAACAAATTAAGGTATTGCAAACTGGATGGAAACTGGAACAGATGGCCAGTCTGCAGGACCACAGGAAGGTATGAGACACTTAAAGGGCTCATTTGTAAAAGCTATTTTGAAAAGTATCCCATCTGCAGGACAACTAGTAAGCCGGTGAGAATTTCTTTTCATGATAAAATGCTTTTAACTGTATGTCCTTGCCTAGTTTTCTTTTGTGGATGGATTTCTGTAAAAGTCAGACTGACCATAATAGAACAGTCATAACAAAGCCAGACTGGCTGTTCTGGGCAGATAATAGTAAATACAGTGCTACTGTGAGTCATTTTCCCCAGAAGTGATATGTGAAGCTCAGCAAAGTTATTTCTCTGTCATTGTTCTGGTGAAGAGGCACATATCTGTAACTTGTGATCACAAGAAAAGGGCAGTGAGAGAGGAACACTATTCATAGAATCTTTTATTATCATGACAAATGAGGGAATGCATTCCAGTTGAGTTTGCATGGTTACCTGTTAAAAACACTAGCATTTAACCTGTAACATGACAATACTTGATCTGAGATCACTGATACAAAACGCAGATCTGGAGCCTCATTATGACATCTTTAGAGTCCCTTTCCACAATACAGACGTCCCCTACGTAAGTTAAAAAAAAATGTGACCATGCAATGACAAGAATCAAGACTGTATATACTGGGATAGAAATCTGAATTTTAAAACCACAGTGGTATTTTAAATAGTAAAGAAAAGTGGAGTTACTCAGGGTTTAACAAAACTAGCACTTTCTTTGACCATAGATAATAAAGAAGCACATATGCAGCTCACTGGGCAAGACCTAATTCAGAGAAAAGCAATTAATATTGATAACCTGAAAAAGTCAGGAACTTGTTCATGAGCCAAGAAACACTCTAGCAACATCTCCACTATGAATTACCAGAGATCCTGCTTGCACCCCAAGCCTATCAGTTTGAGAGCTGACATAAAACACAGGTAAAACATCCGAACTTTTCTGAAAACAGGCTTCTCAGCCTTTTTTCAAATTGCAAAATGGCTCAGCTATTTCTAAATGCCACTGAATCAAGTCCACTGAAACTTCTAAAAAGACACTGTGACAGTAACCTTCACCATCACTTCCTGAGTGTGTTTTGCTTTTCTTTTTTCCACTTCACAAGGCTTGATCTCACTGTCTGGCTGAGCATTAATCCGCTACCACCAGGTACCAAACTAATGCTGCATTAATACACTGCAAATCCTCGAGGTATACGTTACACACAATTTAGTATAAAAGGTAAGCATAGGGTTTTCTTTTCACTACAGCTACCGCCAGGAAGGCAAGTAGAATACAGGTAAGTTTTCATCAGATCCTGATCTAGAAATATTTTTTCAAATTGCAAATGCTGTATGCTATTAATTGCTTCTGAAATATAGATCATCCTTTGCTCTTTCTCTCCCTTGCTTCTTTTTCTTTCTCCTTAAAGACAGGACATATTCTCTACAGAAATATAAGACAGAAATATTTCATTGAAAGTGCTATGGTACTCTGCTATTATTACTCTGCAAAGATTGCTGACATGCCTTTCAGTCATTCAGGAAAATCAAACTCCTTTAACAATAAATATACAGACATCTATTTAATGGCTTTATCCTACATTTTCACTGATGTTTCTGAAAGATTGCTATTATAGAACCACTTGAGGATAATGCAAAGACTCAATTTCTCCCTGTTTCTATAAATATTTCCTGTTGAAAATAACTGTACATATTTCTCCAGTATAGAGTTCGTTTGTGGTTTGGTTTTTTTTTTTTTTTTGCTTTATACATAGGATGAAGACAGTTAATTGTTACGTGCTGTTATTTTGCTGGAAAGCAATTTGTTGCAATAGCTGTCAGCTCACCAATATTACTATAGCAGTGGAAAGAGAAGAATGTGAATTCTGTATTACAGTGAATGCCACATGGTGCTCAGGATACTGCTTCACAAGGGTGAGAATCTTGCGTTTAATTTCAGCCACCAGAATTAAATATTCCAAGTGAAGTATGAATAACACATTTCTCCAGTCTATAACAAACTCAAAAGCAGGATGAGGCTTGTTAAAGAACAGGTTGTGTAACTGCTGTGATATTTGCCAGGAAAGTAGATACACAGCCAATCTGAGCCACAAAGGGAAGGGTGAGAAGATGCTAGTAAAATTCACATCTTTAACTGGCTGCATGCATTCTGCTTATATTGTATAACTAGAGTTGGAAGCATTACAATCTGCCTTGTGTTCAATTTGTGTTTTCAAATGGATACAATATAAAGCAGCCATTGCTATGTAGACTCCTCTACTTTTCCAAATAATTTGAAGACTCACCCAATTGACCTGCAGGAGTGGTGATGGTACAACACAAATTTGCCATATTGGACCTCCTGAAAGGAGAAATCTAAGGATCTAGATGAAATTAGAAGAGTCTGACCTAAATCCTTTTGCTCTCAGTGAGAGTTTCCCACCAGTTTAATTAATATTCACATCAGGTGCCTTATTTTACAAAAATTTGGAATTCTACCCCATAACAAGTTTCCTTCTTGCAATTTTCAGGATCCAGTATATAAATATCCACCAGTATCATCTGTTCAGCAAACATGTACCTTCAAGGAGGTTGTGTACGAAACAGTGAAGATCCCTGGCTGTGGTGACCATCCCGAATCTTTTTATTCATACCCGGTAGCTACAGAGTGCCACTGTGAGACCTGCGACACAGACAGCACTGACTGCACTGTGAGGGGACTGGGGCCATCCTACTGTTCCTTCAGTCAGAATAGAAGTAACCAATGAAGTGTGGATGGCAGTTTGGCTTTAAATGTTCGCTTCTGGAAAAAGGTACTGGTTTGGCTTGAGTGGAAGATAATAGGCAAGGCTATTTAGAAACTGCCAAGATTAAAACAAAGATTTTTAAGGCCAAAATGTAGAGCTGAGTAAACTTCTTTTCAGGCCTTCCCTATTTAACCCCTCAGTTTCCTTAAAATCATTTGCATAGGTCTATAGGATGCTGCTTCCAATTCCTTCTGCCCTTGCCTCCTCTTCTCTATTACACCTTCATTCTTTATATTCCTGTATTTCCACTGCCTAGTTCAGTTCGCTCGTTCTATGCTTCCTATGCTTTCAAAAAGTTACCAAATTCCAAGACTTTATTATCCCCTGCTTTCCATCCCTCCTCAGAATGCACTTATTTTAAAAAGCCTTGTAGCATTGATTTTCTTACAATCAGCATCTGTGCCCCCACTTTCTATTAGTTGAACTGTAAACCTCTCTCAGCTGAGATCCTGACTTTTTTCTGGCAAAATATTTCATATAGTCATTATGCTCTGCAGATAATAACAGCATGTTTATTTAAGAGCCAAAATCTATGCTGAAATGTTGAATGTCACCTGAACTCTTGTGCTTTCTCAGTAAGGCTTGTTAGCTCAGGCTCAGCGCCACAATAACACAAATACCATGAACTTGAGTTCATACCTGGCTAACTGGAAAAAAGAATCATCAGCTATCTACTTTCATCTGAGTAAACACATCCTAAATCAGTTAGGCCATTCTGAAACGCTGGGTTTCCTCTCATTATGCAACAGAACATAATAATGAGAACTGTTTAAACACTATGTAACATAAGGAGTCACACAAATTACTTAGGGATGAATCCAGAGGCACCTGATCCCAGTAGCACAAACATGGCATGATTACATGCCTTGAGAGTAGTTCACAGTAGTCCCTTCTGAGAATGGAAGTTCATAGAGCCCTGCAGCAACCTACTTCTGTGATGGCCAATATGAAGTTGGGATGGTCTGGAAGCAAGCTGGAGGACTGACTGAATCAGAATGGAAAATTATCTCACAATATTGGGAAAATTATCTGAAACCTACAGAATGAGATCCTTTCAGGCAAATTAAAAGATACTGCTCTTCATCAGAAGCAATCACATGCACACAGAATGCAGAGCAACTGGTTCAGCAACTGTTCAGCACCAAAGACTTGGAGGTTATACAAGCTACGTATGAGTCAACAGTATCACAGCACTGTGGAAAAGTGGGAATGTAAGGAGTAGAGCCTAAAAGACACCACCTCTTCCACTACTCAGTTCAACATGATAAGGGCCTCAGCCAAGTTGTCACTGCCAGCTTTGGACACAGAACTTCAAGGCACTGAAAAACTGGAGAAGATCCACAGAAGAGTAGTAAGACTGAAGAGAGGCCTAAAAACATCTTGGGAGAAAAAGATGTAAATAGATGTGGTCATTTTGCTTATGGGTGGTAACATTGGGGGGGGGGGGGCAGCACGCAGAATTAGTGGAACCTTTTACATGCTTGAAGACTGTTACAAAGAAAAAAGGAACAGTCAGTTCTCCATGTTCATAGTGAACAGAACAACTAATGAAAGATTCAGAGTAGTCACTGGCAAATCTTACGAAAAGTACAGACAGCTAGACACTGAAACAAATTGTCAGGGGGGTGGGGAAGGAAGGGAGTGGGGTCTGTGGAGTAGTGACCACTGCAGGTCTTCAAGAACACAGTGAACTTGTTAGGAATGACAGAGATAAAAGTTAATTGTCCATGAGGCAAAGGAATGAAGTAGCCAACCTCTTGAGGTCGCCTGGCATGTCTGCTTTTGAGATCTTTAAGACATGCTTATTTAAAGGGAATTTGGCAGATACTCTGGATCTCTCTGATAACAGGTATTTTAACTTATTTCATTTTTAGCTTTTTTACTGAAAGACAATGGTTCTCTTAGTTCTAAGAGTAATATGCACAGACACTTTCTTTAGTGAAGTTTTAAAAGTGGTAAAGTTTTAAATGTGTTGACTTCAGTTAAAATTAAGCATATTATTTATATCAGGAATTATTCCATTGTGGATGAAAGAATTTTGAGTTAGAATTGCAAAACAGAGTAGCTTGTATGGAAAAATATGAGTTTTCAAAATTGACCTGTAAACACTGGTATTGTATGTTGTGCATTTTGGAATAATAAAAATAACTTTGTTGCACTTTTGTTATGTATGTCTTAATAAGCCAATTAAAAAACTTAAGAGTCCACCTGCCCACTTCACTATGCTTTAAATCATACACTTTCTACCACCCTCATAATTTTTTTCATGTAACTAATACACTCACCTCAGCCATATTTACGTTATATGGCCAAATCATATCAAATAAAAGACTGGTATATTTTAGCCTGATTCAGAACTGTGGATGAGAATAAAGATTATCACTCATATCTTATTTAAACTATAGGGATTAGAACCTATCCAGAGGTCTGTCCACATCTCTGTCACAAATTAGGTTGCCTGTGAAAACAAAACTCATACAGCACTCATTTCATCCATCAGACAAACATACCCCTCATTTTTTGCAAATGTTTCTATTCAGATCCTCGAATCTAAAGCTGTAACTAATGCAGTCAAAAGAGTATTGAGGTTAATATCAGAATGGTAGCAAAAAAATCCTAATCATACATCACTGCAAGCTTCCACACTCTCCCTATCTCTCGCACATCTCCGGTACCAATGCTGAGGTAAATACCAACTTCTAGAGACTCAAAGATGCAGAGAAAAAAAGGTGCCCTCCATATAAGCACTAACCATTGTCAAGCAAATTATAGCTTTTGGGAACACTTTGAACACTTTCTCAACCCCTGTCCAGTACCTAGATGTGAGTTCTACCTGAATCTCTTCTACTAAGCTGGTTTTTTGAAAAAAATGGGTATGTCATGGACCAAAAGCTTTTGGTTTTTCAAAATACCAATGGAGAACAGCGAACAAATAATTTATTGATTTTATCTTCTTTTGCTAATTGTAAGTGATCACAAAAAAGGTCCAGGAAACTTGTAAATCCCACATAAAGTCTTGCTGTTGATAACAGTGAGCTTTGAATGTATGCCTCCATTTATAGGGCACCAGCATTGGTATTCCACTCTGAAGTAAAAACCATTCCAAACCATGTCAACAATTACTTGCTCTACAGACTGATGGCAAACACTTCGCTGTCAGTAGTTTCACTGACAGAAGTTCAGAAATTCTTACAGAAGGCTGGCCTGACTTGAAAATATCTGGGATTACCTTTGATAGTTTTTAAGACAGACTTTGACTTTATCTTCTCAAAGTTCACTTTCCATTCAATGCCTACTAATGATTTCATTAAACTTACTTTTACATCAACATTTTTCCATAATTTTAGTGAAGGCACATGCAAGCCACAAATATCAGTGTAGTCCAAGGTCCACATCTGCTTTGAATTATTATTTAAGAAAAATATTTAAGAAATAATTTGTATGGTCTTTGCCTAGCTCTGTCATGATAAACAAATGGGAACTCTGTCAAAAGGTGAAAGTCTTAGTATGACATGCTACTCTAAATACTAAACTGATGGGTAAAGTTTTAGAAACACTCCTCATAGAGTCAGAAATAGATTTTCAGAAATTCTTACCATGTGCCTAACCCTTCCCATTGAAATCACTAGGTAAAATGCTTTTCAACTTGAATAGATCTATTCTCTCAATAGTGAACTTTCCAAAACCTGCATATTAATTCTATTTTTAAAGGCAGGCTCTGCAAAAAGACTTTACAATATGTCAGACTTGAGCCACCAGCCTACAGAAACTAACTTCGGAGGTAGTCAAAACTAAAATGGACTAAACTGTGTATTTATTTACTCCCAATTAAGTAAAACTGTCTCTTTTCTTGCATCACCCTGAAAACAGCAAGCCTATAAAACTATAATTTATAACCCCCTGGTGAAGGCATACAGCACAGAGGCAATACATAGTGTTGAACTGTCCCTTAAAGACCTTTGAGAGGGACACTTAATGCAGGACTCACTGTGTCATATTAATTAAGTCTTTCAAATACCCAGATGTATAGATAAACTGCATGAAGATTGCTCATATCTGCCACCACATCTGTGGGTGAATTAATACTTTCTATCATTTATTATGCAGACAGTTTGACCTTGATCTTATGAGTGTCTGTGCCAGCTGTACTTGAAGCTCTCCAGACATCAAGATGGGAACATGAAGTGCAGCAGCAGTATCCACAGTCCTACTAATTGAAATCACCACTTAATCCCAGCTGCCTTTCTAGGTAGAAAATACACACTGATTTTAGAGACAGGCAAAGAAATACATGTTGCTCACCTTGAAGCCATTAATAAAGCATCAGCATATTCTATCACCCCACTGTTGTCAGTGCTTAGCTGTTATTACCTGCCTAAGTTCTGTAAATCATTCCTCATAACTTAAAACAGCTTTACACTTGCCTTTGTAATTTTGTCATATAACTGGGCTCACAATATATTTTACCATAAGCAAGAAATATAAATGTCCACTCCTATTAACCCAACTGATAAGTACTTTTTAGTCATCCACAAATCCTCAGACAAATCTAGCCTGAGACAGAGGTAATTACAAATAATAGGCTGAAAACAGGAATGTCAGGACTCTGGCTTGTACATGTCAACTTGAGGCTGCACTTACCTTGGGCTATTTGAATGGGAAGGGGAAAGACAGCTGAGCATGGTGTTAATATGCTATACTCCTCCTTCACCCTCCCACCTCAGCACGTGTATTTTGCTTTGTCAGTATGCCACATTTACTCACAGACTCCATTTTCATTTAAAAAGTACAACTAGCATCTTAGTTGAAACTACAAAAAAAAAAAAAAACCCTATGAAAAAAAGAGCTAAGCAGCTAACCTGAAAAATTCATTTGGAGATGGCAGCCCTGAGATTAGTGGCCCCCCTCCACTTGGGCAGTGGGATCTATAAAATTTTTCTGTGTATCTCATGTTTCTCTTCCATTTGTGTTATTAACCTTATTAGCTATCAAAGCCTTGGTCTTTCAGCATGACTTACACTGATAGACACTACAGCAGCTCACAAGGCTGCAGCCTCTGGGAAGAAAACAAGACAGGAGCAGGGTTAGAGAAAGGACATACTTTCAAGAAATCAAATGTCAGTGTTTCATTATGTGTGGGTGGGGGAGAGAATTAACTAGCTATGTTTCACAGTCATTAACCATTAGTTTTCTTTCATGTAGCAACTCTTAGAAGAGAGAGGTAAAGTCTTACTTCACACTGATGACCTCAATTCACTGAAAAAGTACTGAGGGGGGTTCAGGTTATTACTTGTATATTATGGTGTTATTCTGTATGAGAAAGGAAGGTAAATTCTGGATCTAATCTTTAGATTACATTCAACCGTAGTTATATTAATTGAATAATGCTATAGACTGAGACACTCTTTCACGGGCACCCCCTTGCCGTGGGGAAAGAGCTTGCGTGCCCTTGTGAAGTTGAGAGCTATGCTGGTGGTGGCATATGCCTCCGGTAGGGTCTCCCAAGCCTGACAGGTCTCAACTGAAGGGTCAGACAAAGTGTGTCCACGGGCAGGATGGGCTCACTAGCCTTCGGGCAACCATCCTAGGAGAAGGACAACTCTAACTCCAAACCCGGGCAAATGGAGCTCGTTTAGCCCTGTAAGGCCATCCATCTAAGAGAAGGATACTCTAACCAAACCTACAACCTGAGGACTTCGCTGTCACTGTCCAAGCTCGCTAGGCCCTGGCAGATGAACCACAGGTGTAAAGGGTGGGGCCAGTCTCGCACACGCTGCGCCTCACCTAAAAAATCCACCGCGCAGGCTTGAAGGGTGTACTCACGTTTAAAGCCCTTCCCAAATCTTCATCTGCGAAGCCAAGCCATGATGATGATAGACTGAGACATTATTCAGTCAGAATATGAGTCTAACGCCTAAAATACGTCCTCCTTAAGATACCAACATTCAAGACACATAAGGTAATCTACCATTATCCAATGGCTTGTAGACAAACCTTCGAACAACTTCAGGAATCCAATTTTCCTCTTGCTTCACATGTTTACATTTTATACAGTATTGACAAGTCTTGGTGCTTTTGTGAATGCTACAGAAATTCCCAGTAAAAGTAATACAACAGTGAAGAAAAATCTTAAGAAGAAAGAAAAGTTTTGGTTCAGACACTGTCAAAATTTGTCACAGTGAAGCAAAGGTTTATGGATCAGGTCTCTGTCCTGGTAATACTTGCCTTTTCAAAAAGGCGTTCAGAATCATCAACAGCTATGTAACACATAAGTAGGGTATGCGCTTTGGCTAGCCCAAAGACTGAGAAATAATAAAGACAGCTTAAAACTAATTCTGCTCCCACTTCCAAGGAGTACCAAAACCAGCTCTGCCAAGCAGTGGATATGACCCAGTCAATTTTCATTTCTATATCATTTCTCATTTTAGAATAAACAATCAAACCTCTATGAGAGTTCTAAATCATATGAGCTAATGCTTTAGGTGGGAGACTGATTTACATCATCAGTGTGAATGGATACAAACTTTACCACACTGCCTTTGTTTACACAATATAGCCTTAAGACAAGTAGATCCTGACCTACAAGTATCTGGATGTGTTCATATAATTGGATTATTATGTCTGGAACTTGAAACCACCTAAGACTGTGATGCTTAGTTCAGGGACAATGTAAAAGCATAACCTGTCTATACACAATCCAGTTGCTTTGTTATTCAGCATGTACAATACATGGAGGACTGCTATTTTATTAAGCATTTCTGTAAGCTGAGTGTAGAAACTACCTTGTCAAATTCCAATATCCAGCTAATAAATTCATTAGAAATAGTGAAAGCGCAGCAGTTTGACAAAGATTCAGTTCACTCCAACACAAGCCCCAACCACCACCTACAAGAATAAGCATTGTAGTTAACGGATAGTGTGTTATCTGGAGTGCTCTTATAGGCTCATGAGAACCACTCTAAGAGTACTTATTTTCTTCTACCTAACACTGTAATATTTTAGAATATTTATTTTAAGAATATTAGGATAGCTCATGGTATTACAGAGTATTCGGATATAGCATCTGAAGAATACCCATGTAGTTTTGCTTATACTGCGTAGGCCGTTATTGCTTTAATAATCAAAAATAAAAATAGCAGGAGAGCAAGCCTGGGAATGAACAACATTACATCAGAATAACAGCCTCAGTTATGAATTTCAATGCTTCAGGGGTTAAATACTCAAGGGTTTGTGATGCCCTTAAATAATTCAGTCTACGTCCTTTCAGTAGATGTCTGATCCATTAAATATTCACTAACACTTTGAAGACTGGAATAGTGTCAGATCTCAAATTAGAAAACTTCCTTTTAATGTCACTCTTGCGTTAATTTCTGTCATATTATTTCAGGTTATTTGCCACATCTCAAACGAGGTAATATTAATAGCACAAAAAAAAAAGGATCTTCTCTTTCTTGATAACTGAGTACGCCATATGAAACAAGCAATTCAATTTGACATACACAGACCCATTGACTTCAAAATGGGAAAAGTGACGTGCTCAAGGATATTGGCAATCAATAAGGGAGACTTCAGGACTTCCCAACCTCACACTGTAGCAGAGCTACATAAAAACACAGTTTGAAGCACTATGCAATTGGTAAAGTTACTACACTACACAAGTTTGTTAAAAATGTTTCCTTGTACTTGATCTGAAAATAAAAGCTTATTACATGACAGAAGGAAGAACAAGGGGTAAGTGTCAAATTGTAACTCTACTACTAGAAGAAATGAGCCTAATGTAGACCTGCCAGGTTTTGAAAACAGACAATTGAACTGGGAAATCCCTTCAGTCTTGGTAGGACATCACTACATGAATCCTTAATATGTTATATGGTTCCAAAAACATTATGCATAGAGCTGGTCAAAAAGCACTGAAACAAGACCTTTCACACAACAGGAACTTTGTGTAATTCAAGTCTGCAGATTAAATGTTTCACTATGAATATATCCAGTTATTCAGTAGTTTTGCTCTAAGACTAACTGGGCACGCTCTCACTTTTGGGCACACATAATGCCACACACAAGTTTGAAAGTCAAATTTTCAATAACTGATAAATGGTAGTGACGTTAGGTACCGACAACCATCATTAGTCATCAGCCTTAAGATGCTAAGTGGATTTTTTTCAATAGTGCCTGACTAAAATGCACATCAGCATGTGTCTTCTTAAAAAGTCCTCAGCTGAAGGACATATGGCAAAAGCTAGTTACTGCACTGCATAACTATGAAATGCTTATATTCTGCAGTGAAGAAGATAGCACTTAGGTCTTAGATATCTGGTTCTCTTTGGAAAAAAACCTATGTTATATGAGTAAGTTCCTCCAGAAAAAGTTACAATAAAGTCTATAAATAAGCTATCACTGCTATTTTTAAATGTTTCTTTAACTGTCTTTCCAACTCTGCT
Organism: Bucorvus abyssinicus; assembly: GCA_009769605.1. Classification (NCBI taxonomy): domain Eukaryota; kingdom Metazoa; phylum Chordata; class Aves; order Bucerotiformes; family Bucorvidae; genus Bucorvus; species Bucorvus abyssinicus. Next base: position 13,171,876 of record CM020043.1, on the reverse strand, counting down.
GAGCACAAAACTGAGTCTGTTTTACTGCTGTTTGAGCAAGAGAATGAAATTGATATTGTGAGAAGAAGAAATGCACATGTGAGTAATCAAACTCACAAAGTCTGCTTTCAATGTAGAACAAAAGATAATTTCCCCTTTCACCTCTTCAGCTCAGACAGCCTTTGGCATTTATTGAGCTCAGTGTTTTGATTTTAAGTAATGTTTTTCTTTGCCTGGATGAGAATGACCTTTACGTGGCACCTGCACTGAAGTAAAATTCATTGGGAAACCAAGGCCAGACAGATTTTTCTGGTGAACACTTGAGTTTCCAAAACAAATCACCTTGTAATTCATTGTAAGCAATACTTTCAGGAACCCAGCTTTAGTTATCTAAATTAAAATCTCCACAAGTCAGGTTTCCTAAACCTAATTTACCCTTTAGTACACACTTAGATCACGAGAATGAGTCAGCTATCTGAAGTTCGGCTCTGAAATTCCACCTAACTCATAAGACTTCCTGCATTTGAACGGTCCTTCCTAAAAGCATACTTCTTTTATGAAAGAGACTCAATATTTGAAATCCTGTCAGTCTTAGCAGTTGTGATGGGTCACATAAATTAAGTAGTATAATTTTTTTTTTGGCTGAAGAATGTCAAAATATAAACTAGAAATTCAGACTCCTTGACCTCTCAGAAGTAATATTCAATTAATTAAACTTATTTTAAAGGATGCTAAAATTAGCTGAGCATAACTGCAGCACATTCAGTGGGGAAAAAACCCCGAGACCAAAAAACCCCAAACAAACCAAATCAAATATACACACAGAACTTGATTCTTAAAAGCTGCCCTCTTATATAGCATCAAATAATGGCAGAGTAGCATGCACAGAATAGAGGTACCAGGCACACCATAGCACCTCAGCTGAGAGGGCATTTCTTATTCACAGAAACAATATTTACCCGTTATCCTACTTTTATTCATCCGAGTGATACAGTTATTGTGTGCTAAGAACGCAACAGAAAGTCAATGGAGAGTTAAGCATTACTGTTTGATCTATACTACAATTGAATATCTTCTGCAAACATCTGTCATATAGGTCTCTCATTGTGTACGCTGTAGCTGCAGAGCTTCCCAAGATTATGCCTTACTCCATGCTATATTGTGCCACAGTGACACATTTGACAAAAGGAAAAAGACAAAGAATGTTTATTTGTCAGTGATTGTTAACATCAAATAGTAAAATACAGGGAAAAGTAACAATCTTCTGCACTTTTTATAGATAAGAGATTTATGAAGAATGCTGCTGCACAAATCATCAGTTCTGCTTGCTAATCAAACTATATCATTGCTCTTTGCATCCTTCTACTGATTGTCCCTTCCCTACTTCATTAACCATAAGCTACTTGCCATTACATTCAAGGCTCTTTATGATTGACCCTTCCTACCCATCATCTCTCATCAAGTATTTAGAGGCCTCCAAACAAGCTATAGTGACAGCTCTCATCATCCAGTTGTAAATTTTTCAGACAAGCACTTCTATAATTTGTCAAGAGTTGACACATCCAGAAAGGCATTTTCTAGTTCTCCTTTGTATCTTCCCTTTAAATTCTCCTTTGCCATGATTCCAATAAGAAGAATATTGTAGTGTATGAAAATAGATTCCTAACATGTTGAGAAAGAATATTCAATTGTCTCCTTGACAACCTGTCTATAAGTACCTTTGTGTTATTTTAAAGCCATGAATTATTTACTCCTCTTGATAATGCTTTAGAGGTTGGTGGTTTATTCGTTCTCTTATGACAAGATGAATGTGTGGGTCTCCCTCTGAGGTAAAGGGACACAAATGCCAAACCTACAGAATTTGCTACTCATTTTAATCTAAAGTAATAGAACAGCAGCTCCACAAGATGGCATTACACTACACCCAGGTGGAGGAATAGGAGGCACTGGCACACACTCACTCTCTTCAGTACTCACCAAATCATCAGCATGCAGAAACCTGACAATAACCAGCATGCAGAAAACTGACATCTCAATCTCTGCTCTTGAAAGTAACATGAGAAAGCGTATAAAGGGAATAAAATGCAGAATAGTAAAAACTACAATTTTTCCATTCAGAAAACAGAGTACTCACTTCATAGATGGTATTTTATACATAAACAAACCACATGTGAGCAATGCACAGGATACCATAGGCCCACTGCCACTGCAGAACCAGTTCAATCACATCCTGAGCACTGATGCTCACTCGGTCCCTACCAAACACAATTCTCTAGCTCAAGCCATGTTTTCCTCTCAAGCTGGCTGGCCCATAAGGGGTGTAGGTTGACATTTAAGTATCATGAAAATCAGCGTAGCTCTGAAATGCAGACTCAGCCTCCCTGTGCAATTAATAAAAGTATCCAGTTAGCTAAAGAAAAGAACTGCAGTGTAATTCGGTGTACTCCTGAGAGTAAAATAAATGCCTCTTAAATTACTGCCAGTGCAGAGGATGCAGTAAAGACGTAGCATTATGAGATTTCAGATGCCTATTGCAGAGAAGCCAGCATCACACCAAGATTAAGACAGTATCTTCTCAGAGGCTTTGCAGGAAAACAGTCTTGAAGGATGAATGCAGAGGCTGACAGAATTCTACAGCAGGAGAAAGATCCTATGAACTGTAACATCTCAGAGGCCGAGCAAGATAATCCAGGCAGGTAGAACTATTCCAGGTCTCTAATTCTACCTGCACTATTTCCAGATAAAATAGATTTGTATCAAAGCTGTCACTTGTTTAGTCATTGTCCTGTTCAACGGTACACAGAGACATGGAATCAGCAGCACAGCATACACTAAACATTCCGTGCCAGGAAAGCCTCATATGTTCCAACAAAAAAAGCACTAAAAAACCTAACTAATGTAATCTAGGTCTTTCCCAGAGATCAAGTGATGGCAAAATCTATTAAAACAAATACCCATGGCAACTTCTGCTTTAGGGTTAGTTTCATCTGAAACACTGCAGGCCAGAACTAATTCAAAGCCCACTGCTGACTTCAATAGGCTCTGGATCAAGCCCTAGCTGAGGAAGTCTTTCTAGTTATCTCCTTAACAAGGCACTCAGTTGATTAACAGTCCTCCTGCCTGTTCCTCTAATAGGAAAGCTTTTATTTTTATGCTTCTCAGGGCAGCAGATATGCTTGTACAGTCATCAGCAAGAAAACTTTACCGAAAAGCTGTGTAATGGCAGCATCCGCTAGCGTATTTACCCTGCTTAGCTGTTACAGGAGATCCCAATAACTTCATTGGGGGCAGACCCTCATTTCAGGATCAAGATATCATCATAGTAACTGAAATGCTGATTCTAACAGAATCGCTGATCTTTTAGAGTCTAGCTTTCTCTGAGTATCAAAAAAATAACTGATGTTAAAGAACCCATAGGAGACAGCAGTGTGAAAAAGCAGCATCTCTGAAGACTTCCTGAACTGAATGGAGGTGAGGGAATCTTAATAAAGAGATGGCAAAATTTCCACAAACTGCAAGATACAACACAAGCTCACTATTCAGAAGGTATTTGTGGATTAAGTAACACCGAGAATGATATTAAAGGGCAACCATTTAGGAAGAAATTGCAGTTTGTGAAAAGGACAAACCAAGTCTAAACCCAGCAGCACTATATTCCCCACCAGGAAGACTGCAATTCGTACGTAAGGGGGAAGGAATGGTCCAAGGCCGTTTTGAGTAATATCATAGCAAGTAGCCTGAGTTGTTCCCTCCAGCCTAGCCCCTACCTCATGCTATGCTTCAAAGAAAGCTCTGTGCATAACATCATCTTTCCAGCTGCACTGGAAAACGATGAACTGAAAGTTGACACAAACGGCTGGACACATGCAGTAGGTCTTGCCTTCTGGGGAATAAACATAGGACTGAAGCAGAAAACTGCTCAGAATTTCCTGTGACTATAAGGGTCACTTATCACACTTCACACTGATATATTTTCATAGTGATCATTAGATTTTATGTATTAGATGTCTCACAAGAAGATTTTTGTTACTTTGCAAAGGAACAAGTTTGAACAATTCTGATGTCCACATCCACATCACATTTACGCTGCTACAAATCTAGAATAACTAAGTTTGAAAATATTTCAAATTACATCTGACTACTGGAATTCTGCCCTAGGCTGCAGTGGCTTAGTCAGTCCTTAATAAAATTGATAAATAAACTGAAATTAACATGAAAAACTGATGGACCACAAGATGCTTAAACTACTGAAGACAACATATCTGTAAAAAGTTTGGATTTTTTTTCCTGCTTGATAGCACAGAGAGCCATAAATGTCTCTTTAATCTAAGTTTAATTTTATTTGCATTGTAAAAAACCAATGAAAAGCATCCATGATAAAAAAACTTGAACTGTAGGGTAGGATTTAGGGCTACTATTAACACATAATCAAATTGCAGTTCCTGTGGAAAAAAGTAAAAACAACGGATTTCTACTTATAAGATCTGGCCCCAAACTGCTATTTACTGTATAACTTTTCATGTCTGACAAAAAACTCACTGCCTGTGCCACAGAGAAATATCTAACAGAAGACTGAGCTTGATGTTTTACACACTGTAAATTTCTACTTGTGATACTATAACTTGATTCTTAACTTTTTTAATTGGGAAATGGCAATCAGAAAAAAAATATTTTAGATGATGCTGATAGGATTTTTGTTTTGTCTAATATAAATATTACTGCACAGAATACTGTTTTATTTAAAAGAATAGAAACAGTGATTTTCACAATGGCACAACATGATGATTGAAAGTACCTCTACAGATGAGAAGTAAACATGTTGATATTACTTATTACCTTTGAAATTATCCATACTGCTTGTCATACAGAGAATGTCTCTTCCCAAACCATTTTTTCTTCCTTTCTGCTTCATCCTACTGTTGATGTTGCCACCAACACTGAAAGAAACAGATATTGTTCCATAAATCATGCATCGATGAGTCAACAGTCTGTTGCCCCAGGACAAATGGTACAATAACATCCCTTATTTTAACATGTGTAGCAAAACCCTTCTTGCAAAGAAAAACTGTTGTCTGTGCTTTCTCAGCATGTAGTCATGGATCATCCAGTTAGCAACTCAGAAAAAACTCAGACCCTCCTCCTCCAAAATGCACAAGTCCCTGCCACCAGAGCTAAGAGATTTCACTTCACAGACAACACTCTTGGAATATAACATGAATTTGCACTAAGAACTGGTAAGAAAGAGGAGCAATGGTTGTTCACTCTAGTTTAATATGTACAATCAATGTATGTATTTTTAAAATGAATAAAGCCACTTACTTTACAGAGGCTTCAAGGATACCACTAAAATCCATACTAAAATTCCATTGATTCCGAAGAAAGTTATAGGTAAATCTAATTATTACACTGAAGAATATGTCATTTCTTCAAAAGTATCAAAGTGACAGAAAATAAAACTCATTCTATATATGCAAGCAAAGACTACAGCTAGCAGAAATATAGCCGATACATTATAATATCATTTCATGTATATAACAGACATGTTCCAGTTCAACAAGTTCTGTGTTTGATCCAGGAATTAGTTTTTTAATTTTAAAATAAATATAGGAAATAAAATGACCCTAAAGATCCCTTCTGAATTTATAATCATTGACTCTATGAGCCTATTTATATCTGTGAAAGACAACAAAAAAATCACTATCAAATTCAAACTGTCTATTTATTAAAAGCATACTCCTAATACTTCTGGGAGTCCTTGTTTTCAGTGACAACCAAGATTAACCTTCCAGAAAGGAGGCAGGTGCTTATACTCTCCTTGAAACCTTTTCCCAATAATTGTAAATAACTGCAACAGAAGAAAGGTAAGAGATTTTGGCCCACATTATTACAGTCTAGCAAAATGAGATGATGTGCTGACATTTCTTTCCCTTTAACAACATAAATTAGAGGATATTATCTCTCTCCTACACTTGATGTTCGAATGAGTGACTGGGAACATAATGGAATGTGCAATTACATGGGTACAGCAACACATAATTAGTGGGGTAAAACTGGTTTATCTTGTCTAAGTACTGCAGGCCAATCCAAATTGTCAATTCCTGGTAATTGAAAACCCCACCCACCCACCTTAGTAATTTGAACTGAATGTTTGACTGCAGATTCACTCTAATAACCCTCTTTAAGCTTTTCTTGGTTTCCTCAGAATTTAGAAATAAACTAATTTGTCCATTAAATACATACCCACCCCTAGCTGCTTTTATTGTTGTATGTATGTAATGGACTTTTAAATTACAATTTTAACCTGATCCTTCTTTTTTCCACCCCCATTCAACTGCATGATTTCTGGTTTTCTTTACTACAGAACATTGATATATATTTATTTCACAAAGACTGTAGTAGTCCCCATTATTTTATCTCTATATCTAAAGTGCAATGATAGTCAGAATTGTCTGATGACACTGAATACTGTTTCTCAAATTTTACACATACTCTGTTTAAAATCTCATATAAAATTAGACATTCAACTTCAAATCAAGAATCTACTACATAAACAACTGCTCATGCTTTGGTGTGCAGTGTGACACCACATGGAATTTTAGAGCATCACTGACAAGAACTGAATGGAAAATGACTTGTCAGATGTGCACAGCAAAGAGGTAATTGTGGTGATTTATCAGTTTATAGCCAAGACTAAGCCCGTTGTTCTGGGAGACCACAAAGTAACACCTTACACTGATCTTGAACATCAACATGTGACTGCTGACACACCTCTAATTTATTCATTAAGGACAAAGTCAGCCTACAAGCAAAAAGTCAAGTCACTGCTTCCGTCACTTTCATCCCGTTAATGAGTCCTGTATAATGCATCTCAAGAGCATTTGAGCTGGCTTCTCTTCTACTCTTGGCTGTCTCCCTTTGTGAATGGCATTTCTGAAGACCAGAAGAGGGGGGATAAAGAAAAGATTGGAATACTGAACCGTAATTCAGTGTAAATAAATACAGTTGCTAACAACTTTCCTCACGTAGAGAAATTGTTCTTCTTTACTGACTGCTGCCAACAATTGCTTTTCACTGCTACAAAGGGCTACTCTGTTCTACTCAAGGGCAAACAGATCCTTGTAGGGAGACTTATCTACAAGCATGATCTGCACATTTTGAACCATTTGAGATGTAAGCTGTTAATACAATGAACAGTCACAGAACAGTCAGAAAAATTTCTTTTCTTCATATCCAAAATGTTGACTTTTGGGTAAAAATTGAGTGGATCAAGATTCTTGAAAGCTAATTTCTTAGCTTCTGATTGAGTAACATTTCACGATAAGGTATTTTTGTAAATTTCATTAAGTACTGTGAAAAGCTCAATAAAGGCCACAGCCTCTTCCTCTGTTTTCTCTAATACAATAATAGTGTGATTTGGTTTTTTCCCCCCAGTTCTGGGCATGCATTGTTATCACATGCCAGGTTAAACTTGATTGCTTCAGTACATGAGCCAAACCAGAGGTGGGAAGCTTATTCTTAACCCAGTCTCTATAAGCTAGTTATCTCCAAACCATTTTCCACTTGCCACCTTGTGTTTTCTTGAACAGTTGTTTTGACAAAATAACAAGTGTATTTATTATCGAGTTTGATGAAACCACTGATCTTATCTAATGTTTTAATTCCTACATGCCTACATTCTAACTGGATTTTCTCACACTTGCATCCTAAAGTTAAAACATATTACCTTCCTGCTACTGTCCCTATTTTGAGCAGCCAATGTACCTTGACTGCCAGAAGGCCCAAAGCCAGATTGCTCATACATTATCACTTTATCAAGTGAAATTAACTGGAGGGGAAAGAGTTGCACAAACATCAGAGCTCTGGTCTCTTCTGTTACCACCATTTATTCTGCTTCTGCATTTTTTGCTGTTCACATCTTTCTCTTTCCATCCTTCCTTCCCCAATCCTTGAGTCTTACTAGCTTAAATTCTCAGTTCATATCAAATTTAGATTCTCAGTCCTCACTGTTCCTCCATTTACTGTGTCGCAGTCCAGCCCAGTTTCTCATTTTGTGTTTTCCTCCATTACCTTTTCCCCTTCTGTCCATCTTACCAAGTTCTGGCATAAATTCTTTCTGCTCTAACGTCCTCTTTACCTTCTCAAAGTTAAACATTTTGAAAAGCTCAAAAAGTTTTCCCACAGGCTTGCATCATACAGGCATCAGCCTGTTTGTGCTTCTGCTTTAAAAAAGATAGTTCAGACATCAGTTGGTGCCTGGAGAGACAAGAGCCGGAAAAGGATTGGATAGTATATACAGTTTTCCTATGCAAATAACTATAACACAGCACATTACCTCTTTTCTGTTAGTCATGGTGCTATCTGGAGAGTAAAGAGAAGTAAATATAATGAATAACCATCATACTTGATGGCATAAATAATCTATTCCCACACAAATATAAAATCGTTTTTCTTTTTTTTTTTTTTTGTATATGTTTGCCATTATTTTGTGATGCTTTCCACTTGTCCTGGATTGAGCTAGAATAGAAGTACTTCAGTGATTTTACTTTTCAGCTCAGTCTCTGCCAAGTAACTGCACTTTCTGAAGTTAACAGCATATTTTTGGAGCCAGTGCCTCCTTCTAGAAGTGACAACGCTTGATGTTTACAGTTACTACCAGGGATTGGTATGCAGAAAGGCTCTTGCTTATACTTGCTCCTGTGAAGACCAAGGTCACTGCTAAATCTTGTGTACCATGCTGTGGGTGCAGTAAACTGAAAACAAACTGTTAAATGCAAGTCTGACCTAACTCCAGATGACTCACCCTAATCCAAGCACAGCACACAGTGACCATATTTCACGTCACAAAATTAGCTACCCCTTCCTTCAGCAAACAGCCACCAAAAGAATGTAACACTGTGTAGGGTACAAGTTACCTCATGGGAACAAACACAGAACAAAGCAGACGCTTCTGTATACTTCACTGTGTTACACCACTCCAAAGAGCTTGTGGCTACTCAAAGAAAAAGCACTTACATTGATTCACAATGATACATCCAATAAATATACAAAACATCAATCAATGAGAAGATACTCTCCTGAGACAGAAAACTGTGGTTCCACTGCACGTTTCTTACTTGAGAGGACACTAATCTGAGACAGGATGAGCCTGCACACTAGGGTCTTTCAAGCCTCTCTACATTTTGAGAAGATTCAAATTAAAAATCCAGATTAAAAACATCTCTCCAGTCAGATCAACGCATATCAAACTTGTAACAATTCCAACAGAGAATTTCCAAGAAGCAATTTAAAAAAAAAAAAATCAACAATACAAAGTAGCCTATTCAGGAAGAAAATTCCTCAGTTTATGTCGCTCATAAACTATTTGCTGAACCATTTTCTGGACAGGTTTCCTAATATCCATTCGCTGCAACAAGAGAAAAGCAACTAACCTCTGGGGTTTGCTCTTTTTTTTAATGCAGCAACTGACACACAGAAGTCATAGCCCGCAAATACAGGTCCTAGCTGCCAAAATTAAAAATTGTGTTTGTACGTATGACTTACATTTTCAATACAACTTATACAAAGCTAAGGACTTTTGATATGCTCAGGACTCTTCCAAGGATTGTCTAATATTTCAAAATCCATAGGAAACATTAGCAAGTAAGTAAATGCATGCTTATCATTTAGAGCAAGAGTTACAGAGACTTCTAAAATTCTTCCACTCATTATAGTGCAGTACCATAGAGGCTGTATGAACACAATATGCATAAGCTTCAAAACAAAGGAAAAGAAAGCAATATAAAATACCATAAACATAGCGATTACAGAAAAGAAAAGGAAATTGCACCAAAGGAAAATAACATTTTGGTCACAGTCCATTAAAGTGAATAAATAAGGAAATGTTCCACTGGTATGTTTATACACTTAAAATGACATAAATTCAAGATGACAAATGGCCAAAATGTTTGTCTCCTATGGCTGGAGGATAATAAAGACAGAGAAACAAAACAAAGCATGTATAGAAAGGAGAATATTAATTTCAAATGTTTGAAATATCAGCCTTTTAACTCCCTCTTTCATAAGCCTGAGATGTCTTTTCATTAGCATGTTTCACAGTTAGTGTCACTACACAATTATGGATATTTTCTAACTAAAATTAATGTATGTAACTCAGTCCTACCCACACGTCTTTAAGCAAGACCATGAGCTCTGTGACCACATTTCAGTTTCCACATCCTGACTGCAGAGGTGGCCACCATCCCACTCTTCTCTCAAGCAAACCCAGACATGGTAAGAGCTGTCACACATTCCAGCGGGTCACTCAGTTTGGACAACCAAAGACCACACCAAGCACACTAGAGAATGTTCTTGGACCGCAATGTAGACAAGACCCTCTATCACCTGTATGCCGTGTGTGAACTTCAGCATTCAGGTAGCCAGTTTACCATGTACACATAAGGGAGGCCGTAAACACTGGGAATGGGGAGAGTACTGTGCTTACCAAAGTTTTAAGATGATTTATCAGCTATTGCCCTTTCTTAGCTCTGCTCTTCAGAGGTCTCGTGAGAAATGAACACCCTGAACCAATAGTCCATGACAAAAAATTATTAATAATTGAGAGCACGCGTTCAACAATGATCTGCATTCCGACAGCATAGCAGTTCTGCCCAGACAGTAAAGATGTGATTCAGTAACAAGTAAAAGATTAGCAAAAGACTTGCCTCATCAGAACTATTTAAATGCCATACATGAGAAATGAAAGTAAGAGTTAGATATTAACTGCATAAGAGAAAGAGGCACCTGCTCTTTTGAAAATAGAAACTGGAAAAGTACCAGGAGATTTGTTCAAAGCAATTAGCAATTGTGAGAACCCACAGGAAACCTGCAATGATGTATAGCTGACTAGATACCAGCTGGACAAACAGATAAAGGGAATCTTCCCGTTCATGCTAAAGAATGAGAATCTGGATTCTTGATGCAATGGTATTACTCCTGTTATCAGAACTATTCTTTGTACTTCAGGATTGCAAGAAGCAAATTTCAGAAGCAGAATTAACCCCATGACATCATGAAATCATCATTTCCCTAGGATTTCAGTCACCACTGATCATGTTTTTATCGACTATACAAAAGTATGTGATGCTTCCTAACATAACCAGATTTAGAGGAGACTGGAGGGCTCAGTAACTTGGTGAATTTAAAAGAAGTCTCTACCATCAAAAAGAAGAGATTAAATACCTTGCTGCTGACTAGAAGATAAGAGCGTATTCTATTCTTAGTTGCACAGAAACACTGACAATCCTACATAAACAGAGCATTAACACAGTATGCTGACAATGAAAAATTGGTATTAAAAATCAATGCATGAATAAACAAGAAGGTACAAAGCAGTTCAATTGTCTGAGAATGATACGAAGCTGTTCCCAACGTTATAGGAGAAAATACCGACGCAGTTGTGATTAGGGAGCAATCTAAGATTTTTTAATGGTGAGGGGTAGATCAGAGGGTTGATTTTCAGCGGCGCTTAAAAAACTAACTAATTTAAAATTAACAAGGTGATTCAGTAGAATATATTACCATCAAAACGGCAACTTACAGATTCCTTGATGACAAGATTCACACTAACTTACTGTAGGACATCCTTAACATATATATACATATATACGCATATGCATAGACACAACCACAAAACACCCAAACATGCAAACAAACAGTTATTTGGATCCAGTGAAACATATATCCATGCACACTCATGTTAGCAAATGTGTATATTCAAACACGTAAATAAGTACAAAGAAGGATGAAAAGCGAGACCAGCCTGTAGTTAAAATCTCCTTCCTGGGTTTAGAGCAAATACTCACAATGCCACAGGAACCTCAACAGATGGTAACTGAGTCTCAAGAAGCCTGACTTCGTCCTGGCCCTTCACACAGTTTGTACCTGAGCGATATCCTGACTCAGGGTAGATGCTGGACCTACCCTGCTGTGAACCAGGAGAGCTCAAAGGGTCTCCCTTTAGGATCATTAATTATAGAGTCTGAGATGATTGAGTTTTGACAGATATTTTCCCACTTTAGTCAGGTGTCAAAATATTCTGGTATTTTCTGCCAGTTGCACAGGCCCAAAACTTGTTGATTTCTGATGTTTGGTATCAGCCCCCTGTTGGCCCCAACTCAAGTATAGATGTACCAGGTGATCATGACAGATGTACCAGGCTGTCCAGTGGTGACTATCTCCCAAGTGATAGGGAGAGCAGTAGAAGGCTGGGAAACGGGGGCCCAGTGCACCAAGGAGCCACCTTAGTGTTCTGCTTTGCTGGCTGGGGGGGTGAGAGAAACCACCTCAGGTCTTGAATGGGCTTCGATTGACAAGGGGACCATACCACAACACCAAAGTAAGAAATAGAAGAAAAAGTCCTAAACCATTTACTATTAAAGGTCGGGGAAACTGTGGACTCTCCAAACATAAATTGATTTAAATGGTAACTAATTTATTTTCCAGTAAGTGTGTTTATAGATCATAGTAAATTCACATTACTGACACAAGAAACAAAACCTCTGGAGATATGACAGCAACAAGTATTTTTCAGAAGACAAGGAATGCTTATATCAGAAATATTATTGGGGAAAAGCAGAATTTTGTCAGAAATCAACCAGCAGACTTACATGCTGTGACTACCTCCAAGACAGACAGGAGAAAACCATGGCAGATAAAATGGTAGCAGATCATTATTGTGAAGCTAGAATGCCAGTTACCCAGGGAAAAACTTAAGATCATTTCAAGTTGGCAATGAAAAGAGAATAATATTAAGACATTAATAAGCAAACCAGAGTCAGTTTCTGACATTCCTTGTCACAAGCATTTCAGGACTCGCTGTTCCACGAGGGTAACTGAGTGTGGTAGAATTGATGTGTTGGAAACAGCAAGCTTAGCAAGCAAAGGTATTCTCACAGCAGGGCCTCAGTAAACCAAGAAGCTATGCTAAAATATGTTTCCCATATGAATTATAGCGGTAAAACCTTGCACAGGTGCCCTCATGGACATAAGTCTACACTGAGACTTGCTAGGTGCTGTTCTTCCTTTGCTACTGAACAGCTTCAGGATTTCAGCAAGTCATTCAACTTCTCTAAGTAATATTGTTAAGGGCCTTCTCAACAAGGTAACAAACTGATGAGTGTTAAGATAGACATGATTTGCACTGGAAAACACCTTTTTAAAATATAGTATGTATCAGCTACTCATAGTAGCAGAAACACTTTTATGCCAGTATAACCATGTCAACTGAGTAAATCTTTTCCTTGAATAAAAATACCACAAGAAAATTTCTCCCTTTACAGACAATATTAAACACAAGAGTTTGCAGGATATGGCTAATCATCACTGCTAACCATTTATGCTGGATAGGTTTTCCAAAACTAAGACTTAATTACAGTCCTTGTCAATAGCTGGTGGCAGTTACACAACAAACACTCTTAGACCTGAATGCTGATCTGTCCATTTCTTCTCCTCAACTTTGGTGTTCAATTAAGACAGCTTTACAGCTTGTTCTCTGTGGCAGGCAGCATAAAAGAAATGCAGAAGAACCATGAATCAAGCCCTACTGTTTAATAGGAAACAATCATAAAAGGCTTCCTAGAATGATGTATGACCCGTAAACGCACACTGACATTCCCAAGCAATGTCCATTCATGAGCACCTATTCATTATCTGTGCTGTTTGCTTCCTTGGGCATACCAGGGCATTGGGAAGAAGTAACAGATAAACAGACAAATGCTTGAGCACACACCAATGTGAAAACAGTAGAGTTCTCCGTATTTGATTTGCCAACTGTCAGATTAACAGCCTTCACTTGTTCTTAGCAAAGGACAAATCCTAAATTCCTTGAACACCCTAACCTGTTACCAGTGAGTGAGCATTCACTGCTCTTAGGTCTGTGCAAATACTAGTTGTTCTCTATAAGACTACAAGGAGGGTGAATGAGATGATTGGTTTTAATAACAGCAAAAACTAACGTCCTTCCTTTCTGAATCAGAAATAAATTCAGAACTTTTACAGACGGGCAAGGAAAACTGCTGAAAATCAGCACCATTTGAGACACAAATGTTAGAACAAAATGCTAACTACTGGGGCTTTCTAATGAGATACAAACCTGGCAGAGAGACACTGCACTAATTCCGAAGGACAGCAGACATCCATGTTTCTAAGCACGTTCTCTTCAGCCCCGAAGCAAAGAACACAGTACAGCAACAGGGTGATGCTACATCATCTGTGAAGTTGCTCAAACGAGAGGAACAGATTGAAAGCAGCAGCCAAAACCCTGCTAAACACACAAAAAAAGGGAAAGATCTCACTAAGCAGACAGAACGTTCCAGGCAATAAATTTATAAAGACTATCAAGAAATCAGCCTGGAAAGGGCAAAAGATTCCCAACAAGGCATCCCAAAGTCAGATGCCAGTAAAGCAGATGATTCTCATTGTGACACAGCGAGAATCAACGTGTTGAGGGGATTTTAGGGTTTTTTCAGCCTGACAGAATTTCTGTTATTCCTATTACTCAAAAAACGCAGCATGATATAAATCCAAATATCCCACATTTGTGGGTTAAAAGTTAAATGCAAATTCTGAAAATAATCCATAATCTTTTATTTTAATTTGACAATGTTATGAAGCAAAGCATAAGCAGGCCAGAAAGTGGTTTAAGCCAGTATATGAATGCTTTTATAGCCATATCTTACAAAATAAAAGTTATTATCATGTTACAAAATATCCCAAGGTACTTTAAATTTTTTTTTTTTTTTTTTTAACCATTAGCTTTACAGTGATATCCGGAGTTCTGGCAGTTTTAGGATTTGGTGTGAAAGAAACCGTCCTGTTGGTAACAAAACATTAATTCATGACTCTTGGATAAAATGCAGCACTTGGCACCACATTTTTCACAAGGAAAGACTCATGCAGGCTACTTATTTACAACTGTTCATGGTTTAGTGAATGTCTTTACGCTTATATTTGAGTTTTTGTGGGCAAAAGCATGAAATCAGCACTTACCCTTACTTGTAATAAAATGTATTTATTTAGGTGTCATTCACATGAAACCGTAGGTCCTTGTAAAAGGTAAAGACAAGACAGCTTAACGAATGGCAACACAAAAGGAAAAAAAAAATCAGTTAGGCAACATAAATTTAATGGCAACATAATAAATTCTCTAAGGTCCTTTTCTTTCACCCTTCCACCAGCTAATGTTTTTGTTCCACAATCTATATTTAAACAGTTTGATATTTCTCCCAGACTGTAATGTTCAGACACAAAAGAAAGAAGTCCCCTGAGCTGGGGATCCCCATAGCATAAGAGAATACACCAGTAAGAAGAGTGGCAGCTTCCACTCACATTTTAGGATCATCTATAGCTTACCCATAGAAATGCTGTTCACGTGAAAGGTAAAGTTATGAAAAACTTAAAAACCAGGTAGTGTTCCTGGAGGAAAAATTACCAAAACACTTACTTTTTGTGCTTTCTCAGGTAGTCCTCTCCTGTAAAACTTTTTGTCTGATTATCTTTGAGCTGAGCTATCTGGAATTTGTCCTGTATTGAATACAGTGCTAATAGCATCTTTCTTCTGAGTCTATCCCGGTGTGTTTTGCAGGTCAGTAACAAATCTGTCACTGCTTCAAATTCTGGAAAATCGGGGTGACAGAAAGACACAGCAATTTTTAAGTGATGACCTATGTTAATACTACTGTATTCAATTGTCACATGTGAGCAAATTGAGACACACACTAATCAACTAACTTCTAGCAAGCAGACCAAAACTGGACTCAGAGAGTACGACTTCTACTACTCTTCAACACAAAATCCATTTAAAAGTACCTTGACATACATATGCCTTTGCAGCACAAGCTCTGACAGTTTTCAAATGCAGTCATGTATGAAAACGGCATATGGAGTCAACCTGTATTGCAGAGAAATTTAAATTTCAGCCCCATATTACCAAAACATAGGACAATATTTTTACCGCATCTAGTCCTAGCTCACAATCCTGTTACCTTTCATCTTCCATACCTAGAATCCTTCTACTCTAAATCCCCAAATTCTCCCTCATTAAGGCACAATTCTATTGACGTACAGAAAAGCTAATGTGATCAAAGCAAAACCAGTCTAAATCCATGGATGGCAGACTTGTTACAGGTTAACACTGGAAATCTGTATTAGCCCTACACAATCAACCTCACAATTGACACTAACACTGAAAAACTGAATACCCACACCTCACCGCTCTCCCTATATTTATTTAATACAAATTGATGTCGCAACCTGTATCTCAAATCTCTCCTCTCATGAATTATTCCCCTTCATTAACCGCACACATTTCATCCTAAGCAGTACAAGTCAGCAGAAGCAGAAGCCTCTTTGAATGATAGCACTCTGCAGTCTCTCTTTGTCACCACTGAGCCAATGTATGACTGAAGCAATATATATGGAATTTATATCGGCTTTCTTTAACCGTCAGATGGAGAATCAGGAAATGGCACAGCCTACCTGCTGCTACTGCCACATCACAATTAAAGCTTTAGATTCCTGTGCTTTGGAATCCTGGGTACACCCTGAAGCAAGTGTAAAATTATTTCTCATTTCCACAATTATTTTGTGACAACTATTCCACCTATTCTTCAATACTGTTGCAAAAGTTTGATGAAAAGGCATCCTGATTTACAGTCTTAAAGGGATACAGACAATTTCAAAATCATATTTCTACCTAAAAACATCCTTTCGCTGATCTCTTTACCAGTACCAATAAAGGCTACTGTGAACAACAGACTGCAAGAGAAACCCCCCACTTCATTGCTTAGGATCTCTTGTGCTGTTTCTATGTCCAGTCGGCTTCAAGTATTTCATTATGCTAAGATTTTCCTTCTAACGGCAAAATCTAGCAGAGCCATAAAAAAACTAGTTAGGCCTCAAGAAAGTTGTGTATTTTCAACTTTTTTAGCTTAAGTTGGCTACATATTTCAAGCCAGTTGTTTTGCCCGTTAAGGTAAATTTAGTTTCGTTTAGACTTGGCTAGTATTTGCTGAATCCAAGATTCTGACACAGCTTCAGCTTCAGAACACCTCCAATGAAACCAGGCCCCAAAGCTATGTGGTCCACAACTTTACCACCCAGATCTACGCCCAGGTATTTCTGGTGAATCAAGACTGGCTCCTATTGCACTAATCACTGCCCTAGCTCTCTTCCAAAATCATTTATTTGTTTAGACAGAGGTGTCAGCTACTTCCATACTACCCAGTAGCTGCATCAAGCCCCAAGCAATGAGTACAGTATTACTCACTATTCTGTTACTAATACTGGTTTCTATGGCCCATTGAAATTATTTTTTAAGTTCATGTCATGCCTTTCTGTATTTGCTCTGACTATAATTCAGCTTTCTTACTATTATCATCCACTGCAAATCTGCTGGAAAGACAGTCATTATGTAGTTATGATTGGGGAGGGAGACTTAAGTCCCTGGCGTGACTAGCTGGGTGGCCTCAATTTGTTGCTGATGTTATCGGGCTGTGACACAGTGATGTCCTATGGGCAAGAGGTCTGAGCAGGCAGAAATGTATTGCAGGGGATCTCACAGGTCTTTTTTTGTTTCACTGTGTCATAACGCAGCAATATGCAGTTATTATGCCGGACAGGAACAATACAAGTAGAGCCGCCTAGAGCCTAACAAGTCTGCATGTCAATCTCATCTAGGAGCAGGGGACCGTTCTCAAAAGGTTGTCCCACCTTTGAAGAGCTTTGAAAGGAATAGTCCCATCCTCTAAAAAATTCTGGGTTGAATCCAGTCCAGAAAGAGAGCAATCTGAGAGAAACAAAAGAAAAATGCTCGCACTCAGCATTTTTTTCTTTAAAGCCCTAAAATTCTAAACAGAAATAGATAAACCAACAAAAACTTTGTATAGGTATTAAGTAGAAATTTAAGGTGGTTTTTTGGTTTTTTTTTTACATAGCACTATCATTGCATCAGTATTATAAATTTCAGGTACTTTTTAGGACACCTGTGTTCTTTATCATCATCGTTTGAGGAACTCCAAGAATAAGTAGGGTGTGGTGTCACTACTTAACCATAGAACAACCGAATAATAGTCAAAATTTCATACCTCCTCCCTGGAAAGATCCATTGTCCTGAAAACTTTAAAGAATTAAAAAACAAACAAACCAACCCAAACAAACCCAAACCAAACCAACCAAACCCAAACCAAACAAAGACCAAGAGACTTTTACAAGACATTCTAGTGACCAAGAAACTGGCTTTCGGGGTTTTTCCCTAAATGAAGCAACAGATTTTCAAGATTTTTATTTACAATAAATAAGAACTTCAGTAGCACTGATTTCAGGGCCGGGTGTGAGGGTGGGTGTGTGGAACGTTGCAAGGAACCTGGGAAAAAAAATAATTACTGACTCCCCGAGATTGCCCTAGTCTGACACCACCGCCAGCTTCCCCTCTTTCAATTAGCCGGACTCCCTCAAGTACCGGACAGCCCCCGCCGTCCTGCCGAGCCGTGCGGGTCGGATTGCTGCGGCGGCGGGAAGGCTCGGGGCAGCGCTTCCAGCGGGGCGCGGCCCTTTGTGTCACTGACTTTGGCCGGGAAAGGAGAGGGGTTTGCACAGCGCCAACCCCGGCGTGAAGCACGACTCGTCTCCAAGTCGGGGCTTTCGCTAATCCCAGTACCCGGCGGGCCCCGGTCTGCCCTTAGGGCGAGCGCTGCTCTCGGTACCTTTCACTCGCCTGGCACCGCACCCTTCGCCACGACCCACCGGCCCCTGAAATCACCGTCCCCCGGCCCTCTTCCCCCAGCGTCAGCGTCAGCCACGGCCGGCTGCGCTTGGAATCATGGCCTTGATCAGGCTGGACAAGACCCTCAGGATGATCGAGTCCAGCCGTGCCCCCGGCACTGCCCGGTCCCCACTAACCCCTGTCCCTCAGCACCACCTCGACACGGCTGTTAGAGCCCTCCAGGGATGGGGACTGCCCTACCTCCCGGGGCAGCCTGGGACAGGGACCGACACCACTTTCTGTAATTCTTTTCTGACGTCCACCCTAAACCTCCCCCTGGTGCAACTGGAGGCCCTTTCCTCTTGTCCGATCGCTTGTTACTTGGGAGAACAACCTCCCTTCAGGTAGTTGCAGAGAGTGAGGTGTCCCCTGAGCCTCCTTTTCTCCAGGCGAAACACCCTCAGATCCCTCAGCCGCGCCTCAGCGCACTTGTGCTCTAGACCCTGCACCAGCCTCGCTCCCCTTCCTTCCTCATCTTCGCTCCGCGATCCCGGCCAGGCTGCAGCACCCCGGCCACCGCCTTTCCAGCCCCAGAAAAGAACGCTGCAGGAGAGCCCCCGCCTGGCCAGGCTGTGTCCACCACGTCCTGGCCCCTGGGCACGGAGGGAGGGGAAGGGGCTCCCGCCAGGGGCTGCCTCACGCCCGCCCAGGTTGCTTCCCGCGCGCCTCCACAACGCGCGGGCAACGCACGCGCACTGCGAACCGTAAGCCCAACCCGGCAACGCGGAACGTCACGCACGAAACCAACGCGCACGAGCCGACCCTTGGCCACGTGACCTCCACACCACCCCACCCCTCCCCGCCGCGTCCTCCCCAGCGACCGGTGTCGCCGTTCCCCGTCTGCAGCCGGAAGTGCCGCTCTGGGGCGCTCCTTGGTTCCGCTGCTCTATGGTGAGCCGGAGGGCGGGCGCGGTGAGGGTCGGTGAATGGCCGTCACAAGCAGCGCCGCCGTCGCTGGAGGAACGCGGAGGTCAGGTGCCGGCGTCCCGGCACAACGGCGGAAGAAAATCCGCGGCCAGGTACCGGGGCTCCTTCCTGCTGCCCGAGGGATCGCGGGTGCCAGCATGGCGAGCGGCCATGGCGGGGGCGGGCCGCGGCGGCACTGCGCTAGGCCCCGCGGACGGTCGGGCCGAGTCTCGGAGGAGCCTCCCGCGGCCTGGGGCCGTGCTCGGGCTGCAGGGAGCCCTTCCCGGTGTCGCCCAGCGTCCCTCGGTCGCAGGCTGGCCCGCTGCTCACCTCCCGCCCAGCCGGACTGGCAGGCTGGCCTTCCAGAGCGTTCTTGCTCTCGGCGAACGCACAGGAGCGGCCGGGCTTACCGCTGTACTAACGCATGGTTCTCAACACTCAGCCCTGGCTAGGGGCTGTCACCGTTTGGATGAGGGTCTGTCGTGCGGTGCTGTGCAGCTGCTGAATGCCCTGCGTAACATATTCACACATGGGCTCACATCTCCAGTTTCAGGACTGTTCTTTCCCTTCAGCTTCTTAGAACACAGTGCTCCCAGTCTAAACTGTAGTTTCTTCCATCCTTGTTTCTACCATCAGCAAGAAGCTAGAAGACCCCTGCTGAATCTCTGCTAGCGCATCAGGATTATTGCACAACACAAGTGCTGTGCTGATCCTCAACACTGATTTCTGCTTTAGGTTATGGTGTTCGGAAATCACAATAAGTGGTGCACACTAATTAATGATTTCACAGGTGTGAATAGAAGCCTTCATTTTAGTATTTGGTTTTTGAAGTACTCTCCTCTTTCCACCAAAGAGAATCCAAAGGCATGAAGCTGTGTAGTCCTCCCAGGGGAAGGAGGGAAGAAATGCGTCTGAAGCTTCTATCAAGAATTCTCACAAATCAAGTGGATGAGATACATAACTTAGGTCACCCAGCACACTGTCCTTTGATCAAACTGTAGTGATAGACTCGATGTGCTTTCCCTCTGTTTAATATAGCAGGTATTTCAGGTAGTGTGGTCAACTGTCAAAACAGATGCCTGCCAAGAATAGCATTGTAATAATTATTTTTCCTTTTATAGAAAGCATTTTCTTTGTTTAAACTAGAACATCTCCCAAGAGTTCTGACCACTAATACATCTGCAAATTTTGAAAATTCAGATCATCACTTTTGACTTAGTGTGCTTCCTCATCCAGACACATAACCCCCACGGCAGCATTTGAAGCAAGCTTGGTGCATACCCTAAAACATAATTCTTCAAGTAGAGTTACGTGGTATTAGCTGAATTTCTGTTAAAGTGTTAACTCAGCCGCAGGAGCTTTGATCATACACAGTTCCAGTTACCTTAGTTTGAAAGACAAACTTGGGACACTTAATGAAAACAACATTAGTTTTGAGTATAGCTCGTTCACCGAGATAGTGAAGTTTGCAGATGGTCTTTTAAAAGAGATTAAAAAAAATCATTCCAAGTCAGTACTGCAGTGAAAGTACATAAATAGGCAAAAGCACTGGAACTTTTAGGTAGTAAAACTTAACACTCTCAGTGCTCAGCAGGCACTGAGAGTAAGAACTTTTAAAACTTCTTTGACATCTACACTTTACTCCTTATTTGTGTTATTCAGTGCAGATCTGAAGAGCTGTGCAGTGTGAAAAACTTCACTAGAGGTCTTAATTTAGAATATAGACATTTCAGTGAAAATGGCAATTCATGTCATTAGGATGTGTGTGATGCTGTTTGCTTTTACTTTTCTAGATGAAAAAGCCACATTACCCTGGTCAGTGGTTAGCACAGGTAACTGTGGGTCATGGCTTAAGCCCAGCTGGCAGCTAAGCACCACACAGCCACTCATTCCCCAACAGTGCGATGGAGAGAGGATCAGATGGGTAAAAGAAAGAAAAACTTGTGAGCTGGGATAAAAACAGTTTAATAATTAAAGGAAATTTTTTTTAAATTGTAAGGAAAAGAAAAAAAGAATAAAATCCAAGAAATACATGCAATGCAAGTGTAAACAATTGCTCACCACCAACTAACATCCAGCCACCCCCACCCACCTACCAACCTCCCCCCCCAGTTTTATTGCTGAGTGTGACATCATATGGTATCGATAATCTCTTTTGTCAGCTGGGGTCACTGTCCCTCCAACCTACTCACTGGCAGGGCAGTGTGAGGAGCAGAGGAGGCCTTGACACTGTGTGAGCACCGGTCAGCATCAGCTAAAAAAATCAGTGTGTTATCCACCCCATTTTCAGTACAAACCCAAAACATAGACCCATATAGACAGCTATGAAGAAATTTAACTCTTTCCCAGCCAAAACAAGTACACTACCTTTGAATTGGTCTGATTTCATCTTTGCAGAGTAGCGCATAAGGGAACATTAATGTCCCAATTAGATTGTATTCATCGTAATTACAGTTCTCAGAAGTTTTGAAAGCAAGTGAATTCCTTTCTTTCAGTAGAAATTTGCCCTTTATGTTGCAGTAGAACATAGTGCTAGATGGGCTCAGGCTCTGACGTGTTTGGGAGAACATTGGATTTGCAACAGCCTTTGGCATGGGTGCGAGACCACTCTGCAGTAGATAGCTTTGTGTTTGGTAGTTGAATTAGTGTTTAGATAACGGCTCAGTTTGCATCAGACATGGCACTCAGTGGGAGAGAGCTGCACCCAAAGGCCACAGGACCACAACTGCACACATCTGGAACTACCAATCTCTGTGTATACCCCAGGCTGTTTGTAGGAAAGGCTCAGGTTGGTTTTCTGTATTGACTTTGCCTGATAGACAGGAAGAACCCACAGGAAATCACTGTTGGATGTGAATTGCTAATGGACATCAGCCAGCCTGTGCAGCCTACTGTCAGCAGCTTTTTTCCCCAGAAACCACTTGGAAACAGGGTGGGCAAGTTTAGCCATCCACAGTCTCTTCCTGTGGGCCACCTTCACAACTGGTCCTGACTAGCAAGAGATTGTGCCAAGAGAAGGTGCCCCACGGAAGCTGATGACCAGAGCAAGCTGCTCTGAGTGATTCAGCCACCTTGTGCCTCATTCCCAGACTGCTTTTGAGAAAGTAATGCTACTAAACTTTTTTAATTGATACGTACTGTAGCTGGAAAAAATGCCTCTGAAAGGAATGTAAAATGCATGGTTTAATTCCAGAATTCAATTTAGTATATTTTTAGTCTTATCTAGACTAGAAGGCTTCAACTTCTTTGCATGTTTTTTAAATGACTTAAACCTAGTCTGTCAAGCTTAGAGATAAAGGTTTGCAGCACAAATCTGATTGATTTTAATGCTTTCTCTAGGGTGATCCTCACCGAAACCACTAAAGACTTCAAAGAATTAATTTTAGGCAAAATAAGTGAAATAAGTTGTTCTGATAAAGTACAATGGATCCTTGTTCGGTTGGAGTTCAGCTTCAAGCTACCAATGAATGCCATAAGACCTACTATACCCGTCACACTGGCTTCAAGGCTAAGCAAGATATATCTTCGTCTGACCTACTGTTACTTCAGCTTAGGACTGGAATAACCCTGTCAGAGAACAATACAATCTGCTTCCACCATGCAAAAATTTACATTGAAAGATTTGAAGACTTACAAAAGTCATGTTGTGATCCCTTTAATATACACAGAAAAGTATCAAAGAAAAACTTACGAGCAATTGACTTAGATGACGCAACTTTTCTAAGTGCCAAGTTTGGAAGACAGTTTGTACCTGGTTGGAAGCTTTGTCCCAAATGTATGCAGATAATAAATGGAAGCGTGGATGTTGAATCCGAAGATCGACAAAGAAGAAAACTTGATCCAGATGTATGTATATGGATCAGTTTTCCCACCCCCACTAAGTTCTGCAAGCTCTTGGAATTGGGCTTCTTACAAGTCCTACAGAAAGAAATTAAGTTTAATAGAAATCTGAAAGGGGGTAGTCTTCTAGATGAGTAGGAGTTTACTGTATTTAAACCTTTATTTAGAGGATCTTAAAAAAAAATCCTCTTACATAGGTATTGTGGCCTTTTGAATTTGAATAATTGTGTCTGCTAGGGAGCCTTATACCTCATAAATTTATGTATATACCAAACTGCTGCAGGTATAGCTGTTACTCAAACCTTGCAAAAAAAAAAAAAAAAATTTGTGTGCTTAAAACTGGATACTGCAAAGGTTGCTTCTAAGGATGTTGAGACAGACTTCTGGTTTAGCCTCTTCAGTTTAAAAAAAAAAATCTCTAGCAGTTCATTCATTACCAAGTGAACCTGCACTGAGGTGAATGAAGTGTGCTCCTGTTGTGGTGTCTGAGCTGTGACGGCCACAGTGTTTGCTCAGGGGCAGTAATGAACTGCAATGGGAGGATAATGCTGTAAGTGCTGAGTTTGGAATACAGCCTGTACATCGCTGGATGCGTTGCTCAGGATGTATGCAGGTAATCAGTACAAGTGTGAGCAACCACATAGAAGAGCTCATCCATCTATGCCCTGTAGCAAAGCAGAATTACGTTCTAGGAGTTGTTGCCCAAGTGTATTTTTCAATTACACATCAGTATGATTAGGACATGATGGGGGTGAAAAATTTGAAAGCATTGATTAAAATTATGCAGCTTGTATGGTTGGGTTTGAGACTGGTACAGTTCTCCAGTATAAAAATGTTAAGACTTAAGTTGTTTTTCTTGGGAAATCCAATGCTTACAGTTGAGGTCAACAGTTTACCTAAGTTATTAGAATATCCTGGCTTAAATGGACATTTTTGTACAAATTTAGGTTAGTAGTTGTAATTAAATGAGATTCTATCTTTGTACAGGGGCGTACTGCTAAGGCTTTAAAGTCTCTACAGTTCGCTAATCCAGGACGACAGACTGAATTCACTCCTGAGACCAGTAAGAGGGAAAAAAGAAGGCTGCAAACAAAAACCACATTTAATTCAGACAGGTGAGCTGTTCCCTGTATTTGCATTATCTTTAACTTTCACTTCAAAATAAAATAGCGTGGATGGTCAGTGTCCCTGTAACACACTTTTATATGGATGTTTGTGTGTTTATGGATTGCTTTTTTGGTTTTGAGGATATTAAAGCTCACTCATTACTGCGATAAACAAAACAGACAATAAAGCGTTAAGTGCACAGTCCATATTTCAGGCAATTAGAATACAAACAAGTATTTGGTAAGGCGTGACAGTACTACATAGGTCATAGGGAAGCTATTAATATATGCATAAATTTAGCTTATTATCAGAATTTTAGTTTAACAGACCTGTTAGAGATGATAATGGTGAAAGCATAAAAAAAATACTTTTAAATTAGGATGTGTGCACCCTAAATGATTCTACATGACCTCCTTTCAATTACAGTTACACGTTACAAAAGTAAGTTAAGGGAGCATTTCTCATCTCCTGAAAGGTAGCTTCAGGTTACCTTTATTAACATCACGTTAATAAGATTATTACTAAGTGCTTGAATAAGCGTGCTGTTGAAGAGATAAAAACTTCCCGTTCGACATTATTTCAGAAGCAGTAGTGGAGATACAATTAGGACTGAGAAATGACAAATACAGTAAGAGATCTCTCTTAAATTAACAGAGTGTTAAAATGGAGACCTAAAGAAAGCAAACTTTTGTCCACAACTATTAGCAGGTTGGCATCAAAACAGGTGGATTTTTTAACATGGGAATAACTTGTTTTTCATTTTACAGGCAAGTTATACCAGCCAAGAGTAAAGTCTATGATAGCCAGGGACTACTCCTTTACAGTGGGATGGACCTCTGTGACTGCCTTGATGAAGATTGCCTGGGGTGTTTCTATGCTTGCCCCAAGTGTGGCTCCAACAAGTGTGGAGCTGAATGTCGCTGTGACCGCAAGTGGCTATATGAGCAAATTGAGATAGAAGGAGGAGAAATAATTAGAAATAAGCACGTTGGTTAGTGTACATGTGCATTATTCATCCTGAGTTTATATTCCATGCTTTGATTAAACACAGCACATTCATCGTTTACTGGTTTAATGAAAGCCATTGGAATTCATCACAATCCACATGACTAATGTGCTCACTCATTCATTTTCAGAATGATTATTTCCATAACCATATTACTGTATTCTAACACTTTGTTCTACCTTGTACTCGGTCTTGTTAGTCACCCAAGTAAGTCCTCATTGAACAGTTTCTCTGTATTTAAGGTTCTAAATTTTCTTGTGATGTATTCTGAGCCACACACCATTCTTTAATACACTGTTCTGTAGAGTGTACCATCTCCACATATCCCTCATATTTCCTTCTATAGTGCAGGATCCCATGGTTTCAAATCTGGTTTATGTGAAACTCTAAAAATTCTCAGTGAAATTACATGCAGTATTAATAAAGCTCTCTCCAGTATTAACAGTGAATGCTGTATCTTCTATAGATTTTCCCAGCTACTTCTGATAAATTCAATCTTGTTCTCTGAAATGGATTCAGGTGCATTTAAGAGTTCAGATCTCATCCAAGTTGCTGAGATTTGAGATCAAATTATCCTTATGAATTCAAGCTTCACTGTTAAAGTGTTATTACACTGTCAAGGCATTGAAAAATATGTCAAAGTATTTAATTACAGCACTGTTTCTTTGGTTTCTGTGTAACACAATTGAAATAATTTTTCTCTATTTGTTATCAGTCAGTAATTGGACTGGTACTTCAACAGCCCTCCCCCACCCCCTTTTTTTTTTTTTTTTTTTTTTTTTTACAGTGAAGGTTTACATGCAGCTGAAATGAATTTGAGTGTCTGTTCCCAAACTAAGAATATCCAGACTGCTGCAAAAAAACCCAGTTGAATTGAAATTGTTTGGTCATGCATTATCTATCCTCAGAACATTAAAATTTTAATTGAAATCATACTAGGTAGTATTGCTCGGTATTTTTGTTGTGTTTTGGATAAATTTCCTTTTTCTGTGGTAGACTTGGAATAGCCACACATTTATTCAAGAATACTGTTAAATATTGATTTCTGAAGCCTCACTTGGTAAAGTTGTACATTCTTGCTATTTGTTTAGAGTATGTTTTCTAATAAGTGTCATGTTATAAGCATAAGATATGCTTTGAGCTGTGCTGACATCTGCTGGTCCTGGCGAAGAATACGCATCAACTTACACTAGATTTTTATTAAATCTGCTACAAAAATAAACAAACTCTCTGGGTTTTGGGTTAGAGCATTGGCTGTTCTTCCAATGGATGTCTCTCTCATTGGCCTTGGATTCCAGCCACATTTATCACAAGAACCATCACGTGAGGTTTTTTGTAGGGAAAACAGCATGTTCTTTGCACTTTTCCAGACAGCAACACCACTACTGAGCGATAGCCGTGGCTTCCCGTAAGTGCTAGAGGCAGTTAATATATTTTACGTTGTGGACTACACAGCATGCTTTTCCCGGGCTGCGTTTGGAACTGTTTCATCTCGTGGGCAATGTTTTGAATCAGATGAAATTATAAATAGATATCTCTATGAAAGTGAGAGGGGGGAAAAAAGCTGGTCCAGTCTTGTACTTTTTCTGTATTTATTATTTTTTAAATTAGACCAGCATCAGCAGTACCCATTGTTAATACACTTAACAGGCTTCCAGCTGTTTCATGAATATCACTTACCGCCTAAGTCCAGTTAGACTTTGGATTCAGTAACTGTTAAAACATTTCACTGAAGCAAAATGCAAGTCTACCAGTAGCTTAAATTGCCTAGAGCATCCCATTATTAGAACTGTATTTCTCCATGAGGTGTCTGAAAAGTTAGTGTATTCAGTCTTTCACTTCACAGACTCACCGGCAGTGAGTGCTTTCCCAAATAAATCACTTGGGCTGTGTCCTGACAGAATGTGCAGGGCTGCAGTTTGACTAAAAACCTGTGCTAAAGCCTGGGTACTGTTGATTGCTGTAGAAGCTACAGGAGACTTAGGGGTTTTTTTCCAGGAAAATAGAGCTTTTTGGTGTTGTTTGTTCACATGTCCTGCTTACATGTTTAGAGCATTTCCATTTAGCTGCATTTCCTTAACCTGCCTAGTTCAGTAGTATGTTTTTTTTATACACTGCCATGTCCCCTTCATCTATGTTTCTGTTAGAAGTCATTGTTGCAAGTCAAACTTTACCACCTTGCTAGGTTTAAAATGCTTGAATATCTGAATAACTAAACAGCCCTGAATAACTCTGATTTTTTTCCTGTATGTTTTTATAAACACATTCCTTCAGCTTAACACACAAGTTACCATCATCTAAAACATATTACACTACAACTAAGCCTGTTAAACCATATGTTCTTTTAATATAGCCAAAAGAAACAACTCCATTCTGTAAGAGCCAAAGTTGATAAACCAGGTCTTCTAACCACTTTCAACTGCCTGCATTGCAGAGAAAAGCCAGCTGCAGATATACCCCAGTTACCATGCTCAAAATTAATTTTTGCAATTAATATCAAAAGGCAATGCCTGGACAAAGTTTACATATTCAAAAGACCGAGATCAATGACAATAAAAGAATCTCTTAAAAATCATACATATCCCATGGATCAATTTGAGTTTATTGAACAGAAGCTCTAGATTGGTCATCTTACAAGTTAACAGTCAAGTACTGTTTTGGTTCTTCCTCACACAGAGCAAAATTCATGTCAAGTTTAGAACACAGTCAAATTTAACATCTGAAGTCAGTGAGTTCTTCTGTGAACCTTGTGAGTTACCACATAACCTCATGGTCCTATCTGAGACACATCCCCCTTCCCACCACCCCTTACTGGGACTGGAAGTTTCAAACTGATGAAACATGCCTTGGGATGCTTTCTGTGAGATTCTCAAACAACAACGTTGGACGGTCAGGTGCTTAACTCAGAAGGTCTATATTAACATTTTTGGCATCTATGCTACTGATATGCATTTATCTTTGAGAGATGCATTACAACCTTATCCTTACACACAGCATGAACTTTATTTTCTTTTAATCAATTAAGTTCTTAACTCTTAGAAACTACCATAAGGAGACTCTTGACATCTGAATTTTGGTTGAGCACTCAAGACATCAGAATCAGCAGCGGACAGACCTACACAAAAAGCATGATTGTTATAGACCCAGAAATCAGGATTAATGCCTCTAAGGGAAAAAAAGAAAGCTGAGTTAAGGTGACTACATTTTTCTGATTTTCAACGTGTTTTAATGGAGAGGTTTAGCCTTTTCATATGGGTGTTACCCATATTGGCCAGAAGGGACCAACAGACAACTGCACAAGAGCTCACGCTGAAGTCCCACGGTGACATAGCTACACAAAGGTTAAGTGTTCAGGTGGACATCTGTCACTTGCTATGTGACAGAAACAGCTACAGCATGCTGGAAGCAGCATTAAAGCCTGCGGATTCTCCTTGTCACATGAAAACCATAAACATACGGTTTCCAGTTTCAATCTGTTCTCTAAAATCTCACTTCTTTTTCTTGTATTTGTGTCTCAATGACCGTGGCATTTCAGCATTTTTCAGCTGATCTCTCAGTGAAATATAGAACATACAGACATGCAGTAGCTTGTCCCTCATGATCCAGGTGATTTTCCACACTAGTTCAGCAAACATTCTTAAAGTTTTGTTCACCTTTATACTGACTTATAACCAGCCAGTATCATACTAATGACAACTCTGAACAGGCTAAACGCTTCTCTACAACCTCAAGTGATACATGCTTTTAAATTCCACTAATAGCAGAGGGACAGTTTATTAAAAGGATTGTATTTGTATTTAAAGATCTTTAATTACAAGTTTCATCTAATATTTACCAACGTGGAAGCCGTAACCAGAACTATTCTTCCATTCAATTAGATTTCAGGTTAACAGCTCTCCAAGCACATATTAAAAATACTGTAGGGAGGTGCGAACGGTTGTAGTTAAACTGCCTAGTTCCCTCTTTGTAGGGGTTTTGTTTGCAACTCGTTATCCTGCTCCGAACTAAGGGGTTTACGTTTTATCAGTTCCTCGCACCCAGCAGAGGGCACCAGCTCCCTGTGAACCCGACCATGGACCTCTCCTGGTGCACCTCCAGTCCTCCGAGCAGAGGGGAATTCATTATTGGACAGGTTCAGGGATGGAGCCCAGGACAAGAGAGGCATTACCCACGTCTGCGAGGTTGGAATAGAGCAGACCTGAGTACAAGATTAACTCTTACAAATAAGAAAAACTGGTTTGCTTGTAGGTCTGTATAAACGCTTCTCCCCCAGTCCCCCGAACACCTTGCGGATTGTTAGCTCTTTAAGAAGAGATCAACACCATTTTATAGATGTGTTTACAATTTACAGTCTGCACTATGAAGTCTTGGGTTTAGAGCTGCTACCTGAGCATTCCCTTAGAAATTCAGTATCAGGCAGCCAAGAAACCCACCCGCAGCAGGGTCCTGCGCTTGTTAGCAAAACAGGGACCTTTCTGACATCCCCGCTGGTGCTGTGGCCAGCGTGCAGTGTACGGCTGAACAGCCACACGCGTCCCATTTCCCAGACAAACGGTAAAACACTGACAGCATTTTACCAGAGCGGCTACAATAGCAACCAGAAACACCCTGGCATGAGCTGTGGTAGGCCAGGGTGGGGAAAGGCAAGAGGGGCAGCCAGAGATGGGAAAAGTTGCCCTGGGTCTCTCTGCTATTGCTAAGTGGTGAGAAAATTGCCCCCATTCTTCTCTTCTTCCCCCAGCTTTCTTTGGCAGCCCTTCACACGTACTCCCCAGCAAATTAAATTGCAGAGCTCACTAAATGACCTGCCCTTTCAGGCTCTAGTTAGGGCAATGTTAACAAGAGTGAAGCAAACTCACTCTCCATCTCGCCCACAGGTGACAGCACTGTCTGCCTAGAGGAAACAGGGGTTTAGTGTCCAGTGCAGAGCTCCAGACTGTAACCAGAGATAAAAACAATTCTCTTCTGGCATCCTCTGGTTTTCTCCTTGTTATTCTTCCCTTTGTTCTTGTATTTTAATTGATAGCTCGAGCTACCTATTAATTTAGCTACTGAATTAATACCATGAAGCAGACAACATTATTTTACATATAAAAAAAGAACAGCAAGCACCAGCGAAGCGTGCCAAGAGAGCCACTTACAAGGACCATCAGAACTTAAAAACTTCCCAAAGAGAAATCACCGGGTTCCTGCTGAAGTCACAGTTCTTAAGGCCTCATAAGTCACCTAAAAAATTGGAACTAAGGATCAAAATATGCTCTCCAGAGCCCAGGCCAGAGAAGAAACAAGCACCACAATCAAATGTATATGTAAAGACTACAGAGCTATTCCATTAACACAACTGCTTTGCTTAAAGGTAGAAAAATCAGATTTTATCAGCTTTCAGTAGCAAAGTAGGTTTCCTAAATTCCACATTTCTTGTTCTAGTTCATCCGTCCTAGGAGTACCTGATAACAGAGATGTAATCCCAAGAATGAGTCTTCTCACTTCACCTTCTAGTGCAAGCTTGTAACACAAAAAAAACCCCACCCAAAAGGAAACAAACAAAAAACTCCACCATCAAACCTCCAAGCTGCTCCTTGCCTTCTGTCCTATAACACTCTGGTGCTCTGGCAGGTGGTTCCCCTGGCAGTTTCCCATCAGGTGGGCTGGATCCTGCCAGCTGACTTCAGTGTTGTTGCAACCTTTCTCCTGACAACCAGCTCCTCTTAATAGGTATTAATTAGCATGATTGTTTTCAGTTGTTTTCAGTTATCTTTGTGCTGCTTCCTTGGAGTTTCAGCTCAACCTCTAAGAAGAGAGACAAATGGAAGTTATTACTCCGTTAAATATACTTGCGCATTATGTCTTACCTCAGCCAGACTCCTTAAATGGTACAGGCTCCTCGGATCATCACTGCGGGGGCCCCCAACTCTCAGCTCCACTGTTCCATCAAGCCAGTTTGTCTATGTATTCACTGGCAATAGCAATAGCAAGCTGTCCTGCCTCGGTGGTGAGCAGACAGCAGTCCTGTTGACTTCAGTGAAATTGCTTAGGTGGATGAGCAGCCAAGCAAGGGAGATGTGTCATGATAAAGCACTGAAGCTGATGGGACTGTGCAAAAGACACCATTCACCCTCACCTGTTACGTGTGTTTCTGTACTGAAGCAGGAGTTAGAGAATGTGCCCGAGATGTTATGATCTTAAGAATCATGGAATCAAAGCATGCTTTGGGTTGGAAGGGACCTTCAGAGGTCCTGCAGTGAGCAGGGACATCTTCAACTAGATTAGGTTGCTCCGAAGAAGTTGAAGAAGCCACTGTGGAAGGCAGCTACAGGGCAACCATCAGTGTATGCCTAAAATAAAATCTCTTTCTGTTGCTGGGGTCCCAAAATAAAATGTTTGGGTGGCCTGTGCAGGATCTCCCTTAAAGACCAGATCCAGAGAAGCCTGAAGTCCCTATGAAATGTTAAGTGCCAAAAGCCTGGATCTGGACTTAAATATTTGGGCTTCCCGTTGAAGTGCAGAGTCAGGCCTGGAGATGGGGACAAGGCAGCCGGACACAGGCAGGCAGAACAGATGACTTTTCATATGCTTTCTCTTGGATGTGGTCATATTAAACGAGCTGGGAAGAAAGCACGGCGTAATTAACTTACACTAATGGAAGTTGGTTATATCTCTAGACAAACCCAGAATTTTATTTTTCCCGAGAGGTTTTCTTCCTACTGCTGTGTTTTGAATTTGGTTTTGCTTTTATCACAAAACCAGAAAGGCACAATTTATCCAGCCTAGTCTGTGCCAACTACCTCCGCTTTATGACTCCCCTGTGTTAATTTCTTGTCTGTGAACTGCTGACTCTTTGAAGTAAAACATTGGGCTAGATCTGGTTTGGAGCAAATGAGAATGCAGGGCCGCTGACAAAGGACATCCATCATAGGAATCGCTGCAGATGTCTGCAGTTCCTCCTCCTCTGCTGTAAGTGAACTGCAACATTGAGCTCTATGTGCACACCTCTATCTCCACTGGGTGCCTCCGTCCCAAACTCGGGTAACACGCTGAGCCACGGTTTTCCTCACGTGCTTCTTGAGCACATACTGATTCCTTAGTTTTAAGTAATATTTTTCTTCTAGAATTGCAGAACCCAATCCACTAACTTTGTACCTGTAGTTTATTTAATTTTTAATTTTTTAAATTTATTTTCATTTAGTTTGCAGTCATAGTGCCCCAGATGGGCTAGGGCTGATTCAGATCCTGAACCCCATCAGGTAGTTTTTCACTTCTCCCAAATCTCGATGAAGCTGTGTAGGTGCACACAGGACTGTGTATGCAGCCGATCCAGTCAAACTAGTTGGAGCTCACCTCGCAGAAATACAAGGTGCAAATGATGCGGTGTAAGTCACCACTGATCAGAGTGGAGTTGGTTGAACCCTCCCAAGAGGAGCTGAGAAGGAAGATGCAAAACCACTTTTCCACCTAAGTGCGTGTTCTGTACAGTAGCGTGTGAGTAAAGGGGATCTCCGTTTCATTGACTCCTATTGACCTTAACAATTATTTAATAGTTAACTGGAAGGTTGGAAATTATCCTTCTGCGTCTTCTGCTTCAGTGTAATCTGAAAGGCCCATCCATCACTCAATTACAGCTGGTAGCTGGATTGGGGTTGTGATACTGCCACGTGCATGGAGAGCTCTCCTGGAGGAACGGAGCTGTAACTCCTTTCCCCCTTCACTTCTCTTCTTTCCTCTGGCTCCACTAATTTCATTTTTTTTTTTTTCTAATGAATTGAAAACCCTTGCCTACCATCTAGCACTAGTTGATGCTGCTGCTCGCATGCCAGAAATTGCTACTGACATTTCAATTTTCCTTTTTTCCCCCCCTTTCTTTGATAGTATTATAGAGAACATTTATATTTGAATAAAAAGCAAATAATGCATGTCAGAGTACGCATCACGGAATGTCAAGTTGTTTTTTTTTCCAATTACAGCTCTCTTTCAGACAGGGTAATGCAATTAAAGGATAATTACTAGAAGTGCAAAGCCAAGGTTATGATCAGAAATGGTTACCCTTTCACTTCTAAGTCCTGTCTTACTAAATAAAACATCCCTGTGGGGAAAGTTACTCTACATAGCTGCAGGTATCCAGAAGAAATCGCATGTCCAGCCCTGCTGGTAGGGTGGCTCTTTGTGTACAAATCACCATGTTATGAAAAGAGGGCAAATACGGCAACCCAAACAAACTGATGCCGGTGGCATGGATCCGGGTTTTCGTTTCTGTGGCTCGAACCAAATCTCAGTTAAATGTTTGTAGTGCATCCCAAGGAGCCCTTTAGCTGCCTGCAAACCCGTGTTCACTGTCCTTTCAGATGGCAAATCTACACGCTTAGCCTGAAGCACTTCCAGAGGGGACCTGCTGCCTTCTCCTGTGCCCAAGCATGGCAGAGCCGTAGCCACTGGGACCAGCCTGGGGAGGGATTTCAGAGTATCCCCTCCCTTGTGAAGGGAGTTTCCCTCTGCAGTTTGGCTCTGTCACACAGAGTGCTGTGGTGAGCCAGAAGTTTTCAAAAGTTTAGGATTAATTTTCAGAGCTGCTTTCGCCTCTGTCAGGAGAAACAGAGCATTGCTGTATCCCGGCTCGTCTCAGGGTCCGTTCGATGGGAGGCTGTGCAAACTACAGGCAGCTAAAAATGATTTTCTTATGACACGAGCATACATCACTAAGTAGCATGAAGCTTTAATGAGCATTGCCCTTTGTCAGTCTCGTGCCGCTGCCAGTGCCCCAGGGAACGGGGCTTTTTTCACTTGGGCTCAGAGGAGTCTAAAGGGTGATCTAAAAGCAGCTGGTAACTATGGGAGGAGTAGTTATAAAGGTGAGGGTGCTTCAAACTTTATTCAGCTAGAGGTATGGACTTCCATGCTTTAAGTGTTGAAGCTGGTGGAAAAACCTGCCTTTTGGCAGGAGCCTGTCTCCAGGAGCTGGCTGGTGTAAGGCTTGAGCATCACGAACCGTTACTAAGGTTTTTGCCAATATGTTTTATTTAAAGTGTATGAAATAAAACAGCAATCCTTGGTTATTAGCTGCTTTATTTGACTGGTGATAGTGCCTAAAAGGGGCTGGGACTCTAATACGCTCCATCTGGAACTGCTGTTTGCTGTGAAAGCTCATATTCTCATTTTCTCTGAGAGTTTAGTGGGACACTGACTGAGTCTTTATGCCGTTTTGTCTTCAACATTTTTACGCAGGTGGCTGACAGGCAATGAAAACCAAATGTAAACTGCAGAATGGGAACAAGACTTATTTTAGTTAATGTTCAAAATTAGTGACAACACGTGAGTGACACATTGCAGTGTTTGTGAGCGCACTAGCTTTCCTCCGCCGGCCCCCACAAACTCATGGTACCTTCTCAGCAACCAGCTGCTGAGCCCTGGGGAGCGACACACCCGGGAGAACCCCTCCGAGGGGATTTTACCAACCTCCAACCCTCTTGTCACAGAGAACTGCTTCAGTGGCCACACCTTCTCTGGACAAAAAGAGAAACCCAGCAAGATCGCCAGGCAGGGACTGTGCTTGTGGAAGTTGGAGCTTTTCAAGTGAAGGAAAAGTGCAAGAGAGGGCTGGCTGGAGGAGAAGGGCTGGGGAGGGAGAGGATGCTCAGCAAGGTACAGCTGTTAATCCCCTTGTGCGCCTCTAATGAGAAACCAGAAGGTGAAGCTGAACACATAGAGAATGTCTCATAACATGAACATTTAAAACATGCCAATAATAATAATAATAATAATAATAATAATAATAATAATAATAGAAATAGATTTATCAATATTTATAATAGTTATTAAATAATAAATTGGTTTATTTTTAATGTCAGCTTTACTTCAAGGACATTTATTCTGCCTGCATCCCGCTGTACCTGAGGCAGACAAAAACTCCACGTACAAACTAGGCGAACGAGGCAGAAGAGCAGACTAGGAAATAATGATCCCTATGGAGCAAACGGAGTGTAAGAGCAGCCAAGTTACAGTGTTTCCCTCATTCCCTGGAGATATGTCCTTATCTTGATAATTGGAGGAATAATAAATAAATAAATAAAATGTCTTATTTAGCCGTGTTGTTGTTGTTGGAGCCCTTTGTCGGTAGCGTAGTCAGGAAAAACTTCTGGATTGATCTGGAGCGCACAGGCCTATTTTCCATTAAAGTGTATTAATGCTGGGCTCTGTGCAATTAGTGAAAAGTCAATTCCCATTACTAGTTAACACTATTGAGTAGCTGCTTTCTTTAATAAAAAACTATGTCCAACACAAAGACTATAAATCGATAAGCAGCCACTTTCTAAATCTATTCTCTCCCCTCCAAAAGTGCAGAGCACTGCCATTTGGAAGGCAGAAGAGACAGAGAAGAGACGCCAGCCCTCGAGAGCTGACCTGCCTGCTGCGAACCCTGCCTCCCCCCAGCCCTCTCACCAGCAGCCGGGGTCCTGCCGCGACTCACCTTTGCTTTGGAAAAGCCTTTGCTCAGTTTGAAGAGCTGTACACACGCAAACTGCGGTTAACCCTTATGTTCATTTAGCAGCATCAAGGCTAGGTTGGCAAAATCCTTCACGGAATGAAATCGTCCCGCGTGTTTGAATCACATATACGCGTTATGGTCCAGCAGCTGCTGCAGGTGCCCGGCCAAACCTGGGACACACCTTGGAGGTATCTAACAGCTCCTGCCAGCAGTGGCCAGGGTAGCTGGTGCCTGCTCTGGACAAGCCCAATGGACAGGGCAGCTAAGTCGGGCTGCAGAGTTCTATCTCGCTCTTGTGAACAATGGAAGATCTGCAGTTCACAGCCTGGATTTGCGTATTTCCTACGTTAAATCCATAGGTAATAATTATTTCTGGTGGAACTCCATCTCCTGCTGTAGGACTTGTGCTGGACCACCTGCCCGGGTGGCATGCGCGTGTAACCCTTACGGTGTCGTAACAGCAGTCTGCAGGTTTCACACACAATTTGATCATGTTCAGTGATTGCTGTGGCAGACAGCTGAAAGTTGTGCTGTCATTACAGAGGAGCAGCAGAGAGCCCTCTCCTGAGAACGCTTTAGTAACGCTGTCTCCCAGGATGGATTTTTTCATCTTTGTGTATTTATTTTTATCCTCATTTGAAGGTACAGACAGCCAGGGCAGTAATGGAGAGCCACCTGGGGGGCTCACCTCACAGGAACACGCAGCCCACGGGGCTTGACAAAATACTTTACGCTGCTCACACAAGGCGATTATCAGATTTGGTCTTCTGCTTGAATTTGTGGTAGGTAGTAAGGGACTTAGGGCTGGTGGTGTGCTGCATTCCCAGTGGTAATGGAAAGAAATTGCATCCAACCACGGAGGCAGAGATTTCTGAGCGCAAGGAGCTGCTTAGCTGAAAATGAGATAGGTCTGTTTGGTGCCTTTTAAGCTTCTACATGCAGGTTTCATGTCTTGTTAACCCTCCCAGTAAATGAGGAATAAGATTAGAAATTAACAATTAAAATAACAACAACAACAACAAAAAAAGGATGAAAAAACTTGTCCTGGGTAAGGAAAATGAAAACAAAACAAGAATTGGGGGAAGAATAAAGGAAGAAGAAAAAAGGTTTATTATTACATTATTTATTGTTTACTGATACCCAAGGTTTCTTTGGTGTAGTATTGGTTTTCACCAGTGCCAATGGATCTACAGAAACCCCAAGGAAGTTAATAGACAGCAGCTCAAAGACAGCTGCTGTTGGTAGCGTTTATCTGCTAATGGCACCTGCAGAACCAGGGGGAAGAATTGGGTAGCAGAAGTTGTTAAAGATTGCTGAAGGAAAGAAAAAATATTTTCTTTCTTTAGAGGGAAGTAAGGAGATGAAGCTGCTTTGCCTGTTTCAATGATAATTTGCTAAACATCTGAGCAGTTGCGCTGTTAGTCAGAATGAATGTAGATGAAATTCAGACATAGACGAGACTATTTGTAGAAATTTCATTTTTATAGACACATCGACAGTTCTTTTTCCCAGAAGGATTACATTTTGATTTAGCTGAGGAAAAGAAATTACATTATGTGATTTAATTACACAATTGTGACTAACACTTTGTTACAAACACTGAGTAGTGAAAATGGAAGCAAACTGCAAGCTATCTGGTAGGTAAACATTTTCTTTTAAATTGTTGACTGAATTTGAATAATGAATAAATTAGAGGAAATTGCAATCTGCTTGTGGAAGTTCCAGAGAAAGAAAAAGGAGCCAAGCTCATAAGGTAAATTATTAATGCTGGTATATTCGCTTTGCTCCAGTTATTTGTAACATAGGAAATGTGATTTGCCTGTGTACGTCATTTTAATATTAACTCAGTTGCCAGCTCAGATCTAAAATAATGAGACAGATCCAAGCCTTTCATTTCCAGAGAAGAATTTTTAATGCAACTGAAATCAATATGGCAAAACATTCTGCCCAAAGAAAGGCTAAAAACCAAGGACAGGAGGTTCTAGACCCTCCATTTTCTTCACCCACGGTGTGACAGCGATGTATGCACGCATGGAAGTTGCTCAGTAAGAGGATAAAGACACATGCTTTCACCTTTGAGTTCAAATGCATGCCGTGATCTTATCTGCAGCAAGTTTGATTAGGAGCAACTACAACAGCATAAACAAGAGTGGGAAAAAAACCCCATTGCACACTTAGACACAGCTGTGCACAGCTGACAGCCTGAGCCAGAGTCAAGAGTTAGTGGGTAAGAGTTAACATCCTCGATGGGACGTTGTTGGGGAAGCCTGAATTTCAGCAGGAATGTTGCACAACCTCTCTTCTCTCCATGTACAGCTCTTCCTTATTATTCATAAATACAAAATTCCAGTCCCTTTTTTTTTCCCCCCACTACCTATAAATATCTTCAATTACAACATGTGGAGGAATAAAATTCTATTAAAGAGAATTGTAAATTACAGCTATGTTTTTGGATTTGAGCTTTTTGTTAGTTTGGTTTCAATGTTTCCCAGAAACACTGTGATTTATTATTTGCAGCTGGTAACTGTGGGACAACTCCGGGCCTTCTATTTATATACCAGCAAACACACAGACCTACTATTGCTTTTCAGGCTTTGCTTTGCCAACGTGTCTCAGCCTGAGAAAGACCATCTCAGGGACTGAGAAGGTTGTCTGGAGCTTCACAGACCCATCCGAACCTAGGTGAAGGCAAAGCTGCTTTGTGCGTTGTTGAAGAATCATTGGCACTAACAAAGGGACAATTTATCTCATTCACTGTCTTTGTTTTAATACCAGTGTGGTGAGCAGATGTACTAGCAACGGCCATGACAGCAACCACCACAAACGAGCAGGTGGCCTCCACCCACACCACCTACTGATTTCAGAATGCTCAGAGACAGGTCCTTGATCACAGCCTCCACTGAGGAGGACTGAGGTCCTAATTATGACGCTGCTTGTGCAAGGCACATGGTTGTGAGCCCATGTGCTGACTCTGAGGAGGCCACCAAAACACCATCCGAATACGCTGTATGTTGATGTACTGAGGCGTCAGTGGTGCTTGAGGCTGTGCTGGCTCCATCGCGCGACTCACGTGACACCCCCGTGCTCCTTGTGCTAAGGATCCTGATGCCAACATGCAAGCCAAGGTGCATTTAAGTGTCCTAAAGCTGAGCTGTGAAATGCCAAGGGTCTGAGAAGTCTTAAAGTCCATAGCAGCAGAGATGAGGAGAGGACCTGTATTTTGTTTACATACCTAAAATGGGTTATCTTGGTGTTTCCATGTAAACTACCACTGACACTGTCTTGGGGATCAAAGGGTAATGGCAGACTGGGGCTCATCTAGCTTTGAAGCTGCTTAAGCCAACGAGGGAACCCCCTTATGCTAAAGGGAGGCAAAACTTATTTTCAAAGGCATTCACTAGAAAGCTGGTGAAATCCCTCAAGAGAGCAGAGCTCCTCCTGCATCCTGGTACTGCTCCAGCTCTTTCTTCCCTTTCTTCACCAGGTTGTGCCTGGTGCATTTATATCAGAAGGGGAAGGCTGAACCGCTGAGCAGGCTCAACCCTGCAGGCTGGCTGAGCTCCCCACGTCCCTGTCGAACAGCATCCACGTGAATAGGATGGCTTGTCGTTCTTTCAGCCCTTCTGTGTTCAGCCCATTGAAGGAGGACTTGAGCCTCAGCAAGGTCAAGTTCACTTACTGCCTTTTCAGAGACCTCTGCAGCATGGCCTCGCTCTGGGTGTGAATCAGCACAAAAAGCACAAGGGAGGAAAATCTGGCTCTAAGAAAAGCTTGGACCTATCCCTATTCACTGCAGACATGACCTCGGCTTTTGGCTCTTGAGACATGGCAAATACAAAGCACTGAGTATAACCACGCACCTTGCTGAGCTGATTATTTTAGATTTTGAACCAGTGGCCTGCAGCTCTTCCTTGCATCATTTAAACAAAATCTGTAAATCCACATTTTACAGGTCTGTTTCTTCTAACGGGGAAGGCAGAAAACAGTACAGTCACCAGGCTGGAGGTACTGGAAGCAATTTTTCAAAATGTAAAGCTTACTGCATTTCTATCAGCTGCAATGCAGTTGCTCCTCCACGTAAGCCCCACGCCCAGTGGTTAGCATTTGCAGGGCTGAGCCACACCGGTACAGTCTCGTGATGACCAGCAGTGACATGAGAATAAAATATTACTCATCTGGTCCAAAATCTGCTCTCCCTGGGCCACGTGCGGCAGAAACAATAGCGGGAGTTGGATCTTCTTTTTGTGACTTGTTCAAAGCTTGTGCCAAGTCCCCTGGAAGGATCATCTACAGGCTTCAATGTGCAAAAATAATAGCCTTGTCAGGCAAAATTCAGATCTGATTTTCATACTGCAGAAGGATAGCAATGCTGGTGGGGCTATGTCCAGATAAAAATGCCTCTTTATTTAATTCAAAGGGTGCTGGACCAGAGAAGAAATCACGGTGGAGTTTGGTCCAGCATCTTTGTCATTTATAAGACTGTCAGGAATGTACAGCTCGTATTGTCTTGGGGTGGATCCAGCTTTCAAACTGAGCTGATGCTGCTGAGTTGCCCTGCACAGAGGCCAGGAGTATGCTGGTTTCTGAAAGGCTTAGAAGTTTCCCCTCTTCTTATTTTCTACTGACTGATGCTGTATTCCCCAGAGGCTCCTTGTTAACAGCACAGACCATCTCCAAAAATTAAAAATAAAAAAGGAGGGGGAGCAGGGAAGGAGAGCAGGGATGAGAATAACAAGACATACCTGCAGCAGTCCTTGCCATATATTCCCTCTGTGTCCCACCGGCGGTGTCAGGCGGAAGGGAAATTGTTCTATCAGTGACTATGTTAGATTCATGACCCCACCACAACCTTGAATTGGCCTTTAGTTGTCGCTGATGGGAACTGAAGAACAGCTCCTGTCGACATGATTGCTGCTCTCCAATGAATCAGAACACGCAGGGCACAGAGCAGCACATTAAACTAGCAACAGAAATATATCACTGTACTTTTATATAGATGTATTGCTTTTGCCCAGGCATATAAATGATTGGGCTATCCACTTATTTTTTTTCCAAGGACTAT
Source organism: Bucorvus abyssinicus (assembly GCA_009769605.1). Classification (NCBI taxonomy): domain Eukaryota; kingdom Metazoa; phylum Chordata; class Aves; order Bucerotiformes; family Bucorvidae; genus Bucorvus; species Bucorvus abyssinicus. The sequence continues at coordinate 13,130,703 of CM020043.1, read as the reverse complement.
AAATTAAAAATAAGCTAAGGGTTTGGAAATTATGTTCTTTCTCTCCCCCCCCTTCCCTTCTCTCTCTTTTTTCCTAAAGCTGGGTAGCTATTTTAGGTCTACAGTAAAACATTTTAAAGGTAATCTTACTGCCTATGTCTACTTGACCATCCTTTTTCTAAGAGAAATCTACTACTGCAGCTCTGGCTCAGGTAATTTAACACTTCACAGTGTGATCACACTTACTACACGTATCCCGGCACTTCTTTTGCTGCTAATGAACACTTACAAGGCTGTATTTTTTAATTCAATAGGGCAAGTATCTGAAATGGCACACTCTATGTATGTCATGTGTTCAGTTTTTTTTCCCCTAACAAATATTTCATAAAATATGACTATCTTAATATACCTTAACCAAAGGTCACTTTGACTTGAAAGTTAATGTACAGCTGCAAAATTTAATGTAGAGCCTCAAAAATGGAAATATTTCACCATTAAACTGCTTTTAATTTTTGCAACTTTGTCTGCTCGCTGATCGAATAATCTCTCCAATTCAGAAGCGCTATCACCAGACTGGCAGAGGTTGGGGTATGTTTTGGCCATTGCACGTTTCCAGCTCTTGCAAACAATTTATCACTTACCAGCTTTGCAGCCAGATGTAGAAGGAATAAGCAAGCTGCTTCCCTTGCACTCCTCCCCCATCTTAGGTTTTTCTGGGATGAAACGCAGAACACAAAACCATCCAGGAGTCCATTTCTGATGGTAGGAGGCCAAGGCAGGCAGGTACCGCAGGGCTTGTTCCAGTGGAAAGGACACAGCCCTGCAGCTGGGCTTGGGAAACACTTGCACAGGCGAGCAGCCTCCCTGGTCTGCAAGTGGAACAACTGACTCTCACAAGGCAAATTTTTCCTACAAGAGCCTGCGGGAGCGAGCCTGCCAGCTCGCCTTCTGCTGGTTTTTTGAATGTGTTAAAACAAGATCTTTACTTTTTTAACTTTTCTTGGACTAGCTACTAAAGAAGTTTGGTGTTAACCGTGCGTCTGTGCGTCAGATGAATTGAATTTGCCATTCACCAAGGTGTGACCTGGTCAAAGAAAATAAATGAGCGGTTACACACATTTCCCCTCAACAGAGTCATAAAAACTGTAATAGCAATTCTGAGGCATCTTTTCACCAAGCTCTGGATGATTGAATCTTTACCGTATGCCCCCTACTATCAAAACTAGAAAGGTGTAAATAAAAGCCTGGCTGCATTATTGTCTTTTTAAAAGACCAGTAATTGCCAGATCTAATGATAATACTGTCACTCAGCACGTGGAAGCTTTTACCCAAACATATCCAGGATAGCAATGCTTCGCCACGCCACAGTCTTGACAACATTCAAACATTAAGTCCCTTTTGGTCTTCTGAGCAGCAAGGATAATACAAAGAAACACAGATTTAAAGGCTTCTTAGTGTGGGGAGGGTGGGAAAGTGCAAAAAAAACCCCCATAGCATCTAACTGCCTAGAAAGTAATGAGACCTTTGCCGTCCTGCTCTGTTGCCACCAAGCCACTGTGCTTTAATTCCTTAGGTGTTTCAGTGCCTCCCAATAAACCTTTCTAAACGCTCTTGGCATAGCCAGAGTGTGCCGAAACCTTCAGAGTGCTGTGCGCTTCAGTACCTAGTGTGCTGAAATCCTGTCGAGGACCACAGTCCACCAGGGATTACTGGCTAACAGGTGGAGGGGAGCCGCTCCTCTTTGGTGCGTTTTCTCAAGGAAGGGAGCCGTGGTTGTAGGAGAAAGGTTTTATAGCGATCCTCTATGGAGACAAACACATCGCTTGCTTTGAAGGAAAGCGCTCAGATAGGGACTCGGCCGTCCTTTGCCGACCAGTTCAGGCAGCTCTGGGCAGGTCTCCACTGAGCACGCTGTCTTCCAAAACACAGGACCAGTGAAGACTGGAGGGCTGCCCGGAGACACCAGCTAGCAGGCTTGGACTCTGCTCTCATGGTGCCACCAGCTGGACAATCCCATGGATTTAGTCCCTTTGAGAGCCCAGCTGAGAGTCTGTCCACATCTGCTTTCTTAGGGTAACGGATGCAGATAACCTGTTCTCCAGATTATTATTTAAAAAAAAAACAAACAACAAAACTGAAGTACTATTTCAAGAAAAAAGCTGGAGGACTGCCCCAAAGCACCTGGTTCCCTCCCCAGCACACACACACTCTGCCACATGGCCTTGGGAAAGCCAGGTAGCTGGTACTTGTCTGCTGAGATGGGGAGTTAGGAAGTTTGGGGCTTTGTTTTCTTGGTTTATAGATCTGCACTGAGTCTTGACTTTCTAACAGTGTTAACATACGTGAATTGTTTACAGATTAACTTTCGAACATGACTGGTGCTAAATTCTAGACCTGCTGAGGTTGTCTGAGGGTTTGCTCCGAAGCTGCTTTAGGCTGTGAGAACGTCTATTTTCATTGCCCTCCTGCCAGCGGGACTGCTGGCTGCAAGGGCATTTCGTCCTCTCCGGGTCTATCGGTGGGGTGCAGGGGAGGCAAAGCCAAGGCTTGGCTTTTGCTCTTTGCCCAGAAAGGGAAGATCTCCCGCTGAGCTGGGGACCAGACGGGGTGTTTCCCTCTGGAGGAGGGAGCACGAAGGCTGCGAGGCCAGCGAGTCTGTGCCAGCTCCAGGGGGAGCGCACCCGCGTGTTGTTTTCTTTGTTAAAACACTATGTAATTCTCTATTCTGGTCTTAAAAGGCACGGGAAAAGCTCTTGTGAGGAGCCATGGAAAAGAAAGAAAATGAGAAACTGTCTCAAAGCAGGGCAGCAGTGGCCAGTGAGCGGCATGGCTCCCCAGCAAGCTGCTCTGTGCCCAGAACTAGTTACACCCAATCATAACTCAAATCTTGCCCCGATCTTAAGTGAGGTGAAGTTTCAGTTATCAGCTGTCTTGTAACCGCCAGTCCCCAAACTCTGATAAACTTAAAATACTTCCAGCCAGTACGTATAACCAGCACTTGAAGGACACATAGAAAGTCATTACTGAAAGGTGCTAACTTTTCTGAGAATAAATTAGTTTTCTGACTCCTTGAACGCTTTGTCAGGCCAGACAGGAGATTGTTTTATAGCGCAGGTCTGGCACGCTGTTTGCTTATTGATGTTATGAATGTCTGTGTTTTTATTTAGGGTTTAGGTTATCACCAGCTGTTGAGATTTTACAGGGGGGAAAAAAAAAATCTTGCAATGTCCTCGCCTGATCTACTCAACTGTTCCTCCAGCAGCTCATGTGAAGGGGAAGGTTGACAAATTTCTGATATCAAACCCAGCTGTCAGAACAACATGGGGTAATAGCTGTCCTTGTCAAACGCGCCAATTAATTCACCAGCGTGTCAATGCAGGTATAACTGATAGACTCCGCAATCTGGCTGAGTAATGGAAGTCGAAAGCATCACTAAGACCATTTCACCTCCTAAGAGATCCCGTAATCTAACCTGAGCTGCCAGCGCTGCAGTGAGGGGCGCTTAAAAAAGCCCCAACCCATCAGTTTTCGGCAATAGTAAGCAGAGGTTTCATATGAATCCTCATTTTAAGGATAGAAAAGGATGTGAAAATAAAGAATATGGAACAATGGTGCAATATTGTGGAGTGACGGTTTTATCCAAATACCCCTTAAAGAAAAGAATAGAAAATATAATTAGGGAAATGGTTTCTCCGTGAGAATTGGTGCGTTCTGGAGGCCTTTTTTTTTTCTTTTAATGAGGGAGTTGTTTTCAGAAGAAAATGTGGCCACTGTCTTTAAAGCTGTAGCTGTGGGAAGGCAGTGTCAATGCAGCAGGCTCATTAGCATAATCCTTTGTCTGATATAGAAATGTTTGTTAAGAACTTCTAAAACAACAAGAATTTGCCAGTAGAGCTCCCTGACTGCTGTGCTAACTCATCCGCTTTCAGTGTAGATTTTGGTTTAATAAATGGTTTGAGGTTTTCTGGCTTTAGAGGGTGGTCTTTATATTAGTCACTCATTTTAATAATAATAAAAAAGGCTTTCTTCTTTATGACCACAGCACAGCGATAAGGTCATTGGACCTACAACCAGACGTACTGTGGTGGCATGTGCAAGTCAGAACAACTCTGTTAAGTCAGCTCTGCCAGCAGACGAGTACTTGTAGCCGTGGACTCAGAAACACGATAATAAAATACAGGATAAAATCCTCAGGGATAAATCCAGAAGCCATACACACTAGCAACATAATAGCATGAAAAAGGAGGACTGACATTCATCAAAATCCTGAGTAGAGTGGGTGCTGCCCTGGTTTGAACCACCCTGCCCGTGTGGATCGGAAGGAGGGATGGCAGGGTCCCTTCTCACAGCCCTGTGTCCCTGACACTGCCAGACGTTCAGCACAGGAATGTAAAACGTACCCGAATTCCCCAGGGGAATGAGGAGGTACCTTCCTATAGTGACCTGGGAAATCTGTCTCACCCTCCTTCAGCACACTGCATCAGCTCGGTTGGGCTATCAACACTGGGGATGCTGCAAACGTATCTGGATTCATCAGTATCATTGAAACGCGCTTGAGAAATACCTGGTTGCTACAAAGAGGAGGAGGCAAAGCCGAGCCTGCTTCTCTCTGCTCAGGGGTGGCACAAAGCATGCCCAGGAGCCTTGGGGAGCGAACTAAGCCACTTGGGATTTTAACGCATCCTCTGAGAGAGACTGAAATAAGAAAATGGACCTTCTAAGAGAATTTAGGACAGCATTTTATGGGGGGGGGACTGCAGTACTGGTTCTTGATGCAGTTCAGGAGATGATCGAAAGACATTACAACCACAGGCAATGATGAGAAAAGCAAGTGAAAAAGGACCAGCAATGCTCTCCGGCTTCCTAGGATTTATGTACTTACAGATGAATTTAATACTTGGTGATCAAAAGAGTTCAAATAGTGGTTGTATTAATGATTTCAGCATAACCTCTAAATCCCAGGATGGCGGTAGAAATCTTCAGCTTCGTCTTAATCTTCTGACACTTTTTATTAAGAGCTAATTTAAGTGCTGTTGCCTTACGATAAAGCAGCTTACAGGAATGTGAACTGCGGTATTGTCACTACAGAGTACATACCCTGTGCTCTGATCTCAAGTTCTAGTCAGACCAGCTAGATCTTTCTCAAAAATGAATTACTGAAGGGAAAAATCTCCTGTCTGATATTCTTCTGGCTTTTTTGTTGATACTTGGTTAATTCTCACCTAATCTTTTTGTCTGTGGCTCTGACTTTGCAGAGCGATGCACATTATTGCCTCCGTTCGTTAGGGTGTATGACTGTTGCAGATATCCCCGAAGAGAAGAGCCCAAGTCCTCCCATCCATGCAGACTGTTTTGGCCCACAATTGCCAGTCTTTCTTCCTGTTTCCCTAAGAAGTGTTTGGTACCTATTACAGATCTCTGCAGCGCTCCCAGCTCATACAAGTATTATGCATCTTGGAGCAAAGACCCACCTTATTCTGGAGTTTAGGGAACCTGTGACCTGTGTTTTGTGGCCAAGGAAATACTAATATGCCTCAAAGAAATAGGAGAATCATCTCAGCATTACCTTGTTCTCTTCCTCCTAGCTGTTCCCTAAAGTATATTGATCTTGAACGCGATGGTTTTCTTGAGCCAATATGAAGACTGTGTGTGTGAATCAGGGATGGAAGTAAGTGATATTTGAAGCTGTTCTCAAACCTCAAGACAATTTATTCTGGCTTTGCTACGTCAATCCTAAAGACAACTCAGTTTCTAAGTTAGGGGAGTCTTATCTGCTAACTAAAGGTAATGCCATCCCCAAAGACCAAAACTGTCAGCCCTAATCTCCATTCTGGAGCTATAATGTATCCCAAGATCTGAATCTGAGTCACTTGAATGAAAGGCAGGGACTTTGGCGTTGACAGGCTATTGCACTCTTCCCATTGCATTGCCAGGGGCTGTTAGGGACACTCCTATTGCAGAATCGGATGGTAATACAGAAGCCAGATAAAATAATATCTGTAGTCCACAGTTTCTTTGTTTTCCTTATATTGGGGTCCCCAGAACTGGATGCAGTATTACAAATGTGGACTAACAAGTGCTGAGGACAGAGGTCTAATCACTTCGTCTGCTGTATTGGAGAGCGCAGACAGCCCTGATGCTGTTGGCTGCCTTAGCTGCCAAGGCACACTGCTGGCTCGTGTTCAGCTCACTGACGCCCATGACCCTCAGCTTTTTCTTTTTTGGTGTGGCTGCTCCCCAGTATTGTATCGTGGTGTTAGTTCCTCTGAAGTGTGGGATTTTGTTTGTCCTTGCTGGATTATGCAAAGTTCCAGTTGGTCCCTTCCTCGAGCTTGCTTCTGTCCCCCTGAAACGCTCCAAGATCTTTGGATCGACAGCGAAATGCTAATGCTGTTTTAATGTTCCCACATACGCTGTGAAGAAGGCACGATGTTATACTGACAGATCCTGTTTCTTAAAATGCATCTAGGATATATCCAGAGGGGAAAAAAAAAAAAAAAAAGGGAAGAACAGCAACATAGAATCTCTCTCCACGTCCCCCCATCCCCCTGACCTGAGGTTAGTGGAGCCCCTTTGGTGTAATATGTGGCAATAATAACTCAATGTTGTGGCCTTCAGTGAATGCAAGGTTTAAGACTTGGAGGAAAGACATCCATAAACTCTCTGAGTGATGGATGGTTGGCAGTTTCTTTTGAGTACCTTCTGCTACAGATGTTTAACATTTTTTTCCATGGGTGTATGCCAGAGCACAGAATGAGGAGACATTTTCATCTGAACACTTGCATCTTGAGTATGAAGCAGGCATGGTCACCACAGGCCAGCAGAGCCAGCACAAGCTTGGAGCACCCAAGTCAGGAAGAAGAGTGGGAACACAACCGGACCACGGTCTTGGCAGAAGCCTGACAATAACACGATGTGTTTTGCTGGGCGAGGTGGAAGAGGTGACGGTCCCAGCTGGCAACTGCTGCTAACTTAACACTCCCAGTCGGAGGCTGAGGGCAATATGACATTCCCAGCTGGTAGCCAAGGCCTGCCTCAGTGCGTTCCCATTCCAATGTGCGGCTTCTCCACACAATGAGAAGGGGTGAGCGAAGTGTAATAAAGCAGCTGGTCTATTAGAAGATAAGCTTGTGGAGAATAGCACAAACATGCAGAATCCCCTTAATCTTAAACTTTATTACCCTAGATAATAGGCTTTGGTAGTGACAACAATCAGTTGAAACGCAGAATTGTCTTGGCTCCCGCGGCACCTGCCGTGTCAGTCAGTCAAAAGCCATCTTCTGCCGCACAGCGAGGTGGCTGCTTGGTGTGAGCAAGCTAAAAGCTTTCTGCATTTATTTTGAAAAGGCAAGGGAAAGCTGGGCATCGCGCCTTTGCAGACTTAAGTTAACACTCTGACCCTGGCGTAGGGCAAAGGCTAAAGCGATATGAAACCCTGCTTCTTTCTTTGCCTCTGAGGAGTAGGAGCACAGAGGTCCCCTTGGAGGAGGAGAGGTTGTTATCCCTGCTCTGAAATAGGTCAAGTTTTTCAACCAGCAATGAGAAAGGGAAATATCATGAAACCTGTTTGTAAAATCCTTGTCTGTGTCATCTGCAGACATAAAATTAATCTAGTTATCTGAGGCACGATTCAGAAGAAGCATCTCTCATTCTCTGTTTTTTTGTGGAAAACTCAGATCCCCAGAGCCGAATGCACAGAACAGATACCCACTCCCTAAGGGGGCAGGTGCAGAGAGCTTTCACATGAAAAGGCATTTTACTTTACAAATGGCCTTGGCTTTATGAATTTTTCTGGGGTTTTTTAAAGTTGGTTTTTTTTCCACAGTCCTGTGATCAAAATACGAGGCAAAGCCCCCCACATCTGCTTACCACAAGCTGTTCTTTTGTTTAGAAATGTTTCAATATGAACTTTGGTTAAAAGAATAACAACAAAGTGACAGAGGGTAATTTTTAAATCATGAGAGATAAGAGTAGTTCTAACCAAAAAATTGTGCCAATTATTTCAGCTTTTTAGTGCCCTCTAACAATAGTTGCAACAGGTAGTATAGCAGAACTCACAGTGCAAGACATATAGGGTAGGAAACGGGGCTCATTCAGGGAGGGACGTTTATACAGGTCCAGGGAATACAGTTAAATAAGTCTAGATTTTATGAATATTAAAGCTCAGTCTAGTGGGTTGATTTTGATTCTCAGTTTTCCCAGAATCTTTCCCTTTTAATGTCTAGTATTTCAGTATCTCCTCTGAAGAAAGTGTGAGTGGAGATTTAAAAAAACCCATAAATTGAAGCCAGCAGCATACTCTGACTTGCAGAACTATAAACAGAGACAGAAGAGAAGGTGCACTGAAACCTGCATCACTCTCTGCCTCTCTCTGAAGTCTCAAGAAGTTAAACCCACGGCGAGGCAGCAGCGACCACCCCAGCAAGCAATGGAAAACATTGTCACAGCAGACCAGATGCCACCATACCAACTGGCTAAATAAGAACTGGGAAACAAGAAAACCTAAAAGAGGAGCTTAACACCACCTCAGGGGAGCTGTAGACGAAACACTGCTTCGAGTCTGATTTACCCCAGCTGAGTTTTCTCTGAAAGTCATCACCTGCTCCAAGTGATTTGAGGGCTCCTCACCAGTTCACAAGCTTTATTGCCCTTGTGTCTTGGCGGGACCAAGACAAACTCCCCTCCTTCAGCCGGTTCCACTTTCTTTGTCAAACGCGACCAAGACATCTCAGCTTCCTTTGCGATGCCGTATTGATTTTTTGCGGTCTCTCTTTCCCTAAGGAATTGACTGCACTAGATCAAATTAAGAACAATCTGAGCACTTAATGGGGCTCCTTCGATAGGATGAAGTTTGATTGCTTGAAGTTGAAGTTCATGATAATTATTTATGCTGACAGCACCCTCACAGGCAATAAAGACTGACCCTTTCCTGAAGACCTCAGTCTCTCCATCAGGGAATTAGTCTGACCCTGCTGTGCTTACCTAGAACACGTACTTCTGATTATTAAATATGAGAACGATGATCAGAGAACAAAGTGTACTACATGTCCACCAAAAGCCATTGCTAGAATTCTGATTTTGTTTCTGTTCTCCATCACCAAACAAAGCCCTTGTGCCTGACTAGCATCAGCAGACCAGAACTCATCGACAGTTTTGACAATCGCAGCAAAACCTTCGACTTACGCTGAGTGCGGGATCAGGCCATTTTACCTGCTCTTCTGCAGTTCCACAGTACCTAATAAAACTGTTCATGATGAAAATTGTGGCATTTCTGTATTGCCTAAGAGGCTTGTTCTGAGGATTGCCTATAATCACAACTCTTTGAGTTAATAAGCAGGTTTATCTGCAGGCAGGTATTTCTCATGAATGACAGAGAAGTTGAAAACAAATCTCCCTTGCAACATCTTGAGCTCTGTTATTAAAAACCCTCCTGATTGGGAATAATGAAAACAATCCTCAAAGCCTGTCTGTGTGAGAGCACGTGTGGACGTATCCCATAAAACCAGCTGCCTTAACACTTGGGGACTCTTGTCAATGCACAAAGCATCAACACACTTTCATTTTTGCTGTGTTTATACAAACACATATATAAAAGTGAAAACATGATGATGTTGTATGTACACCCACATGTGTAAAGTAGCCCTGCACCTGCAGCTGCTGTAAAGGAAGCCGTTTAGCTCCTCAGCCAAGCATGCAACTTCACAGCAGCTGATGGTCTGCTTCAAGAAGTGCACAAGGTAAGGAAAGAAAGCAGTTTTTTGATTTTTGTTGTCTTTCCTTCTCCCCAAAGAAACCACACCTACCTCCATCCTACTGTTCTCTGGAGCATAACTCTCAAAACGTAACACGTTTTGGGACAGCTCTGGTCCTACACGTATGCACTTTTTTTTGTAGCAGGGAGAAAAACAACACCTATGCCTTTCACACAAGGAATACAGTACTTACCTGGGTTGTTGAGTCCTCCTCCTGTGGTGGAGAGGATGGCTATAGCACTCTGACGCAGCTTCGTAAAAGCCTCATCTTTCCTTCGAACAGCCAGCCCAGGACCCCTGCTGCTTCTGCCTCACTCCTTCTCCCTCAGGCAGGCTTCTTTCCCTCTGCAGGTTCTTAGTACCGGAGCGCTCAGATGCAGGAACAGCTGCCTTGCGTTACTCAGTAATTCCCTAGTCAAAGGACTGAATAGAAAAATCAGCCTCTTAACTCCTCTAAATGTAAAAATGATGTTATTTAAGAAAAGCCTTTGTGTAACAGAAAACTAAATGTGAAGATTAAAAGGAAGCTGCATGGAGGCAGCAGACCATCCCGGAGACAGTTGCTCGCTTTCCTGCAGCAGTAACGTGCTGGAGCAGCACAACTCTATACCCACTGCTTTGGCCAGACAGAAAAGGAGCAGCTGGTGGCCAGCAGCTATCAAGGGGCTCCTTTAGACAGATCTGTTTGTTTGTTGTTTTGGCTTTCATTTGCTGTAACTTTGTCTGTATCTTGGTTCATCCATTTTAGACTGTATATCAAAGTAGATCTTGTCTCAGTGGGTTGCTCTGAAATCTCACGATGGCTTGTTCAATACCACTGAGGGGTCAGGCAAAAGGAGAATGGAGCTGCCCCCCAGTACAGGTCAGGGTTTGCACCTGGGGTAGGAGTTGGCTACTTGGAGTGGGGAGGGTTGTTTTGCCAGCGTGGTTTGATGCAAGTAAAGAAAAGGGTTCAAACCTGCTTCTCATTTAAAAATAAAGAAGTCAGAGAGGCAAGAAGGAAGCTGCTCTGCTTCTTTAAGTGCCAGAGTCTGCGCAGGCTGCCCTGCTGAGCTGTTTAGGCCAGTCAAAGCCCTGCTGCAATTTTTGCAGTAATACTGAACTCGAGGTGACCCTTGCAGACAATAATTGCTTTAGCATAGGTTTGACAACAGCAGCAAAAAACTCTCTAAAAATAAGCACAAGCTTAAAATAAATATCAACCCTGGAGACCTGCTCATGTAAAGAGTCCAGTGCATCTCCCATGTTTTCCTTGATTAGCATCACAGTTCTTGGCAGCTTGAAAAATGAGTTTTCAAGGGATTTCCAATGCCTCCTGCTCCAGTTTCAAACCTGGCGGAGAGCCAGCCAGGACAGACACTGTGTCGCCTTTAAAGGACCGCATGGAGCAGCTCTGGGTCAGCATCCCTGCTCTTTTACCCCAATATCTAGCTTATTTAAAGGTGGGCTATGGAGTAAAAACCTGATTTAATTGCAGTGCCTGTGATAAATGTCGTCCCTTGCTTTGTAGCTCTAACATAGTTCATTTAAATGGGTACATCACACCCTGCAACGTGGAGTACCCAAAAGTTGCCCACCAAAAACGTCTTTGGTCACCCTTGTGTGGGGAGAATGAAATAACTTTCTGCTCATCAGCAGGAAAAGGGGAAATTTGAGCTGCAAGTGCTGAAGAAATTACTTATTCTTGAAGAGATGCCCACAGGACATATGGAGAGCAGAGGCATGACCGCAATTCCAGAACACTTTTTTTTCTCCCAGAGGATTTCCCATTAAAATGAACTACCTGGAAATAAGCCCTTAATCTGCCAAGGTTTCAGGACAGTACATACACCTTGCTCCTACACTGAATTTGGGGTCCAGAAATCGCCAATGTTCACTAAATCTGATGGCAAGTAACTCTTCTTTCAGCAGGGAAGAAGAAAGTGTTTCACTCCAAGAGGCTGAAGTCTGCTTTTCCTGGCCCATTCGGTGGTGGCATACAAGGGAGTTCTCTCAAAGGCCACGGACCTGCAGCCAGTGAAGGTAAAAGCTGTCAGCTGTGCTGTGTGGACCACAGGATGAGTGTTGATTCAGTGGGTAATGCAGAAGAGAACCAAATTATTATTCTCCGGCTCTTTTTAAGGACATTTTCCCCTGTTTGCCAGGTTGACTTCTTGCAGGCAGCTATCTCACCACACGAACTATTGAAAGTTAGAATGTCCCCGTCCACCTTACAGTGGACTTGTCCAACTCTTATTACTTGTTTTAAAGGACGGTATGCTAAGAAAAGGCTGTTAGAACGCTGGGGAACAACAACAGACACGCGCATGGAACTGCACCTGGCAGTCAGTGAGCAATCCAGGCTCCTGGGTTTTATCCTCGTAGGAAGACTTCAGGAATTTCAAGTAAAGAAGTTGTATCAGGTTTCAATCCTCTATAGCACGTGTATTCAAAATAAGATGTTTCAATCTTCAAATACCAGTGGGTTCCAGGATGTGGTGTGCAAGGCAAGAGGAGACGTACTTTCTCTGCGTACTATTGTCTGCTGCAGAGTGGGTTCTTTTTCTTTTCCCTCCCACTCTCAGATAAAAGTGAAGAGTTGGATCCCAATTGTAAACTGAAATATTCACCTGACAGCAGATACTCAGATATTCCAGGCAATCCTAACTGTCTCCCGTGACAAACCAGAGATCTGAATTCTGAGAAACAGAAATAGGAAGAAGTCTACATCCTTCTCTTGCTTTCTGATTAAATACACTTCTGCTCTGATGGGGTCAGTTTGGTCCAATGACTTTTGATGAGACAAACTGGTGGACTTGCTGTTGGCTTTTTTTTTAAAGTGCCTACATCTTAGAAAAAACTGGCTACATCAGCTCACTAAATAAAAAAACTCACAGAATTGCTTATTTTACTTATCATTTGAACTAGTAGTAATTATGCCTGTAATAGTAAAATGAGGTTTTAATGCTGATTAATGGAATTGCTAAACTGACAAGACTGCTAGTCACACTTAGGGGTCTCTGGAGATTGTCCCCTAAAATAGTTGCTATCGTATGTGTAAAATGGCTTTTTCTGTAGGACCAGATGTGAAGCATATGGTGACCTATTAAAGTAGGGATGAGCCATAAGTCCTGGCTGAATTATATTGGACAAACTACCCAAATGGAAAGATAACATCCAGTGATTATTACAGGATAATAGCAGCTTTCTAGAGTGTAAAGGATGATGATGGACTTGGGAAATTGCCTAGCTCAGTTAATCATTCCTGCTTGATAAGATTAATACTGATATTCTTTTATTCTTATTTATATCCTAGAGGAATACCATGCTGTTGTGCGTCCAAACATGCTGTAGAACATATTGGTCCTGCCTACCACTTGGTTTCTCTCCTGTCCGTTCTGGGTACCCATTCCCACTGCCGGAGGGAAGTCCTGTGGGATGGTGGGTGCTGGCGAGGGGAACCTGTGGCGTTCCCCAGCACTCGGCCAGGTGGCTGGCAGAGGCAAACCTTGGAGGAACTGCTGCACAGGAGGAAACGTGCTGCATGAGTGAAAAGATACTGTACCGTCCAGACCACAGAGAAGCAGGCAGGAAGATCTAATTATGTCATGACACTCACTGCTCTTTTATGCAGAGACACAATCATAGTGTAATTGGGCACATTTTACTTCCTTATGGCCATTTAGTCACTGGGGCAGGGTCCTCACTCACAGGAAACCAGTGAATGGCTGCACTGAGCTCTGGAGTGCCATCACAAGAGCGCTCATGTTCCTTGGCAGGAGGAATGAGGGCAAGGCTATTCTGAATAACTGTTATTTCCCTATCCCCATTAACTTGATCGTTATCCAGTACTGTACTCAGGTCTTCGGCATGTTGGCAGGTACTATCCAGAGCAGAATATAATGGACTGCTTTTCAGTTTTGCTACTGCCACTTTGTATTACTCCTTGGTATGATTCTGTCATTTTATGAACAATTTAACCTATTTACTCATGTGTAAATGGACAATGGTTGAAGATTAGAGAGGCTTCATTTGCTATGAAGAGCTACTATCTTGTCTCAAAGGAGAGAGAACCAGTTGACCTAGATGGCAGGTCATCTACGTCTTACTGTGCACGTACCGAATTATCATCACAGTGTCAGCCTATGTGTGTAGTAACAAACACACACCAGCAGGGCTACACAGTGATTTTTAGAGGCCAGAACATGACAGGCAGCTATTTCAGTGACTAAGTATACAAATGAATTCGCAGGACGATTCCAATGATTCCTAGGCACATGCATTGTGTTTCATATTCATTTCTAAAATCAGTGCTGTAAGTGCTGATGGTCAGACTTACATTGGACAAGATGCACGTATATTTGGAGAAGGCAGTAAATTTTGTGTTACCTCCTTCTAAACACATTTCCAGTACTTCTTCCATTGCCATATTCTCGGGCTTTACGATTGTTCCATCAGATAGAAGTGCTCTTCTTAGAACCCACCAAGTCTTGCTGTTTTGTCAGTGATTTCACAGCACATGGTCCTATATCCCTAGCCCACATAAGCAGTATCATCAGCTTCATAAAATCAGATCCGCAGAAATGCTGAAACTACTTACTACGATTCCGTAATCATACAATGCTGGTTTATTACATAAAAGTCCTCTTCAAATTGTCTGTCAACAGAAACTGAAGTATTTTCATTATATCGACCAGCTTCCCATGACAAATAATGCTACCACAGCTTAACTGCCATGTATACAAACATCCAGGGCTGTAAATGGTGCTGGTGTGAGCTGCAGCTACAGCTGGGGTTGTCTGCATATGGTTACTCCGCTCCAGACAGATAATTTGTTCCGCGGAAAGGTCTGTTTTCATAGTAACGCAGTTACAAAGCAGCCTCTCAAGTGCCACTGTGTCAGGAAGGCACATCACAGGCGGAAGGTAATGACTGCTGACACCAGACCAGCTTTCCTCTTGTTCCATATAAAAGCCAGCAAACTCTAAATCATCAGCACAGCCACGCGGCTTACCTGCCCCCATTGTTCGAGCATGTCTTTACAGCTGGGAGCTAAATCTACCAAAACACAGGTTAAGAAAAAAAATTACTGCATGGCGTATAGAAGTCTGACTGGCTGGTCTGAAAAAATTCAAACTGGGATTAAGATTTCAACAAAAAACATTTCCTACCCAAGGAATAATGCCTTGTGAACTACTGCACAAAAAAAGCCGAAACCAACAGCCCACCCCTCAACCCCAACAAAGACAGACACCCGAGGTGGGATGCTCTTCAAGTTGTACCTGTCCTGGACACTCTGGAAGACACCCTTGTAAGCTTTATCAGAAAAAGGACAGTTTTGGTAAACAAGTCACGAAATCCTGTTTGTCTAACATTTGCAGTCGTTACAGCCCACATACTTACACCTGGAATTCCATTATGACTTTAGAAGGCGCTTTCCGGTACCTGTTGGTTACCATGGGTTCAAATTATAGCTTTAATGTGAATGTTTTGTAGATTTTTAAATTACTTTGTTTCTCCAAGTTAGGATGAGGAAGGTGGCTCACTCTCATTGTAAGATCTTTCTAAATCAAGAGCTGCGGGGAACCAAACAGCAGCAAGCCGTCAGGTCAAGAAATAAGGATTCAATCCGTAGTTTTGCCACATGTCACCAGCGTGACTGCGGCTGGTGGGCTTAATTTGTCTCTTGGCTGCTTCAACAGTAAAAATAGGATAGTTACCAGCTTTTGCTTTCCCTGATTCTTGCTTGACAGTAAAGGGACTCTCTTACACCAGATCAAGAATGTCCCAGCTTACCTGAGTGCCCGTCATGCAAATGCGAGCTGCAGCTTTTCCCAGTGGGTGTTTGCACAGCCAGTTGTTTGCTGTAGGGCATTATACCAAGAGCAGTTAATTTTATCTGCAACTATCCACGGTGCTCAAGTCTAACTGGTAACTGTAGTAGCTCCAAAGATATCTTGGAGCAACAGGTAAGATTTATGGCATAGAACATGTCACAAAACTGGATTTTTTTTGTTTACATGCTTCTAGATGACATAAGATGATGGACTTAAATGGCAAAGCAATGAGGTGTCCAATTGGACTTTTCAAATAATCCTTGCAACGTAAAGGCATCTGAAAATCTGGCCCCAGTTTGATAATAGAAACCCAAATAAAAGGCAAAAATAAACCACTTGAGTTTTATTTTAAGCTGATATAGCTATTGAATTTCAAAGTTTTGTATCTAGTATAATTGATCATGAATAATAAGCCTGTGCATTTTGTAGTTTTAAGTCTACTTAAAATTTCTAAGGAAATTCAATAGCACTTTGTACAAGAAGTTGTTCTGTTGATTAGGAGACCCTAATCAATACAATTTAGCTCCTCTTAGGAACTGCCACTCTCGCAGCCTGAGCTGGGCTTGAGCCAGATGCCTTGTAGTGTCAATACGATGCTCAAATACGTTGTCTCCAAAATTCTCTAGATACCTCATAACACAAAGCCAGTAACTATGCGGTGTTACTGACGGAGCTGTAGTCTGTATCTTACTGTAATGTAAAGATTTTGTACCTGCTTCAGACCTTTTAAAGAATCTATGATGGTGATCATCTTTGAAGAATTTAGACTCAGATAATTCATCACTTATTTTCCTGCTGAACAAAAAACCCATAAGATGCACTTTAAGATGATTGATAAAGGTTTTGCTTTGTGTCTAACAGAGATGGCTTGTTCTGTTACCAAGAGCTTGCTTTTACCTGTTTATCCTCCCCTCGACTCTAGCTTTTTTAAAAATGCAGGAATTGGCTTTGATTTTTGTTTTCTGTCTAGCTGGAAGTCTCCCGTCACGAACCAGCCTGTGTTCCAGGATCCGGGGATGATTTTCATAGCAGCAGCAGCTTTGTTCTTGGGGTAACAAAGGAATAGGTTTCTCCATCTATTTGCAATGGAAAATGTCCAAAAAGGAAAACTGTATTTAAAGAGCTAGAGCACTGCCCAGGAGAGGCAGATTCATTTCTTAGGATTGTTAGATCCATGTGATCTTGGGCAAGTTGGTCACTCGCCAATCTGTTAACTCAAGAGACTCCTTTTCTCCTACTTTTCCAGCCTCCAGTCCCCTTAGACTCAGCCTTACATGGGAGATCTCTTGTTATGCGTGTAACGAGCTCCTAAACCACCCAGATCCATGCTGACTTTGGGCAATACTACCTATAATGACAATTAACAAAAACAGAAAAGTTACTCTTCCTCCAACGGCAATGACTCTCAGCTGCCAGAAAAAATACTTTGCTGAAATACTCACGAGACAGTAACGTAGAACGCTCGCACATGGTGCGCAAAAACCTTAAACTTGTTGTGCTGTTCCTTTTCTAACAGTCCATCACTGAGAGACCTTGGCAACGGACTGACACACTTGAGGCACTCTAATAGTAACAGCAGTACAAAAATAGATTGCAATGAGATTTGAAGAAGAATTTAGGTCTTTTATTCTATACTTTTAAGTCTATACTTCCAAGTCTGTTTTTGAATATTTTGTAGTTTATCTAAACTCCTAAGAATTTTGCAGTCCTAACTCCTCTGTTCATAATGCTGACAAGTCCTATTGTACCTAGATAAATACTACCCATCGTTTGAGGAAGAGAGGAATATTCATTCAGTCACCCTAAACTGAGGTATAGGTTTTTGTCAGACCCTCTTCCATGAATGTAAGCCTTAGGTACCAAATAAGTGACTGTGTAATAATAATTGCAGCGAAATGCTGCCTAGAGGAAACTAAGGACATCTCTTATTCTATTCTATAATCGACAAAAAGCAAATTAAGCCTGTGGAAAAACCACTCAGAAAAACTTAAAGAGATAAAACAAAACAAGATGTGTCCTTATAGACATATCCCAAGTGAATTGTTATAAAACTGGCTTGCTCAGGCCAGAGATGGAAGTATGGAAAGCGATAACTAGATGGGGAAAAAATAAATCAATATGGATGACTGAAAACCAATTTAGTGCACTAAACTCACTCAGACTTCTCTCGCGTTTTCTCTTGATTAGGCTGACAGGAACTGAAGGGGAAAATGTTAAAACCCGACTTTAGTTTTCCGCTTCGCACTTAGGCTGCACTCGTCTATTAGAGACCCTTTCTTTGTGCTTCTGTAGGTCAGACAGTGCTCTGATGGCTGGGACTTCCTGCAAAAAAGCGTAGGGTGTCCTGCAAGGGCTGACAGCTGACATGGTTGTCCACGCCTGCTCATAACACGATTTCATCTCCAAGGAATCTGTAAGGAAGTTATGATCTAGATCTCAAAACAGAGGAGAGAGAAATTACACTGCTTTACGTTGCAGGCTTTGTTCCACACAGCTTTTACAATGCATTTCTCTTTCTGAAACAAAGTTATCGTGCCGGGCAGGGAAAACCAGGATCCCGGCCTGTCTATAACTGCTAGAAAATATCAAATTAAGAAAGAAAAGGTGGTGGGTGGGGGGTGGAGGGTAAGAGAAGGGATGAAAAGAAAATTCCAGAAATGTAATTCAATCAGACATGGGCAAAAGCAAGGTCTCAAACAAAGCTCTGGGGTCAATTTAACACAGAATGGAAGGACTACAGAGTCTGGAAGTCTCCCTGAAACTTAAATTACAGATGTTTTCCAGGAGTTTCCTTAATAAAATTTGTCTAGGGAGAAAATATTGCTGTCAGTGAGGGGAAAAAAAATCTGATTCACAGAAAACGGATAGGAGAAAAGCAGCTTCAACCAGGAGTTAGTCATCAATCTATTTCTTAAACAGAGTCTTGGCAAAACCCGTTCTCGTGGTAGAACTTGCCTGGAGTAGACCAGATTGATTTGACAGTCTCTTAGCCTAATAAATGCTTGACCTCAAGGTCTGCTGAATTCAGTAAATTCACTATGCAGAGAGAATTGGGAACCAATCAGCTCTGGGGAACATCCTGTTCTGCAGCCCTCCCCTGATAAAGGCCTTGACTGCTTTCAGCCTTATCGAGATGACTAGATGAAAGCTGCTCTCAGAAGAAGAAAGGTTAATCGACTGTGCTGCTGTTAATCAATCACTTGGAAAGATTCAGCACTTACAATAGGTAGGGCCCTCTGCCTGCCAAGAGGTTCTTGCATGTTAACCAGCGACCATCTCCTCCAGTTTGAAGGATGAGTAATGGACAGAAACACAATCCAGATAGATGCCAGGTGTCTGATCCAAAGCCAGCTGAAGTCAATAGAAAGACTCCCAGTGACTTCAGCGGGCTTGGATCAGACCCTGGAGAAAGACTGATTATCCAAGGTTTATTCTGCATACAGATATCAAGCTACTTTTAGTAGCGAAGGATCCTTGAAAAGAAGCAGTTTCATCACACTTTTGCCTCCTTGTGAAATCGAACTTCTTCGAAACATACTGTGTCCCATTTACCCTGACTGTCAGATATGGCTGACATCCAGCGGAGGAAAATTACCTGCCTGTGACAGCAAAGACAGACACGTATACATTGTAAAATCTCTAAAGAATCCAGAAAGAAAAAAATGCCAAACTGCTAATGTTTCCCTGGCCTTTCTGTAAGTGCTGCTAGCCAAAATGATAGCTTGCTTAGAGGAGGAAAAGCTAGATCAACTTCTGAAAGGACGAAGGAGAATTGAGGGAATAAAATTGAAAAGATCCTGCCATGGTGAAGAACACTCTCAGCGCTGACCAAGTGGTGGCACGCAAGGTGAAGCTGACAGAGCCAGAGAGGAAAGGGATACCAGAGAAAAGGCACGCTTAGAAAGTACTCCTGAAGAGAAGGTATTTCTCTAAACTAACAGCCGTAGTCAGCACCAACACAAACTGATGACGAAGCAGTGGCTATCCTTGATGCCTGTCTATCTGCAGTAGAGTCTTAGCCTGTTACTACAACTCCAGGCCCTCATATCCCAGCGCAGAACCACTCGGTAACACCCCTGCTGCACCACACAGCCGAAGAGCCCTATGGCAAACAGCTGAAACAAAAAGATACACACCTTTAGGGCATCTACAGCTCCACGCATCAGCTTATAGTTTATTGCAGAGACTGGTACACATTTTTGCTTCTTCAATGCATTGCTTCTGTACTTCCCCACTGCCCGTCGTACCTAAGGCATACTCCTGGCTGAACGTACGCCAGCCTTTACTCATCTGGTTCTGTCGGCGGCCAGGCGGCTTCTGGCTGCTCAAATCCTGGCACAAAGCTGGCTAAATACTTCTGCTTCAGGAATAACCCAGTTACACTAGAGGCTGACACCTGAAGTGGAGAATGACAGGCTGGTGCCATGGACTGTACCTGTCACAGCTAGCAAAGAGGCGCCAGGTCCTTCAGAAGGCTGGAGAGCAATCCAGGTGCACTGGCTATTCTCTGCTTGTCTGCAAGTTCATGGCCCTACCAAGCATCCCAGGCAATGGATATTTCCTCCTTATGCACTGACAACAAGCAACAGATCAATGAAAGGGAATATCCAAGGTGTGCTATACATATAATTTCTATGTGCTCAAGAAAACGCTTTATGTGAGGGAGGACAGCCATCATAAGCGCCATCACGTTTCTTGTCAGTAAACAGCTGTGGCTGCCAAAACAAATTCCCTAGTCTTCCCATTGCTGGCTGAAAAAAACCCTATTAGACAGATCCTGTATCTACATCCAAAAGAAAGGACTGATATTTGGTGACTTTTTTCCCTTTAGC
The DNA here is from genome assembly GCA_009769605.1 of Bucorvus abyssinicus. Lineage (NCBI taxonomy): Eukaryota > Metazoa > Chordata > Aves > Bucerotiformes > Bucorvidae > Bucorvus > Bucorvus abyssinicus. The sequence continues at coordinate 13,110,324 of CM020043.1, read as the reverse complement.
CCAATTGATAAAATAACCAGCACTGCAAGCAAAGCAGGGCAGATATCATTAAAGTGGGAAGGGGCCCGTCTAGTCCATAAGGAAACCTGACAAGAAATTCCATGTACATAGATTTAAGAAGTATAGCAGCTTCTTTCCCAGAAAAGACTTTGTATAGCAGCCTCGTAAATCTGAAAATTTCCGCCTAACTCCATGGTTACGTGTAACGCACATTGCGTCAAAGCACAGAGCAGCAGTCCTCTAAGCAGCACCCTGCTGTCAGAGCTGAGAGCTTGTGGGCTCTAACCTTGGAGTCACAATGATGTCAAAAGTTAACAACCTGCTCAGATCAATGGGAACACCCTGTGGCTCTCCAGGTGTTGTTTCATGTTTCTGCAGATGTGGATTCATGAAAACAGAGCCTTAACTGCTCATGTTTGAGACTGGGTTTTCACCGCTGTAACCTCTGTTTTTGAATGACATTCTGTTATTATACACTTAACTGCGTTGCAGCAAGAGCTGCAGGTCCTGCTGCGGTTGCCACTCTGCCGACATACACTGAACCACGCTGCCCCGCAATTCTCTTGCCAGCGGTGGGTCCTGCTGCAGCCACAACCCTGAGAAGAAATCCAGACAGACAGTGACATATTTCATCCACGACTATTCATTTCTTAACCCATGGTGGACGAGCACAAGGCACCTGCAGCCCGGTACTAATGACCAAGTGAGGAAGTAAAAAGGTTATGGCCTCATCAATTTTTCCTCATGTCGTCTGGAACAGCGTCCTACGAGGCTTAACTGCACGAACTTGGTCGCACTGAATTAAAACATCTAAGACAAAATCTCTTCTGTCTAAAAGGAACGGAAAGATGGATGGCAGAGAAACGGAAGGAGAAGCGTGAGTGCTTTATCGACCCAACTGACATCCTATGAATGGTAAGTAATAAAAATTTACTGAGAAATAGGAAAGTTCTTACTTACCCTTATCGCTGGCCCCCGCACTGTTAACGGCAGAGAAAAATGCAAAACTCCCTTAAACTACGTATTTAAAAATCTTGCAATTTTATTTGCATATAAAGGCCGCTAGATATAATATCACAATAAATTTAAAGAAACAACTGCTTTTCTAAATTCCATTAACAAGGTAACATAAAACAGAACAAAGCTCAATAGCATTTACAGTGGTAGAACAGAAATAACTATCTGCAACAATATTTTGTGCTAGCGAGATTGCATTTACACACAGTGCAAAATAAGAAAAAGGAAATAAAAAAGACAAGAAGAATATTTAAATATAAAGGACAACTAAGCCTTATTTTAGTTAGGCTTGATTGTATCCATTTGACTCTATACATGCCTGAACTACGACGAAGATTTAACTCGGGCTCTTGAAGGCCTTGAGCACTTGGAAAACGTGTCACATCCTTCATAATTTAGATGTGCTGTACAGCATCATTTTGCAGATGCTATACTGGCAATATTAAATCCTAGCTTAGTTATAATGCACAAAAAATACATATATATATAAATTCATATTTAAAAGGAGTCCGCATTTACATTTTTTTTTTTACTGCATGACATACCTGCTCTTTGCAGCTTTCACCCCCAGTTTTTTAAAGCTAAAATAATTTAAAAACAAACAATAAAAGGCAGATATCACACACAGGCTGTGGCTATCTAGATCAGTCTTTATCGTAAAAAGCAGGCAGAGACAAACAACGGAGAAGTCTATTTTCCCCTTGCTGCACTCTACTGTGAACAGAAACAAGTTTCAGTATATGCACACAGATCAAGAGGTAAATGGACCTAAAAATATTGTTTGTGCTACTAAAAACAATTTGATATAAATGGAGATGAAAAGCTAACATTTAGACCTAGGGAAAAAAAGACACTTAAAAAACCCCGACAATAACATAAGTTGTGCAAATATGGGTGTTTTTAAATGCTGCCTATTTTTTAGCTTATAATATAATATTAAAATAAGGTCTCTCACTTATTAAAAGAAAGCTTGGCTGTCCTTTTGAGAACACTATAACAATTTACAATGGCAAATTTATTGAAAAACAAAATTCATTTTACAAATTCACAATGCTTTATCAATTTCAAATGAACGCTGCATTTCCAAAAAGCACAACCTCTAACTCTTCTTCTTGTTTCTTTTGTACCAGCAATTTACAAAAAACCCCCCAAAAACCCAAAGCCCACCCCAAAACAAAACCCCCACAGTTCCCCCAAATTCTCCCCCCCCCTAGCTTTGAAATAAACATGGAACAGAATGTAAGTTTTATAATTATAATTAGAAAATGGCAGTTTATAGACCTTCCCCAGTTCCAAATGTGCAGTAGTGCTTCATGATCCTTGAGGGGTTGGAAGGTCAAATATAATTGGAGGGTTGGTTGGCTGAAAGCTGACTGTACACGTTGACGCATTGATGTAGGTTGTGTAACCGTCTGTCATGATGCCATAACCTGTAGGGACAACGTGTCACACTTACTGCAATACAAACAAACGATACTGCCCATGGGCAGCCGCACCGCAAGCTGCTTGTGGGATCGATGCTTTCGAATAAAATTAAACTAATCCCTTCAAACTGATACAAGCTCTTGAAAGTTGCCACGCAGGCTTGATTGAAAAAAAGTACAATGAACTGATGCTTTTGTTTTACGTACAGACTTTTCCCCCCATGGGAAATACTCTGTTGCAACTGGACACAGCAGAAACTGAAACAAAACCTTTTTCAAATGACTTAATTAGTGAGCTGCAGTTTGCATGCCTGTAATGTCTGTCACAAGACAAAGACAAATCAGGAGCAAAAGATTTAGAAGTAACTTTGGTTTCACCTACAAAACCCCTTCTCTGGGAAACAAACTGAACCCAGTAAGCTTTCCTCACACTAGCCCTTATCACCCCGTTCCCCAGCTGCCAAGCTGCTGTTCAGGCTGGCCTGTGAAACCTCAGGAGCTCATTAGCAGGTTAAAAATATACACATGTACACATTTGTTTTACATACGTATGTTATCTACCAGGGACAGCCATGACTAAGGAAAGGCATCTCCTGCTATAACCACACCAGGCACTGAAGGTCAGTGGATGACCCCCAGCTTCAGCAGAAAACGGAGGTGAAGGTTAAAGAGCTGAGTGCTTTTCTTTATGAGAGGATCTTGATAACTCCTTCCCAAACGAAAAAGCAAGAAGTGAACACTAATCACAGGTTTTTTCAGCATGCCAAGGACTTGACTCCTCAGTAAGTAACGCTACGGCATCAGTTTCAGGATGCTGAAGACTGTTCCCAGCCTTGTAAACATCTGGCCAGCACTGCTCTTGTTCAGAGTCGGCTGAGGAACCAGCGGCAACGCTGCTTCTCTGCTGGCCGCTATCTCCTCTCCCACTTGCTGCCCAGGAATAGCTCATAACAGAGGGCTGTGCACTCAGTAACTCTGGGCAAGCGGAGCGAACTACAGCAACCCATGAAGTGAGTTACATCTGAGCCTTCATCCAGCAAACGGGATGTGAGAAAGTGAATGATAACAGAAGTACAGGGTTACTGAGAAGGTAGTGGCTCTCCTCTTACAGACACTCTCTCAAGGATGAGGAGATAGGGGCTCCAGTTCCACCAGTGCAGAAGCTGACAGAAAGCTTTGCCATTGTTTTCGTCTGACATCCACAAAAAGCTAACAAAGCAGCTATAAAAAAATCTAGGAATAATTTGGCACCAGCAGCTATAAAAAAATCTAGGAATAATTTGGCACCAAATGCACTTTGGGGGGAAAAAAAAAAAATGAAGAGTTTCATGGAGCAAGAGAACTTCCCATCACAAACGCACAGGGGAAAAATGTTTTTCTTTTAAACCATTATGATACAGTACAGATCACTGCTGTCTGAAAGCTAAGATAAATACAGCTACCCACAGTGTCTATCAGAAAGAATAATCACTTCACAATTGCTGCACTGTCCGCCTGTATTTCTTTCTTTATTTAGACTGGCAATTTTGATTTAGATCATCTCATGGTGGGAAAAACCTTGTTTTTTGACGTTGTTCTTGCTTATCAACCAGGAAAAAAAACCTGCATCACCAAAATGTGTGTATAGCCTCTGCTGATTTAATGGAATGTGATGCACGTTCATCTCAGCTGGAGTTGGATGAGAATTAATTGCAGTGTAAGATAATGCTTTTAACACTTGACTATTCCTTTCTGTACTGAAACAAGCTGTTCTTACGTCTTCTGCGTAAGTACTAAACAAGATTTTACATTTTTGTTAGAATTCTTGTAAGAACTTATTGGAACATTCACTTTTAATCTGTGCTGTCACCTTTCCTATGAGATTTAAACGTAAGGCGCTGCACCTGGTTCCTCGTTGCTTTCTCATAATAATGACCTTGTACGTTAAAATACCTTCTGCTCCCATTACTTAACGCTATTACAACTAGAAGTTTCATCATTCAATGTGCCCACAAAGGCTGTAGACAATTTACATGTCTTAGCTGAATGTCTTGCTATATTCACTTAAGATTAAAAAGCAAAGTTTAATATTTATACAAAATACCCAATCTTTTCCTCGGTGCATTAAAAGACTGCTATTCATGCCACGGTACTTAAGATCATGTCAGTATTTCCATTATAAACTCTTTATTTACAGATACCAGGCAAGAAACTCATTGTATGAAGTCACAAGGGCTTCAGAAAAACCAACACCACCAGTTGAGAAAGCTGTCCTTTTTTTACTTGCCTTTGATGAAGTCCTTCGAATCTTTAAGCCTATGGAGAATCTAGTTAGAGTCAATGGAGAAACCTCCAGGGGGGACAATCTAAAGCATTTAATGTGTAATTTTGAGTTCTAGGGTCACGAAGGCTTACACTCTCTCTCAGGCAGAACTCCTAGTCTTTGTCTCTCAGCCACATGAAAGATATAAAATTGTATTAAATATTTAAGTATCTCCACAATGTATTTAATCTCTCAGCCTCTTCCACTGCCACAAACTGAGCTTGTTGTTTCTGAGGCTTCACACTCTGCCTGGTCTGGTACTGACAGTGGGGAAATATCTCTTCTAAAATATGAGACTGCTGGAAGGTAACACACCCAGTACAAACTGCATTACAGGATGCTTTTAGAAACGTATACAAAGGAGTTCTGCAACCCCTCCTCCCGATGTTCGACTCAAGATGCCCTCCTTTCTCCTTTTCCTTAGACGCTGAGGGAGGTGAGCTGAGACAGTAAGTTGTTTTCGATTTTCTTTTTTTCCTAGCACCTTTCTTGGCTTCTGTGCTGGGAATAATGGAGATAATTTTCATTTTGGCTTGCAAGTGTGGGGAATCTCATCTGTTTCTCTAACCGAGTTTGTCAAATTTGAATTGCTTTCAAATAACCTGTATAGAACAACCTTTGCACAGTGAAAGATGTAGGTGGCTAAATGTAGCACACATTCCTGAAACAGCCTGTTTTAATTCTGGCATAAAGTTACAGAGTGTTGTGCATGCAATTACTTCCCTCAGCTCCCTCCCTACTTTAATCCAACGTGACATTATCCATCTTCTGCAACGCACCATCAAAATGTGCTTCTTTGAAATCAGCGTGAGACCGAAGAGGGGAATAGTGCTGCTCCTTACCTTCATGAATCCCACCAAAAACATGGAGTTTGGGCCTTACTCGCCTCTGCACCGTGTTCAACAGTTCCACACAACCCACCCTCTGCAGCTCCTTTGGAACCCAGTCTCGAAAACCTGAAGGCAAAATGCAATCAATACTATTAATATTTTCTATTCAGGTAAGGTTTCACGTAGTCTTTCAGGAAGTCATAATTCACAGAAGGTTTATTACATTATCTGTAGTCATAACCCCTCCATTAAAGCACGTGATGGCTTTTAAGAAATGTTCCACTGTCACTTTGTCTTCCTCAAGATTTCCTCCCTCCCTCTGCATTAACATTTTTTCTGGTTGTGATCTGGTTTTTTAAGCTATAGGTTTAAACTCATCTTCCACCTTGAAACTCTGGGACATTTATTCCCAGCATTGCTGCAGATTTTTCTTCCCTTTCCCCTGGCTCTTAGAGCAGTCAGTTTCCCAAGCCAGCTACGTGGTTACACCAGAAATGAAACACCGCAGCAAGATCAGCTCATCTACCAGCTGATACCTCTGCTACCCCAAAGATTTAAAACACAGCCTCCCACACCTTCCAGAGGACCACCGTCTGCAAGTGTCAGGTTAGTTCTGAGCTCCCAGTCCCCAACCACAAGCAATGTGGCAAAACAGCCTCCAACAAGCCGGTGCTACGTGACTACGTTGCCACTGAGTCCTGCAGATAATAAGGAAGAATGTGCAAAACGTGCCATCAGTTGTTACAGAAGTCTGCTGCTGGACTAGTGCTGGTAAGGATCAGCAGGGCAAGGGGAACGAGGAGGAGTAAAAGGGAAGTCAAGAGCCACATCCATCTGTAGCACCGTTCTACTGACTTTGGAGTAATCGCACCCTGTGTCAAGTTTATCCCAGGTAGTAAAACCACACTGTGACGTGAACTTGACTGAATCTTGGAGAGAACAGAGTCCAGTTACGGCTCTACCTCCCTTAATATTTACGTAATTAACAAAGCAGCATTTTATCAATATTATCGTGCAGGCTCAGACCTAGACCCTCCCCTTTCAGGCACAGTACTAACACCTAATCCGTGTCTGTAGTTAAATTATGGTGCCAACCTTTTGAAATGGAACTTCATTATCTCCATAAACCCCCAAATTTAAGTACGCTTATTCAGTTAAAGCACTCATTAGTGTCTGCAGCATCACAGTATTTCTATATGAACCCAATTCAGAGCAGATGGATTAGCAACCCATTTCAAACAGCACCCATGAAACATTATAAACATGCTCGTGGGGTTTTTTTGCTTCTTTGGGAAAATAAGCAGATTAAAAGAGTGCTATTCAAAGCGCTGGTTTTCAATATCCGGTGCGCTCTGCTGTCAGTGGATGGTGTATCACTGCTTCATCAAAGCAGCACGCTGGTAGCTCTCCTAAGATTAAACGGAATTTGCAGATCGTCTTACAACATCCTCTAAGTGGTATTAAAAGAGTAACCAGCAGTAAGGACATTACTGCTCAAAAACTTTCTGGGCTTTTTTTTCCCTTTGCTCTGCTTAGATTGCTGACTCTTAACTTAATTGTGGTACAGAACAGGAGCATGCATTAATTCCTGACTCCACGCTCACTGAGAAGCTCCGTGAGAGCAATAAGCCAGCCTGGTAGCACTGAAACGCCGTTTTATAACGGTACTTTGCAATCCTGGTAATTTTTTTTTTTTTTTATGTTCAGTACCATCACAAAAGTTGGTGACTTTATGTGGTCATAGGATGATCTGACCCCTTGGATTTCAAGAGCTTCCTAAACCCCTGACAAAATCACAGTCTACTAACAATAATGGTGACGGAGAAGAGTGACACGCTTTCTTATCCTGGTAAGTCATATTCATAAAAGGCAGATGTTTAGTCGTAAAAGCAAATGAAATGTTTAAAACATGGTCCTACACTGCTTGAAAGGAAAAGCAGTAAGTAACAGGGGATACTATCTTGTGGGTACAGGATAGGGAAAAAATAGTGGGAATTTTCAAACGGTTTTAGCGTGGCCTTTAATGACTTCAGATATGCCAAACGGAGTACTCCTGCCTCTGCTGAATGATCATCCCAGTGTCTTTCTGAAACCGTTGGAACTTAGGTTAGAACTCAGAATTAAACTGGGCGCCCATGTTTAATTTACAAGGCAAGCAAAATTCAACTAAACGAAAAACTTCAAGTGCTTAATGGAAAAACAAATTATGCATTCATAGACTTGTGCTCACCTGTCACTAGTTCAAGGAAGGAACAATTATCTGAGAATGTAATTTTATTTCTTCACAAACTTTCCATAAGCCAAATAGTATCTTAAAACTACTGTTACATAGTCTAAGTTTACAGGGACATTATCAAGGAGAATATGTGACTGTATACTCCTGAACTCCTGACTGTGGACTCTAAAACCTTAAGGTAACATGTCATTGTAGTGGAAAAATGTTTTAAAAGTTTTAGTCAATCTCTGAAAAATCACATGGGATTGGGAACAGTTTGTCAGATGAATTCTTAAATAAAATGTCAAACTGTAATGCTATGGAGTCAGATATTTGATCTTCCCTAGCTCGAGTTTAACAAAAAAATTTAGTTTTTATTAAGAAAACACATGGAAGCTCAACAGATGTGCTAAGCCTCATGATCACCTTACACTTCTTCCAAAAAGGCTTTTTAATTCATAGTTTTGAGTCAGGGTGTGATTACAGTATAGCTTATAGCACTATTAACTTTGCTTATTTTGAAAGTAAAATTTCAAGGCAAAAAAAACCCAAACCCCACACAGAGCTTTTTTTCACTTACCAAGGGGAGGTCCATGAGTCATTAGAATATCAATTCCCTCAGGAATAAGGTTCCACTTGTCTAGCAAAGACTGACCTCTGGGTAGGTTAAAGCCCCATCCATTAAACCACGGTGTCCTTTGGGGGAAATAAGATGAACTGCATCAGTGTAAAATAAAAATCTAGTCTCTTCTCCAATTAAAACAATTTCTGTGTTCAGAGATTACTTGCAGACAGCCGTTTTGAAGGGGATGCCTCTAAAACAAACCGGTTCAAACACACACACACTGATCTATAGGTTTGAATTTAGGTTAATACCCTATGCTCTTTTGTACTGCAAGAGCATTCGGTCCTGGGGGTGTTTACTCACTAGGTAGAAAGGAAAAAAAATTAAAATAATACAGTCGTAAATCTAAAGCTTTTTTCCAAGGTTTGGGGAACTCCTTCCTTATGCTACCTACCAAAACAAACAAAAAATCACAGGAGTTTTTTGGAGGCAGCAGTCACTTTCTCCCAGCCCAGGGCAGCTACAGCTAAGCTCAGCAGAAAGCCTGTAAGGTGCAGTGGTTGCAAGCACCGTCTGCACCACAGCACTGCACTGAACTCAAACTTGCTCCTTTTAGTGCTTTCAATATCAGAACACTGCCGTATAAATTGGCTTTGCACTTCCCAGCCTCCCAGAGGTCTTGATCACACTATGTTTAGCCTCGCAATGACTTTTTAAAGAGCTCTTACTTAAAACTCATTTAGTATTTCTTAAGGAAAACAGAGATCCTCAGTCTCCTCCACCATGGCATCGGGTTGTTCTGAGACATTGGTTTATCCATCGACGCAAGTGTATAGTGAGGAGAAGTCAACCTTCTAGGACTACTCTTTCAACGTATAACAGCCAAGCAGAAAAGATGGGACGCAGGTCTATTATAATAAAGCCTTTCTTTATCAGGTAGGAACACAGAGCAATTGTTCTAAGAGATACTATAATATTTACACCTGTTACTAACAGCTTTTTGTACAGCTGTTGCTATTGTACTCATTTTTAGTTTTCATCCACGTATGTGGTTCCTAGAGCTCAGGCAACGGATTTGAACTTCATTTTCCTGTCCTAGCCCTAGTCATTGGGGTGCAGCTTCCCGAGTTCAATCTCCTGCAGTCTTCTGTAGACTGCAGTTCTGAAAATAAAAAAATAAAAATTGGGGGGAAAAACCCAACCACAAACCAACCTTAAAGAAAAGCACACCTGTTAGAAAGAGAGATCATTAAGAGTTCTACATCATTTCGTTATGTGATCTGCCTCCTGTACCCTCTAAATTACACATTTTTTCAGTCTCAAATAGGCATTTAAGTGGAAATTTCCTGCTGAGATTATATCTCTGATTTTTATTTTTTGTAATTAAAGTATTTTGTTTTCCAGAGACAATAACTTGACCAGTGCAGATTATACCCAGCTATAAGCATGGTCTGAATTCCTGACAATCAGCAGCATGGGAAAACAGCAGGCACTGCTAATACAGGAGCAGGAAGGTCACTGGTGCCCTAATAACAAATAATAGACATATCCCATGTAGTCCTACTGAACTAATGCTACACACACAGGAACTCGTTCAGCCTAGCAGACTTCCTGGATGCTGCAGGAACGCTAACAAAATATGGGAAAAAGTTAGATGTCAGTTAAACGTTTTATGTGAGCTATGGGGTCCTCACGTGCCCAGCAATGAAACTTCACCTCTCACTGCTGGCTTACTCTGCACCCACCAAAACACCTAAAAAAGTCAGGTCAGGGACCCTCACAGGAGGTTTGTATGCAACCGAATTAACAGTTAAGCTTTAACTAAATCACAAGAGTTTCTGCTTTCCTACGATCGATCTTTCTGAAACACGTATCTGAATTTCCTTTCCTACAATGTTCCTAGGTTTGAACCCATCAACATTACTGTAACCTTCAGGGCTGCAGTTAAAAGTTAAAATATGGTTTGGCTAAACAATCAGCTGCTTAAAAAAACCAAACCCACAGCACATACGGTGAACTTTTCACTGTCAATTAACGATTCTTTCCCCACTTGCATTTCTCCTGCAGGTAATACTGTAGTTATTACACCATAGTTAAACCTGAAATACGAAACCACATCTGTGATCTCTCTGGAGCTCTTTGGAGACTACAACCACAGAAAAAGCTGGATTTGTCGGCAGGTTTTTATTTTATTTTCTGAATTTTATTTCTTCTGAAGCACTGGGGGAAGCGGGGAACCCAAGCTCCAATATTCTTCATTCACCAGCCTCTGTAATTAGCTGTGACTAACAGGCACCACATGGGAATCCACCTGTAAGAAAACTTTCAAGAAACCTTCCCCATTATGCAGCACGCGCACAAAAAAAGATGGTCAAGTACTTCTCTAGACGCTAAACATTTTCACACAAAATGAATAAACCGAGCTGAAGAGCAGGCACGACTGGAAGAACACCTGGGTTACACATTGAGGTTTGGCATTTCAAACACGAACCCGCGCTGCCTGTTCCCGGAGAGCACCGCGCCCGGACGCGGCAAACCCAGCGCGCCCGCCTTTCTGAGGGGGTACTGGCCTCGCCAGAAAGCCAAGAGGAAAGAGGACGTGTCCTGAACACCACGGAGGAAGAAAACCAGCGTTACAGCACAGATCCGATGTTTCGATGAGATCACAAGGAAGGTCCCGTGGTGTCCGCACTATGCCGAGTGGCAGCGCAGACCAAATGGAGTTGATGTACTGTGAGTCCCGCGAGGGGACAGATGAATAGCTGTTCACCCCCAGCAAACTTTAAACGCGGGCAGGAAAGACAAAGCCTGCACTGTAGGTAGGTAGCATCCTATCAAGGAGTATCGGGTATGGATATTTAACTCCTATTAGTGCCCTTTTTCGCATTCGTAAGAGTTAGAGTTGCTCTCAACTTCTAAATAATTTAAAGGAAAAAGATTGTGCATGTAGTTACATGCCTTCTGCAACATACTCTCAAGCTGATTGTACTTACTGGGAGAAACCATCTCCTGTCTAGGAAGAGATGCCTCTAGTGAACTTTGGCTGCACCCAGCCGTGGTAAGTTGCAAGCGGGTGCCAACAATTAGTAAAGGTCACTTAGTCATCAGTAACCATATTCAAGACCTGACCTGTTTTACTTCCCTGTGAAGCTCCAAGTAAAAGATTTCAGTTTACTCCTAAACCCATTAATAGTACCCTTCGTTTCTAAGTAGCTGGCAAGAAAGGGAAGCTATCAGCTGTTGATTAATGCCGTAAGGGAGGCACAGACATAAAAACCACAGGGATTAGTAAAAAGAGATTACAAATGATTTTGTCATTTCATGTTTGACAGACCAGAACACTTCCTTGTACCTGATGCCCAGTGTGATACAGGTCCCACTTGCTTGGCGAGTCAGCCCGCGTCCAGAAGAACCTAACGGAGCCTCTGCTCAACAGAACCACGCCACAATTCACAGCATCCTCTACGTGCCATCAAACCGTCAGGATAATTCTTGATCCCTGGCTCACCTGACACATCAGCCCTCCCCTGACTGCAAAGCTTCCTTATCACTTAGGGGTAGCGGTTATGCTGGCACCAGATGTGGCACAGGGAATACCCTCCGGAAAGGCAGACACCTGGCCCATCATTACTCTCTTCAGTTCTTCATTTCTACACAGGAATCCCCGCAGATCCCCCTCCACCTGGCATTTTGGAAGTTCCATTTTCTGCAAATAAAAGAATGTTTATGCAGTAGGCTGCGTTTTACCTTCATGCCCTGTGCTACAAGGGACACAGACATCACTTGACAGAATACCAAGAAGGAGGGGATCTTAAGCTTTGCGACAAGACTCACCCTCCTTTTGCAGGTGCATTGGGAGAACACCCTGACAAGACACACAAATCCATCTGCTTTTAATGGCAGAGCTGCCTCATCAGCAGGTGATCAGATCTCTCTCCTCCCCAGTAACTTTGCATTACTATTACATTGAAATAAAACAAAAAGGCAGCACAGTGATGGAGCACTATTTTATGACAGGAAAGCACAACCGCTCCTTGGTGCATACACCTCAGAAGCAGCACCATCACATGGGGGGAAAGAGGAGACATGAGGCCATGGCCAAATTCATCCAGGTGATGCAGGAATTTCAACTCCGTCTGGAACTTTCACATTTTAAAAGGATGGTATCTGCTACTACCTACTTTCATCTCTTCTCTGGCTCATGAATTTAATTACCTGATCCTCTGAGTTCAACAACTCAAAAGGTAAATGTACAGCGAGACCTTCTGGATTCAGGTTTCCCTTTTACCTCCACCATTTGTTTCAATAGTTACTTCCAAACAGGATTAGAAAAAAATAAATTAACTCATGTGTTTTTAATCCCATGTATTCATTCATTTTTAAGGCTACCCAGCCTTTTAGGAAAGCTTCAATTTTATCCTTAATCCAATGAGTAAAGTGCACGGGAGGCAAAAATCTGGGTCTGTTTCCTTCCAGAGGATAACCGCTGAGTGCGTGTCTGAAAGGCATCGCAGCAGGAAGCGCTTCTACACAACCAATAATAACAATAACGACACGCTCTTTATTTTTGATAGCATTCAAATTGAACACACAGACCTGGCTCAGGAGGGAAAGAGTTCTATTAGCAGAACAAAAGTGGTGGGCGAGGACGCCGATAGGCACCCCGAGACTTGTTCGGTTACGGGACTAACCTACAAAGATCTCCCCTCAGTGTCTGCTACAGCCCTGGACGAAAGCTGCAGCAGCGCAGTGGACCAGCAGAGAACAAACTGCCAAGGAGGAAAAAAAATGACCTTTGTGCCCAGGAAAGAAAAGCCTTTCAATCCTCCTCCCTCCGCCCCCAACGCCGCACACAAATGTTTGCCGGGGCAGAGCAGCACACACGTGCCCGTCTCCGTGCCGTCAATGGCCAGAGCGTGCCTAGTGGGGATACACAAAGAGCGACTGTAGCGCGGGGCGAGGGAGAAGGGAAGAAGGAGAGCGTGCGTAATCACGGAAACAAAAGGCTGAGTGGGGCAAGCGCACCATGCATTAAGGAAGCACATGCTACAGGAGAAGAGCTTCTATAAGGGCTCTGAAACTTGCCTTCGGTGCTACAAAAGCATTTTTTGGGTTAAGCTCATTCGTATAGTGAATATTCAAATGCTTTTTCATAATGTAACAACAACCAGGATACCTTCGAGGCTAAATGATTTCCTAAGTGGGCTCCTTACATGCAATGTTGTGGTATCAGGACAAGGCGCAGTCGGGTGGCTCGAGCTGTATTTCCTTCCCACCAGCATTTACCTGCTGTGCCTCAGTGTCCCGTTTAGAAAGTGAGGACAATAACACGCAACTCAAAGAAGCGTCACAGGGATTTTGCTTACCCTGCATCTTTAAATGGCTGAAGCTCTCACGCAAGTGGGTTACCAGCACTGTGATTATGTTAGCCATGTTACTGAACATATCTCCTTACTACTGACCCGCACAGAAGTCAGGCGCTCTCTAAAACATGGCGCTGCTATTTTTTCATGTTACAAAAACCTGAAGCCTCATCAGCTGCTGGTAGGTTCCACTGCCCTTCCCCTACAGGTTTTATCTCTCTCATTCCACTTACATACTACAGCCTCTAAACACTTGCTGCCCTACCCATCCTCGATGTTTGGAGGAGGAGTCCACACCGTGCCTTTTCTCTACAAAGCAGCCCTTGCAATGAGAGCCGCAGCAACCACCTCATCACCCCAAGTTAGCATGACCAGGTACACTCCTTGCACCAAGCCCTTCTCAATTTGTACCTCAGATTGTACGAACTGGTCAATGGAGGTTTTAGCTTAGACTCCTGTCAGATCGAGATCCATGCTTGGATCTGTGAGAGGTATGACAGAGAAAGCTAGGACCTTGACTGCTGCCATTCAAGCACGTTCTATAGATGTACATATCTGGACCAGATTATTGCCAAAACCAGGGACAGACACAGAAGTGCAGCTTAGCCGTCCGTATGGCTGCAAAACAGTAAGTCAAAATAATTCCCTCCTGTGTCTTGCAGTTCCTCTCTCAGTCTCTGCACATCTCTGCTGCCTCCAGGCTGCCCCAGCTGTCGTTGACAGGTAACTGAGCTCTGGTCCCCAGATCTAAAGCCTGCTACCTCTGTGGATACCTTTCAGTATTTGGTTCTCCGATGGCCCATACCAACCACTGGCATCTTCTATCCCGTGCCTTGAATGGTTAAGGATGCTTTTCAGCAGAGGAACGTCTGTTCAGTTCACATGTTCTGTGTTAACCACACCAGAGCACCACAGTCATCTTCTGTAGGGAAGACGTGGGGTTTTTTTTAAAAAAAGAAAACAAAAGGAAGTTCACTAAAGAAACACATAAAAACACACCAGAGTTTGAGAAAAGTGAGAGCGAAGGAGCAGACAGGCAGGAGGTTAAAATGCTAGTAGTGTCATGGAGGATCACGAGACACCGAGGACGCAGAGCGCAGGGCTCCCTGAGGACAGGGGTAAAGAACACACGACAGAGCAGAGGACAGCACTAGCAGGAAGCTAGTGGATCCTGGAAAGGAGAGGAAGCGAGCAGAAGAATTTTTCAAGTTTATGACTCAGACAACCTTTGCTTAAGTATCTGAATTGCTCATAAAGAGGAAATTTCCTCCAAACCTTCTGAGGTTTTCCAATCCCTAATTGTATTGCAATTATTTTATTTAGGGCTTTACTTAATGAGATCTGGGAGATATTTTAATATCCCAAAAATATGAAAATACTTCAAACTTGACTCAAGGGCTAATTTCATTCTACTTTTAAAAAGAACAGAATTACCAAGGCCTACTAAGAGGAGCAAGCATTAGACGTGGCACATTTCTGTGCTGCCTATAGTTGAGGATGGCCATGGCAGCAGCTCAGGCCTACGAAGCACCACGCTGGACTGATGTGCAGAACCACTTCTCATTCCAGAGTGGGCACATTCTCCCCTTCATTCTCACACTGCATCCCTGTGCGGGGTACATGCACCACTGAAGCGTCAAAGGAGGCTGCGCTACTGAAAAGACCTTGGATGTCTCAAATTGTTATGGTAGAATACTGTGGTCTTTGCAGAAAGAGACAATCATCGGATATCTGCCTAGGGGAAGGAGCTCTCTGGTTCTGAAGCTCACCAAGACATAAACCAAATGTCCATTCTGAGGGACAGACCAGAGGGAAAGAGGAAACAAAAGGAAAAAAATCAGCTGGCTGAAATTTTGGTTCCATTTTGCTTGACAACTGTGCATGTTATACAATGATGCTTAAATGCTTGGTTTCTTCTAGTAAACATGGTCAGAGTACACTAGTTGTATTACATTTGAAATGAATTTTCTGTGTGCCTCCTATTACTCATGCAGGAAATGTAACTTGACAAAGCTTCCACCCCAGGTAGATCTGGACGAGGGGTTTACCAGCAGCCCTGTTTCTGCAATGACAACACAAATTAAAGTTGAGCAAAAGCAAAATGTAACCAGCAGTAAAGACCTCTTCCCCAACACACTTAGTTGTGCACATTTTCGATCCACCAGGTCAAGACGTGTGTTTGACGTGTAAAAAAGCAAAATCTGTACAGGTGTAATTACATCCAGTAGCTTCTGCAGAGTATTTCATAGATTTATAAAAGCAGCTTTTGGAAAATACTGACTGAAAGATGACTGCCTTTAAAACAAGCAGGCTACATTTCAGTGAACTGTGAAACAAATATTGCCAGATATAATTTAACATTGCAAATAAAACATGTGAACGAAGTCATGCCTACCTGCCTTATTGGCGAATTTGGTTCTTGCTCCTAAGAAACAGCCTCCAGAAACCTCATGGTTTTGAATGCTGCTTAAAATGGAATTCTCTACCATCTCTAGAGTCCCTGTAGGTCCTCCAAAAGGCTATGCTGGTCAGAGAACAACGCGGTGGCTTAGTCGTTAATAACTGCCGAAGCCACAAACCAGAGGAATTCCAGATACATATTTTTATGTAAAGCGTCAGCACCTTCATCTAACTTTAGATCTGCACTCTGTAATATGACTCCAACGTGAAAGGTGAGTCTTCTCCCAGAGGCTTAGTTCTGGCTGGGGACTCCGAAGAGCTGCTGAGCCAATGTACCCGTTCATCGCTGCCCGGAGGGGCCACAGCCCCCTATAGACCCATCGTCAGTTCTCATACCAGCTCCAGCTCCTGTAGGTCATATCCATTTGCATCCTGACTAGCACATGAGGGAGAACTCTAGATGATGCCCCTACTTCTGTCAGCCATCGTGCAAAACGCAGCCACAGATGGAGGAAAAAGCAATAGCTGGGCTACTTGAAAGGAAATCACTTTGAAGACGATCCCCTGAAAACAAGAGACCTGCTGTTTTATGCTTCCAGGAATCACATCTGTGTTTTGAGCCACCTTAGGAATGAAACCCACCACCAGAACTCTTAATCTCTCACAGTAAAACTATGGCTAGTACATAGCTAAAAAGGACTCTGGGTTATAAAGTCTGTCAAACAGTGGGCTCACATCAGAGCCAGATTTAGCTCTTGGTTTTGCATTGCCTTAGAGCCTTCCATCTAAGACTCGTCTGTTCTCTGGCACACAGCATCAGCAAGAAAAGATTTTGGTCTTTGTGCCCTTACATTCTGGACGTCTGGGTTGCCCTTGCTTTTCCCAATCTCATCTCCGGAGTTAACAAACCAGTTTGCTGTTTCAGAAAAGTGAAAAACCACCAAATACACTAAGCACAGACCTGCGTCACAATCACAGGAACTGGAAGGCTTTCAAAAACTCTTTTCAAGTGCTTGCAAGTAATAAATTAAACTCAGAACTAGGCTGACTACACCAAGAATGAATTTGTGAGAATACATGCCTAAGTAACTTGCTTAAAGTGGATCCGATGGTACAGACAGAATACCGCCCTCCACGACTTTCACTATTGGTCTGTAACAATATGTCAAATATTCTTATCCTCTTCAATGATTTCAAACCAGACACTGCGATTGCTTATTGCCAGATGGTGCTGTTTATCTATAAATACCATCACTATTTTTATTTACGTTTTGCTTAAAATGCTGCTTAGCATTCTTCAAGAAGAATCAGAAACTTTCCAGAATCCCGGTAGGCAAACCAAACGAGGTTCACACGTATTAGTCTCCCAGGCACACACAGCCCACAATATTTAATTGTAGGAACTCGTAACATAATCTCCTGAAAATTTACGGAAAAGAGTGCAAACAGTTAGTTATAATTAGGCTGCAGGATACTCCCAGCATTTCTTGTTTGTTTGAAGTCTGTGCCACCTTCCGTTTCAGCCTGTTCTTGAAGCTGGATGTAAAGTTGCTTACCCTCGCTCACCGGACAAATCCAGCCAAAACAATCACGGAGTTCCCAGTGTCACAATACACGCTTATTTGGCACTTACATACAGTATAAAGCATCGTGGCTGGACTTCAAACAATAACGCTGCTTTACTAATCAAGTATAAGTTTTCAGAAATGACATTAATTTAAAAGATATGCAGATTTGCTTGATTTTCATCATTTATCACAGCATTTGCTTTGTGCAGAAATTTAACATCTGGCCTATTCGAAGTTTCACCTTTACTGAAAACTGTGATCCTACTCCGGAGTCTGCAGGAAGGGAAAGTTAGCGACTCCTGTCCAATCTTCATGAAAAAACATTGTTACTTTATTTATCAAATTCTGTCAAACAAGAACTAAAAAAAAAAAGTTATCGGGGGAAAGGAGTGATTATGGATCTCCGAATGCATATCACACCTCCTTCTCAGCTCAGGAAATCTCAGGAGACTTGTATGCAAACAAAGTTCACACGTACAAAAATCCTATACCCGATATTACATGCATACAACGCGTGCGTGTGTATAAATATATGTATAAAAATAGATTTCTCTCCTGTTGCTCTGCCTGTGACAAGGAGTCCAACAAATAACTTGAAGAAATGGTGCAATGCACTCCCAAGCCAATGACAACTCCAGCTGCTGTAGCGCTCAAGCATGATCCCATAATATCAGCTAACATTTTCAGGTTATTACCTGGAGGAGCCGTCTTATGTATGAGCCAATTTAGCAAATCAGTTGAAGTAATGCAGTTACTTGATCAACAGATGACCACAAAAAGAAAGCCAGAAGAGACTGAGGGAGAAAACCATATGAGGGTCATAAAACAAGCAGAAGCTGCTGAAAAGACTGCAGAGAGCATTTGGCACCACAGAGATAAAGGAGCACTATTTTAATTGAAAAGGATCTGTTTAAGCACAGATCACTCATTTTCGTTGGCTTCAAGATCATTAAACAAGGAGCTCAGATTACATGAAGGTCAATTGATACAACATTCAATTTTAGGCTCACCCACCTTCATGTTGCCCCTTCAAAGAGGTTTGTGGGAAGTGCAGATTACCACAGACTGAATGAGAGTTAATTTGACTCTTCTGGTGGGAAAAAACTAACCTGAAAACGTCAATTAGAGATCAATGTAGTAGAATTTTTACCTTAGTATCAGTGAATCCACCTGATCAACAAAATGCTATTCATGGTCTTTCCAGTTTTCTCCTTGATGGAGAGAGGATTTTGACCCCCACATCTCTCCAAGGCCATGTGCAACACCTAATTCCCCTCAAGAGAGTGTTAATTAAATGCAATTAAGTGCAAGCAAACAGCAGAAAAAAAAAAAAGTAGAGAAGATGCCTTTCTCATCGACCTCCAGTCAAAACTCCAGGTTTTATGAAAAGCTTGAGTTGCCTCCTGGTTGGATTGGAATGTAGTTCAAAAGCCACTGCACAGCTGGCGGACCAAACCGCTTCCCCCGGAACCACAAAGACCGGCTCCAGGCAGGGGCACTGTCCAGTGGGCAATATGCTGGCGCGGTCTGATGTTTCTGGTGCTACAAACGCCATGCTATAGGTTCACAATTACATATTCGTCCCTCGGGATCATATAAACTCGTATTTTTAAAAAATACACTTTCAAAGAAGAGTTGTGGGCTCATATTATAAGTTCTCACCTGAACTAAATTTTTTACTGATGAGTTACAAGCCTATGAACTGGGGGTTTATAATAGAAAGGCAGACTGACATTTAAACAGAGTGGCACTAGAATAATGGCTTTACATTAGTATTTTATGGGAGGCTGAATAACCACAGAGTTAACACACTGTATTTTCTGGCAATAAAAATATCTGTTGAAAACAAAAGGTCATTTTATTTGATAATGTAAACGAACTACACTTGTATTGTATGGTCAAAGAGTAAAGGATAAAGATTAATTCTTAGAAAAGTCAGTATGACAGGATGGCTTGGCTTGGTTTCGATTCTTCAGCCACGACGTAAAGCCTGCGGTTCATAACCCACAGCCGTATATTGCTGTACACCGCAGGTTTTAACACGGGCCCCGGACTTCAGCCTGATCTGATAAAAATCTGAAACTTGCAGCAGGCCATTACATGGGCAGACTATTCATTTTATATTCACCTCCTTGCCGTGTCAGTGCAGGGGTCATCTAAAGAGGGGGCCTAATTAATCAAACTGTCAGGGCCAATGAGGAGGAGCATGTTAATAGGACTTTTATTTCACCCAGGAAAGCAGTGGTCTGACAGGAGCCAGGAAATATGGCTTGATGTTGCTGTTTATTAGCCATGCTGAGATCGGTGGTAAGAGGTGCCGAGCAGCCGACGTCTGATAGAGCGCTGAATGTCAAGAACCTGCACCAACGAGAAATCAGACCGACAGGAGGCAAGAATCTCAGTGTATTGATAGCTCCCGGAGAGAAGGTATGGCACAGATGGGATCACCAAACCAGAACCTGCACAGGACACGTGCTCGTTTCTTCAATAGTAAAGGAAAAAAGCCCCCAAACAAACCTCAAACCAGACCCCCGACCCCAAATAGCAAAGCTCACCAGCTATTTTTCTGCACTTAAAGGTGAGGCTTTGCAATATTCAACTCCAATGTGGCATATGTAGGCAAACCCAGCAGCACCGGCACAGAAAAGCCCTACATTGGGTACAACAGTGCTGAACTTAAAGGATTGCCTTGATGGGGTCCCATGGCGGTACACGGCCAGCACAGTGGCGCGGCCCCGCATCTCCGCGGTGCTTTGAGAGCACTGTCGGGACTGTAAATGGTCTAGGACTAGCTGAACAGCTGACGCTAACTGATCCAAATCACTGCAGAAGCTGCTACAGGTGAAGGTGGCATGGCACAGGGAGCAGTTAGGTCTGTGCACCTCTTGCCTGTGTTAGCTCCGACACACAATGAGTTAAACCCCGGCCCCACAAAACACAACGGTAACGCTAGAATAAAGGCAGTGAAGATTTCATTCCTCACCCAAAGTCTTTCCACAGAATTGATGTTCTTAACACAAAGTGCATACCCATAGTAAAGAAGAAAACAAGCATATCTAAAAGGGGGTGAGTGGGAGATAGAAGAGATGCTCACAGTTTTTGAAGGGCACTGGACTCATTTTAGCAGCAGCCACGGCATTTGCTGTGTGGGTGATATATGTAAAATTTTAAATTAATTATTTTAGTAATGCACCCCTACGTGATTTCTCAGTCTGCAATGTATTTTATACTTCAGGCCATGGTAGGCTTTATAATTAACTACTTTCTGAAGCCATTTTAATTAAATTTTTTTCCCCCAACACCATTATTTCCAAATGAGTAGAGAGCTAACGTTAAATAGCCTTCTAAATAGAGAGCTGCAGGAATCTACTCTTGTAGGATAAAGCACTCAGAATCATGCCCCTAGCAATGCCCCCAGAAAGGTTTAAGCAATGAATAGGGCAGCTGAAAGGAAATGTGCTGCTGAAGGGGAACCCGGGACACTGATGGGGCACGCAGGTCCCTGGCTAGTCCAAATTTTTCTTAGTGGAGGAGGAAAGCTCTTGTGTTTATGGCTGCTGCCATGGATCCAAATATCCTCATCCTGAGCAATCTTTTTTTTTTTTTTCTTTTCTGAGAATACTCCATTGTCTGGATCTTCCTCTTAAAGCCAACAATACTAAAATTGGAATCAGATGATGCAGACCCGAGTTGTGTGCCTCTCCTCGGCTGAGTCAGCCTCCCAGGCAGCCGTGCTCCATCCCAGAGCTCAGCGCAGGCTGTCAGAAGGGCAGGAGCCCAGGGTAGTCCTGCCTGCTGCGCTGCAGCCAGCCATCCCTCACGAGCGGACTACAACAGTGTGATCTACAAAGACTGGAGAGAGATGTCTGCAGTAAGATATTCTTTTCTGGCAGCAAAACCACTTGGAAAACCTTCTGCCTCTTTCCTGAGCCTCCTGAGCACGGCTCCTCCATGCCACAGGCACCACTCCCTTCTGGTGGTACTGGTGAGACTGAGACGAGGTCACTGATGTCACCCACGTTTTAAAAAAATTGGAGTATATCTTCAGTTATTTGGGTTTACAGGATTCAAATCTTCAACACCACAAACACAGGACTGGAGAACGGTACCAGTGGGCTCAGGACTGGTTACTGAGGGCGGGAACTGCTTCTCGTGGCAAAACTCACTTAAAGCTTTACCCTCAAACTCCACCTGTAAAGATAACAATGCACCCCTACCGTAAAAGAAACATACAAAGAATTAATAAGACTCTCTCTCCTTCCTAATCTTCTGCTGTTGACAATGTCTTTTTGAATGGCCAAAATTATATTTATTTCCCCTTACAGTTTCATACCGTCCAATGTAAACATAAGGCACAGAAAACGTGGCAGATTGAAAATAAATGAGAAAGCTAACGTGTGGACCAAAAGACTACCTTTTGGAGCTTTAGATGGCTGTTCTCACAGCTACAAGAAAAATAAATGTTGGTGGGTAAAATCTTAAAGGTTATGAGCCTTGCTTTTACATCTCTCAGTGGCAGCAGCGTTAAAAACACGTATTAAAGTCAGCTCACCATTAGCATATGAAGTAGCACAAAAATTTGGAACTACATTAAGTGAGTACCCTTTTTTAAAGTATTGAAGAAGGTTTTCCTGCCATTGACAATGTGTTACTTAATCATTAACACAGTACTTAATTACGGTTAGGATTTTATCACCTAGATTGTACTACTAGTTTGGGGGGAGGTGGGGCATTGAATTTTTTATAACGTCACATCTTCATTTACTATCGTTGTGTAGTCAGGCTGTGACCAAGCACTATTTCTTCAAAGGCTTTGTAAAAGTGTCTTCTTTAAATTGCTTGTCTAACTTCACAGAGATATTACTCTTACTTAGAAACAAAAGAAAATCTGCACGTTAATCCCAATGTCATTGCTATAGGAACCCTGTTTACAATATGACCAAAAAACAGTCCTTTCTTACAGCCTCATTAAATCTAAGCCTCATTTAACTACTAAGACATTTTTACAATGGGTTTACTGACATACTATGATAAATGTCTGTGTAACATCCTTCAACAATAGCCCCGACTATAGCCATAACCACAGCGTGTGTAAATACTGCATCAGTTGTCACAATGGGCTGTCCTGAATGGTAGGAAGTGATGTAACACTAAACACATTTTTACTGACCCCCACATCTCCATATCTGTGTTTTGCTTCAGGTTTTTTTGTTGGTTTCTGTTTTGGTTTGGGGGGCTGCTTTGTTTTGTCTTCTCAGTGGGAAAAGAAACATATTCCCCTTAAAATGATGAGAATTAAGATGCTAAACTTTTTTACTATTACAGGATACCTTTGAAATTTTGACCTAGGCAGAAAGGTTTCCTGAAATTTGATTCTTTAGAGATAAAAGCCTTGGCAGCAGGATGAAAGCGGCCCTACCCTTTTTTCCATGTCAGAGAAATGAATGGAGTGGCTTATGAATACATGTAAGTCACCCATTCAGGAGCCACGCTGGTGCCTATTCGTCCTGAAATATCAGTGTTAGGTTACTGTGCAAAGCAAAATAACTGTTAGCCAGCATGAACTCAATCCACAAGAACAATGAGGTCAGAACACAGTTTATAGAGACTTAACAAACTTTTCAAACTTCAAGGCAACGCAAGGAATTAAAAGACATTTCGGTGGGAATCATGTTCTCAAAACACCTTTAGAAACGGTTAGCCATTGTAACCTACTCTTGCAAGGAAGAGAGATCAGGAGAGCCAGAATTGTACGACAAACTAAAACCGCGCAGGCTCAACTGCTTTCCTGTTCATGGCCAGCCTCGGCTTTAATTTCACATCAAATGATATCGCAAAGCTGGACATGGTAAACCTACAGTATTTTCACTGGAGACTAGGGTCTGACATTCTGTCTAAATTAAATTTCCCAGTTGTCCCAAACGCTTTTTATCTTATTTCCATGCCAGCAGTTTGAAATGTCACTATGTATTGCCACAATGACAGGTGAGCAAAGGCACAAGAAAGCTGCAGAGCTGGTTTCTCCAATGACCCATGCCTGGCAAATGTGAAAATTCTCTTTTGCCCCGGCTCCTGGTCCACTCCCAGGTATTCATGGTAACGGGTGAGCTCTGTAATGTGACTTCATGCAGGCTGAAACACAGGGCATGTGTTAAGAAAACTTTGTATGCATCTATGTATGTATGTATATACACACACACATTATTACAAAACACCACTAAGGGCCAAATCTTGCAAATAGTTTCTACTTTACTAGCACAGGTTATCTCACTAAGGTTAGTGACAGACTGACAGCAATAAAACCCCTGCAGCACAGCAGACCGAGCCACGCAGCCATAATACATACTCATGTGGATGAACAGACTGAGGCTTGTGTGGTACTGATAAAAAAAAAAAAATAACGACAAGACCCTTCATGAAACTTTTGCGTAACAGGGGATGCCTCCTGCTCACCGGGATTTCAGAACCTGCAAAGACTGCCTTTTGGTGACAGTGGGGAGAAGACCATGCTAACGTTTCTCATTACCCTAACTTACGTGAGTAATAATGAATTGTGCTAAGGACAATTTCAAGACCAAACTCTGACCCCAGTTTTCTCTTTTCTTGCTGTAATGAAATAATAATCTCGCGCCTTTAAAAGGCACTTACTTTATATAGGCTTGCTCATGTCATAGAGCTGGTATCCACTAGAAGAAACATAGATGGGTTTACATTACCAATGAAAACCTAAATATTGCTTACCCTCTTCCATTTCAGTAACTGCTCACTCTGACTCGCACTCCCGTCTACCTCACCTCAATGAGACAGGAAGACTTGCCACTCATGGCAACGAGTCCTTCTGAGCAATGCTAAAAACGGAGCCGGGAGCATTTGTATGCAGCAATCTCCTAGAAACATCCAGCACCTGTATCAGTGTGTGTGAAATGCTGCCCTCATCGAAGTCAATGTTCAAAATTTCACCCATGATTTATTTTTCAATAAATCATCTCTCGCTGTTCTGCTCTTTGATATTGCTTTGCTTCTGAGAGCGCAGAAGATAGGGTAAGGTGCAATTCTATTAGCCACATCCACTTTAAGACTCCACATTCTACCCTCTTCATAAGGCCCTGCTGCCATCCATTCTCTGATACAAGCCGTTATTCAGCCTTCACCTGTCTTTATCCTCAGAAGAAATCATTTTGACTATCACAATACTTCGGTGTAAAAAAATCCAGAGGTCACCAGGGTCTCTCTTATAAGCATTAGGAAATGAACTTTTGAGTAATAGAGGTATAGTAAAAATAGGGTTCTGTGCCACACATTGGCTAGTTTCCCCGGAAGACGCAAATCTATACAACTATTTTCTTTAACAGTCCACAACCGAGGCCCCAAATGATCAGACTCTTCCATGACTAAGATGATACAAGTGAGATATACTATATTTTGGGATATATTTTCAGAGCTCAATAGTGGGATGCATCTGAAAGCTTCCTCTTCCAGGGATGCAGGAGACTACCTGCCCCCAGGAGACCCATACCTTGAACCACTTTCTGAGCTTACCACTCCTTTGCTACAGGTGGGAGAAAGAAGGGGGAAGGCAAGCAGAAGACTGCGGATGGTGACTTCAGCTTATTCAATACTCTAGTGGTTAAAATACTTCCTCAAAGTCCTCTTCATTCAAGATATAGGAATGAAATACTATTTAAAAACCAAACAAAAAACTAGAGGAATAGCTTCACCATCCCTACAGGCTAGGACAGTAACTCTATGCATGCGTGGACAATACACATAATAAATTTCATATATTTTTCACATATATACACACACACTTATGAACAAGGTATGCTCTATTACATGCTACACAATTATAATAAAGAAAAAAGTGCATGGGAAATGAGCATGATTTGGCATGTTGAATTTGACATACTGGCATATCAAAACATACAAGTCCTCATCAAACTTATGTTCACCGAATGTTAGAGCAGTTCAACTCCTGCCGGCAAATATGAATTTTTGAAAAGCAGAGCAATATTTAACTTCCTGTTTCCATGTCTAATTACCGAACTGCAGCTTGTATTCAGACAGACGCAATAGCAAAGTGTTTAAAATACAGTCTATTGCTGGCTGTCATCACGAATGAGTTTTCCACAGTGCTTAACACTTTTCAATGCCTAAATCTCTGTCACAATATCCTTACTGAGGTAAGTTTATCCCTGCTGTAGCTTTATTTCTTAACAATGCATCAGGAACAAATATGCCCTGTTACTATTAGGTACAGTGACCACAAGTCTGTTAATACTAAAGTCCTTGTCAGCCGAATTTAGCCATTCAGAAGTCAAATGTTTGGTACCATCTAGTTTGCTGGGCTTCTTTAGAGGCAACAAAGAGAGAGAAGCCTTTGCAAAGGGTGCAACTTGTCCACAGGCTCGTGTTTGAAGCAGCTGGGATGGATTGCAGGTGCTGCTTTCTATCCCCTTTAAAAAGGATGCTGAGGAACTCTTGCTTGGCTTCAACTTTCCGCTTTTAAATTTGAAAAAACTCCATCAAACCTCCAAACCCAAAAAACAACAGCAAAAAATTTACTATACCTTAAGGAACATCATACATTATATAAAATAAAGCTTTTGCAAAAACATGGTGAGAAAAGTGTTTGTTCACATGAGCACGCATGTATATATACAGCATATAAAATCTGACACCTAAAAAATATATATATCAACTTCTGGCTATATTGAAAACCCTTCAGCATGTTTCTTCTTTGAAAGTGTGCAATGCTTATAAGAAGGCAACTGTGATACTGCTCTTAAGCTATTTTAGTAAGGGCCCTTGACAAGCTTCACATAAAATATTCAGCATTGATGCTTTCAAGTCCACACAATTTAACTTGAAAAGCTCTCTGTCTTCAGCCCACGTTATAAATAGGGTTATTATAAAGGTGGTGTGTGGATTAGATTCTTCTCCTTATCCTTCCCATCTGCCTTTCTAAAGCGTGATAGCATTGCACTGCATCACAAACACAAGCAAAGACAAAACTATTTCTTTTCAGAATTAAAATTATTTAGTGAAAGTTTTAATAAGAAATTTGGAAGAATTTCACATACTCTTTCAAACAGTTACGTTTACATCTCCAGCAAGTAACAGTACGGCTGAAAAGCAGCTGTAATAATAAGGGCCCTCTATCTATTTAGTCCTCTAGTATGAAAATACATTGCCCATGCATTTTACTGAGGAGAATTTTGTTTTCTGAGCTAACTTCTGAAATGAAATCCTAGCTTTACAGAACCAATGCTACTGATTTCAGAGGGACCCGCCTTTCACCCCTTATCTTTTATCTGCATAGTGAACCAATATCTGCTCAGTGTTAGGAAGTTCTTAAAATAATACACTGAAATACTGGAAAACGTCTATGCTGTGGAAAACAGAGCACCCCCAGCACTTTTCAGACTATAGCTGCAATGGAGGACTCTTTGCAGGAGTAAACAAAAGCCATTTTCATGTTCTTACAGGCCTGGAGACTTGGGTATATTTTTCTACGCTATTTGGATGCCAAAGCTGGCATCAAGATGGAGATACGGTTGAGCCTGTGTGCTGTGTTTCATGATGTACATCTGCAGTCCTTAATCAGGCAGAATTCCAAGTACAGTATTCAAATTTTTCTCATCTGTTGTCTAAGAACTTCAGGATCAAGCACAGAATTTAGAGCCTGCAGAGATCAGTGGAAAAAACCATGCTGGCTTCAATAAGCTTTGGACCAGACCTCGGGGACCACAGTCAGAAAGTTGTCTAGGGCCTAAAATCGCATCTAGTGAGTTTTGCAAAGCCCCGGTGCAGCCTTGCTGCAGATGCTGAAGACACTTTCATGACCGCGTGCTTTCCGCGTAGATTTTGAAAACAAAACACATTCGCCGTGGAACTCTGCCAATTTTGCCAGCCCAGCATCAAAACTTCTAGTTATCGTAGTTTTCCTCTCAACTTCCCCACATTCCCATCCTGAACAGCACTAAGTAGACATTTTGCTTCTTTGGAAATCTGGTGTCTCTTTTTGTGCTCCTCCTTTTTGCTCCCCCTTCTCCCCGCTCTCTGTTTGGTACACCTGGAAATTTCATCCTTGACATTAGAACTTCATGATAAAATAGATACTAATAACACTCATTAACTTCTACTCATGTAATGCAAAGATATTTTAACTTCTGTTGAACTCAAGCTATAGGAAATGGTGATTTCAAGCTGGACATGATACATTACATGGTCATTGAGATACCTCCTATCAATATTTTAGATGGTAATTCTATTCTTCCCAAAGAGAAAATGACTTAATTATCAGGGCCTTTTGCTCACACTATTCGTGGAAACAGATATACTTTTTAAAGCATATTTAAAGATATTAAATTATGAAAAGCAGTTCACATAGGGTAACTATCAGAGATAATTATTCGATAGTTCATTATGATGACTACAGTAGATTTATTTATAAAGAATTGCCATGTTTTTTAACATACTACTTCCTAGTCAAAAAAGCTTCCTTTGGCATGGACAGACTGAAAATCACTGCAACATGTTAGCCTGCTCCTGTTAAAATCCAGACACGCTTCTCTTTGCTGTATCAATACTGCGCGGCCACTGCGATCAATGTCCTTGTCCAAAGCCACCCAGGTCAGTCTCACAGGAGCTATGTATGCACACAGGTAAATATGGTTTACCGTTTTCTGTGTTTTATAATCTACCATTTAACCTTTCAAAGCACGTTTACCAAGTCCTCTACAAGCACAAGGTCTTATTTTAGCTGGGGAGCATCAGGCATACAAGGCAAGGTTTATACATTAACTTCTGCTTGGCTGCAAAATACATGAAAACAGGGTGAGCCCCGTCCGTCTTGGGGGAACAATGGTTCTCTGTCTTCTCATCCCAGATGTGACAGTCATTTACAGGGACTGAAACTTCATCTCCCACTGAAATGAGGGGGATTTTGCCCATTGATTTAAACTGTATCAAGATTTAATAGCAGGTGGCTATTGGCAAGACATTTACTGCAGAGTTATGGCACAGCATATTTCATTAATGATAATTATATGAAAACGTCGGAAATGCATGAAGGTGGAATCAGAAGGACCAGAACAAATGCTCACCAAAGTCAGCTTTGGATCATACCTTGCTTACAAAGCACCATCTTCTTTAGGGCCACCAAAAATTTACACAGGGGATTAGAGGCACGTTAACCAATTATCTACATAAAATCTCCACGGAACAAAATACAAAAGAGTAGAGCTGAACGGTGAAAACACAGCGAGGAAGCGGGACAAAAGTAACAACCACGCACAATTGCTGACAAGCATTCAGGGGAGCTGCTTGTAACAAATGAAATTCTTCACACTGAAATTTGCAGGATTGGCTCCTCTTCCTACTTTCAGCAACCTCATGGCGTATTTGAGAAATCGAGCGTCGAAAGCACAGTCTGTAAACTCCTTTGCTTCAAGTTTTAACAGCAACTTTTCAATGCCGAACGTTACAAATGCGGTGTGCCTGACTGGCAGCCGCAGCGCAGCAGCCGGCGACGGATTTTCTGTTCAGAGCCTGGGGAGCGCCCGGTGCTGCTTGGCTACCTTGAGGCTACCTGCTTTCAAGTATCACCACGCTAATGAAAAAGTCTCGTTTCTGGAACAGAGGAGCTGTTTCTATACCTTTGCCAAGTTCGCCCTTTCTTGTCAGCTTTAGCTGGAATAAAATGAATTCACCCGAAATATAAACCAGAGCGGGGCCAGAGGACAGTGCAATATAATTAGAATCAGAAGCATTACAGGAAAGCTGCGATACCAAAGTCACGACCTCCTCCACCCCACTATTTACTCCAACTAGAATAACATCTTTTCCTCACACCAATATTTACCTCCTTGTCATAAACAGGAAAAAAAGAAGCCTGACCAACTTTTAAATTAACTTACACACCATGCCTCCAGAAACGACTAATACTTCTTGAAAGGTTAGTTAAGAACAGCAACAAAAGAAAAACCTAGATTATTTTTAACTGTGCAGCATTTCCTCCTGAACTACTTCTGTTTATTCCTCAAACAGTAAAATCTAATTGCTCATGTTCAAGGTCAGCTGCGACAAAATTATGGTTATCTAGAGATTTTTAATGCACTATTCGGCATGATGCTTCTGTGTGAAAGGTCAGTGCTTTAACAGGTAGGCTGAAAAACAGAAGGAACTTCCATTAGAGAAACAGAACAGGCGAACAAGAAAATCTGAGAGCGATCCCTGGGGAAGACTGACCTGGAGTGCTTGCTTGCTATCAGCCCTGATGGACTGAATCCATCGGCAAAAGCACCACCCACATCCATGAGCTTCTCCAGACTCTGTGACGAGCGTTAGGGCTTTCCAGGAGATGCAGCGGCACCCAAGTTCACCGAGTTGATCTCGGTGTGTGCTAGATGTGTTCCAGAACGCATCACACAACTCCAGAAGCAGAGAAATGCTGCAGTCTAGCTTACTACGCATGCAGTTTTAGCTTGCAATCAGCGGGGTGGCTTCTTATTATTTGTTGCTAGGTTTTGCTATTCATGATGGAAGAACGCTGACGCCTTCACTCTCCTATTGCTTGCAAAAGGCATTCAGCCTCCAAAATTATTTTTTTTAATTTAGTGATTGGTTGCTTTCTTGCGTATTTTATTTTAAGTAAGTTTCCACGTGAAAGGATATTTTGGAATACAAAATTAGAATAATTAACAACTAAAATTAAAATAAAAACACGGTGCAATGCCATTCAAAATCTTCAGCACGTTGTTAGCACAACCTTCTCTTATTGTGTAACTAAACATAAACCCAAGTGTCACAAGAAGCTACAAGCCCTAGCACAATGGGGGGAAAAAAAAAACCTCTACTAAGTAGAAAATCAGCTTGACGTGTGGCTGCTTTGTTCTCTTCAGCAAGTCTACCACAGACTTGCAGCAGAAATTATTCAAACAATAAACGGTGGTGGTGAGACAAACCTACATTTCTGATATAATTAGCATCAATTTTTATTTTGAGTTTTTTCATAATGAATTCTAGTTTATATTAAGTACATTATTACTGCTCTGGACAGCTAATTATTTTTAACATTTACCCCCAATCTGTAACCACCCACATGAAGTCTACACTTGCAATAATATATTAAAATCATTAATATCCTAAAAATAAGCAAAGTTTAATAGCTCCTAAAGTTAAAAGTCAAGCCACCAAACCGGCCAAAGTCCTCAAATAAGCTCTTAGAATCTTAGAAGATTTTTACAGGATTAGTTTCTGCTTTTGGAGAAGATAATGTGTTTTTTATTTTAGCTTGTACAAGTAGTTCATGTTAACGTTTGATTAAAATGAAAAAATACAATAAAATAAAATGGGACTCAGAAAAGCAAAGGCACCACCTGCAATTTATGAATAAAAACTGAGTATGAAAGACTAGGTCCCTTATCTCCGCAATCTTGAAAGACTAGCTTGACCAGGAACAATAGATCAGTTCAAAAACTGTGACAAAGGTAATACTTTGTCTTACAAGATATAATTTCCTGCAATGAACTTACTTTTTCTTTATGTACTTAGAAGTTCTAAGGTAGTTTTATTCTGGTAAGAGAACAAATTTTAACCCATTCTCTGTGTTGATTCATAAATTAATTCTAATAGTTTTCATCCAAAGACAGCTTGAATTCATGATAAAAAGTTTTAAAACCATAATTCATCACTTCATAACCCCCCAAAATTTAAATGTATATACTAAAAAATATAAAGCATAAAAATGCAAACTAAAAACATAATGACTCTAAGGTATGGTAAGCCACGCTGCTATTTATTTAAATAAGAGTCAGTAGCATACCATCCAAAGCAAACAAGAATGAAATGCTGCCCATCAGCAATGATCAACTTTCTTCAAATTTTTAATATGCACAATAGCAAAAAAAAAAAAAAAGAGTAAAGCTAATTATAACTCACTTAAACCTGCCCACCCTAAAAAAAATAAGCACTTTCTTTTACAAAAGGGTAGCTTGGCAAACGGTAACATTTATTTTCCATCTGCTCCTGAGGTTTTTCCATAAGTAATAGTGTCTACCTCATCTTTCTGCAGCTCCTTTACGCTGCCATCCAATGCTCTACTTCCCACGGCATGCCCTCACTCTGCACCTTGCCCCTGTTTATCTACCTTATCAGCTCAGGAAGAAATTTTGGTAAAACTCTTCCTCTGGTCACCGATATCTCTGGGAACCGAATCCATTAAGATATTTCTGACCCCTACTCATGCTATTTTAACTGTCTGTTGCACAGGAAGGAACTGATAAAAATAGGATTACAATGCCCTTCCAGATGAACTAGCAGGAGGCTCAATTGTGATTGATACCTGAATAAATATACAATAACAGGCCCTACATTTCAACACGGCTTTTGATGGAAGGTAGCAAGAAGTGTCGGTTTTCACTGCCTGAGCTGCAGGACTCTTTTCTCAAATACCTGGGAAGTGCCTTTGATTGAAGACTGACTCTTCCACCTTTAGTCTGATTTTAACTAGTGGTTATTAGCAGGTAGGAATGAATATTAGCGGGATTGTGTGAGGTACAAAGGTGCATTTCTTCCCAGAAGTGTGCATGTGGCCCACCTCAAGTTCAAATGAAGGTCTAAATTCTTTTGAAGTCTAAATATCTTCTCCACAGAT
Organism: Bucorvus abyssinicus; assembly: GCA_009769605.1. NCBI lineage: Eukaryota > Metazoa > Chordata > Aves > Bucerotiformes > Bucorvidae > Bucorvus > Bucorvus abyssinicus. The sequence continues at coordinate 13,077,984 of CM020043.1, read as the reverse complement.
ACTCATTGCCATCATTGGAAAAATAAACAACATCCTAGCAGGTCTGTGAAAAACAAATGGGCTGGACTCGGAGTTTGGGGTGGGAAGAAGAGGGCTGGGATTTCCTGGGTCTTTGACAACTCATCACTTCCTTGAGAGAAGACCTTCTCAGTAGGCATTTGGGTGCAGACTTAGTCAGGGCAAGGGTTTCTAGAGAAGAGGCACAGTAGCCAGCCCATTCCTGGTTTTGGATAGCAACAAGAGAGCACGGTATTTCCAGCAAACGCTTGCAGATGGGTTTCCCTGACTCCATTGTACTCTAGTACAGAATGAAGCCTGTCTGCGTTCTTTTAATCTTTCCTAATGAACTAATAATGAGCGATGCATTTACCATCCCAACCCAGAATTTCAGAAAGTAAACTCGGTGCACAGTTTTTATTAACCTTTCTCTTTTTGGAGAAGAGGGCTTCAAGTGTCCTGAAATCACACGTTACCAGCTCCCACTTCAAGTAACACAGCTATCTATTCCACTTCAACAGGATCTCAAATACGCCCCTTCTTATCCTGCAAAAAATAGACACCTACTTAGCTTTCCAGTGCCATGATCCAGGCAAGTACTTCAGCAAGGACACACTTGAGGCAGACAAACAGTCCCACTGGCTCCTTCGAAATCATTCACGAAAGTTAGTCTGCATCTGCTCAGTACCTTGCTGGATCATCTTGCTAAAAATAACTTAACAGTAATACTTGGCACTTTCATAGCGCTTCACGTGGTGAAAATACCGTCCAAACGGCAAGCAGCGAGGAATGCCTATCAACATTACGAGTCTCATTTTGTAGATGGGGAAATTAAGGCAAAGAAACCAGTTACTTCCTGCTCCTTGACGGTGATACTGTCAGAGCTGGGACTCCCCTTTCCTGTTTCCTCACCCATATGCTCCATCCTTCTGGCTTCCACGTGGCTCTTTAACGGGGGGAACAGTCAGCATACGCAGCAGCTGCCTAGCAGTCTGCAGGGCTGCAAACAAACTTCAAAAATTCAGGTCCACTGACTACTACAGTCTGAAGCAATTAATATAGATCAAATACTATAATTAAAAACAGTCACATCATCAAACTGTGATAAGTACCAGCACAGTATCATTCAAGAAGCAGAAGCACCAGATCTCCTTGCAGATACATGTTTTTCTACTAGCGTAATAACTGCGCTAACTATTAATTCTGAAGACATTTCTGAAACGCGCATGCTACCAACTCTCACAAACCACGGACACCTTTCTAGCGCACTCCCTCTCTACACCAAGAACCCATGACCCAACAGTTTGCCTCCTGAAGAAACCAAAGCATTTATTGTATCTCACTCTTACCCACTTACCGTTCGGAAATACGTCTGAATTAAAATTATTTCACAGTGGTCACCTATGTGAATTGCCTTTCACATACATGCTTTAGTGCAAATCCCATGGCCTTCTGATGGGAGGGTATAGCAACTTCTTAATGGCTTTATCCTCAGGGGTTCAACACGCTAAGAACACAGGCCAGCCAAGGAACACTGCCTGAAAACATATCATGGCCACTTTCTACTACCTGCTCTCTGCAGAAAGCAGTTTAGTTCAAATGGGACGATTAGTTCAAATCTTTACGTTTACAGAAGTACAAAGACACACACCAAACCTGTCGCTATCTCACTATTCACTAGTAGCAGATCTTGCTGAAGTCCTAACTCTGTTCTGAAGCCCTTGTTCAACGGGACAGTAAATCCCATTTTAGTGCAGCTAGCACTAGATCAAAACTCGACTGACCCCCACACCAAAGCACGGCAGCAACAAGAGGCGAAGTGTTTACCCAGGGGAGATGCAGTGCCCCTGCTGCAGCCAGCACAGCTCCCTGTTTTATGCCCCGGGGAATGAATCCAAAACCCGGCTGATTAACGGGCCACACGGCAGAGCTCAGCCCCAGGACTACAGATTGTGGAACTGAGACTAAGCTGTTTCCCAGCCTCCCTTCCCCAATTTCAGTGGGATTTAAGTGCTTGCAGGGTGACATCAAAACCACTGTGTTTAAAGTCCTGTAATACAGCGTCTCACTGCTCCGTGTCACTGGAGAAGTTGCCCACTTCAGCAGGGAGAAGCAAGTTACCCGGGCTGAGAGCGGTCAGTGACATATGAGCACCACGCACACCAGGAGAGATTTCCTCCTTCAGGCTGCAGTACTGCCCAGCCCTCAGCAACCAAAAGGTAGTAACGAGCGCTGTGGTTTCACGTTACCATAGCTCTGGATTAGCACAGTCGTAAATCTGGGCTGTGACCCCTATTTTAATACCTTTTCTTCTCCTGGTTATGACGATTCAGTTGTGATTTGAACAGCGTGCCATTCCAACCAAGCTGTGGTGAATAACCTCTCCACACTACACATTCAATTTTTGCACGGAGCTTGTGAAAATGAGCGAAACATACATAAAAGAGACTGAAATTTCACCAAGTTGCTTTTATCCAGCTGCTGAAGACACAACTTGTTATTCAAGTTCATATAGACGCACACAATGTAAACGGAGAGTCAGGAAGCAAAAGACTTCTCCTATTGCAATTTAAAATATTTTAAAATTTGAATGAAACATAAATTCGGCAGGCTCCTAACCAAATGATACATACCCTCAAGCTGCACAGCAAGAAAAGCACTTAAACCCACGGTGAACTTAAGCAAACACATAAATCTTATAAATTTCGCAAGCATGAAAGCGTGTAGTTAAAATTAAGGCAAGAGTTTACTGTTGCTTTGCAAACAGGTAAATGAAATTTCAAACAGACACATATACATACATAAAATCACAAAATAACAAAGCTCTGCCCATGACGACTGCTGACAAACAAGCAACAGACAATTCAAAGCTGGAAATATTAACAGAAGAATTCTATCTGGAGTACTTTTGTTTTTAAAATCAGATCCTGGAGAAGCAGTGAGAAACATGGTGCTGATTTGTACACTGTGAATTAAGGAGTGATACTGAGAATTATCTCCTAGTAAGTCTAAATTCAGCACAGAAAAAAATTATGGTGTAATTGGGGTGGGGGGTGGAGGAGGTGTAATTGCTCTAAGAAAGCAGAATTATAGCTACTCAGCTGCTAAGATTTCAAAGTGCTCCAAAACCATAGCTCTATTTCAACACCTTTAATTCTTATAAATATATTAAATTCAGTCAAGTCAGTAGATTAAAATAATATAGTAGATTGTATCATCGCAGACTTTGGCAAAGCGTGCTACAATCCCTTTACAAAACCCTGAGATGGGCTCGCCTGTGAGGACCATCACACGGATGAATAGTGGCTAAAGGGCTATAAACAAATAGATTGCAGCAGCACAAGGGAGGTGCTACTGGATTGCCACAGGGATTGGTATTAGGATCAGTTTTATTTAACATCTTTATTAATGATCTGGAAGAACGGGTAAACAGTACATTAATTAAATTCACAGATTTCAATATAGTGAGAGGTGTTATAAACACGACAGTGAGGAAAGAAATTATGCAAAAGGAGGTTAGAAACACTGAGAGCAGGAAGAAAACAGGATTTCCTCTGCAAACATGCAGGCTAATACATCTGAGAAGAATTAAAAAACATAAATAATCAGTGAGAAGGAGAAACCTGAAAGCTGTTAAGCTAAAACAAAAGACCTAGAGGCGGCAGCTGAACAGCAAATTATGTATGAGCTTGCAACGTGAATGGAAAAAAGAATAAAATGATCTGGGCTACACACATGGATGTATCACAGGACATCAAAATGACAGCGTGACACAAGGCTGGACTTCCTGCAGAAGCAATGAAATATACGGGCACCATACCACATTGGTGTTTCAACTAGCCAAGTGTCCCCACTCCACATCCAGTATGACTAGTGACACCCATGCAGAATGCTGGGGTTTGGTTCTGAGCCTCTTGTGACATTTAAAAAAAAAAAAGAGTCAACCAACCACCCAAACCTCAATATCCAGGAATATAAAGAAACCTCAGCAGAAATAACAAAGAGTAAAAGAGAAAAATCTGAAAGGATTACAAAGCCTGAGTATATAGTGTATTGACACAAGGCCTGAACGGTACGAGAATACAGACGACGCGAAAGGTGCAAGAAACCTCTAGGCTCATCTCATCAATTATGGTAAATTTTGACTTTTTTAAAAAAAATTAAATGAACGCAGGAAGAATATATGTGGCATATTCATTTCCATTAGTAACACCTACCACACTAAGGAATACTCTCAAACAGAATTAACTAAAACTCCTTTTCTTCATTCATTAAAACTGGGCAAAACATTCAAAAACACAGGGTAGGAGACAACTCTGCGATGGCAGAAGGACTTAATAGGTCTTTTCCATCTAACTTCAATGATGCCATAAGAGACAGTGAGCAGAGAGACAACCCTCTGCAAAATTAAATTACTGGGAACCAGCCGGAGAATGAAAATTAAATCACAGTAAAGTATTTTTTCTTTGTAAGCATTAGCATTAATCACATGCAAAAGTAAAATATTAGTTAATTTGATTCTCTGTGCCTTCCAGACTCTGGTCGAAATGAATCAATGCAGCAAGAGTGATTTCTCTGATAATTGGGGAAATGATAACGAGGGAGGAAAAGAAGAAGATTGAAGAATAGAACCCAGTAGAAATAGCTGGTGAAAATAAAATTACCAAAGGGGGACTAGAGAAAACCATGTTAGGTGGCCTATTTCTTCTGACTTCCTAACAAGACCAATAAAGGTAAAATCTCACAGTGCTGGCTTTGAAACAGCATTGTCCAAAGACGGTTGCAATCGGAAATAAAATCACCTTGGGCAGTACAAACTATAACTAATTTACGTGACTGTTACTCCTAGTCTGCACGCCTCTGAAAACCGGCTTTACTATGAGGCATCTCCAAACGATCAGCCCCCTGACACCTCAGGTCTGCTGCTGGAGAAGGAGGTGGTAACCCGGGATCCCGGCTGCCCCTCGACCACCGCAATAAGGAGCGGGCACGAGGAATTTGCAGGGCACGGTGCGTTCGGGAGCCCCTTCCCCTTCGCTGCTGCGGGACAGGTTGCTCGGGTGCGGGTCAGCCGCTCGCTCGGCTGCTCCTGCCAGGATGCTGTCGGCGGTAAGGCACAACTGAAGGCGTTACATCCGCACTGTGCCAGCCGAGGGACGGAGGGAGGCGTCACGCTGGCACTTAACTCTGCTCTTCAGGCCGTGGAAGGTCAAAGTGGACAAACCACAGCCTGATGAAGCGGTTTGTGCTGCGGGTGAGGCAGCACAAAGCCTTCCAGAGTACTGGTTAAATGACTGCACGAGAGGTAAGGGACCGGTTCTCCACACTGCCAGCAAGAATTCAGGCGAGGCCTTCACCGGATGCCAAAACTGGGCCTGTCCTGCAAAGGCTGGTAATTTGGGCTGTGCACTAGAGAAACTGAGGCATGTGCTGTGGGAATATAGGAAAAAGGGGCATGAGCACGGTGAGAGGCAAGCACTGCAGCTGAGACAAACCCTGCTGCCTCGGGGCCAGGGTTCTTTCCAGACAGCAGCCCAAGCTCTTCCGCTCAGTGACAGCCGGTCTTGAGGAGGCAAAGAAACGTGTAAGCAGCAAAACACGAAAGAACTTTAAAACAAGAACTTTAAAAAAAGAACTTTAAAACAAAAACAAAAAAAAGAAGAAGAAACAGTATAGAAAAGACCTAGAAAGATCACTAGGATCTGGTTTGTTTCTTCCGATACGTTTTAAAAATAGATACTTTCCTCCTACAGGGAGGAAACACCATATTTAATTAGAAGTATAAATCATTATGCTCTTACAGTTAGTAATATCATCTATAATGAAACTGGATTAGGTTCTCATTACAAATGCTGTTTATTGTTCAAATTTTACAGTAAGTTCTAATAATGGAAGTGTTACAGTTCAGTTTGAGGGGTTTTGTTTATACTCCACCAACTCTTAAGATTATTTTTTGTTTATATACATCAGCAGAAATCTGTCTGGCTTTCTACCCACTGCAGAAAAATACACACTCTCGTAAATGACCCCCTGAATGGTATGGGGATAGATTCCTCTTTAAAACTCTGTAAAAGAGTTTAAAACCTAGCCCGCTATCTGTGATCAAAACTTGAATTTTAATCCTTACATGTAAAGATGGGGCAGGTTCTTCTCATTCAAAACACACCTAAGCAGCAGCTCTGCTGTGACAGGATCCGTCCTGCAGCTGCCGCTGAGCTCTCTATCAACGTGCAGCCACAAATGTCACTAACTTCAGCAATTTTCTATAGGACTGCAATTATTTTCCTCTTTCTGTTTTCCCCATCCTACAGCAACACAATCAAGACGTAAACACAAAGCAAGTGCAGCAGATACATCACTGATTTCATTGCCATTTAAGGCAACCCTAGCAGTTCTGTGCCCTGGACTGATGAGGAAAGCACATTAAGCACTTGCAACAGCCCATCCAAGTAGACCTGTTTTGCAGCCTGATTAATAGAAACAACCTCTAAGGACTAATCACAAGTCGAGCCCTGTTTTGTAGATTAATAGAACAACGGCACAAGAGAATAGGGAAGGTTACAGGACTGGAATATAAATAAGACAAGGTGTACACTCTAGGTAGTTTGACTGCTAGTAATTATCAGCTAAAGGCACAGCCTTACAGCGAGGTCTTGCTGTTCTGTGCTAAAGCAGCTCACTTCCAGATGGACAATCTGCCTCTGCATCTCTGAATATTTTATCCATATTTTAACTCCAAAATTTATGAAACAAAATCCTCCACTGAAACAAAGTGTACTTTCATCTCACACTTTAAGTATTACTTAATTTTTTCTTGATACTAGATGATTATAAAATCTGTGGGACCTACTTTCCGTTAAACATACATGGGTCAGCAATTACAATACTGGCATATAACGAACAACCGTTAGTCGAAACACTGCTGCCACTGCAGTATGGCAGCAGATGCTAAGACCCAGCAGGGACCCCCCCATTTCTCCTCTGACCCGGTGAGGAGGTGTGCTGCTCCTGCCCTGCCCTCCTGGCCAGTGGAGTTTGTTGGGGCTGAGCAGGATTCCACTGCCTGAGGAAAAGGTACTCAGCCAGAGAAAAGTCCTACAAATAAATCCCTTTGAAACAAAATGCAAGACAATGTACATTTTTTTCCTTACCTGGAGCTTTGCTAGTGTTCAAGAACAATCGGAAGTTATGCGTGAACTATGTGCGGTGTCTACACAAACACCATACAGAAAATGATGGAACTTTTTCATGCTTCTGAGGAAAACTACTCTGCTTTTGAAAGTATTCAATTCGATTGGCTATAACAAAATGCAGTGAAGATAGTGGCAACACAAAATGCTGCATCTGTGCCTGCTTCAGAGTTCCAAGAACAACTACAGGTACCACTTGTAGCCAGTGCTTCATTAAACACATGCAGTCTGCTGTCCAAAACCCTGAATGAACTAAAAAAAACCCTTCTAACTTCAGGAAGGATGGATTTTATCCTTCATGTTACACAGCATCTCTTCATCTACAAAGAGATTAAACAATATTTTCAGCGTTATTTACACTTGGCTTATTTCCACATTTTCTTTCTCAAAAGCTCTATCTCTTCTAGTGCTGTATATACACACAAGAGCACAGTCGATGTCATTCTTGAACCTTATAAATCTAGGAGTTTATTACACAGGACCTTCAGGTTAGGCAATGGAAGATATTGGTCCTTAAAATGGTAATTTCTGTGTTTCTCAGTGAATACAAAACCTGAGTTACATACACACACAGAAGAGGGAGACAAACTTACTAAGCACTGAAAAAACATTCAGGTACCCATAACCCTGGAGATTACGGTGTATCGGGGCATCCCATATTAAACATGGGAACACTTTAGGCCTACAGCTTTCAGACTGGCACTCAGTTTGCCTTTCTCCTCCATTCTCTTGTGATGCAGGACATGGAAGTGTCCCAAGAAGCCCAGATGGAACACCAAGAGAGGCGTTAAAGAGAACACCTTTCTTGTGGTTTCTTTTTATTACATTCCCAGTTTTGGAAACAAGATGCATTAAAATCTGTGCGAGGAAAATGAGACTGAAAGATTCATCCCTCCCTCTTACATAAAGCTTTCTTACGTAGTTTGAGGCGATACACAATCTCTATTACCAGGGTACCATCCCGCACACGTTACTCAAGAGAGCATACAGTTAGCAGCTGCAAACACCAGCTTTGGTTAGTAAGGTACACTGATTCACAGAGGTACGAAAAGCCAGCTTATTTCTGAAGAACCAGACCACACTATTTTCCTGTCAGTCCCACCCATTCGGCAAAGGCTGCTGAAGCATCAAAACGAAGGCGACAGCTCTCAGAAGCAGAGGACAGACAGGCGGGCAGATCTGCAGATACAATACTCAAGTACTCATAACATTACTTGCAAAATCAGTATGATGACACGCTTGTCAGATGATTTCAAATCATCACCAGCTCATTTTCTAGGAAGCATCATTTCCTTCCTCGGAGTAGCCATAGGCACAGGGTTTCTAAGCATGACCTGCATGTCAGCGTGACAAACAGCTAAGCACACGTATTAAAGGGTACTGTGTTTAGTGTTTATCTAAAACACTAAAGAAGAGGAACACACAAGGGAGTTACCAGGTGGCAATTCCCATTACGTTCTCCCGGGTGCACACGGGCTGTAAAACGATGTCTGTGCAAAACTCATTGAGGAGGCAGCATGGCATCGTGGCCTCTGAGCCCTTCTGTACTTACTCAAGGGTGTGTGCAACTCAGCCGCATCCACAAAGGCACAACAATAAGCTGTTGACATCTTCCTGCTTGTAACGCACTGCCTAAGCCTTCCCTCCGTGTACACACATACGAACACAGCTCTCAGCCATATTAAGATTTTGATATTCAACTAGAGGAGTCAGAAATGTCAGCAGCTCTCATACTTTAGATGCACACAAACCGTAATATAGACTAGCATCTAAACATTTTAGAGGTGGTTATAAATACCCAGCGGTCTCATTGATTTTCAACTGAATCCATGAGTGTTGACCACTCTTGAAACAAGGTGCCAGATCTATTCTACTGAACGGATTCTCATGAAAATCTGATGAATGTAGCTGTCACTCTTGACCTTTACGTCTATGCTCAGATTCATGATCAGAGTTCTCTTATTTGAAGTGCCTGTGCAATTTTTGCTTTATTTCACAGCCATTGTGAATTACTTTAAGCATTTTATACACATGGCAGGGTTAAGTTAGCATTCTGATCAATAAGTATTAGATAAATATGGCCCAAATCATCTCAAAGACAGTCATAAGAAATCTTATCCTTCACTGGGAGCTGACAAAATCTAGTCACTTGCTACTTGACTTACCTTCATATTAAAACCAAATACTGTTTTCAAACATAATTTCTCTTCTGTTTCTATTGTATTTTATCACCATCATATCATGTGAGCTTTAGCATCAGCGCTACCTGAAGCAATGTAAATTCTTCCAAATTTTTTCCTCTTTGTCCTCAATAGCTGAACTATGTAGCAAACCACCTGTAGACTACACCCGTTTCACACACCTGACAGTACACAGGACAAAACCTACCCTCTTCCTTCTCACACCCTCCAACAGCCTCTTTGCCTGTCAATCAAAGCATCCAGCTGTTCCCTAATTCTCCTTGCTTAGGGTATAGGGGCAATGAAAGAAAGTAAGTAATGGGGCTTAAAGAGCACCATCCAATGCAAAATCTGTTCTGATGTCAGCTTGTCAAAGCTCAAGCCCCTCTCTTACTTCTCCACTCTCCCACTGTGAAGGAGGTCGTCCTTGACTGAAGTAATTTTTCAGTTAACCTTAGCAGCATGGTATTTTTAGTTGTCTTTCTTCCCTTCCGCACTACACTACCACAAAGCGGGACAGTGCACATACAGGTAGAAGAAAATGGAAAAGTAGGAGTCCTGAAGTGCAGAAGCCATACAGAAGAATTTATTCAAGCAAGCATCAACACACAGCTCTGAATCCAGTCCTGTAAGGAACAGCATATTCCACATTTGGGTTAACTCCCACCCTCCCTCCCCTTTCCCCAGCTCCCATTCTTTAAGGGGGTCGTCTACACTTAGCTTGTATCCAGGGCTAAACCACAGCAGTTGCTGTATCACCCGATGACCCCTCCCCAGCAGAGAAGGGGGATGGGGAAAAGGAGAGGAGACCCACGGGTTGAAATGACAACAGACTTAATGAAACAGCAACACGAATACCAACGCCAATACAAAGCACAGAAAGTCATACTCAGCCTAGTGAACGCACGGTGGTCACAACAAACAGGATGGCAGGTCCTTGGGAACAGAATGGTAAGCAAGACTGCGAAAAGCAGGAGAAGGAAGAGGAGGAGCAGAAGGAGCCCCATCCTCAGCAAACTTCCCCCTTTATAGCGAGTGTGACATTTCTGGGATGGGATGCACCTGCAGCCAGCTCGGGGCAGCTGCCCTGGCTGACTCCAAACTGCGATGGCCAGCACACCACGGCTGGCCCAGGATCCCATCCCAGCAACACCAGGACAGGGGTTCAGACCTCCTCCCAAGACGAAGTCTGTCGCAGCCGAGTTGAAAATTTCAGGAGTTTTGTGGTATTCTGGTTAATCCCTGCTCTTCGCTGGGTGGAATGCTTTCAGCCTGTTCAGCGCGCCCAGTTGCCACATTGACCACTGTGTTATTCCAGTGTTCAGCAAAAGGAAAGCAAACTTCTTGTTCCTGGACAGCTGGGAAGTGAGAAACACCAAAACAAAGCAGAACTACAAACACAAGCACAACTGGTACATCAACATGACCTCCTTGTTGAGCAACCACGCTTCAGCCCACGAACAGGAGAACACCATAAATAATCAGCCCCTCATCAGCACAGCTCATGCTCGTTCCGCCTCTGCTTTTTTGGGCAGCACCTACCGAACTCCAGGAAAATGGAGCAGGAATTAGAGAGACAGAGCAGACTCCCAGTGTCACCTGTTTGGTACTGCTCTGAAGGAATTAAAACACCATTTCAGGTCTGTTTTCACCGGCTAGACTTCTGCCCCCAAAGAGAAACGGTGTCTGTGTTACACTAGCAATGAGAGTTGGCTAGGACAGGTTAGCACCATAGTATTAAAAATCACTTATGAGAGAATATATTTAAAATTGCAAACATTCCACTATTTTTAATAAAGAAGAAAGCAAGCAAGGGAAACAGGACATTTTTTTTACTTGGACGTGAATCTGATATCAAGGAGCCTGAAGAAAAATCAGCGACATTCCCAACAAGGCAAAAAATGTAAACAAACCGCTGCAATTCTCGACCAGGGGGAATACATTCTTCAGTCCCAAAATGAGAGACCTGAAGGACAAACGCCAAGCAAAATGAAACAGAAGCCTGCACCTTTAAACACAAGCGTGCTACAGCGGTGCCGTGTTTGTTTAACACACAGACAGAAGACTGCAGTCTTTGCCAATACTATTCTCAGTTGCTGACTTCTATTGCACCAATGCCAGAACTCCCGAAAAAATTTGTCAGTCCAGTCTCCCCCTGGTTTCCTCGCTACTAAATAGCAACGAAGAACTTTATTGCTGAGTAGCCCAATTTTTATTCCTTTCTGTTTTTAGGCACAAGCTAATTGCCAACTAAGGCTATGAAAATAAAAGAAATGAGATCCATTCCAAGCCGTCAGTATAGCTACATCCCATCATATAAGTTGCCAATTGGTTTTCCATCCTCACGCTCAATATCTGCTGTTAATTTGCTTGCTATTTCAAGAACTTTAAGACTGTCAGCAAAATCCATGATGCATTACAAAACTTATAATTGAAAAGAAAAAAAACCATCTGACACTTTTCTGACAGGATAAACACAAAGTCTGAAAACACTGATCAGACCGAGAGAGAGGTACTAACTGAGAGCTACTTGTATTAATACACGATGGCAGATGAAACGGGGAAAGAAACGGAGTTAAAGAAACAATTTCAAAATCATGCGAAACCACTCCATGAAACCCCCAAATTTACACCGGGCTAAAAAGACAAGACAGACATTGCACAAAACATTATTTTTATGAGATGGCTGAACCTGGCTATACTTTTTTGAGGCTGCATTATCTATGCCAATTAAAATTTTGCTTCTGAAAAAGAGCTCAGGCACTTCCTCTGGAGTTACTAAAAAAAGGCTATGAAAGCCTTGGCTTTGCAGAGGTGAGCGACGATAGAGAGCCGTTTGTTCTTGACCTCTGGATCACCCTACAGATCAAATTCTTGGACACAGGGAAAACCCACTAGTATTCATTAAAAGCAACTGGGAGGCCAGCTTCGTGCTTCTGTTCTTGAGACCTGAACAAGCTACAACTTGACAAACGTGCAGGATACTGCTGAACAATGCTGCTGTTCCTGTCAGAAGGGAAGAGCTTTATTCCTGGCTTCATTCAGGGTGAATTGATTTTCATCACAATGATGCAAATTGCAGATTTCAGTCGTTATTTAAATAATCAATTTTAATCTTTTTATGTTTGTGCTTTCCAGTTATTTCCACAAAGTTGATTCTGTTAACCATTACAATGAATTGATTTATATTGAATTAGCTTTTTTATTAAACATTTCCTTCCCTCTACCTTTCCATTTTCTTCCTCTACCTATAGTTATCTAAACAAATACATATGTTGCAAGTCTTGGATCTTCGGTTTTACTTTTCATTCTGCTAAATATGGGTGGAATTTGCCCATATATTTTAATAGCTAAAAATAATTAAAAATAAATTATTGCTTTATTAGCTCATTTTGTACTTATGGCTTGTGACATTTTATTGTGAAATTTTTATGGGGAACAAATTCAAAATCCATAGTTAAGCCTATTGCCTTATTATTCGTGAAATTAACTACCATAAATTTCTATGCACACAAAATAAAGTTTATCAGAATACTTTTTTGTTTCAGTTATTTTTGTCTTCCAAACAAACCAAAAAACTACCTGCAGAGCTGAACAGCAAAACAAAATAAAACAGAAAAAAAATATTCTCCCTGAACAACTATTTCTGTCAAAATGTGGTTTAAACAAATTCTGGCTCCAGTTAACTGCAGTGCTCTGGTGGTGTGAATGCTTTCAAAGCTTCATTAGTAAACAGATATTGCTAGAATACCTGTATTCAAATGTCTATAGCATACCATAGTAAATTCAGTCCTTAGCATGGATGAACAATTTCAAATATAATTAAAAAAACCCCATGTATTTTAAAATAACAAGATTTGAATTTAAATAAAATTTATATGTATTCAGTTATACATATTCAGCACCCGAAGCTGCTGTAAAAACCAGACTGTCTTTCCCTACCCTTGATACATCGGTATGAGTTATGGATATGTATACTTCACAGCGGGAGTTTTAAGATTTAAGAATTCATATATCCATTACTGTTTGTATTTTTTGTCCTGCTCAATACGTAGCCTCAATCTCAAATTTCCAAAGGAGAAAAAGTTTCCATTGGAACCTTTAACAGTTTTGACTGCATAAAGTATAATCAATTATTTTCCCACCGAACACGCCAGGTTCACAGGGCAAAGTCAGGAGGAGAAAGGAGGGAATTGGTTTTGTCTACAGACCAAATGGAAAATCTTCAGCCATTTTGCTCCTGCAAGGCACATCAACGAATCTCTTCTTTAAGGTGTGAAAATGTCAGTTATGTTCTCCACCTCCGAAAACGAGCAGAGCTCTGAAGGTGGTTCACCTCCCACCCTTGCTCTTTTCACTGTTAAGGGCTGAGACTCTTCAACTCCCCTCCAGCTAATGCCATTTAATACTCTCAGAACCATCAGGCTAAATTCAAATTTTCTGCTCCTTAGAGGCTCTTGATATGCACCACCGCACATTCCAATTGCAAATACACATGAATGCTCCTGTGTATTGTAAGTTATTTTCTACATACAAATTCTACTGAATTGTAAGTTAGGAGGCATTACTTGAATACTCTTAGGTCTTTAGAAAGCTTTCAGATGTACCATGAGTAATAACACGTAATGAATATGGACTGATATTTCTTTTTCGTAGTTACACAGAGTTGGCAATTTACATTTTCTAAATAGATAGATGACTTATAGCCAGTTTTCCCAGTATTCTGGCAATTATTTCTTAGAAACCCCTGACAGGCTGAAACCTTTCGAATCACAGCTGTTATTCTTGGTTTGATCCCTCTTTTTAAATTAAAACCAGTAGCTTTATCAGCAAATGAGAATTTTTTTCCCTCTGGAAATACTTACAAAAATGCACATAAATTGAACATGCCAACTTATCTCGTTTTAGGGTTGGAGCATCTTCTGGGTTAATGACCAGTGTTCCACTTCTGTGACAGAACAAATTGGGGTAAGGAGGTCATAAATACATACAAAACCCCCACAAAATCTCTTCCTTTGGGGTAATCTGAAGATTTATAGTAGTAGAATGAGATGTGATTGGAAGGGAAAGAGAAAAAGATTTAAAAGTGCTAACAGGCTTGTCTGATCATTCTGTCTCAGTTTCCAGGCACAGAACAGATTTGTAACAGATTTTTCTAGTATCTGATGTGACTTTTCCTTCCTCTCAAAGATAACTAAAATGCAGAAAACTAACTGAATTTTCACATTCTCCAGGAACTTTCAGAGAGAGAGAGAGAGAGAGAAGACGACAACTCTTCTCTATGCTTTGAACACGGAGTAGCTGGTCTATAAAGCTGTATTCAAAACGATAGCCTCAACTCCACATCAACAGTCGCTCAAAACATGCTTTGACAACGGTTTTTCACCACTGAACACAAATGAAATGTACTTCAAGAAGGAGAAGTCTGCACTTGGTTCAGCAGGCCTTAGCTAGTAAGCTAGCTTCATCTCCCACACTGGAAAAATCCAGTTATCAATGGATTTTAGGGAGGAACCATTAAGATTTGTCTTCCGTGACTAGGTCACAACACATATGCCATTCCCTTGTTATGGTTAAAACAACTCAGTTCCTTGACGTGGCATCCCTTAATATTTCAGAACAAACATTCTAAATCCATGTGTATACTTGCAAAACGAAATAACTTCTAAATGCAGCTGGAGACAAAAGGATAACAGATTGCCATTATGGATTCGGGAAGCAAAAGAGGGGAGAAAAAGATCACTACATTTTGCCAGTACATATAAATGCAAATGTAAAGCTGTATCACACAATCTCCATTTCAGACTACCAAGCTCTCTCTCCCCCAGACTAGGATTCTACGTTCTCCAAGTCTCTCCAGCAGCTCTGAAGTAAGCAAAATTCAGGTAAATCTCCTGCAAATAAATCGGAAAAGATGCCTCCTCATTGTAATCATTGGACGCCTGCAGAATACAAGCCCTCTGAGACATCCATATGAAAGAAGCTGAACACAACCTTAGTCTTAGCAGCTAACCTTCCAGCTCACCCAGCTGCTCAGCTTGCAGCAAGTCCAAACCCACCTCCCACTATCTTAGGTGCCCTGTGGTCTTCCGTGTGTTATATGCTGCTATTGCTACAAAAAATACTTTTAAATGTCTTTAAGAGATGATTCCTAACCTGAATTAAGATTATCTTTCCCAATTAGCTGATACTGCAGGATTTAGAGGTTTGGTTTTTTTTTTGGTAGCTAAACAATGTCAGGCTGATTTAAACAACTAGCTGAAGGCTATGACTTAAATTAAAAAACATTAGTAGCTTAGGTCAAGAATGAGAGATACAGAGCTAGATCACGGTTTTGCAGCTAGCACTGATGTACACAATATGATGAAAAAAAAGCATTGTCAGAAGCATCACTGTGCGTGGTGCTCTGTGAACCCCCAAGGCCTGTGGGCCAAGTGAACATTCAACAGAGATGACACGAAGGGAAAAATTTCTAACATCTGTATAGGTTTGCCCCATTCGTTGGTTCAACGCCTAATGTTCTCCCTTCCTCTCCTACTTTCACCTTTAAAGCAAGGCTGACATCAAAAATGTAAGCTATAAGCTTATAATAAACCCTTTTCATAGGTGTGCATAAATTAGCATCTAAGTACTACAACCGGCACATGCCGAGTAGCATCATGTTCATCACCACCCCTGAAGTTGAGGTGTTTGGGAGAGCCTGAAAGGACTGTGGCTGCTGTTAGCATAAGAACGTCAAACAAGTGCTACCCAGGACTCCACACAGAGGTGTCAGGCATCACAATTGAACAACACATAGGGAAAAAAAGAGGAAGAACCTCCTTAGTACAAAATCAGCCATTTTTCCTTCATATGCTTGGGGCAGGGGTGGAATGAGGTCAAAAGTGGCTTCAAATTCCATTATCACAACTTTACAAGTAAAAGAAGACAATGCCTAGAACTGACAAAAATAATGCTTAAAGCACCTGCTGCCTTGCACCCTGTGCCGTGCGGGTGTTAACTGCTGCCGTTCAAACCTGTTAGCACGGCAGACGTTAATCCCTGAACAGCAGATGATAGACTGGAGCTTCCCCACCACACACCCCGAGGACACTGCATTGACCCCACAAGCACAGAGCGGGTACTGAGGCCACAGTTTCTGAAGTGCGTTCAGGAGGCAGAATAGAAATGATTACAATCCCTTTTGTCGTATTTCACACACATGGCTAAATGTAGCATATTTACCTACAAAACACGCGGCGTTTGTTTCAGGGTGGTTTACAGCTAAGTTTGAAATTGTTCTGCAGGGCAATGCAACAAAGCAGCGTCATGCATTTTCAACAGGAACGATTCCTGCTGGGCTTCAAGTAATAAACAGCAAAGGTTTAAATTGAGACTTACCATGGGGCACCATATATCCGGAATCCTTTAACTGTTACCTCTGAATCTTGTAAGTAAATACTATTTGTCAGGAGTGACTGAACATTGTCAAAGTCCTCTGGTTTCAATTTGGACACAGAGGGAAAGCGGTAGTAATCTTGTTTAACAAGGTCTGCCATGAATTCCTTATCAAATGTCAGTTCATGATTCCCAGCAATCACTATTTTATATTCATATGGTAGGTTTCCTGGAAAAAAAAAAAAAAACACAGGACTTAATTAGCACATTTTCCTCCCACACCAGCACTGCCGGCACACTAAGTAGACAGCTAACAGAGACAGAACGAAATATCCACGATCCATGCACATCTCTATGTTGAGCAGAAGTTATTAATGCTGCTCTCTTCCACTGAATGAACCTGCGTTAAAACGTGAAGTCACGTCACACAAAGCAATGGCATAATAAATGGCAGGTTAACTGCAGAGTTAAACAAAACAAGCTGGTAGGCACTGAACCAGCTCCTAAGGTGGCATGAACCACTCCTGCTCCCCTGCTTCCAACCGATGGCACGCTGAGATCAGCCTAAGACATGACACTGAGTTCTACCACTTAGGTTGTCGGACTGGGTCGCAGTCAGCAGTCCTGAGTCCCAACCCTCGGCAGCGACGTGCCGTGAGATACCTCTGCAGTCTGCATGGGTGGGTAGACCAGAGACCGCAGTGTGCCTCGTGTCGTGAGGGTACCAGCCGTGGACTACTGGATTAGGCCACTGTGCTGCTGTTTCTTAAATTACACCGTTAATTGGATCAATTTGTGTTCAAGTTCTTTATGCCAGACCCAGCCTGTTCTCCAAAGCTTCAACTCACTGGCAACAGACTTTCCCTTTATCAGTATCACTCCCTTTCTGGTAGTATCGCATTTCAGTAAGAAGCACACGAACAGACGGAGCCATGAGACTCAGGCAAGTAAGGGAGAAGGTAGGAAAAAGGAGGTGTGGTTAATTCACTTACTGTGAGGGACGGAGATAAAGAATACAGGCTTTATCAGCCCAACTCAGGGCAACTACTCCCGTTGTTTGGAAGGAGGCATGGATCAGGCCCACTGAACTAGATTTTTGGAGTTCAGAGACAGATTTTCAAGCACTTCGTAACAACAATCAGTGCCAGTTCTTCCAAATTAACCTGGGTGCTGAGCTCCCTTAAAAATATGGTCCCATACTGTTGTGTCTTCACAGAAGTGAGGTTCTTTTACAAGATCTGTCCCTCTGTGACATGCCAAAAATCACCCAGAAGTTTGCATCAAAGCTAACTTCCACTGCCTTCACTATAAGCCAGATTTCCCAGCCTTATAGTGAATCATTCACTTTTGTGTTTATTCCTAATAATAATGTAGAAAAAAACGGTTTTGTTTTGGTTTTGGGGGTTTTCCTTGGGTTTTTTATTTCATTTTTTTCATAAAGGCATCAAAATATATGTGGAAATCTATGGGTCCTTCTTCCATTTCTGGTTCTCCCAACACTTGCTCCAAGGACCAGGGAATCAAATGCTACGTGTTTCTTGTGAATACAGTTCTCCTAAACAGATGTGGCTTTGCTACCTTAAAAGTTGGCTTTCAACTTTCAAAACTGTTTGGGTTTTTGGTTGGGTTTTTTTTAAAGTAAATTTCAAAGTTCTAAGTATTTACAAGATTAACTTTCCCCTAAATAAAACTTACAGGGAGCCAGTCAAAACACTGCTTTTCAATATTTACAGCACAGAAACAGGAATTACACAAGATACCAATATAAACATCATCTTTGCAAAATTAGTTAATTTTGGATAGAAAACAGAAAAAAACCCAAACCCCTACAAATCCCCTGAAAAAACCAAGCAGACATCTTTATCACACCCCACATCTGAAGAAAATGCAGACCATACATATTCATAACGCTGTGGTACTGCATTAGATTAAAACCTTGGGGAAATGCCACAAATGCTCCTCTCCAGTCTATGCCTCACTCCTTCCCCTCTTCCTTCTCCTTCCCCATCTCTGCTCCATGCTGGTGTGCAGTTCATTTTTATTTAAAAACTCAACGTGGCAGGTATCTACAATTCGTGCTCTCTGTGGCTCCTGGGCACAAGGTAAAATTGCTATTTTCTCCTCTCTCAGGAAACATAAAAGATACCACCAGCATGAAATTTGATACACTTGTCATAACTAGCAATCCCTCAAAACAAGCTAGAAGTGATGAAATTCTTGGAGAAGTAGGATGGAGAAGTTAAATTCAGGTTTCTGCCAAGTTATCAACATGCGCCAATTTTAGCAGAGAAAACTTCTCGTCTTACTGGATAAATGTCCAAATTTTACACGTTCTCCCATTTATTTTCATAGACTTGAAAATCAGCCCATTTTGCTGATACTATGTCCAATTAAGTTTGGAACATTTTTGCTTGAAGTCAATGTTTTTTTATAGCAACACCTTGAAAAAGCAGCCTTCCTTTGAAGACATACAGGACGTGAAAAGACATCCCAATGGTAGCATCGGAGATTATTTAAACACACAAATGTAACATGATACATGTTATAGAAGCACCTCAATCAGTTGGGAAAACCAAGTAGTATTTACTGCAATTGGTGTACAGACAGCCGTTGATTTTATTAAGGCTCCACTTGGTCAGTTCTGAAGAACCAGGCAGGAGCCGGTGGGGCCCCGGGAGAGAACAGCCTCTCCTCAGCGCCGACAGGGAGCTCAGGACACAGCCCGCTGATGAAAGCTAAGGACCAACAGCAGGACTGAGGAATAAGGCCAAACAGGCCCTGGAGGAGAAGCCCCACGGGGCCCAAAGCTCATCAACATCTACCTGTACACCGCAGCTCAACGGCACTGCACGCCCATAGCCTGTGAGCCGGGGAGTAACCAGTGCTGGCTGTGGATGTAATGGCCACAGACCCAGGGCCCCATCCACCCCAGCAACGAGGAGTGCTTCACTGCACACCTGTACACACCTGCACACACCAAGGTCTGACACGGCTCCCCACCCAGTTCCTCAGCTTTATAAACAGTCACGTTTTGCCTTCCTTTTCTGGAGCTGGCTGGGGAGGTAGCGATGAGCAGCACCGCTCATCAAGACGGGAACAGGGCAAGAGCCAGGGCCAAGAAGAGAGGAGCAGCGAAAGGAAGGCACATCCATTTCTTTCCTCTTCCCTGAGGAAAGCCTATACAGCACTAATCACGGTAATAAATTACCCGCAATCAGATTAGCTATTTATTCATCATATTCAGGTTTTCCCTTCCTGAGACGCCCTGTAGCAATGCACAACACTCACTCTCTCTGATACGATTTGTCACCTATTTGTTGTTGTCTTTTGCCAGTCCTGTCCTTCCTCTATAATCTGCTGACCTCCTGAGTTTAATATGGAAGCATAAACAGTCACACACAAAATCTCCCACTCCATGGTACTGTACTTCCCTCCTGACCAGATTAACATCTGCACATCCACATCTGTGCTGTCTGTACAGAGACAAACGCTGTAGCACATACACAGGTTGGAAGGCATTTCCCGATTTCACTGCACTAAATTTTTGTTAGCTGCATTTGGTCTTTTTTAGTCTAATTTCCTAACGTTTAAATTTTCCATCATGCATCAGTAATATTACTCATTCAAATCTATACTGTGAATCAGGAAAAAGATTGAAGAATCGCTTTCCAAACTAGGAAAAGAGTTTGATCTGTTTACTGGGATGAGTTCTTCAGAAACTACACTATCAACTCCCAGGGTAACAACTGAAAGTTTTTAAATTAAAAATACTTAAATATTTAACAGGTGACATCACAATTACAGCCTCTAGAAATGACGAGTGCACAGAGTCACTTATACTGGAGTGTTTGCAATCTTAGATATATATCTTTGTGTATATACACAGGGGGTACATGTGTATCTTCAATATATATTTGTGTTATTTTGCTTAAGATGTGTTTCAACATCTGTCCTCAACAGTAGAGAAGCAAGGGCACAATGTAATCCTTGATTATGAAAATATTGCAATTAGACTAGTTGTTCTCTTCTGGAAGACAAAAGGTCAGTATCACTCTTGCTCAAATAAAAGCAAAGATAGTTAACGGCGAATAACTTGTAAAAAATAAATTGTCTATAGTAAATATGTTGATCTGTGAGTCTCAGAAGATTTCTGTGACTTCTCATTTAGCAAGCCAACCCTCAATCCACAGTCCCATGTACGCTTGTCCACCAAGCATTCATCCTCACCTCCCGTGCCACCACGCCTCTTTGCCAACACATTGCTTGGTGGCTGCAGAGGACAGTGGATCAGGAAGCTGATCCAGCTGAAAATTGATGTAGCAAAAAGAGGAACGAATGCTGCTAAGGCAGGACTTCTTTTGCTGGCTGCAACCACTTACATCTCTTTGAAGTGTTAGCTGGACAACAGGCTGACTTTTAATACACCTATTACTCGGGACAAGGAGGGAGGCTGGGAGGGGTGGGGGGGGTTGTTGTGCACCTACGTAAGTAGGTGTTTCAGTGGTTGTTTAAGTTCACTTTAAAGTACTTTCACGCCTTTTCATGCCTTAAAGTACTTGATCCTAGGAGTCCTTAATCGGTTGAAGAACTGTTCCCGTTTTAATGGCACGCTTCATACGAGTAGAATTTAGTCACACAACCCAAGTTCCGCAGAGGTGCCAGACATGAAAAGGAGCCTGGCAATGAATGTTAACTGCTGAGTCCCTATAAAAATAGAAATTCACATTATTTTTTTACTACTGTTACCTACAAAACCCACAGGGAAGCGGAAGAATAAGCAATAATGTGATACTAGCTGTCTGTGTAGTGGTAGTAAGCTGTGTATACACACAAATGCTACCCAAGTGCTTTTGATGTGAAGCTCTGAATATGCAAACGCACGCTTTGACTATTCAAACCACACAAAATGTGAAGCGTTTTCATGCCCATTTCATTGCCTCATAGACCCTTTGGCCACATGTTGAGAAATGGGCTTAGAAACCTTGAAGTACAAACTGTAGTCCCTTCAAAAAGAGGGAAAATCTGTACAAGTGAGATACCTGTGCAAGTGAATCACCCCCAATTTACGGTGTATCTTCAAAAGTGGCTGTGGAGCATTCACCTCTAATCAGCTACATACACATCCAGAGGTAAACACGGAAGGAATAGACTTTGCGCTGATCCTATGGACTTCCAGACCCCACATCAGCACAGGTTGCTGTCAGGAGCCTGGCGGCAGCTGCCCAAGCTGCTCGCCGATGGGCAGCAGCGAGGGCAGCCAGCAGAACCTGCTGCTGGTCAGCAGCTCTGGAGCTCTTCGGAGAGGTTTCTCATGGAAAGCCTGCTGCAGCTCAGGGCCGCGGTTACTCTCTCTTCCCGCCGCTGATGGCACAATCGCAAAGCACACAGGACTCTTTTAGCTTTTTAAAAGGAGGAATATCTCAAAGGCTCAGATTCCTCCTTCAGCAGCAACAAATGAGTTAGGCTGTCTAAGTACAGCTAGCTACATAGACTTGAGCTTTCAAATGCTAAGTTAGATTTCTCTCACCAACAATCAGCTGCAGGTACTGAGATCCACAACTGGGTAGGAAAACCACACATCTTTTCTAGGATGAGTCTGACCAACTGCCTGTGAAATATTCTGGCTGTTGTAATCGAACAGTCCTTAATGGAACAGCTGAAACTGATGTCAAGCAACACACTGGCTGAAATCGTTACCCGTGAATTTCTAGACATTTCAACTCTGTGTCTGTAGAAATCCATGTAAAGAAACAATTAAAAACAAAAAAGCAGGCAAATAAAAGACAGAACATGCAGAAATCCAGAACGTGCCTCTTCAGAAGTACAAAGAACTGATGGACAAGATCTATCAAAACCTTCTTGATGAAAAGTATTCCGCCAGCTTTTCAAACTACCATTTGTTCAGATGCCTCTTCCGCCCCCTCCCCACCCCCGCAAAAGAAAATTTTGGAGAAGGAAAAACAAAGTCAAAACACACATGGGCAACACAGCAAGAGGAGTAGATGAATGCAAGTTTAACTGTTTTGCCTTTATGCAAGGAAAACACTCGACCACAGCAGAGGGAGAAGCAAAGGCTGAGCCCCTTGAATTCCTGTGATAAATCTAAAGCTTGTACATTAAAGCTCCCCTTTGTTGAAATCGCTGTTAGACACAACAAAACAGAACCGTTAGGTAAGTGCAAGCGCTGCCTCTGACCTTTCACTCTGTAGCCGTCAGGCTTCATTAATTCTCACAAGCCCTGACAGCTCCAGCATTAATACTCACACTTGCGGATCGAGCCACACAGCAGGTTCAGACTGCTACCTTCTCCTCTGAAACTCATGCATTAGGATTTCTTCCATGCTGGCAATGGAAAACCAAGTCTAAGAAACATTAAACACAAAAAACTACGTTACAATAATGCCAAGGCTGATCATAAACCCATGAAAGCAAGGAAGTACCGAGGGAATCTTGCCTCAGCACCTAGAGCTGAGCGACGCAGAGTCAAGGTCTTGTCCTCTCCGTAGACACAGGTGCTACTTAACCTACATGGGCACTTAGGAGCAGTCCGATCCCGCAGAACTGGCGACACCTCACACCCAGTGCTTCCACTGGTTCTCCCTCCCACAGGCGGATGCAGTGAACTCCACACAACGCTGAGCCGTGACATCGCCCAGTGCAGGATGGACCCTGTTCACCGTGGCTCTGATTAGCGATGCTCTGTGTTGGTAACCGTTCCTTGCTTTTATGCATTTATGTCTCAACCATAACATTATCCTAATGTAACTGTTTGTGATTAATACCCTTCTCTCTGCTAAAGGAAAAAAACGTGGCACAACGTAAGTGACAATCTCCAGTTTCACTGCGGTGCTCCATGGCTCCCTCGGCGTTATTCTGACATAACTTGCATTGGGTTTTGATCTCAAAGTTGTTTTGAATTTCACGGGGCTACTGTTACTGAAACAACTTTTTCTTGAAACACGGAGGGTTTCACTAAAGTTTTATCAATTAATATACGACATCTATTTGTTTTGAAACAGATAGAATCTGAAGGTTTTGTTTAGTCTAACCTCAAAACCAAAAAAAGCTCCAGATTTTGCAGCTCACAGCCCTGCCAACGTTTAAGTGCAAGAAGTCCCCCAAATTGACTTTAAAATTATGAAATCTGAAACAGAAGCAGCACAGATTGCTTCTTTTCAGCCTTGTAATTATGTAACCTAAAAGACGGAGCTTTCAAGAGGAAAAAAAAAAAATCAAATTAAAATAAAAAAAGCTGACAGCTATGAAGTTTCCCTTTAAATTTAGCAAATTCTGAAAACAACAACCTCCCTGGAAATTGCAATAGCCTTATTCTTCCCTTTCTAAAAATGCTTCTTGCAGAAATGGTAGTTCCTGCTGCTCTTCTCTTTCCCATAGCAAAGCAATACGTAACGCACTACCAGGACTGCACTGCTGCTGTACGTGTGCACTTTCAAAGATGAAAGATGTGAAATACACTCCCTCAGGAAAATATGTAAGGTTTTCAGGCACGAATATCTTTTGCCTGGCAGAGCTGAAGGGTGTTCCTCTACGCAGAACCACCCCAGATTTACACTTCTAATGAGATTTGCATCTAACCCACTCTGGTTTAAGGTCTATAGTCCACGTATACTCCAAATATGTGCAAATATGCCATATTTTGTCCAACAGAACTTTGTATCTTCTCTTGTGATCAAAACCTTAATGTACCAGGGCTGACAAGTTTTAGATCCATTTCAGCTCAGAGTGGTTTCAAATAGCTCAGATCTTGAATTCTGAATAGAATGGAAACATAAACTCTGCCTTTACAGGGCCAGCGGGGCTAAGTAAAAATGTTCTCCTTGAACTTGGTTAAGATGAAATTGAAAAGGAACATTTTTGGTTACTATTACATTAGGCTAAAATATAAAAATGAGCTCTAATACTTTCTAAATCTAATAAGAAAAAGCCATCTCTATTTCAAAATTTTCAAAGCATTCTCTATAAATGCATCACAGATCAATTTACATGGTACTTTTGCCAATAAGCAAAACGAAATCACAGGTTCCAATTGGCTTAACTCATATTGGAAAGTGCGAAAGCAAATGCTAGAAAATGCAATTACTGCAAACAAACTCCATTTTCTCCACTCAGGAGGGAATTTCAGGGAACATTTTATTGCCCTCAAATAATATTTCTAAAGGCATCAATACACAATTCTATTTTCTTTTCAGAGTCCCCACACTATATAACCTAATCCTCTATAAAGAAACTCAACAGATTTTGAAATAATATATTGGTTGTTGATATTACCTTGTGCACGCACATACTGTATCAATTTAAATGATTTTTCTCCATGAATCTTAAGAATAAAAAAACAACAGTCACTGTCTGAGACAAACAGATCTGGACCTACTTCCCATAACATACCCTTCGTCTCTAATTTACAATTCCAATTAAGTCTTTTTTTTCCCCCCTAAAATAAATGAATAAAAGCCATCAAAAAGGAGGTCATCTTGAGAAACAATTATACAGAAAGTAATTAAGCTAATCATAATTATCACAGACAATGTCTTGGTATTTTCACACTGCAAAAGGCCAGCAGATGCTAAGGACAAGATTTTCCAGACAAAGTAAAATCTTTATTTAAAAGAGAAACAAGCCTGGATACCAATTCCTTACTTCTTACTGAAGAAAATGAGAATTCTGAATATGAGACCCAGTTCAAGATTCTGCCCCAAATTTTTCTGCCTTATTGACAGTGACCTTTATGTGAACAGCAGAACTTCCTTTTCTGTCCACAAGGACTGAAAAACCCACCTCTATCAGGATGCTTCCAGTATCTACCTACCTATCTTAAGATAAATAAATAAATCAGTCAGGAAACAGATGTAATAACCAATAACATTCTCCTGTTTCTCTGCTCTCTGAGCTTGCTCCCATTATTTGTTTCCTCATTTTTAAACGCAAGTCTTTGAGGCTTACGAGCGCACAAAGCTGTAGGCACGTGCCTCCCTCTGTCTCACAGCCTGGTAAAGCCCAGTCAGTATTTCTGAAAAAATCCCTCCAAACACCTCCTTTTTTTCGTATCCCCGGAAGGTGCTCAGAGCACTTCTTGAAAGAAGAAAAATCTCAAATACATAAACAAGACACTTCTGATAGCTATTTGAATTTTATTTTTATAATACAGCATATTTTACATAACTTTGCAATTTTTATACATGGAACTGAAATCCCTCCTTCCAAAACTCTAATTTTTGAGTACGTTATTGGTAAACTACAATACATAATGGAGCTCAGACTTAACGGATTACCGATACTAATGTAACATGGATAAACTCCCTTAATGATAAAGGAAAAAATAATAAACAGGGACAGCAAGAATAATCACAAGGAAAATAAACTGAAAGGAAAAATAAGAAATAAGATAAAATATTTTTTAGCTATCTCAAAGGTTTTAAAAGCATGGAACGCTGTCCAAAAGCAGGAAAACAGCTTGTTAATAACTCAGAACGTGCCATTCTGCAGTGCGCTAAAGCAATCGGCTGCTTTGACATTTTACCCTGTGATCTTGCGCTGTGCTTCTCCTTGTAAACCGTTAAGTGGAAGAAGCAAGTGTGATATTCCAAGGTGGTTTTAAACTTATTTTCAGCAGGTGATGCTGAGGTTTGCTGGGAATTGTTTCTTCCTTTTCTAAGTCAGAGGAGGGGAAATCTAAAGCCCGAACGAACTCCTCTGCTAGAAGCAGCCCGATGTCCATTTGACAGCACTGTGTACTGAATTCCAGAACGACCTCCACAGCCCCTGCCCGACGCTGTGACAGAGGATAAAAACCAAAGAGAAAGCACACAGAGAACACAAACAGGAGTTACAGTCCGCTGAAAATAGTCAGGCAGGTCTTCATGAACCTCCAGCATTATTTTCTGAATCCCACGTTTAAATTTATTATTCGAAATAAACCTAAACATTCCATTATAGTCTTTTGAGATGGACTTGGATACCAGGAATCTCCTGAGCCCTGTAAGGAAATTCCTTTTAATAACCCAGCCCACGGAGATGTTTCTTAGCTACTAAAGGAGACAACCAAATCACTCCAGCTGTACCATGTTATTTCAAGGAACTGAATTCCTCCTGTGCAGGTTTGTTTTTTCTAGCCATCTAGACTTGCCTGAGAAGAATGGCACATAGCCTCGGCCACCTCTCTTGTAAGTTTAAGCACATCGAGTAACCCCAAACACTAAGAAACAGAGAGACAAAGAAACTTTAACCCTGATAAAAGCCTAGAGCGATAGCTATGGAAATCGGTGCCAGTGACTTCCGCGTTCCAAATCTCACCCCTGCCACTATTTTGCCACCTCCTCTCTTCTCCTGGCTTTGCAGAATTTCAAGTACCAAATTATTTATGTCACAGCATCCCAGAGCCTCATGACAGACAGTTCAGGCTGAAGTTTTTAAAAAAATCCAAGGAGCCGCTCTCTGAATTTCAGTGGACAAATCTATGTGCTGAAATACCTCCTAACTGTCCTTCCAAAGAAGGCAGGACACAACAGATGAATGAAAAATAGTATACGTATTGTAAATTCCATTCTGCAACATAAAGAGTTTGTGGCTTTATTTGTGATGGAATTCAGGTGGAACTCTCACCTTTCCCGTCCTTGTTATTACAAGTACACGGGTCCTCTGCCGCAGCCATCTCTGCTCCTCAATACACTGAGGATAACAGTAAGCACCTAACCTACTATGGCAGTAAATGTTTTTAAATCACGTTAAATGGATACGTGAGATTTATGGCACCTGCATCTGTGCACTTGAATTTACAGAAGCATTTTCACAAGGTGCTGCAAAATCTGTATGATGCAGCAACGGTACTTGCCTTTTGTGTTCAGAAGTACACTGACGATTCTGGTACATGAATAAATATTCCTCTGTAATTAAACGCTATCATTAATTGTTGAGACATGCAGCATTCGCAATTCTTCACCTAGCATGCTTTCTGCAGAGTATGGTCTCTCGACTTACCCATTCTAGCCACCACTTCCAGACTTTAAAAAAAGAAATAGAAAGGAAAAAAGGAACGCAAAAACTGCCGTAGAAAGGCATGATATGCAGACCTTAAGTTTAACCGTAGTTAATCAGAGCTGGTCATTAAGACAAAGCACTATGAGAACAGCTATTCCACTCACACAAAGGTAACAATTTCTTTCTTATTTATATCCTTTCTGCTAAGGTTCTGCCCTTTCACCTCAAAGGCAAGCATCGCTGTTTTCACAGCTGGCTTCACGGAAGCACTTGTCTATGAACGGCTATATTGCTTCCACTATAACTGTACACACATCCTCTGCAGTACCTCACCAAGTGCCAGGACCCATTTCAATACCCATAGCCAGAGCCGTGGGTCACCAGAGCAGCGGCTCGTTCTCCCCTCCGTCCCCAGGGCAGCCCCTCAGCCACCCTTGCTCAGGCAATCCCTCCCCGCCGTTCACACGCCAGCTAATGGCACAGGAGTATAATTTACCACCGGGAGACTGCAAATGGCGAGTGGCTTTCCCTGCAGTGCTAGTCTGGGAATTACTTCGCGTGGGGTTTTCAGAGGCGATGTTAGTCCAGGACCTTTACTCTTAGAACCACTGGCATCGCTACAGCTACATTATTTTACTCCCAGAGACCCCCGATGCTTGCAGCAGGGACAGAGGAGAGGAGGAGGAATGAACTCCTTCCCCACCAGGCTCAGCAGGTATCTGCACAGAAACGCAGGGAACCTCAGGGCTGCCTGGCAGCTTTTCTGCTCACCTCTCCGCAGCGAACGCAAGTGCCAAACGCTGCTTAGAGAGTGGGGAGCCTTAGGAGTAAATGTATGGGGGGGAGAGCAGCTCAGGTAAAAGTAAGGAACTGTGGGTAGCTTTCCATCATTTGCAGCTCTGTTTCAAACTAAAACTCTCTGTGTTTTTGTGGCTGGTCACATAAAAAAAAAAAAATTTAGTGGCAACATTCAAGAGAAAAAGAGCTATTTGCACTCTGATATCCAGGCTGGCCCGTAATATTAAAGACTCTGGTTCACTAGAAAAGATGTATGTAATTCTGAGGTCTCCAAGGTTCACTTAACAACAGTTACAGGAAATTCAAAATACTGAGTGTTCCTGAGCAATCATTCCTTAATTTTATTAACTCGGGAAGAAATGTAGCTCTGGGAAAAGCAGGTAAATCTCCACCACTTTATATCCCCGTGTTCTCATTTGACTCTCTTCTTTCAAGCCACTGTCCCTCCCTTAGTTTGATGTTATTTTGCTCTATTCTGTGTTGGCTTTGCAGCTTCTTGCCTCTCTTCTTAGAATCCTGGCCCCTGTTGTGCTGCTTTGTTCCTTCTCTAGTAAATGTACGACCAATAGCAAGTGAGGGTTTGGTCACCATCAGCTCACAGCTGGGGTGCAGGATGAGAAAAGAGAGACCAGTTCAGCTCAGTGAAGGGAGGCACTCAAGTGACCTGAGACTTGAAGCTAACTGAAGTCCCAAGAAACTCAGTTCCCAAAGCTGTGGAAGGGCCACCATGAACCAGCTCACATGTGAGCCAAACAGTGCGACCAGCCTGACACAGCAGCAGAGCGGGTCCTCCCAGCCTTGCACTGGGGTTTACTGAGAGAAGATGCTGCCTGTGGGTCTTGAAACCACCCTGCAGAGCAAGCTCAGGATGGCAAAGTAGGACAAAGAACACACTAATTCCTTTAGCTCTGGAAGAAGGGCTTCTCCTCCTTTTTCTCTCCACCAGCGGCACCAGAGTGCCAACAAACATAACACCAGTCCTCTGAAATCAAGATACTACCCAAATACAGTCAATAAAGATTTCAAGCTCTTGTAACAGGCGTGACGGAGGTGGAAGGGAGACGTGGAGTCGCACAGGTCTTTCTTTCGCAGCCCTTTTGTGCCGAGACACATCATTCCCAATACATAAAATGCATGCGGAATTCGTCTGAGCAAAAATACTCTGCTCCAGCCCACTGCAACAAGAGGGTTAATTAACAAGCTACTTAGGCTGGTTATAGCCAGCAAGAAGCAACCATCTACTTTAACATTTACTAACCCCGTAGTATAGGCTATTAAGGTCTGCCAGTCTTGCATTAACATAAATTACATTTGAGTTTTAAGCTTGATTCATCCTCCCCCAAACTAATATTTTTAGCAGATCTTCACTCAGTGGCTGCTTAGCCAGAAAAAAAAACCCCAACAAAATCAAAACATCTTATACAAGCCAAAACAACGCAGGATGGCATTTCACTGAGGTATTGTTCCGTAGTTCAGTTTAAGGTAGCCTCATGCATTTCCTAACATGCAGAAACGAAAAGAGGAAGGGGGGTGGGAAACACAAAACCCAAAGATCATCCCTGCTCTCTGCTGGGTTCTGTAGTCACATCCAACATAAAAAAAAAAAGTGGTGATTAAAAAAAAAAGGGGGGCTTTGTAATAGACAGGACACTGCCAACCAGCTTTAAATTGAATTACACAGCCTGCTAATCTTTATGATGAAATAAAATTTCTCTGAACACTACACATTATACTAAAATCTGCAGTGCTTTCTCCCTCCAGCCTGAAAGCAACGCCTCCACCCCAAAACCATTGTTCTTTCTAAAAGCAGGAATGCAATGCTCTACTAGCAAAGAGACTTCTTATTTTAATTAGATATTGTTAATACAGGGGGTGTGATGTATGAATTTAGGAGACGTATTTTTGCACTTTGTATTTTTGATGCAACTTAAATTTGTAACTGACAAAATAAATTGATGGTACAAAGAATACATACTTTGGTAGCTTTCCACTGAAATCATTCTCATATTATAATACGTGGCTGTGCCAGCAACGCTGGAGGAAGAATCTGATGACAATGTCTATAAAACTTTATGTTTGGGTGGCATCACTTGTCTCAAGCCTGGTCAATACAACAACCATAAATCTCTGTAGTGTTTAAAAGTGGATTTGTGGAAAAGGGGCAACTGAAAGGGAGAATTATTTTGGTTATTTTATAAATCTGTTTTGGTTATGGTTTGTTATTTGAAACCTGATCATTGCCCCTTTTAAGACAACAGCAGTCCAGGGAAGCAGATCCAAGAAATGACTGAGCAGTTACTGTGATTGAAAGTCCTGTCCAAGAACTGTGCAATACTTTCCAGTGCTCACTGGCTCCTTTCTTTCACTGAAAATCACCAAATGAATATGTTAGGTTTAAACATATAAAGAGCCACTCAGTCCAGAACATTATTCTCTTTGAAGGCCCATTTCACCTGAGCCAAGTTTTCTAATGGCTGTCGAATAACACCTTAATGTTTGCTTTGACTGATCATGGCAGGCAGTACACAACTCGCATAGAGAACTTCACACTCTATCTCCAGGAAGTTAGTGACTACAGTTCTAAAAAAACCCCTCATGCACAGATTCCACTTTAGCCAGTGGATATTTTACTACCTTGACACTCATTTCTATATAATTTATTCTATTTTACCTTCTAAATTATACTTCTAGGGTTCTATTTTCCATGAAGCATCTAGTATCTGGCTCTGAGGATAAATATAAAGAAGCACAACTATAATAATCATAGCACAAAAGTAGGATTTTGCACTTTTCCCCCTCCACTTTGCTTTTCACATTTCATCGTAGATTGCTACATCTGGAATACAAAAATCCACACAGCTGTATTTTCCCACTATTTTATAAATACAATAAAATGTAACCATCAAATTATTTTTGTATTCCTCTGAGAACAAAACTAAAAATAGTATAAGCACATCTGAAAAAGGTGTATGCAAATAAAAGCTGAACACTGACGATTAATTTAGTCAATTCAAAACTAAATAGAAATGAGAATTTAACCATGACATTAAACAGTTTAAGTTAGAACAAAAGCAAAGGAAATACCCTTAAGTAGTGATTCCGCAATAAAACCTAAATAAACTCGGACGAAGCTTTTAAAAACTTTACCGTAAAGACAGAGCAAGATTTGTATCCCAGAGAACTAAGTGAAAAAACCAAAAACACTTGAAGACTCTAGATTTCATCTTATAAATCTGCGGGTTTTTAAAATGAAATTGCATCAACACATTCCAAGCTCATCATATTCAGCATCTATTAGCAACTAGAATTAAGGAGCAAGAAGACACAATAAAACAGTCTGTACAGGCTTGCCAGTGCACCTTTAGGTCTCCATTATTCTCCAGTTTGGAGCATCTCTGGAACAGGCAGCCAACATGGTCTGGATACTGCAAATCACACGGAACTGCTAATGGAATCAGAGGGACCGCAGAATGCCAACGCCAACACCAACAGGAGAGTCAACTGTCCTCAGCAGCCAGCCCAACCTCTTCTTAAAATAAGCGTATCCCATTCGTGTGCCTGAAGCCCAAAGGAGCTCCCACCAGAGCCACTCGCAGAAGACATAGCTGTTTTCAAAACGAGACTAACGGACTTTCTAGGGAGCTGCTTCCCTCTCTCCCCGAACAGCTGCGCAGAACTCATACACACTTACAGCAATACAGCTACCTCAGCGTTTTCTTTCACTTGAAATGAATGCAATTTTTTGTCAAGTGCTAAGAGTTCTGTTCATCAAAATGGTATTTTATGTTTAGTCAATTATTCATTCTATCTGTAACAAGTAGAGCAATATAGGGTTCAAAATATGCTCCAGATGGTAAAAACACAAATCAGACATAAATTAATTTATAAAAATAGGAAGAGATTTGTTTTTATTGCCATAATTTTACTTTAAAATATTCATAAGCTTCCTTCTGGTTCTAAATTAGCTCAGAATACTTTGAGCTAATATCCCTCTGAATCTGGAGAAATTTCAAGCTTATTGGTTTGTTTTTATAAAAAAGTGTCACGTCAGATGCTAAAATAATTCATATCAGAAATACATTTTTAAGGAGCAAAAGTTCTCAAGAACAAATACTTTGTCATAATGACGCTGTTTTCGGCGTTCGTTGTCAAAAGGAACGCACTCCCCCAAAATCCTACATGAAATACGCCTGGAGAGCCGATGACACCCAGGTAGAGTGAGGGGCTAACTGAGACAGACCAGAGACTGAGAAAGGATGCAAGAGGAATGCGACCCACTGGATTTTTAAACAGTGATACGAAAAGAGCTTGATCTTACTCTGATACTATTTTGTTCCAGTTTATTTTTTTTCAGACTACATTATACTATCTGCAAGATCAAACACTCTTTCGGCAGGTGTCTGGCTTACAGTTTTGAATATAATTTTAAGTTTCTACAGTACGAATGCAGAAATCTAAGTGTAGACTGGAACCACGTGCCTGTCCATACCGCCAAGAACACCTCCACATTCCCAGTGCTCTTCCCATGTTGTCATCTATTCCACGTAACAGCCAGCAACTCCGAGCTGAGGCTGCTATTAAACATTCATGCAAAAATCAACGTAACTGAGGACCACATCCACATATGCAGAGTGTAACAAGAAAACCTCCACATTAAAATAGTATGACCGTTCTCCTCTTCTCACTTTTAAGTAACATGATTGAGGAACTACACCACAGAAAAAAAGCTGAATTTTTATTTTAGCTCTATCAGCAGTGTAGACTAAAAGCAAGCATATATTACAGGTAAAGAAATACTTGTTCCAGTACAAACCCACATGTATTTGGCCACTAAACCATTCACAAAGTTCCTCAAGTCATTGGCCCACAGAAATTAAAAGAAACATACATTGACATGAAAGAAAAACCATGAAACAGTCAAGCTGCTAAATCCCAGAACAACTCGGAGAACACCTAGCCAAACTCTGCTCTCAGCTCCACAGACATTAACCGGCAGTGATTCCACCCACTGCATTTACTCGTATCTACCACGGCAGAATTTTGCCTGTTCATCCAGGAGTTTACCTTTTATTAGAAATCCTGCATGGAAAAGAGAAAACCAAACCAAAAATGAATACAGTAAGAGAGAACCATCAGACAAAAAAGAACAAAACTGGCTCTTTGAGAAAAATGACTAAACCAGATGCAAATTATTCACACAAGTAAGGCTGTGCACAATCAGGCCCACACTAATTGAGCACAATAAACATATCGTCACTCATTAAAGACCTATCTGCCTGAATTTATCTTTGCTTTCTCTTCAGTTCTTATGAGTTATTCAATCACTTCCCATCACACAGGAAATATTGCATTACAAAGAGAGAGCTATAATTAGATATTCCTGTATTTCATTTCCCATATATGACTGAATGAGAATGGATGGGGAAAATATGATCAGTGATAATAATAGCATTCAGTAAGAAATATATTGGGCATAGAATAATGTCTTAACTCTTCCTCGGCACATAACGCTGTGTTTACTGCAAGGTCAGTTAAGTTACTATAAGAGATTTTTAATGAAAACAATTATAAATTTAAAATAACTGTGTTTAAAGCATTTAACAGTCACTAAGGTCAAGTGATTACAGCAGTTACAAGACCCAAGGGACATGTTCGCACCAAAACAAAGTGAATAAATTACCTCAGCCGGTGTATGTAATCACTAAGTGACCACAGAGGTTATTCAATGTATAAGCCCAGATGACTTTCATGCAAAACCAATAATGAAAATTTATCAGCCAAAGGGAAAACAGCATTAGAACCAGTAAAAGTTGCAGGCAAGGCTGACAGCCAGGAGGAGCAGGAAAAAGGTCGTGGAAAGCATGTTCCGTGATTCCACTGCAGGGACCAGGAAGAAGGATCAATGTTAATGAAAGGGGTGGACCAGAAGCTGAACGTTTTGCTCAGGTGATTTACCCAAAGAGTTGCAAAGGGATGCAAGACCCACAACATATAAAACTGCACAGCTGGCAGAAGCGCTCTCAGTCCTGTGTAACTCTGGCATACGTAACACCCAGTGAAGTGCAAGCGAGGCAGGGGTTCGGAATAATCATCTTTTAACTCTTCCCTTGGCTTTACTGCCAAGAAAATTACGGGCAGTCATTGTGTCTTCGTTATCTCATTATATAACCCTAGCGGAGATAAGGCCCTGGGTTTTTTTGCCACAGAGTAGGTAAAATAAGCTGTAGAATGAAGCCTAGCTTTGATCTCACTTCTCTCCCTCAAGGTATAAACGATACAGATGCTTTACGACACAATTGCTGGCGGAGAAAACCAGGCGCACAAAAGACATGAAAACCCATTTCCATAAGGACAGGGTTGCATTTGATGGAAATTCTCAGTGTATTGCTTTGGAATAAGGTTCCTACCAACTTCGATGAAAAAAGATGCCTCCCACTATACGACAGAAGAAAAAGGAACCCTGCTTGTTCCTGCCTGCCCCGGTACGTATTTTTTCAACTAGTGTGTGTAATCACCTCAAGCCTGAAGGTTTAAACCTTCGCAATATACCTAGTAAATAGTAAAACGCGGTTACTCCCATTTTGCAGATAGGAGCCTGAAATAAAGTGGCAAAAGGGCACGCCTGACTTCATAGTGTTTTGATTCCAGGTGAGGAGAGGACAGCACCGGAGCAAATATTCATCAACGCGACAAGATTCCACAGGGGAATCAATTTGATCAGTTTGCTGCCTCACCTTATACCAGAAACTTAATAACTGGTATTGTCATATATATGAAAATGCAAGTGGACTCTGTGCAGGTAAATAAATAAAGAATGAATGAAATAACAAAAGAGGTTTTCTTTTATCTGGAATATGAAAGCCTGAGGCCAAAGCCAGTAGGTCCTTACACAGTCAAAGCTTCCAGTTTCAATGACACTGGCAAAGAATGCAAAGTCTGCTTTCTCAGAAAAATACCATACCGACTTCTACAAGAACTATATATACGCTAAGAAAGCACATGTACATATAGATATGCTAAATTTACCCATGGTTAATTACCGAGGCTGGAACAAAACCTATTCCAGGGGTTATAATCCCTCTGTTGTAAATGTTAAACTAGGATCTATGTGACAACATCAGCACGAAACACCTGTTAAACACGAGGACTGCCAAGTGGCTGCCAACACTGTAAGATTCCCCACAAAAGGGTGAACACACACTAGCAGCTTACTTGGATCGGCTTTCTGAAGCACCGCTGTGGTTTAAGCTGGCTGAAACGAGGATGAGTACCGAGTCAGCGTTTTCAAATGCCAGGCACCAGGCACAGGCTCCGGCTGTGTCAAAACACATACTTGTGAAATGACTCAAAGTCCAAAGAGGAACTTTGGTACCCAGGCACTGCTCTTAGCAGAGCATTCAGGGTACACTTTGGAGGTCTACACTCTCCAGAAAGCAATTCCTTTCCTGGAGCTGCCTGGCACCTGTAACAACTGCTCCGCACTGACCTGCAGGGCTGCCCAGCTTCTCTACAAGGACTGAAGCTCGGTAGGACCACACCATCCACTCCCAGGGAAGCTGTGCAGCCTCCCATTGCCCTCACCTCGCTTACTCCTCCTCCTTTCCAACACTAACATTTACAGGCTACCAAAAGAACACAGTGATTCCTGCTGTGTCCCTTCCCTCAACCTATGTACATATCCACCTACTTCTACCGCTTCTTACTCACCCGTCCTGCAATTCCATTCCTAGAAAAAGGACAGTTTTGAGCCCCTAAAATCTAGTACCGCTTTCTAAAAATAAGAATGATAAAACTAAATTATAGTAATATGGCAGTATCTGGAAGCCCCAATCCTACACACACAGCAATAAAAAGAAGGGAAAATGTCCTTTAAAATGGGGCTGTGGAAGTCAGAGGTCAAAAGGAAGATTAAAAAAAACAGTATGGAGAAAATGCAAAGGAGGGTGAAAAGACGGAGAAAAGGGAAGCTCTTCTATTCAAGCCAAGGAACTCCAGTGGAATAAAATGATGCTATTAAAGTCACAGAGAAGTGGCCATCATACAGCAGGCAAGAGGTAGTGCAGTGATGGAGGGAAAGCCTGATGACAAAGCTATGCTTTCAAAGGTTTTTACATAATGCCGTAAATTCATTCTAATGTTTCCTGAAGATCAGCTGCTCCAGTCACCCTCACCTCTGAGTATTTCTGGTGACATGGCAGTGCACAGTCAGCCTACCAGTGG
Organism: Bucorvus abyssinicus; assembly: GCA_009769605.1. NCBI lineage: Eukaryota > Metazoa > Chordata > Aves > Bucerotiformes > Bucorvidae > Bucorvus > Bucorvus abyssinicus. Next base: position 13,041,227 of record CM020043.1, on the reverse strand, counting down.
TGTTAATAACAGGAATATCCTGCACTAGTTCCCCTCCTTCTTTTTGGTCTGCTGCTGTTGCAATTTAATTGCCCTCAAGCGTAGCAATATGCTATCAAGGCACTGCTATCAAATACAGCAGAATATGGAAGGTGTTCCTCCAAAGAGCTCTTGAGTGCCTGCATTCCAAGTAAAAAGGCCAGTAACTTAACTCAAAGGGGCAATCCCATGAATACCACCCCAAAAACCTCTCTTCCAAGCACTATTACTGGTTCTGTCATCCCGTACTGTGGGAAGAAGGCCTTTCATCATTTCCAAAAATGTTGTACATTTCAGCACTGCTTCACAGTCTGGTAAACCCAAACTACAGTGAGGAATAGTTTTGGCTGCAGATATAAACCCCACAGCATCAACTCCTGGGATGCTGTGGGCATTCACACGAGGTACCATCGCCCCCTCAGCGCACGCATAAGGCTACACAGTCCTTGCTGCAGAATGACAGAATCTTCTCCCCCAAGGTAATGCAGAAATACAGTGAAGCCTCTAAATTTATCTTAATTAACAGAATCATATTGAGGCTAGAAACAGCACATCACATGAGGGCAAGTGAAGTAAGGGTGGAGGGGGGTGCTTCAAGTGCTCTAATTCAATTAGGAGGCAGTGACTGACACTTGGACAGGAGAGGTTAATTGGGGTCACCAAAACGCAGTAATTCCTTACCTAACCAGTCATTAAACTTCTTAACCTCTGAGGGCAGTCCCAGTTCGGTGAAATCGCCCGTGTGAAGAAGGATGTCCCCATAAGGCATCTGGATGCCATCTGTTCTGGAGTGTGTGTCTGAGACGCAGACAAATCGCGTGTGGCCCGCTGGTTTTGGAGTGTCATATGGGATAGGGTCGACCCTAAAGCAGACACATAAAGATCTCGTAACAGTTACAAGGTTAAAACCCTCACAGCTATTATTTCAGATATCAGCACAGATCTCTCGACATAAGCGTGCACACACATTCACATCCATTCACACACACCGTGCTGAAAGAAACGATGCTGTAATGCAACGCTGCCGAAAATCCGGAAGGGACCACAGCGCTTCTTAAGTACTTACCTGGTAAGGAAGGAAGGAAGGAAGGAAGGAAGATTAAAAAATACACAAGATAGGGACAGTTTCTAATACCAAGGCTCATTTAAACATTGGGAAAAGGGATTTGAGAGACTTTGAATTCACATTATTTTTTCCATCTGTACACGAACAGGTACGTGGGCCATAGAATAACAGGTCTCGCAGGTGGGCGAGCAGCAGGCTCTTACGTGAGCTGAGCAGATTAGCAACTGATTTTGTTCAGGAGCATGGGCACTCCTACGGATTCCAGCAGGAATATTTGTTTACACAAAATCAGGTACATTCATGAGTTCTTTGACGAAGCCTGGAAATTGCAGAACTGAGTCTATTGACAACTTCTTACCCTCATACAAAATCTTGAGCTCAGCTTCCCAAATTCTATAAAGTCAGGACTGGATGTGGTAGAGCACTAAGCAACCATAGATAAGCCATTTTTTACTATAGTAAATGATGTTAAAAATTTTGTTCAATTGGTTACTTGCAAGCTACATATGTTAACTTGATTAATTTAATTTTTTATCAATTATATGTCACCCATCACGGAAGCTTGGTTTGGAGGTGTTTTGGGTTTTGTTTTCTTAAATTTAAGCAGAATAGAGAAAAATAGTAGGGAAGACAAGAGCTTTATGCATACCTAGAAGTTCTAATTTGTAACAGAATAACTTAAAATACAGAAGGCAACCCATTGCTTACTTTGGAATTACAATTTTTTCTCTGCAGAGTTACTGCAATTGGATTTGCTCAACTTAACATTTGAATAGCACGACATCTGGATTAACATCACAGAAAATACCATCGCAACTCCACAAAACTTCAACCCATTTCACTTCGCTCACGGTTAGAGCTTAGCTTCAGCTAGTCATTTTGAGGGATTTAGGAATTCTGTCAGAAGAGTAGTCCATTTACGTCTCAAATCATCAGAGCAGTAAACTCAAGCTCTAAGCATTTTAGAGCACCCAAAATGAGACTTATTGGGCCAAACTGGCACAACAGACATGCTAAAATGGGTGCCTGAAAGGAAAAAGAAAGTTAAACAGGTTTTATGATTTGTGCTCTCCCCACTGATGAAAAGACAAACAAGTAACTACTGCACATCACTGTGAATCTGTTTTGTGTAAATCCCCAGTTGTAATGAGATGTATGATCAGTAACAGAAAATAAAGCTCAAGTCCTAACAAAACATACACTTTCAAAATGTTCCTTTATTTACTGAAAATATACTATCTTTACTAAATTACATTAGTATTTAGCATTTACACTGAACTGTGTTAAAATTTCTACCAGTGTCTTTAACTCAAGCTCCCTACATAAGGGAGAAAGACCAAAAGCAGCATCCTCCAGGGAGCAATCCAGCTCCCTGCACCGGGGACTTTACTGTGGTTCCAGAAATCAAACACCAGATGGGTACGTCCTGCTCTCCAATGGAAAAACGTCCATGGGAGCGCACTTACTAACAAGATTTTACTGAGTCTTTGATAGAATGTTTACTAACAGCTAAAATTTTAGCATGGGGGAAGCATGTTTGTTAGACTGCATTTTCCTAGGGACCATAATTAATTATTTCCAATCAAACTATGTTTACCATAAATGCACCACATTTGTTTGTTAAGGTCCACTGAATTGCAAAATCCAGGCTTTACAAGATGATGTTTATTTTAGGATGGTCTTTACAAACAGATTTTACTGCAGGCTGACTGGATGGGAAGGGGCGGTTTGGGAGATAACTTTTTTGTTTTGGTATTGCACCTCCTATTCCACCCAAAGCACCAGGTACAATTAGTTACGCCATACAACTGGTTACCACAGAAACCCACTGCAAAAATCTGAACTCCAGCAATGGATTCTTCTCCTGTGCAAGGGTCAGAAATTAATAAGGTTATCGCTACAGAGGAAAATTCATTTACCCATTGAAATCACTGGCAAGCTGGGCAGAACTGTAAGAACAGGCCACAGTGCTTTTGTATCTTGTGCCTCCCTCCCAGTTACTGAGGTAAACTGAAACTATTTTAATACTACGTCCCAGGGTAAACATGGGGGTCTCTGAATCAAAATTTCCACACTTCCAAGTACGTTTACTCCAGACCACACGAAAAATGAACACCAACTTTCATCACTACCACACACCTTGTTCAGATCGTCTCCACCTGGGCTACGACCAGCGCCGCCTGCCCTGGGGAGCCCAGGTTTGTTCGTACACAGCAGCTATGCTTTTGTTGTTCTCTGTGGTTTGATTCCAAACAAACCCTGGTTTGCTTTAGGCAATCCCTATTAGGGAATGGCACCAAAATCTGGTTTAGGATTTTCCTATTCCGCAGTGACTGACTTACAGAAAATTCTATAATTGAAATTCATTAAGTTCCTGACCCCTCTTTCTCCTCTTTACAAGCACTATGATGTTGCCAAGTAACATTTTTTTTTTACATCTTAGCTTCATTTCTTCTCTTATTTGGTAGTGCTTGCCTACCAAGTATTTGAAAGTGAGGGACTGAGGGTTATTGTGTTTAGCTCATCAATTTATCTTGCTCAAAATAGTCCTTCAACAGAAACTTAATAAAAGTGGTATTATTGCGAGTCCTAAATGCTCAAGTTTTCTTTTCATCCACTGCTGCAGTATGGCAAACAATAACGCAAGATTTTTCTTCTCCACTACATGAGAGGATTGGCCTCTGACCTTGTGAGATCAGCTCCCGCAGCCGGCAAGGCCCTACCCTTTCACAGCTTCTGGAGGGCGACACACTGCTCGCTAGCAGGCTTCTACCTGGGCTGTGAGCATCATCCATCCTTCTGGTGTCTGCTCACCTCATGGTCCAACACCTGCGGATTACAGACTGGCACTTCTAAAAGCTCCGTAACAGTTACGCAGCCGACCCTCACTGCAATTCAAGAGGAGATGAAGCAATTATTTCAGCCCTGCTCACCACCAGTCTCTGCTGAATCAGAGCACAGACCTAACACATTCCACGTATTCTTTACCATTCACTTCAAACACAGTGCATCCAGCTAACTGACACTCCATCACCACCAATACTTCATTTTTTCAGTCTTCCTGAGCTGGCAGACTGAAATACTTCACAGATTATTGCATTTGGGAAAGCATGCTCATGGAAACACACAGTAAATGTTATTCCATAATAATTTAAAAGTTCGTACGATAGGATTAATACAGCAATCAAGAAATGGAAACCAACCAAACAAAACAGCCAAGTATCAAAACGAATGACAATTTTTTTGCCTCCAGTTAGTGAACTATTTCGGGCATCTAACCTCCTTTACAGACAGCAGATAACAGGTCCATATCTATCGTAAGATATCTTGCACCTTGTGAAATAAGGCACTTAGGTGTTTCTTCAAAAGTTCATGTAAGACCCACAATGAAATCCCGTAAGGCAATTGAGCAATGACTGCTTTCTAGGATCATGACAGTAATGTAAGATCTGTCACATTTAATGCATTTATGACAAGGGTTTACGAATCAGAAGGGACACTGTAATCTTCATACACTTCCATAAGGACCTTGTTTATCAGATAATTACTTGGCTTTACTAAACTGCCCTTACAACCAGTTGTTCTCATTTAGAGTAAGAGTCCCTCAGGTACAATCCTCAAATTTACAGTTCCTCGCATGATGCTGCAGCTGAATCAAATGACAGCATAAACCAGGCTCTGGCTTGGTTTGCTCAGCTAGCGCTGATCAGCGTGTTCCTCCGAAACACAGTTACCATGGCACTCCCCAGACAGTGGGGCTGTGTCAGCAAGCAAGCCGGGTGCTGCCCCTTGCCCTGCTGGCTGTGCCCAGGGCAGCCCATGCGGGTACTGGCTGGGCTGCCGGCACCCGCTGCTGCTCTGGCGGACCGCATGGGCTTGGAGTTGTACCCTGTCCTCATCCACTGGACAGCAAATTCTGTCACGGCTTTATGCAGTAAGAGCAGAGATTAACTAAATAAGCAACAATGAGCAACGCAAAAGTTATCCAGGTGGTTTTAGACAGCGAGGTAGGAGGGCTGAATTCCAAAACCCGCAGAGGGGGAAAACACTGCGCCTTTCACATGCACAGAGGCCAAGGACTTGATTCAGGACGTCACGCTATGGAACAGACACTATGTTAGCTGTGTACTTCAGCGTAAGCTTTGATGTCTTACAAATCAGCAGTATTAGAAAGCACCTCTGAAACAGCACGGGCAGCGCAGCCCTCCCCGAGACACAGCTGCAGGCAGAACTACACCAGGACCTGCTTCCAAAGAAAGCTGCGAAAAGACACAAGCACCATTTTTCTGAAAGAAATAAAAGTTTTGGTTGCAAAGGATAACTGCATGGGTGAGTTCAAATGCGGAAAACACAGGGCTCTGGCCGGGTTAGGCAGTCCCCGGGAACGCCTGTGCTTAGAGAGCTGAACCCAGAGCACTTTCACTTCCCTGCTCTCCCGGGTTTTGAGATATGCAGACCCCAAATCCCCTCTCATAGAACAATTCCCAAGGAGCCAATTCATCTGTGAAGACGGCGTAAAAATCTTAAACATTAAGCCAGGAAGAATTCCCAGTTCCTAACATTGAATAAATCATTCAGATGAATGAGGCACCTATGCTGGACAAAACATTTACAGATGCTGAAAATCCCTCCTCCCCTCCCAAACCCTACCCCTCAGCCCAGCGCTACGCTGCTCACAGTCCACTGCTTTTTAAGCTGGTTCTGTTGGCTTTGCTCCAGGTGGACAAGTCAGCAGTTGGCACAGAGGACCACCCGTGACATATGGGCCCACGTCCTTCCTAGACGGTGTCGCATCCTATGATGTCTCTTCATCTCTTAGTAATTTCTCCATGGGGTTATATCTGTGACTGAATTTGTGGGGTTTGGTCTTTGTGACATCCAAATTTGTATTCATTACAGATCCATGTAAGCACAGACTTCAAGTCTGGGTACCACATAAAATCTGCGTCTGTTGTTGCACTTACTCTGCTGTTTTGGGATTCATTTGGAGATACGCTATCTAGTAACTATCCTATATTGAAAACAAAAATAATCTATATTACTAGCTTTTAAAAACCCACCTACTCATACTCGCTATGAATAGTCATAGTTCTGTTTATTTACAGTTCAGCTTCCTCTTGCAAAATCTTCCTACTCTTCCTGCTACTCCTATTTTCAAACTCTGTAAACCAAATACTTTTTCAAAGAGCTAGTTAGCTTGGTATATTTATTTTAGGATTAAAATACAAACATTTCCTGCAGAAACTCTTTCAAAAGCTTGTTTCCAAGTGCTGTTAGTTCCCCCTCCTCTGCTAAGGCAACAAAAGACAATTTTGTTGAAACTAAAAGACAAAAACAATACGTTTTTTACAACTTCAGTTTTTTCCTTCTTTGAATTCATACCTCTGCCTCTACACATGCTTCCTCTGGTATTGGAAGTTCAGGAGAAAAGAATAATGGGAATTTCCTTGCTACGGTACTTAAAGTATTTGTTACTGTAGTCATATCTCACAGCTTTGATATAGTGTGATATTTGTTTTTTCTCTTAGAGCCAGTCCCAAGTCCTGGAATTGGGTGATCATGTGAGACCTCTGGCTTAATTGTTTTTGCCAAAATATATCAATAAGTCTCTCAGTGAAGACAAATGCATGAAATGCATCTGTATGCCCTGCAGACATTCAAGAAATAAAAAGAAAATAAAGGATGCGTAATTGCTCTTACTTTAAAAAAATCTCACAACTGTTGGGCCAACTTCATAATTTTAGGAGTTTTTAGTGCTGCAGACAAGAAGGACTATATCAAAATCAAACTGTAAATGTGTCTACGTTTTGAAACTAAAATTTAACATCTTAGTTTAAAATCTTAGCTCAAAACACTAACAAAGTCTTAAAATGTAGTGTCATTTAGTTTAGTTGGTCAGGCTGATGTGAACATGGGCACGTTACGAAAGACTTCATACACTATCGGATTAAAAACCACAACTCCAGCACCAAGTGTGGTGCAGACACAGTGCCCCTGTTCCTCATTAGAACTTAGAATCTTTTGAGCTGTTTCGCTCTCCCCAAGCTGCAAGGGAGCCCACATTCTGTGCCTCTCTGCAACTGCATCTCCCACAGCTGCTCGTGATGCAGCTCCCCAGATTTTTAAGGCACCTTGGAAGATGATCCGGGGATTTTCTTTTTTTCTCTACTGAAGCACTCTTATTTCTTACAATTATGACCGAGACAGCACCCGCCTCAACACCCAGCATTTCCACTCCCCTGCGTGCCCCAGCTGCAGGATGCTGGCAGCCAGAGCCACAGCAGCAACGGCGCGCACGGGGACAGACTTCCCACACGTTCTGCCCGTCTGCAACACTCCACGGCCAGCCAGGCAGAGCAAGCACATCCCCTTGCCCACCGCGATGAAACATCAGTGAAAGGGCCATCGCTGGGCACAAGCCAGAGCCAGCAGCACAGTCAAGACCAAGGCTCTTCAACGACAAAAATCCAGAAAAAGACAAATTACACTAAGGGATGCTATAGGACTGTTGGGATGGTGACTGAGACCTTCTCGCCAGGTCCCAGGGGTTTATCTAGCACTCGCCTTCCTTCACTGCATGCTCAGCCACCCATGCTCAGATCAATACAGCCCTGGCACGCGTGGCTGTGCCTCCCCAGCCGCTCTGTCCAGTCGGCTTTGCTCCCTGCACTGGCTCAGCTCACCAAGTCCAACAGGCCCTGGCACCTTTATCAACTTGAGTCACCTCCCCATGACTGCCAGGGTAATGCTCCCAAGCACCGCAGTAGATCCCAATCCCAAAGGAGACTCTACATGAGGCCACAGCCACAGAATCTAATTAAAAAGGAAAAAACCAGTACGTGCCTGGAAAAGGGGGAGGAGGTGAAGGAGAATACCACATCCAGCTGACGATAACCATGCTGATTTTCTCACGTAAGAAATCCTAGTACCCATGGGTAAAGCCAGTCACCACAGGCTGCCACGGCTTTCCTCAGCCAACAGGGTAGCAAACAAATCGAAAAAAAAGCCCGGGAGGGTGGTGGGACTGGAAGGAAACCCATCAGAGCAAAGGCTTCAGTAATAGCACATCACAGCAGGGGCAACGGTTCCTTCAGCCTACCTCCTGCCATCAGGGAGGAGAGGCAAAAGCCAGCGCACCAGGTAAGAACATGCTGCTAGTCAGCAGCCCCCACAGGGCCACCTCGGCACCTCTGCTGCCCTTCCAGGAGCTCCTTTCCCAGCCCCACCTCACATCAGAGAGCTTACTGGTGGCCTCTCCAGGGCTACTGCAGGGAACGTGAAAGCTCAGCAGACATCTCTCACTTCTGACTGTCACACAGGAGACATACCTCCAGACCCACTGAGCTAACACCCCTGTGGCTTTTTGCTGTGGTCCTAAAAATTTATGCTAATTAGTCAGAATTATTATCACTTTGTAACTCGATTTTAAAAATCCCAGACAAAATAGGCTTTTTACAAGTACTTTTGAAGCTGAAGCGACTACTTCCAAAATGGTTCAGCAAATAGATTACCTCGTCAGTATTCATAACCGACCTCCTGATTTGAAAAGGGAAACTACAAAAACTTTGATGAAGGGGACAGGCAAGATATCCGATCATGCTGTACCCTCCAGTGAAAGGTGGACAGTTTGCAAATTCTTACAGCATACATTCAAGATGTCACATAGATATCCAGGCATCTCCAGCCAGAAAAATAAATACCTGCACATACACGGAGCTGATTTTGTGATACAACACACGCCGAATGACACACAGCCAAATACTCATTTCCTCTCAATAAACACCATGAATGCCAAACTACAGCATTGGTTTAGTTGGCCACTATCAGCCATCATTTGTTTAATCATACATATTTGAGCTTTTGCTAACTTGACTCCATCTTCCAGAATGGTCAAACACCAGGAAAACATCTGGTTTTGTCCCTGTCTGAAAAGAAAGGGATGCAAACACCTTTCAACGCTCTCACTGGTAGATCCGATTTGTACAAGCACACGTATCTAAGAACAGACTGTCCCAAATTAGCTAGAAAGCCACACCTCTTCGGGAAACCTCCGCATACATATGTCACCCATCAAAACCTGAGAGAGAGTCCTGGAAACTGTAGACCAGAGGTCTGATTTTTATTGCAGAAATGGCATTAATTGTGTCTCGGTGCAAAGTGGAAAAAAAAAAAAACCCTACATTTACAAACCCACAGGAGAATTCAATGCACCACTCAGCAGCTTACTGCTAACATTTCCAACAATTATAGCTGCAAGGAAATGATGGATCTTTTTATTACAGGTTTTGGAGCTGTTTTACTTCCAGTGAGATTTATGAGATTAAACAGAAAAGACCTACATTATCCACTGTCATCATTTGGGCAAACTTAAGAAAACCCCCCTTTATATGAAATTTATAATGATACATCTTCTCAGCCTGATATAAACCTCAACCAATTAAGAGTCCAAACTCACAGATTCTGGTCAGTACTAAAACCAGAAAGAGCTAAAATCTAGATTTTCTATGGTGTTATTTGGGGGCAAATAGTCAGCTGGTCTTTTTTTCTGAAGTACCTAACCTTTCATATTAATGGGAATTCAGAAACAGAACTGCTCGAGCGCTTTTGAAAATCCTATTAATCATCCCTTTGCAGACAAAATTTATTTTTAGTCAATGAAATACCTTCTAAAATTTGGGTTTAAGTGGCTTTCCAAAGGTCAGAGAAGCAAAACAGAACTGAAAACAGTATCAACACCAGAATCAGCATCACTCCAAGGCCCAGGCAAAAGTCTCCTTTAAATAAAACAGTAAATTGCTGGTTTTATACTGGTATGGTTTCCATTAAAAGTCATTAAGAAGCACTTTCCCCACATTCTTTTGTTGTCATTGTTGGGGGACTGCTATAAATTATGCCTTCCCCCGACCCCAATAGAACTCATTTGCTGACAAAACCGCACCTACTATGAAGGTATGTCAATAAGCTTTCACACCAAAAGCAGATTTTTATTTCCCTCCTATAAACTCTACAACCACCAACTCATTAAATATACTCAGAAAGCACAATCTGGCATCCCAAACCCCAGAGAGAAGTGAATTTAGATCCAATTTTAATTTAAGGACAACAAGATTTGAAAATACAGGTTATTATATTCAGCAAGAGTGAGGGTAAATTAATGTGGGGTATCCCTCCAATCATTTCAATTGCACGAGTCATAAATCGGGGCAAACTTACTTCTAGGGCGGAAACCACAGAGAAGGCTTTAGCCCTTGCTTCAATTGTAAAACAGTTTTTCAAATTGTATGGCAAAAAAACCCCACCCCAAAAGAAACAGAAGCAATGCTCCAGGACAGATTCAATTTAATTAGTTTTGTTCTAACTTGACACATCAAAAATGCCATCTTTCTCAGAAATTAGGACAATTTTGGTCAGAGGGACAAATATAGAAAACTAATGAGATAACTTATAACCACAAGGTTCTTTCAAAAAAGAACTGTGTAAGCATGTGTTGCAGTATATACCCCATTTCTGATGCCCATTTGTATCGAGATCTAGAATGCCCTAAAACGTACACAATCCCTAACCCCAACTCAATACTTTTTATTGAAGATGACAAATTCAGCAAATAGACAGTAACTCTTATGTAACAAGGCTACTGGACAAATGGACTTGAAGGCACACAAAACTTTGAGAAGAACTTCTTATCTTTTAGGATTTGCTACCGAACCTAAAATCTGTCTTCCTGTTTCAGAAACAAATATTCGGTGTTTAGACACCCACAGGATTAAGCCTGGAGCGTCTGCAGAAAAATCACTTGAGGTTGGTTCTGATTTTTTTCCCCCAATACATACTTGGTTTAAAGCAGAGTAACTACTTGAAATGTCACTGACGTTCTGCTCAGGAAATACAAGTGTTCTTCTATAACCCACAAGTTAAGTATGCAGCGCAAGTAAGAAACGCTGCACTTAGCCTTGTCAGTCATTTTACTTTCTGACATGAAGGTATCACCCTCTCCAGGGATGAGATGCAATTCAATCTCCACGCAAGCAAAGCGTGAGCCCTCTCCTAAACAGCGTGCTAATCATGAGTCTCTCTGCTGCTCTGCTTCCTGATTTGACTTCCACAGGGATGATGGAACCGAGTCCAAAAATCCTGTTCAAAGCAAGGACAATTCATGCTGGGCAGATGCCAGCAGTTCCCATTTTTATGTCACTAAGGGCATGGAGTGCCATCAACATGCCTGTGAAATTGTCACTGATGTTAGTAGGAGATCGGTGAACCAACAGAGCGGAACATGTAACACAAACAAAAAGAAATTTCCTAGTATTCATGCAGCATGAGATACTATTTTAAGGGAGTAAATTGGCAGACACTGTATGTTGTCTTCAAAATCAATTTGATCTGAGCCAGTACCAAAACAGTCTCTGTTAGGATGTATATTCTCTCCTGCATCTAAGATCTAACAAACTTTTTGAAAGTATTAGTAACAAAATGCTTCCCATTGAAATCTGGGCACCTAATGCCATTTTGCTACTAAATGAAACTCTTCATGATAGCTACGTTGACTTAAAAGATCTTCCGTGGCTCAGCCTCATGTCTATGAATTATTTCAGTCAAAGGTTTCAGTCTCTAGCTCCGCTTCTGCTTTCTGCAGGGAAGATAGTAAGATACAGACAGCAGTTTAGCTCTTCTTCTGAAGTTAAGTCCTGGTTTTTCATAGGAATAGAGAGATTAACAACTAGCTTCTACCAACATCAAAACACAGGTTCCCACTCAGCGTCCAGGTTACCAAAAAGCTCGGTACTACATTGAAACGGTTGATGGAAATCACATAAGCTTTCACATTACGTAGTCATGCAGCTGGCCTAATACTTCTGTGCTCCTAGTAACTCCATTGCCACAAATTCTGACACCAGTCATCTTAAGCTCAACTTGAATTCTAGATTTAGACTGGTGCGAGATCTGAATCAGTCTCAGGATGTATATAAAAACACGAATTTACCTCGAACAATTTTCTTTCAAGTCGGGGGTGGCGGGGGGTGGGAATACCAGAACCAAGTACCACTCTTAGATACACTCTCAACCTTTCACAGTAACTTTGCTGGAGACACAGGAACATAAAAGATGACTTTGGGCATCCAATCCTACTGGAGAGAAATTTGCACTTTTATCTTTCTATCCTTTATCTTCCTAGTGCAACTGTCTTCGTTACAGCTAACTTCGTCTCCCCGACATACGTGTCTAACATGAAACCCAGTCACAGACAGAACCAGATTCAATCAACAGAATGCTGCAATTCCTCGGTGACTGGATTGGAGAGGGCTGCCGTGCCCTATACCGTAGACACTGATAGCAGGTTCTTTTATTTGTAGAAGATTGTGCCAAATACATTCCCAGCTAAAAAGATTATACCAGATAGCTTCCTCCCCCTTTTCCCTCTCTCCAGTATTAAACAACTTATGACAAGGAAACCACAGGTCAAATAGTATACATTCCACAATATTTCAAGATACAAACATTAGTTCGAGGGAGAAAAAGCTTGGTAGAAAAAGCTATAGCAGAGAGAGAAATAAAATCTCATGTCTGCACCAGCCGAACACGGCACGAATGTAGCTTCAGCTGGAGATACTCCTTAGAAATGCACGATTCATTACGATCTTCTTCTCCCCTTTATTTTCTTTTTCAAATCCTGATCATTATTTGGTGTTCTCATACAATTCCTCCTAAGCGGTATGGTAGAGGCTGCTGAACTCAACGCCAATGCCTTCTTACAGAAAATTAAAAAAGGTATTATGGATACAAACCAGCACGAAGTATTTTTGTTGCACCATCCCTATAACCTGTCTATGGCGTTTATTTGACACACATCATGTTTAGACAGTATTATGAGAAGCACTGCTGCATATGCAATCAGGAGATTTTATCAATAATGTAGTTAACAGGCAGAGTGTTTGTGGGTAACCGCAGCGTTACGGGTTATCTAAGAACGTTTTTGGTTTGCTTATACTTCTATCATAAAAATTAATGACTTAGAAGTCCTCAGTAGGAGTATCTGGGACATTCGTATTTATCAGAATTGTTACTGACTTCTGAAGTTAGCAATTATTCTTACCGTATTAAACCATTTATTTCCAAAGATAGATCCCCAAAAATCAAATAAATCCAAAAATGAATTATAGTCAAGATAGAAATCTACCTCAGGGATACTTGAAGAAAAGTCAATTTAAAAATGCATTTACTTTCGTTTCTACACCAGTAACAAAGGCAGGGGAAAAAAAAAAAAGAAACAACAGAATCATTTTGATTTCAGTATCACCTACAACTCAATTCCAAAGCCAAACAAGCTTCAATATGCAGCTTCTATATGTGAATAGTAGTAAGGCATTGCCATGTATGACTCGGAGGCTGCTAATTGTACAAACCTACTTAGTAATCACTTAATATGCAACAGCTCACGAGACCTTGAAAGCTTTGAAAACCAGCTGCTTTCCAAACCCATACGTTGCGCACTATCAAAATTTTGGTTCAGGTAGCAGACGCAGAAGCGCACTGTAGAAAGTCATTTCTGTGCCAAACAAAAAGCAAATACTTTGTAGCTGTAAAATTTAGAGAAAGAATATCACCATGAAAAGCTGCAGGAAGGAGGGAAACAAGCTGCACCACATAACATTTTACGATACAAAATGAGATGTGTGCAATGTAATTTCACTTACGTGATTCGGTTACGAGCGATGCAAATGCAATCTCGCTGATTACACTTCACAACAAAAGAGGGAATGTCATTGCTTCAACCAATGCATGAGACATGTAAAAATTATGAAACATCCTATCTGCAGCTGAACAGATAGAAACTGTCACTTCACATTTAGATGTAAATAACCAAGGTGGGTGCAATTCATCCTGTTGTGGTGGGTGCTGCTAAGGCATAAACTGGGTAACGCAACATTTAAGTTCACACAGTCCTTCGCTCCATAGTGACAAGTCCACCAAACTTGTCGTTAATAAGCTAAAGAAAGAGAAACCATACCCCAGATCCCCAAACCACGACTTTAAAAAATACCCCAACAACAACAACAAAACTAACCACCCCCCAAAAAAAACCCCACCTCACACTTTTTTCATGCAAAAGAATCTTTTTCATTGTTTTTATTTATCTTCTGGTTTCTTGAAGCTTGAGAATATGAAGAGGTTACTCTGAAGTCAGCCAGGCTGTGTGAATTAGAAGTACCATAGCTTTTCCTATATGACTCCCCAGGGAGTCTATTTATTAGGCACAGTCCTGTTTTCTGATGTAGCTTAAGCACTTTTCCTAGAGAATATGAAACACCAGAGAATATTCCACACCAGAGGAATTTCAGAGTGCCAGCTGCAGAACAGCGTTTTCTGTAGGAACTGTCTTGGATCAGTTTCCCTACACGGATACACACTTAGTCTTGATTTTCCTCTTCACGCTCCTCTTAGTACTTCAAAGGAAAAGAAACTTGAATGTGTTTCAATATGTATTCTGATAATAACAACGTAAGGACAGCTTCAGCTACTTGAAAATTCACAGTGGAACTGACAAACTGGCAAAACCAAAATACATAAATATATGGAATATTAGGGGCCACTCACCATCAGCTACACTAACTTGGGTGGTTCATGTGGGCTTTTTTAAACAACCAAAACCATTTTTTTGCTTTGACTAAGAATAGGTGTAAAATTGCACTCACCTACCCACCCACAGTAATTTTTCTCAGCATGCAAATGAAATGCCAGTTCTTTTCCCTGTCATTAGGAGCAGGAAAGGATACCTTCCAGGGGCAGACTACGACAGAATTCCACAGCAGCTCTGCAAGACTATGGAGAATTGCAAATTAAAAAAAAAAAGTTTCTATGAGTATCAGAAAAAACTCATTACTAAACATTCTGTAAAAATAACTACAACTTCCCAGCATCTTTGACAGGCTCATAACTATCAGGGTATTTTTTAAGTAAGGAAACAGGCTAATTCAGTACGTTATTCAAGGAGACGAAAAACCCCAAAACCACACAACTGTTAAAACCTGGGAACATCTGTCTTTACCATTTCTTCCTTTACATCTGGATACATTTGGGGTTTAGTTTTCTCAACATTTTTGCATTCTGACACTGCCACTGAAATTTCCACTTGGACAGCACGAAGGGCCTGTGCTCGTGCTTACTGAAGTCAATAAAGTCAAAGTTCACATGACCGTAACGGTACAGGAATGTGCGCTAAGTGCAACTATTTTGTTCACATGAATACTCTAACAGCCATTATACTAAACAAAGTTAGCAGTTAAGATTCTTAGTCCTTTGACTAAAGTTCTTGGACTAAAGTGACTAATTTCCTGCAACCTCTCTCCTCCTTCCTCCCTCCAAACTTCTTGGCAATCAAGAACAGACTTACAGACTGTTTCATAACAAATACTGCCCTTAAGGGCAAAACTGGCAAGATGCTTCAGTCTGTTCCAGAAATCCCTTCTGCAATTGATTATTCCATCTAGTTCTACTGTACTGCTGTTTCCTTTGGCCTATAAAATCTTGAGCTCCTTCAACTTCTGCAGACTGGGAGGACTTGAGACCAACTATACCCCTAAAGGGCAAACCCATCTCTCTCTAGAATTAAGAGGTTCTGGTCAATCTGCCTTCTGGAAAACCGACTGCTGTAAGCTTTTCCTCAAGAACAACTTTGTCTGCAGGCTGCTCTAGAAACGAAATGGTAACTTGCTTTATAGGCTTTCCCAGTAGCAACTACTTTTGCATGAGAAACCATCTCCAGCACTTGCTTTTTTCCATGGGCATCACCTGTAGTACCAAGAATCACATCTATTTCTCTCCTTGTCGAGTATCAGGTTGGATCTTTTTTAAGTAAAGATTAACTTTAACCGATTAAAAGAATTTCGTGCAGTTCCAAAGAGCTACGCTTATCTCACCCACACGAGTAACATTTTCTTGTCTGAACCATCACAATCTCCCCACGGACCACTTCTCACTGTTACTATGATTTGATACTCGTATACCCTTTACAGTGTCACCAAGTTAGCAGCAAATTCCACTTAGTTTAACAGGCACAGATGTATACTTTTTGTAAAACAGCTAATTAAAAGTGCTGACAATCACTTCCATGAGAATCAGTGACATGCACTGTGTCATGATACCCTTCCTTATAAGCCATTCTGCCTCTGTGCACACACACACCAAACAGGATCCATTAAGTCACTCTGCCCTTGACCTTTGCTAAATAACCATGCCCAGAGAATAGCCTGAATTACAGACTAGCCACTGAACTATTTCTCGGTGTGAGGCGACCTGCCAGGTGTACGTCCCATCAGCCCCAAGTAAGCAGGGGTGTGCTTAGCTGCGCTCGACTCAGACAAGCCAGCTATCCGAAGGGAATCTAACCTCGCAGGAGTTTAACAAGGTCTCCAACTCCTGGCATGTGCCATTCTCTTTTTTGTTCCCAGCCTGACGGCAAAAATGCAATTCCAGTCCAAGCGTGATGGGAACATGCTTATATGTGGAGGGACAAGTGCAGTATGGTACAAATGGAATTCAGCCCTGAGACGTGAAGTATGGCCTGCCACCCGTTTAACACGATGTCAGAGCTGCGCACTGAGGATGGCACAACATTCAGCCACTCCACGTTTTGAAGTCAGTGCAGGGAAGCACTGTTCACTGCATAAACTACACAGTGATTTTCATACCACTAGGCAAAACAGAGGAAAGTGTTAGCCATGAAGACCTATTGTCTCCCAGATTTTCCCTGATAGTTCCCAGCCTGTGATTCTCTCTTTCAGGAGCGTCCCACCAAGCTCTGACCCATGGGACATAACAACTTGTATCAGGAAGCCTCTCAAGACGATTGCCTTTACCACCCATCCCATTCACAGATCTTGCAAAGGCCACTGTTTGCAGGCTAAGAGTGTAAAATACATAACCATAGACTTAGCCTCCTTAAAAGTCAGAGTGTGAAAAGGGGAGTCATGAACCATTTCATGGGTACTTGTGAGGAAAAGGGAAAAAAGGCCTTCTTCCTGTCCCAGTAACCCAGAACCTATACTGGGAGCCTATGGACAGGTGGCTGGTCACATCCTCCCAACCATTCCTCATTTCCAGGGATGCTTTCAGTCAAACCAAGCCCGTTCACAGAGCTGCTGCACTCACCGTACTGGCTGGAGCCAGTACTACAAGTCAAGACTTCAGCCATAATTGCCAGGAGGGGAATATTCACAGGATGGCCATGCAGACCTGGAGCTAGACCTAGCTGTTCTCCTGTGCCCACCTGGCCACTCATGGCGTGACTGCCGATCTGGACTAGCCCTAGAAGCTGTGTGGCTGCTCCACGAGCCACATTGGCTCACCAGATGGCAGGTGAGAACGAGCACAAGTGAAGCAACAGGAGCACTGAGACATGGCAGGAATGAAGGCAGTGGGCTGCTCCTTCCAGCAGAAGCTACGTACTGGAGCAACATAGCCATTTCCCTAAATGTTAAGGGGTCTTTTTTTCTTCCTGTTAAGACAAAAATAAGAATCTTCTTGGTCTAATGGGAGTTTTCTCTATTTTCAGACACAGTTTGATCTTGCATCGTTTGTTCCAGTTCTAGATGACTCCTTTTGTTAGAGACAGTGTTAGGCTTGGATGGGAAACAGACTTCCTAAACATACAAATTAAAAGCAAACAAACAAAATTAATGCAGAAAGAAAAAAAGAAAAGCAATTAACTTTAAGATATTAACAAGAGCCCTGACTGGAGTTTCTTTATTGTGCTAAGGAGCTGTGTTTCACAACCTTCTTTCCCAACATCTCAGTCCTAACCTTCCATACTTTTCTGTTACTCCATTTCTTTATGCCTTTCTTGAACAAAACTCTATGTTTACGTGGTCCCATGTATTTATTGGAACTCTAAAAGCAGCAAGTGACCAGGCTGTATATGAAAACCAGAATTATGCTCTGCTCAGTTTTACAGACTGCTTTTTTCTGCTTTCCTACAACCACTTCATTTTTTCCTGGGGGACACACTGACATGAATGCCACATTAACTGCCAACTCTATGAGGAGAACATTTCAATCACCCATTACAACTAAGAATCAGACCTCTAAAGTCCAATGGCCAGACGCCGTTTCATGCCCTTCCAGTAACCCTGCAGCATGGCTATCACTGCCACTTCTTATCTTATCGCCGTTTCAAACATTGTCTGCTGTGGTCAGACAAAGAGCCAGACCTAAACAATGATGTTAAATGAAGACTTCCTTGCAGCGCAGTCTTGAACTTCGAATGAAACTGATCACTTCTCAGTGCGATAACAAACCGTGTCGGGGTTTCACAGGCTTTAAAATCAAAGTCAAGAGAACGTCGAAAGGCAGTAGGCTCCCAGAGAATGGCAAAGCTATAGCAACAGCATGTAAACATTCTCTCTGGGCAACAAGTAAGCACCAACTATACGTATATGGACATACATCTATGTATAAGTACACTCTACACATGTAGAAACAAATACACGCAGTATTTGATTCCTTCATTTTTTTATCACAGAAAAAAATCTCAGTCAAATTCTCCTCTGCTGCACCTGGTGAGCAAAAAAAAAAATTTAAAGGAGGCTTTTTAGCTCATTAGATTTTAAAAGGCAGCCAAAGTGGCTGGGAGTTTTCCAGAGTAAAGAACTCAATGGTTTTTAATTTCATTAAAATTCAGAGAACTCTGCACTAGAAAGTTAAGTCAGTTAGAGAAAATTACTTTTGCAATGCTTTTCTAACAATAAAAGATCTGATACATATCAAACAAAATGAAGAACCTAAACCAGGAAGGAGGTGCAATACTTTTGCTTCCGTGTTTTCTCTCCATCTGGCTGCTTGCTGTCAAGAGTATAAGCTTTTTTACCAGCATAATCTGTGTCTGTATTAGGTGCATCTGTTAACATGATTAACATCAGAACTATACCAGCGAACTTCACTAACCCAGATTTGGCCTCTGTTCAGACTAACTGCCCTTTCCTCCAGAGGAGCCACAGGTGGGAGCCCTAAATGAGGATTAAGGGTTTTCAAGGAGAAAAGAACACCCTGTCCAAGGCTCCATGTGGCAAAGACCATTCTTCATTCACCCCATGCCACCAGCACAGTCTCAAGTGAGGCCATGCAGACTGCCTGGAGCTCCCCAGAGGCCTCAGTCCCAGGGAAGGTCCACAAATGCTATCCTCCGGCTCCAAACCGGGTCCTTCTTTTGAGTCCTTGCGCTGAGCAGTGCCTTGCATCATCACCCATTGCGGCAACACCAGCAGGACAGCTGGCAGCTCAGCACTCCCCACGCTTTAAAGTGCTGCTCTGGCCCTGCAGAAAGTCAAATTCCCACTGATCTCCACAGCTGCACTCAGGCCCTTTAGGATGTAGATACTCTCAGATTACCCTTGTAGCTTTGAACAATGGTGGGAAATTCTTTATGTCTTGTTTGGAAATTACACAGAAGTCTCATGGGTTCATTCTAGCTTTGCTAATTCATCTACACAGTGAACTCTAAACCATCCACCACCATAAGACACATAAACCAACCATTTCACAGCTATGTCTCATGAAGTACTTCTGCGAATGAAGCCAGCCACACAGTAAAGCCAAGGCCAGTACTGATCAGCGTGGGTTATACGGTGTGATAACCCCGCTTTTCAGCAGCACTGCCAGCCCCTGCAGCAACCAGCCCCGTCTTGCTGGGGCTGCTTCCCGCTTCAGCAGTCTCCCCTGTCGTGCCAGTACAACTGTCTGCAGGGACAGATGGTGAGCAGGACTGGAGAACTGAACCAGGCTACATAGAGTTTCTCTCCACCTCACCCCAGGGGATTATTCTGTTATTTCCAATTCTCTTACCCGTACAACAAAGACGCATGTGGGAGAGCAGAACAGCGGTACAAAGGAGTGAGGGCTATTCTAGTAGCCAGTACCACTACCCCAAAAAAACAGGGGGCAAAAAGCCCTCATAAAACCACGGCTTCACGCACTCACTGTCATCACGAATTTAACAAGCTGTGGCTTTAACCAGCTCTCAAACCACGGTGGATGTTACAAGGGATGTTAGCCTGAGCAGCCTAGAGCAGCCCCAGGTTGCAAGTCTTTGTGAAACCCCGGTGCAAACCAGGCTGCTGACCCGTTTGGGAGTTTAACA
The DNA here is from genome assembly GCA_009769605.1 of Bucorvus abyssinicus. Classification (NCBI taxonomy): domain Eukaryota; kingdom Metazoa; phylum Chordata; class Aves; order Bucerotiformes; family Bucorvidae; genus Bucorvus; species Bucorvus abyssinicus. The sequence continues at coordinate 13,021,014 of CM020043.1, read as the reverse complement.
TTGTTATCTGAAGGCAGTGGTGAGCCTTGACCAGGTCTGCAAGTGAATGCTTTCCTAGCTTGGCTTCACCAGTGATTAAGCCATACAGAAAAAGGCAGAAATACCACAAGGAAAACAAAAAAAAATGTAATTTGCTCTTTTTAGCAATATAGCTAAGTTTAGGAAAATGTTCCACAGCATCTTACTGTTTCCGCAAGGATAATGACGACTTAAACTCAAAAATCTTAATCCACTGAAACTTGCAACAAAACTTCCACGCACAGAGGTTGCATTTCACTATTTCACAACATTTCCCCAGCAGCAATTACAAACCGGCTTTTCAAATGTATATGATGGGGTATATAGCTCAGTAAAAGCACAAGTTATCGAAGTTCTACCCTCTTATTATTTTCATAAACATTTAGGTCAAGCGCTGCAGAGCAGCATCACAAAAAGCTCCTTCAAGATTCACTTCAAGAGTCAGGAGCTGCCACCGTCTCACTAAGTGCAGGAAGCAGAAGGAGGAGAAAGCAAATAAAGCCGTCAATACACAGTTTTCTATACGCTATTCCTCTGTAAAAACATAAGCACTGCAGAACCTTCAAAGTCCTTTTCAGGCATTGTGTCACTACTAACAGCTAATATAACAAGAAATTTGAAGTCAAATAGTATATTAGCCAAAACAACACCAATAAAAGCAAAGTTGCCAGGCTTAGCATAAAAATGAAACACACTAATGAAACAGTGCAGCTTGTTCATACCATGTGCAGTCTAGAATCATGCATAATGTAACAGTGCAACTGCTAACAGCAGGCTCACAGAAGATAATTTACACTTGTTTTTATGGACATGAGAAACTGATCTTTGAAGTTGTCCCTAATGAGATTCTGCTTGGCCCTAACAGCATCCTGAGAGAATGTGCTGGTCTTCTCCCCTGCATCCGGTGCATATTTATAATGCAGAATCCAGACCTACTTAAATTGCACATGTGGACTGGTGTCCCCCCATGCCATCGCAAAGTCAGATTCTCACAGTGGGGGAAATACCTACTAAAACGTCTCAATTTACCTTCCAGCCTTTTTTGTAATTACCCATACCACCTCTACTCATTACCAAAGGATACATGGGGGTTCATGAATAAGGCTTCTTTTTAATTTGTACAGCTGAACACATTGCAGAAGACACGTCCAACGTGCAGTCGTAAGGCTCCTCAGAGAAAACAGAAGTGTAGCTGTATAATGGATCAGAAGACTTTATTTCAAAAACACAGGCAGCAGCATCAGTCAGACAAATAGAAAGTGGTTTTTCCTACGCCCTGTGTAGTGATTCCTTTAATACTATACCCATCTGTTTTTGAAAAGCCCTTTCAGTTACAAGATCTGCAAGAACCATTGAATCAACATCACTAAAATCTCAAACTGCAACTAACGCCTCCTACAACTAGGAGATACTGCAGTATGACTATTGAAAATTGGCAATGGGTGACACACATCATGTTCTCCGAGAACCGACCTCAACTCCGTCGTGCTCAAAGAACGCAGCTAGTCACATCTGTAGTCACATGGATAGTAACACAATGATTCTGTAGTACCGGACCAAAAAATGACTGCGAAAACTAGATAAACATTTAAAAATATTGTTTAAATGCTGCCTAATGCAAATACGGGATGGGAGCAGTCTGAGCACAGCTGCTAGTGCTACCGAGTGTCATTGCCCACTCTGAGCCAGGGTATTAACCCATGTTTGGAAACCAATTAAATGAGGACAGCCCAGGTTTTACTCTCTTTTACATACTTCTTTCAGATATAGCTGCCCATATACCACGGTTCTTGACTATCACTGTTTCAAGACATTTAGAGCAACATACTGAAGTGCAAACTAAGGCAGTTCAGGAAACTTTTTCATGCTCCACTCAACTCTTCCTTCTGCAGGGTAACAGCCTTCAGGAGGGTGCTAAAACCAGAACACTGGGGATGGCAACTCCAACAGTTATGTACCCAATATACTTAAGTTATACCATCAGAGAGTCAACATTTTAACTCTTAGTCCTCTGACTTTTCTGCTTGGAAAATAGAGAGGAAAAAAGTCCATGAAGTCTCTGAACACACTTGTCAGCACTGTTCATGCACAGCGTATTGTTTAAGATTAGATGACTCAAAGGATAGATAGCAGGATAGCTGATTTTTCATTTTGAGCTCACTGTCTAACCTCATCCTAAACAAATATAAATTCTACCCAGTGACAGCTGTTTAGTGCCATAAAAAAACCATAGAGGAGTCTAGTTCCTATAAAGATGTTCATATAACAAAGGCCATCACGGCAAGAAACTCTAGTCTGAATGGAGGCAGGGACTAATCTACCCTCCCGGTTCCACGTGAAGTCCCTACAGGTAAGAGACGACAGTCATTTGTGGGGAACTTATGAGAGAAGCTCTAACAGTAACTACAATAGCTCTGTGTGCATATGTGGAGAAAGAGAGTTTGTTCCCAGTGCACTGTCTGGCACTGCTCACAAGCACTCGAAGCACAACAGAGGAAAAATTGTAAAGAATAAAAATAAAAAAGTGTGCCTTTAAAGCCGCTACGTTCTGGGCACAGCACTGAAAGGTTCAAATGACCTTGCCTCAGTATGTGAACGTACAACCTCTTGGCCAGCATTGCCAGATTCCCTTGTGAACAACTACAAGGCCTAAGTCTGGAAGCTCAAAATCTAAAAAAATCCTTTGTTAGGAAAATAATAAAACACCGATAAACCTGAAAGACAGACTCCAGTACTACTGCTGCAGCAATAACGTGCCATATATTGCTGATACGTTTCACGCTAGAGCAAGACTGCCTTTGAACACATATGCAGACAGTAAAATCGGAACAAATGAAATACAGCTGCAGGTGCACGGTGTTCCGAGAACTATACTTTAGGCCAACATCTTATCTCTGGTTATTTCTCTGTATTTGAGATCATTTACCCATTTCTCATCTCCCATTTATACTGTATTAGTCACCTCCAGTACATTTCTCTTACATTTTATTGGACAAGTGTCTGGACCTTGCAGAAATCGCATTGCCTCTTTATATGAATTGATATCCAGAAAATTGCCACTTCTTGTACCAAACTTTATATAGACCCCCATTTAATTTGACTTCATTAATAAAGAAACCTCTACCAGCTTCCTGACTCTATGTGTTTCAGTTTACACCTTTTAACTCTGCACTGAGTAAAATGAGTCATAAAAGGCCTTTCCCATTCTGTAGAATGATGCCTTAAAAACCTTCTAAGAGAAATACCGACGGAAAGTAGGGACTCTTGCATATCACAGCATTAAATAATGTTATGAACATGTTATCAAGGAAGGCAGTTGATCCAAAGTTAATTTTCAACTTAAATTAATGTTACTCTTGACAATCTAGACTAAATGCAAGGATTTTTTTCAGGAAAATATCTAAAATGAATGAGCCTGACAACAAAACAAAAATGCCCCTCAACACAGACCATTAAAATTCCTTGAAAACAATACCAGGGATTTCCTCTCTCCTCTGGCTCAGAGAAAACGAAGGCTCTACTCCGCTTACACACATTTTAAAAACAACCTGTATAGAAGGCATAGAATTTATGGCAGTAGATAACTAACAACAAATGATGAAAACTCCAAGAGCTAAAGGTCTTCATTTTGTTGCCAAGATGATGTATCAGGTTCCGAGAGGAACAGTATGTGTGATCCTTCCATTAACGCAGCGGCACTCTCACAAAGCAGCAACGCAAAGGAGCCAAGCAGAACTCCACCAAAGGTCACAGTGTCAAAAAAAAAAAGTCATTTACCACCCCACAGGATTATTATCACTTTAATTGTCAAAGGGTGTCTGAAACTCACATTACAGTAGTTGATCTGTGCAGCCTCAGTATACAGACAATATTTCTAGCAGAAAAACAGTCTTAAGAACTTTGCGCAAAACATTCAAATACCCTCCAAAAGATCTAAGAAGTTGCAATCAGTCATAGCTCTCCCTCGATAACCCAGAGAGGGTGTCCTAACTGGACACTTCCAAGGCACAGAACAGTAATGATAGCAGAACAATATCTGTTCTTCTTGCAAACGTGCCTTCCTTTCAAAGCTGTAAACATCACTGTTTAATGAACAAAAGATGACAGAAAATCAAACTAATGTCAAGAGAGATATAATAAAAACAAAACCAACTTATTTAAAAAACATTCAAGTAATTTCAAACATGTCACCTGAGTTCTACGTAACTTTTTAAGGTATAATTATGTGTTTATTTAGTTTTATTTATTCACTTCTTGCCACCAAGAGGAAAGGTGAAAACCTGGCGGACTTGAAATTCACAGCATAAACAAACCATGATGATTAAATTTCCCTCTTCCTTAACATCCCTTAATTGTCATAATCTTATATGGATATTGTTAAAAACCAGAGAAAGTAAGTCCCTTGAAGAATCATAGCTTAAAATTGAGAGAACCACTTCATCTGGCATCTCTGAGTGACTGGTCCTGTCCCACTGGAAGCAATGAGTGTCACTAATCACTGCATTTAACGAGTACAGGACAAGGCTCCTATTTATTAAATATGCTGGACCAATGAAATTTTAATTCTGACCAATTATTTTCCCCCAAACTACTATTTCACCATTCACAGGAAAGAAAGTGACCCTTTGGTGATTCTCACTGCTGGCCAAAAGTGAATGTGCTTTAAGAAATGAAGAAGCCTAGAGTAATTAAAAAGTAATGACTTTTCTCTTTGTGCTCCCTATATAAAAGGAGCATGAGGGAAGGTAAACTGGACTAGCACCTTTTCCTTCCCATAAACTGATACAATAGCTAAACACTTAGGAGTAATGTGCTGACCTTGATGCTCCCAGTCACTACGCTCAATTCCTTATACCAGGGAAATTGTAAACGTGGTAAACAGCAAGTTTCCTGGCTTACAAATACATCAGATCAAGTCCCTCCATCACACTCCTTTCTCCTACCCTCCCCCCTTTCCCTTCCATCTGCTGCCCTCCTGGGAGGGGAGTGCTACACTTAATGGCTGTGTGCTTTTAAGTCTAATGTGCTGGATATAAGTTAATGCCCAGTACAGTAAGTGGGGGCTCTGCTGCGAGGAAGCCTCCAGTACTGTTTTTCCCTTGTCAATGGCCAGAGGAATCTCTGCAGCCCTAATGTCAAGCAGCATGCAAGGAAGAGAGGGTCTAGGAATACCAAATCCATGACCTGTGACAAACACAAATCTTGCAGACACCACACAGTGCAGCTGTTTAAATAATCTTTTGGTAAAACCAGGAGCGAGTTAGGATTCTCTTATTTGTCTCTCCCCTCAACATAATGATTTAAATTTAGAAAATATGCCCATTATAAAACAGGGTGTATAAAAATAGGGGCGAGCGTTTCCCTGTCAGTGGAGAGCACAGGTGAGTTCACAGCATTCTGTTCTACAAGACAAGAGAAAGAAATAACATGGGCTTGGTCCGTCAGGGTTAGGAAGAGGACAACTGTATTTGGGGGTTACGCGTTCACCTGCTCTGCAGCCATCCTCTCTGCCCCCACCTCGAAAGCCCCCGCAGCATGCAACACCAATGCTCACCCACTGGTGTTTTGTTTCAGCCAAGCTTCACACAGCAGATCCTGCAGGATAGGTACAGCTTCAGCTCTTCAGGAGATAAATAAAATGCCTGCAACTCCAGGTACCTTAGGATTATTGTTCGGAATCCAGGCTTGCAGTTCTCTGCTCTCACCATGTGGTACTACTCCAGGCTGCTGTACATATTACTGGATTATCATACGCCGTCTTTTTGTTTGAAAAAGGCATCAAAATAGAAATCATTAAATGAAGTCTAGTCACATTTACCACAAGACAGAATTGGTTTTTCAGTGTTTTAAACACAGACGTGTTTTGGCCACAGCTTCCTCATAATTAAAAGCACCACACCCAGTATCTCAAAAGTCGTCCCCTGCAACGCAAGACCTAAAAATTGTGATCTTAATGGCCACATCAAAATTGAAAGTAAATGAGAGAGACCTGACTTTCCAAATCCCACCAAACAGCAAGCTCTTTACATCTTCTGAAATACCTTCTATGAAATATGTGCAGACACGCTCATCTCCTTCCTCTATTTTGCGCTGCTCTGCACGTACTCATTGCAGAAAATGCCTAACAGCCAGTATCAGGCCTTCTGCAGGCAGAAACGATCACAATGAAACCCATGAAACTACAACTGCATATGCCAAGTATGATTTAAACCACCGGAAACAAGAAGCCATGGCTTCAAGGACCAAAACTCACAACTGGCTGGAATCCTCTCTAGGGACTCGGAAAAACCTGGCATGAATTAAGAGGTGAATGATTTTACCATGCAAGACCGAGGGGGTTTCCTGCCCAGCACTGGCACTCCACTCTCTCTGATAGCACTTATCACTTGGGGCAATACAAGTCACCAACCCCTATGCCAAACTTTGCTGCATCTTCAAAGAAGTAACTTTACAGCATGCTGTTAGAGATATGTGTTTGAAAAAAGCTGTACTTCTGCTACACCAAAGCATGTTTATTTTCTCAAGTTATGCCACAACATTTTCCACTATTCAAAACAAAACTCACCAGGTGCTCTTTTGGCAAGGAGACACGCTGGCCCTCCAGCTCTAAATCCTTCCGTAGACAGCCATGCTAGGCAACTGACTCAGAAATTAAGCCACCTCTGGTAGACCAAGATTGGAAATGCAAACTCGAAAAATTACTGTGCAACGTTCAGTACTAAATCGATGTTAATCACCAACAGTTCAACGTTTCTGAAATAGTCTTGCATCAAACATAAGTAAGCCGCATATAGTAATTTCACATAGACCTCTAAATCTACATTGTTTACTGGGCTTTCCTTCTGTTTATTTGTCCAATGAGCTATTCAAACCAGGCTTTGTAAAATAAAATAAGAAGATGTGTGTTAGATGGGTGCAGCACTTTCCTTGGGCTTGGAACAGCCACCCACCCCAGGGAACACACTCTCCCCTCACTGCTGGCAGGGAGGACCAGCCTCATTCTGGTCACCGCATATGTTGTAAAGTATTAACTCCCTGTTTGGAAATCTATGCTCCATACAGCAGCCTCACAAAAGGCTCTGCCAACACTACTGGGGAGGTGGCAAAGCAATGAGCAGCTGAGGAGTTCAGCGCTGCAGTCTGCCCATCAAGAGCTTCCCCCCTTCCAGCCTTGAAAGTAACCTATGGGCACAGATTTTTACACCCAGACACCCGGTGGTAATTGCACAAGGTCAACAGCTCAAAGGGGCTGACGGGTTGGTTTTGAAGGGTGTGCAGACCGCTCTGGCAGCCTGTTCCCACTAGCACTCGAAGCAAAGGCTTTTATCACCAATTTAAACCAGATCTGCACTCCATCTTAGGACAGAGCAATCTAGAAATATAGTAACTTATAGGGCGATGGTGACAAAAATTATTATAAACCTGTCCTACCTTTATAATAACAACAATAGTACCGGCACTTCTACAGCATCTGCCTTCCAGGGACATCAGAACATTTTTTTAAAGGTAGGTTGGTATTATTCCTTGTTACAATGATAAAAAGAGAGGTCAGAAACTTTTTTTTTTGAGTGAGTTTAGCATAAGACTACGCTGCATAAACACAATACAAGGGGCCTAAATCTGAGGTTTAATTACACAACTGGGGTCCCTGAGCAGTGTGTCTCCACTGCGTGAACATTTCACTTTCAGCATGCTGCACTCAAGCATCTCAAAATGCTTTACATATAATCTTTGTGAAAAAGTTTTCATCCCCGTTTTATATGTAAAATTTAAGTTGAGAACTTATTTTATACTTAGATGTTGCAAAATCAGTAATTTAAAATTGTTAAGATCAGTAGAAATCTTTCATTATTTAAACTCCCACACACACATACACACGTGCACCAGTAACGCAGTTTTCTTAATGACACTTAGCACCTCTGCGACTGGTCTTCCACTGTTGTACTGCAGAAGAATCAGAGAACCCAGCCAGTTAATGGCCCTCTTCCTGAGCGGGGACTATTTATTTGGGACAGCTGTAGGGATTCTCACCTGCAGCTGTCCCTGCCTTTCTGCTGGAATCCCCAGCCCCTGCGGGGAGAGCTCAGCTGCTTCGGGGCAGCTGCTGAAGGGCCGCTCTTGGCTTAAGAAAAGCAGGTTTGTCTTACACAGTGCACCGGCTTGTAAGCGGCTGCAGTTCAGTAGCCACCCGTGCCATGGAGGGTCTGGCGAGGGAAGGGGGACTAAAACTGCAGAAAGGTAAGCTGGCTGGTTGCGAACCCTGACACCGGTAAAAACCCCTGTGTCCAAAAGTAAGGCTCAAATTTTAACCACGCTCATTCAATGTACTCATGTTTGCACGATTAAAGCTTAAACGTAACCTGGTTGTTTCAGAGAGTGCTGTTTTATTCTCTTTATTTAGAAAAATGAGTAGTGAAAAGGAACTTAGGTGGTCAAGAGCTATGTATGCTTTTGTAAGAAGCGTTTTTAATGGACAGAGCAACAATTTCCACCGAAACTATGATCCCCTATCGCCTCAGTATCAACTGAAACCGCCTGCCCAAGCAGGCTGGGTAGAGCCAGCTAGGCTAAGCCTGAATCTCTGCATTCCCTCCACCAATATTATTACATGTATGAACTCCACTATTCTGTAAATGTCAAAGGAGTTCATATTCTATTAATGCCAACCCCCTCCCCCTAAATATCACACACCTTATATGAAACAAAAGTTGAGAATATCACAAATCAAATGCATGATTTCCCACTAATCTCTGTGGGAGTTTATAAAACCCATTAAATGCAGGATGGTTTTCCAAAGGAAAAAAAAATATGCAAGCTCCTATTTCTCCAGGTTAGTAGACTAGTAAGATCTCTGGGTTTTAACAATTTAAGGTTTCGTCACACTTGAAAGTTTTTTCTTCTATGGTTATAGAGCTATATTTTTATATCACTATTATTATTATATATGCACATTTACACATACTCATACACTTAAATACTGTATTCAACTATACGTATATAGTTCTACTAATAAAAAACACTGTTTATACCCTGTGTCTGAAAATAAGAATATTCACATTGGGAATTACTCCAGCACAGAAAAGGCAGTAAAATTATATAGTTACAGATCGTTCAATGTATCTCCAGGTATGCATAAACTCATTTAGAAGACTTTTGCTCCAGCACAGAAACCTGTCTTTCTTACTCCCCTACTATTGCATTTAAGCCATACCAGAGTTTTAACATGGACTCCAAGTATCCTAAAAACAAGCCACGAAGGCTGAGCCTGGAGGACAGCTAATGAACTCCTCTGAAAGGCTGAGCGCGCAGCAGCTCGGGCTACAGTCGTGGCTCTCCACAGAACTCACACCCTCACCAGCTGGGCCTGGCAAAACAGGCATTTTCCATGACATACACACAGTTTACTTCACTCTCCCCTTTTTCCTCCTGTGAAAGTAAATGGCATGTTGGACCCAGACAGGAAGATCTTTCCCTCTGGTTAAAACCTAGGTAAATAATTTTCCCTTTGAATTTGTCCTATTTTCCTCTCAGCTCCTTTCCATTGGACTGAGCAAAAAAATGGGTGAGATGGAAAGGTTTCACAAAACTGAGCCTCAGTAATTCCTGTTAAATTAAAATGGTGCAAAGATCCACTGTGGTGGCTGCTGTAAAGCTGCAGAGTTAAAAGAAAAAAAAAAAAAGTCTTACCAAAAAAGAGAGAATACTCTCAGCAAATTATTAATATACCTGATGAATTCAATTCTCTTCTAACTTCAGTGATTTTTACTTTCTTCCTACTGTTTGTTTACAACAGTAGAAATTTTCTCTATCCTCTCTACTTTGAGGCTGTGGTTTCACAGGATGAAGCCTTCTGCAGCATCAAGCATACCTGCCCCAGGCTGCCAGCTCCTCCGTGTGTGCCTGCCCGGTCCCCAGGCTGCATCCCACTGCTGCCCACTGGTATTGTTGACACCACTGACCGCAGCCTCATACAGAACATCTCAACGGTCTAAACAGGCTCAGAAATTGTTGGTTTTTCTTTTTATAAAAAGCCCTTGTAATACTTGGCAGCACTAAAATGGAAGAGCAAAAAGCATTTTCCTCTTTGAAGTCACAATTCCTGACAAAAAACTGGGAAGCCTTTCAGAAGAATAATCATTAAGAAGCAAAGGCAGGCACATTATAATTGTTATTATTTTGCAGCTGCCCTTTAAAGCAGGGAACTAAGGTGACACAGTTAATTAAAACTAACTGAAGGTAAATATGACTCGTACAAAGATTCAAATACTAACATTTTATAACATCTTCAGAAAATAAGTGAAACCTGTGGGTGGGAGCACTGCTTTAAAATGACAAAATATTAACATGATATCCCTTTATCCAAAATAATTGTACAGTAAAAGTTGCCTTAAGAACACCTGTTGAAACATTAATTAGTAGAGAAATAAAATACAAACGCTGGACAAACAGATTCAAAAGTCAAACTATATCAGAGTTTAAGTAACTGACAAAACTGCTGTTGCAGCCAGCCCAAGAAAAGGGAGCTTTAATACGCTGTTATTTACCTGATAGCACACCTAAATGGACTCACTAAGAAGTCCTGGTGTAAAAATACACATAGAAATGAGAAAAAAGAACCGTAGCCCTGCTAATGGAACTCTGTGACACTGTCATTTGAAAGGCACAAAACGAAACCAGGAGAAAAAGCGCAGGATATGTGTCCGACAGAAAACAGCTTAATGCCAGTAGTGCCTTAAGCACCAGTTTTGCGCTGGTGATATTCTACAGACTCTCCGTTTACTCTGTGTTAGAGTCAAGCCCAAAGGATACTAGACCCAGAAATCGGTCAGCGAATGCCAAGAATCCAGTTCTCACTTTTGCACATGAAGATGCATACCCATGAAGACATTACTTTTAAAAAAATTATTTCCATTAGGAAAGAACACTGTCCTTAAGCTGCATCCAGCTACTGGTTTATGGTACAAGCAGGGCCCTGTAACAACACACCGCCCTGCTATTCACATACATGTCGTAACGCTCGGTTCCTGTGTTGCTTTACTCATTTATCATCATCTCGTAATTTTTTAAATAAGTTTTTCAATAGAGAAGAATAAAATCTCCTTAATCTTCCTCACAGAAGGAAAAAAAAAAAAAATCTGTGTGTTACTTTAATATAGCAAAAAAAGAAAAGCAGGCTGTAAAACCAACCCTAGCAGCTTCAGAAATGAAGCACTAGCAAAGAAGCACTTTACAACAGGGTAAAAGATCGTGGTTTCTTTGTTCGTACTGCTTTTACCAATTTCTGTTCAGGTTTCTTGCTCGATGACATCCTCCTTCAGAAACATGCACCACGCTGCCATTACAAAACACTGGGAAGACACACAAGGGCCCCTTCCGAAGCTAGCACACAACCCAGTCTCTCTCCCCAGAAATAACTCTGCGGTTCTTACCGTCACACAAACCCACAGCCTTGGTTGTGTCTTCACTTCCTTGCTTTCCTCTACCCACAGCTCCAGACACCCGGTGGGATCCTGTCATTTTTCCTTCAAGAGGTTTTCTAAGACCCGTCATTTGCTATCCAGACCTACACCTGAACTCACCTCCTGCACTGAAACGTTGCTTTCTTTGCTTCCAGTGTAAATGAGACTAAACCCCTTCCATTTTTTCTAAATTTTGATCTTACTTTTAGTATGACACACCCTTCCTTGAAACCAAATTACTGATTTTAAGAAAGCTGCAGTATTGCAGTTAAAAATTCTTTAAAATACTGCCAATATGTTGTACTTTATAGTTTCAGTATATTTCAATCACAATATTTCTCCAAATAAGTAAAATCTTTCAAGACATCTGTCAAGTCACTATCCTCTAAGAGATACACAGGATTATTAGAGAAGTCTCTGTATAAATGTTTGTGAGTTTCTCAAACGAAGCCTGAGCGATATTTACCACGTTGAACAACACACTGAGTTGGTCCTAAAATCAGCTCTCCCTGAAAGCAATGTCAACAAGAAGGGGTGCTTTAAAACTGCCTTCTACATTTCTTTTGTCTGTTCTGAATTAATTCTCTACGTGGAATTTGTACTCAGCTGCAGAATGTGCAACGGAAATTTGCTGAAAAGAGGTCTGAAAAGTGAATCAAGAAATGGGAATATTTCTGAAGGAAGAGTTATGTCATCACTGTAGTAATAAATCAAATGTCGTTAATGAAAACTTTTTCCACCTTGAAAAGTCACATGCAGGACAGAGGCTCTTCAGCATCCTTCCTGAAGTCGTCTTTAGGAAGATTGTAACCACGAGAAATCCTATTAGAAGGTGCTGAACTCCTACATTGTGACCCTTCTGGCAGGCTTCTACATGACAAAAATGCTATGAAGCACCATACAACTTTCCCCCCCTTATTATGCAAAATCCTTATCAAATTCAATCGTGTGACACCGTTCAAACCCCTGCCTAACAATGGCATGCGGGAGGTCAAGAGATGTCCTCTTTGTTTTAGTTTCACGTGCTTTTCAGTCTATTACTATTAAAAGAACAAGCGCCACAGAAATAACCGATAAAGATCAGAACTGGCTAAACAATGGGAAGGAAATTCAGAGTTAAAGCTGGTACTTAGCTCTGAACGCCAGCCGTTGTGCCCGGGTGGTGGGCAGCAGAGCGGGGCTGCGGCTCTACAGCACGCTGGGAGAGCAGGCAGAGGTGAGGAGCCCTGGGCTCCCCACCTCCCACGCCTCCCGTGGTTGAAGTTCGGGCCAGGGACGTCATTTTAAGGCGGTGTTTGTGTTTCTTGGGAGGAACTCCTGGGCAGCCCCGACTCCTTTGTTGCGAGTGGAATGCGGCATGCGGCACACGTTCCACCCGCAACCGGAGGACAAAGGATGCAGTGATCGGGGGGACAATTAGTCCCAATTAGGCCTATTTCGCAGCTGAGTGTAAGGGCTGGGGGAAGGGAGCTTAAATTTTAAAGCAACGGGTCCCTCAGGCCAGTTAAAGCGAGACCGGTAAAGCGACAAGTTTCAGGAAATGTCCCCTATAGTGGCCGCTGGGCGAGCGTCCCCACGGCCTGGCAGCGCGCCGCGGGCAGAGGGGTCTCGGGCGACGAGCGGGCAGCGCTCCTCGGACACGCCGCCGCAGAAGTTCCATAGCCGTCCGGCCTGTGAGCTAAGGGCACCGACCGATCCGTCCCGAACTCCAGCCAGCAATCGGCCCCAGCGCACACGCAGCCCCACACGCAGACACGCCAAGGCCACGGCAGCAATACTCACATGTGCACGTGCGGAGGCTGGAACCGGCTCTGGTTGATGTTGTAGTGTGTAAACGCCTGCGTTGGGTTGGAGCTGTACTCATCCACCGTGATGGTAACTTTGCCTTGTGAAGGAATTCCATGAGCCATCCTTCCTCCTTATGGACATGAGCAGCTCACAACTTCCCAAGGCCAGGAGCAGGGTAGGGCATTGTGTTCCAGGCGGCTCCCGACTCCCAGCAGCTCCTCATCAACCCCACGGACCTCTGCCAGGAGAGAGAGAGCACATGCTGCTATAAACTCAACGGAGGTGTAAACAGATGCAGACATATTACTCCATCCTCTCCTGATTTCCATTCAAAGATCGTTTCCTATATTTTTGATGTACCCATCATCCAGCTCTCTAAGCATTAGCATTCACTTTTTTTTTTAATTACCTCATCATTTAACTCCATCATCATTAAATACATCCAAAGGATAAATGCTTAAAGTAAGGCTTTATCTTGGGGGGGGGGAGGGTGGGGAATCTGCATTGAGAGCTCCAGTTAAATACTCCACGTTTACTAATTTTTATTTTAAATAACATCTTGTGCAAATTGCAACTACAAAAATTAAGAAGTGGACCCAGCTTCCTTAAGGACAAACAGTTTTCCACAAACTCACTAGTTTTCAGGGCCCTGTTTTAGCTTTACAAAGTAAGTTACATCTAGGACGCTCATGAGAAGCTGATGCAAAGCAGAAAATGTTACAATTGCATAGCAAAAGGTACACCCAAATCCCTCTGAATCAAAGCATTTGCCTGTCCAGAGAAAGACTAGTATCTAGACAACGTTAACAAAATATCCATGTCACAGTAAACTAGCAATGAAACCGGTCTGGATTCACTACCAGCAGTAATGATTTATCTGACAGATTTAAGGGCGATTTTATACATAAATATTTCCACATAAAATGAAAGCAAGATGCTCTTCCCTCTCTCTTCATCCCTACCTTCCACTTCTTGAACGTGCTCTTAAACGTACTTTGCATTAAGACTGGAAGCATTCTGTAACGTGAGCGTGAGCCCACTAGCCAGGAACTCCCCAAACCTGATCTCGGTGGAGCTCCCTGCACAGAATCTGAGCATCGGTTTTTCCAATCGATAAACTGAGGATACCTCAGCTGCCTTTCCAGAGGACTTGGTGAAAAGCCATCAGCTGATCTTTGAAGAACGCTTTCAGGATGAGCAACTCTTTAAAAGCCCTGTTTATGAGGCGGATCCTCTGCTGGCACACGCCAGCCTGGCTGCCAGGACTGACACGAAATCATGACACTTCCCATCAGTTGACATCCCACCCACCCCCCGCCCTAAGTTCTTATTTGCCATGCACAACAGTGGATTTGTCCTATCTGCTAATTTCCGAATCTGTAATTCACAAAAGTAAATCGGCGTGTACTGGGAAGACAAAGAGAGAGCATGACTAGAGCCCTGAGCACCAAACTAAGCAGTAATTTTCCAGTGCAGTATTCCTGGACTTCTCTTAGCTCCCAGATAGAAATGTGTTTGCCATGTGTAACGTTAAACATTTGGAATCTTGGATTTGTATTCAAAATATATTTTTAATACAAAGCCTAATTTCCACTTTGGCATGAGGATGATAAAAATACCCCGCCAATGGCAGATGGCCTGCTATACGCCATTTATTTTACTATTTTACAACCTCAGGCCTATGCAGGCTTCCATATGTTAGTTGGGTTAAGACATTCTGCAACCATAGAACCAGTAACTGAGTCCTATCCTTTATCTTCTTTAGTGTTAGAGGAAAGAAAAAAAAAAAAAAAAAAGAGATTAAACTAAGCCATAAAGTTCCTATTTAAAAATTGAGTCATCTCCACTACAGTTATGGTCTGGTCTTTGCACTGACCCCCCCTCGTAAGAATTAGCATAATAGTTTCAGGAGTAAAAAACAGCAAGGTGAGCTTTACCAAACCAAATCTTTGCTGCGTTAGACGTGATGTAAGATGCGTGCAACAACTGCTCACCAATTCTAGTGTAGCGGGTACCACACCAAGTTTGCAGCTGTTTCCTTAATTTCCCTCACAATTATTTTTTAGTGTTATTTTGCATAACAGTAAAACACAACACCTGCTTCAAATTGCAGTCCTGTGCCGCGTACTGTAATTCTTCTGAGAGAGAAACTACAAGGAGTGTGCAACACAGAGCGGCATAATTGCCCTGCACTGAAAAGTAAATACAAATGAAAACATCTTCCCGTCAGAGAAATGACTGTCATTAACAGGAATGCCAGCCATCAGGGCTCCCAGGAAAAAAAAATATACTACGGTTTTCTTTTACACAGCAAGAACTTTAGCGTTTGCATAAATTAAGAAGTGGTGTGAAAATTACATGTCTAAAGTTATTTTTTCTCAATTAAAAGCTACAATATAAAACAGCACGTTAAACCAACAACAAAAATATGCTTGGGCTTTGCGAAAAGCTAAATGGCACTATTTTCGGTAACGCAGCATAAGAAAGGTCAGAACATTCAATTTCATATTATAGTTCACTCATAGAAAAAAAACCAATTTGTTCATGAGAGTGAATTATATGTAAAGATAATAAGCATTAACACAAGGTTTATAACAATCCACATTACAGAAAGAAATTACAACTAACTGGCATAAAACAAATGGTAAAAGGCTACTTGAACAGCTACATTAAGTACTTTAAAGTTGACTCTCAGTAAGATTTTAAGTATATAAGCTGCAATTGCTTCCCATTGTTCCAATCTTTGATCTTGAGAATAAACCTCTACACTTAAGACAAAGGCAAACAAAGCATCCCTTTAAAATGAAATTCAACAACAAATGTTGGACTGGGAGAAAAAGGAAAATTTGAAGCTGGCTCCTGTGTCAATTCTCTAATTTCCACATACTGCTCCACAGCGTACTCCAGCTCACCTACCAAAAGTATCTAATTATTGCCGCCTTTACTGCGAACTCCTCTGAAGAAAGTATCAAAAAGGAGCTGACACTTTAGAACTTTAAAAACAGATTTATTTTAGGCCCAAGATTATTAAAAGAAAATTTAAAAGGCTACTTCGAATTGCTACCGTTCTTCTTTCTCTAGCTGCCCTCACTGAAGATTCCATACAGATGAGTACAAAAGAATAAAAGTTGCATTATTTTTCACATCTGTCAAGGAAAACAACGTGCCCTATCTTCCACGCTTCACGTGGCAGTTTTAAGACAGAGCGACTACATTAAAAACCTAAAAAATGACATTTTTTTAATGGTGCGTTTTCCCAAGTACAGCTGTTACCCTGGGAGCAACAAACCTTTTCCAGCGCGGATCTGTGCGGCCAGCGGGGCGGGAGCTGTGCCATTGTACAGACATCTGCCCGCTTTTACAGGTATGACCCGGGCTCGGTCACAAAGGGGCTGACACGAACTTAGGCGCAGCTCATGCGAGGGCAGCGCGCTGCTGCCGCGTCCAGAAACGGACACCAAACGCGCACAGATAAGTCATTTTTAACCGTGACGGTACACTGCAGGGAGAGCTACACAGGCGAGCTCCACGTACGTACCGGCACGCCAAAACCGCATTTCCCTCAAATAAAATATTTACGCCTTCCTCATCTGAATTTCAAAAATTTGCCTTCTAGCTAGTCTCGGGTTGTAAAAGAACATTTTGAAAGGCAGGAGGCGGAAAGGGTTAATTCCGTGTCAACACCTTCTGGTGATACATCCACCATCCCGACACTGTTACAGCAACACCACCCGGTACACCCACCCGGAGCGCGGGCACCTGCCGCCGCGACACCCCCGAGAGCCGGCGGCCCCCCCGCACCCCCGGCGAACCACCCCCCGCCTCCGGGGTATTTACCGGCTGCCCCCACAGCCCCCGCGATGCTGCGCTGCAGTTCGCGGGCAACTCCGAGCTCCAGCCTACCCGCCAAGTCCAAGGCGAAGGCACCGGAGGAGCGGGCGGGGGGGACCCCGACTCCCCCCCACCTTCCCGCGCCGCCGACCCCCGGTACCTGGGCTCCCGGCCGCTCCCCACCTCCACCCGCCGGCGGCTCCCGGGCCGCCCCGGCCGCGGCCCCGCGGGGCGCCGGGCTCGCCCCCCCCCGTGATTGATGGCTCTGGGTGGCCAATGGCTCCGGCGCGGCCCCGTCCCGGCGTGTGCCGCAGCCCCCGCCCCGCGCCCCCTGCCCTGCGCTGCCCCCCCGGCCCGGCTCGCCACCGCGGGGGCATTGCTGCAATGTGCGCGGTACGTGCCACGGCGCCCGAAGTTCACATCGCCGCCCCCCCCCCGCCAACTGCCACGGCACCGAAAGGATTTGGGGCGGGGGGGAAGGATGTTCGGGGGAGGGATGCGATAAACTCCACGACGAGCCGCGGCGGGGGCCGGGGGATGCCCGCTTGCTTTTTATTCCGGCAGTGCCAACCGCGCCGTCCCCCGCACCTCGCCCCCACCCCCGGAAGGTTTCCAAGTGCTTGAGGCCTCCGGGATCAGGGTTTCAAAGCGGGTTCTCCCGCCGGCGAAAGGGAGAGGGGAAACTCCGCCGGGGAACGGTAAAGCAACCGGCGTTACCCTCCGTACTTTCGCGGCGTATCCCCCCCTCGCCCACACCCCCTGGTCCCTCCGCGCCGGGAGCCCCGTCCCCCGCCGGCTGCTCGGCGCTGCCGCCCGCCCGCTGGCCCCAGCCAGCACAATGCTCCCCGGCCTACCCTCCCGGCCCCGCCGCGGCGTCCCCCGCCCCGACCCCCAGCCAGGAGCCGGCACACCGCCTCCCGCCCCCAGGCCACTTCCAGCGCTGGAACACAGCCCGCCCCCCCACCCCCCCCCGCCTTCCACCCTGGACAAGGAGCAAGGCGGCGGCGGCGGAGGGCAGCGGGGGCACGGCCTGGGGGAGGAGGGCAGGGCAGGCTGGCTCAGCGCCGCCGAAAAAGCCGCCTCGGCTGCGGGGAAGCGCCGCCGCTGCCTCCGCACCGACCCGACCCGACCCAGCGGGCTCGGGGCGGTCACGCCGGGGGAGGCAGGGAGAGCAGGCGGCCAGTTTTATCCTTATTATTGTTTGCAGAAGGCTGGCCCCGCCGCCGCCGCCGGAGCTCCTGCCCGCCTCCCCCGCTCTCGCCCATGACACGGCACCTCTAACCCGCCGCTTTGTGCGCCGCTGCCCCCCGCCGGGCCAGCGGGGCGGGGGCCGGAGACACCGACCCGGGGCCGCTCACCTTCCCTCCGCCGGCTGCCGCTGCGGGCGGGTCGGGGATGCCTTCAGCGCAGGCAGCGGGGCCGCTCCATGGGGCTGCGGGGGCGCGGCCGGGGCAGAGCCTGCGCCCGACCCCGCGGCGATGCCCGGCAGCGGCCTGGGTCCGGGTCCGGGGCGGCGGCGCGGGCGGGCGCGGTGCAGTGAGCGGGACTGCCACTGGGGTCAGGGAGCAGGCACCAGGAAACACGGCGGCCACGGAGCGCTGCTCGCACACGCACACACACACACACACGCACAGCTCCTCCCGCTGCCTCGCACTTCACCCCCCCCGGGCAGGGAGGGAGAGGGAGGGAGGGAGGAATCGCTGCTGCATTTCCCAAGTGCGGCACAGCCTCCCCCCGCCGAGCCGGCAGGAGAGGCCAGCGGGAGCAGCGGCTCTGCCGCCCAGCCGGGGTCAAGGGGGTGCCGGCTGCCACAGCCCCAGGGGAGCGGGGAGGGCTGCGCCGGGAGACCGCCGGGACCCCCAGACCCCTGCCCCGGCGCGGGGCAGCGCCCGGGAGACCGCGGCAGGCAGCGGGCTCGCACCCCTCACACAGCCGGGCCGGCACCACGCATCGCTGCTCGGCTCGCCTCTGCCTAAATAAATAGTAATAAATAATAATAAATAACAACAACAATTTTTTAAAAAAATAAAAATCCTCGAACCAGGCTTTCCCATCTTCCGCACCTTTCACCATTAGGTATTAATGCAGTGCTCTGCTCCTCCTGTAGATAAGCTAACCTCAGCTACCAGAAAAAACATAAAGAAACACTACACCGTAGGACTAGCCTTTGAGGCTGAACATTTTCTTAGGGTAAGCGGGGCTTTGCTATGTAGAGGTAGAATCAGGGAGGTTGCTGTTGTCTTTTTTTTTTTCCGAAATCCACAGCAATTGTGTCAACAGCCACAACAGTAACAAAGTAAAGATTAGAGGTGTTTGTTCTTTTACTTTCAAGACAGCAAACAGAAGGGGGGGCTTCTACAGTCATACACAATAAAAAAGAAAAGGAAAAATTCCAAAAAATTTGGAATGATCGAGCTGACAGAAAATAAAAGCTCCTAACAGGCCTCTAAGAGTAAGTAGGGCCCTACATATTTTAAATAAGTAATTTTGACTCTGGCCAACCTCTGGATATGTATGGCAGGTTTTTCTTTGTTGTTGAAAACAATGAGAAGGGTCCCAGTACTGAAATCCACTAGGATGGATTGTCCTGTTTAGAAGCATGGAAAACTAAGGAAAATCAACCTGAAAAAACATATAAGGTGTGAGGGTTTTTTCTTCTTCCCCAAATTTGGTATTAGCCTTTTCGGTCTGATACTTTTACTATCGTCATGTTCCCCTTGAACAGAACCGCCAGAGGAAAATTCCCATTTCAGACAAAACGGCCCACAGATGAGTTGTCCTTCTCACCAGTCAAATCAACATTTCCAGGGAATCTTTGCCTGGAATGGAGTCTGAGGCCCTAGTTTCATAAATATTTTCAGCTGACTGGCACAACCGTAAAACAAGCCATCCAGCACTCAGGCCACTTACCCCACTTCTGTCTCTGCACTAGCCCTTGGTGACAACAGGGAACACGCCCGGGAAACCTCCGATCCAGTTAGTGCCAGGGAGAAGCAGTCTGGTTCGGTGTGGGTCGGTCTCCTCATCCACTCCACTCCATAACTGCACAAATGCTTCTGCTGGAACCGGGCAGGGAGCGAGATGAGCAACTGTACAGAAAGAGAAGAGGATGGCCTCACTGGTACCACTTCCAGCTTCAATGCAAAAACATGGGTGAAGGGGGGGAGGTGAGGAGGAGCAGGTTTGATCCTGAACCTGCTGCATCCCTTCTCTGCAGTTGCAGCGGAAGGACTTTTCCTGTATTTGTGTCCTCCTACATCTAGAGCCTCCAGCACTACAAAAATGAGCTTCTAGCACAGAGGGAGAAAGAGGGTAGAAGCCTGGGTGAGGTGGCTGGATGGGGAATTAGAAAGCTCAGAGACCTCCTGTCTGATACCCTGTATGGTGAGAGACAAATCAGACATTACCCCAGCGTTCTCATACCGCAATAAGCATTTACAGAAGTCACTAGTCATTATTTAAAGCAAGGTATGTAGCCTGAAAGTTAGTGGTACTTGGGTTCTGCTCCTATGAATCCAGAGCAGGATCCGCTTGCTTCTAAGGTCACATCTTTTTCACAATACTAAATGTTCAGCAACACCACCAAGCTGTTAGACAGTCAGGGAGCCCTGTTTTGACTACACAACTTGACAAACTCTGAAATATTTTCTGTCAAAAGCACAGAACTAAACTCTTCCTTTTTACAAACCACTTGTTTTCTGTTTCCTTGAGAACAGTATGCTTTCCAAAGATGTACCTGCTTTAGAAACACACTGGCCCTAGAGCTGCTAAAAGAAGGAAAAATATTTTTCTGGAATGGATTAAAGGGTTTTCTGAGGAAAAGAGCTGCATTTTGTTGCCTTTCTTCTCTAATTCACAAGAGCGGCATCAAAATGCAAGTCTGTAAGTACAGAAAAAGAAAGAAAACGTCTTTATTTTGGTTGGAATGTGTATTTATTAATATGCGTTTGACAAGAGGATCTCAGAGAGAGATCTGAAAACTGAAAATGTAACCAAGCTGTGTACTGTGTCACAGGACTGATTTTTCTAGTTGGGCAAAACTCCTGTGCCACCTCTGCTCCCATACTTCAGGGATACAAACCACACAGGAACAAATTCAGTTTTTAAAAAAAACCTCCTTCTAAAAACGCAAAAAGGGTTTTAAGGCAGATCACTTCCCCAGTCCAGTCCAGTCCAGTGCACAGCACGGTCTCTTGAATGCTTATACTGGCATCAGACAGAGTGCCACAGTCTGCAGTGCAGGTCCAAGACCAGCACAGGGTACGCTCCCGTTTCAGAAAAAGCCAGGCCAGTGTTCCACACTAGCTTTTAGTTTGGACACAGTGTCAGAGGGGTTTTGTTTGTTTGTTTGTATGAATGTATTTCCTGGATTTTTAGCCTTTTTAGGACCAGAGCATCACGGGTTCTCATTTGTATAGCAGACAGAATTCAGTTTCAGCCCGCAGAGACTGGGGCATGCTGGTACAGTACTAGACAATGCGTATTTTCATTTGTTCACATTTTAAGAAAGTGGAGTTTGATCCAGAGGACAACCACTGGATTGCAGTAGCAGGCTACACTGAAAGTCACTGCACTCACCATACTTCAGTATTGACCACTACGATTCTGCCAAAAACTGCATCTTAACAGGTTGTTCCCATCATTAAAGTAGAAATTAATCCCTAACTGTGGAACAGAAAACAACAGGGAAAAACTGCACTGGTTTAGGCTTCATGCCCCACTGAGCAGATACTACATTCCAAACCTGCAGAATATAGTTGGATAGATTAAAAGTTGTCCATTACTCTCTTCCTCTATTTGTAGCCCATAAGTCACAGCACATTTGGCATGTGTGCTGGCCAACAACATCAACACAGGAAAACGTAGTGTCAGATAGAAAGAACAAACAAAGAGAAAAAAACACCAGGATTCCAATTTTGAAGATACAAACTGGTTTTTTAGCTCTCAGAGCTTCTTTCCCTTAAGAAAATCAGAGTGGAACTAGCAGCTAACTAAATCCTAAAAACTGAATTTACAAAAAAACCACCTCTTGGCTTTTGATTTTTGTAATCCCTACCGTTATGAATTTTTATCTGACTTTTTCCTCTCACAAACATGGGCCCATACACTAACATGTTCAACACTCCACCAAACACTACATCTTCAGGAAGAATCCCTGGCCTCTCCATAGAAGTGCATCAGCTTTTGGAGAAGAGGGAGAATTCTCAAAAGGAAGTGAAACAGAGACGAGCAGTCATTATAATGCAGATAAAGGATCACCTAAGGCTAGTGAAGAAAACATCACTAGTTGTCCTCTGGGCATCCTTTTCATATTCAATGGACCAGGACATTGTCACAGGATAATAGATGTCTGCTGCCTTGCCCCTACTAAATTAAAATAAATATTTAATTGGAACTTTCCTACTTGCCCTCTGTAGAAACAAAAAGTGATGCAAAAAAGGTGTAGGTGAATCATTTGCCCTACTAAAACCTCCCAGTGTAACTGCTAGTCAAGGCACCTAAAGAACAAACCATTCCTATGAATTTTTTTTCTATTAATTATTTTTTTCAAAATTGATAAGGATGTATGGGTGATTTACACCTTCATAGTAGAGCAGGCAGTGACTTCAGTTTTCTGCATACATAAAGATGCCACTATTGTTTGATGCACAGCAGTTATTGTAAAGACATTACTGCAGGTACTCCCGTGGACTGAAGGCTCAGAACTACAAGGAAGGGTTTTTGGTGGTCACCCTGTGGTCAATGAGCTGTGGCAGGGAATTCGCAAGCGTAGGAGTAACTTGAGGTGTTCAACATCATTATACCTCTTTAGGAGAAGGTGGATGCCTTTTTTCCTCAGGTGATCGTTTTATCATTGAAGTGGTCTACAGTGCATGGAGTCAAAGCTAACACATGAGAAAACCTTCAGTTCAATTCAGCTGCAGTTCAAGCACTCCAAGATCATTGTACCAAATAATTCCAAAACTTGAAGGTCTATCAGGAAACAGACATTTAGTACTACAGTAAAGAGTATTACAAACCTCTCTTCTCCTTGACCCTTAACTCATTCAACAAATCCCTCCCCTCTCCACCACGTAGATCATCTCATCCTGTGGCAGACTCTGTCCACACTACATTTCTGTTCCGGTATGGGAGATGAACTGTGTCCCCATGAGTTTTGAGAAGTCACAGTGATATCAGACAGCTTCTTGTCTGCACTCTCCCCCTACCATGTCCTTCTGACTTCAGAGAGAAGATTCAGTGAAGTAGGTCTATACTACATGGAGTGCATTCTGCAAGTGACAGACTCCACGAACTGAAGTTCCTGCAGAGAGAGAAAAATTCTTCTCTCTATTCCTGGGAGAAGGTCCCTATTGCACTGAAAGTTATGTATGAAATTCTCAACGTCAGCCAAAATGCCACATGGAAAGCAAACTGCAAAAACAAAATGCATCTTAGCTCACAGTGCAAGTAAAGCAATTTCCATGGTGGTACAGAAGACAGAATATTACTCTCATGCTATTTTGAAGGGGTTTTTTAAGACTACAAATTTAATGGCAAATCAATCTGATGATGATAACTGTTGTCAACAGTTACTCAGAGTTAACCTCTTTACACCTAAACAAATAGAGCAGAGCTTCACTTCATGCCTTGCATAATTAACTTTACGCTTTGACAGACATTGAGAACCATGGTCTCCAGCACAACTACATCTAGTCCCAGTTTATGGACCCCAAACTACCTTCGGGTCAGGAGTGTGGTCCCTTTATAAGAAATTGTAGGATGAACATAATGGAAAGCCTTTAAAAGGGCCAGGCATTCCAACATGAAGACCCTTCTAATTTGAGCATGAAGTGAAGAACAAGATTCCCTAAAGGAAGGACAAGACTTTCACAGTCATTCTCAAGAGCCTTGTCACTTTGAATGTCCTCAGTAACACTGCTGATCTGAAGGTACATATAAACCTAGATCCTGGAGCCAAAATCTTTATTGTGTGTTAACTATCATAATTATCAAACTCTGTTGTACTGAAAATATAGTTCAGGATGCTCATGAATCCTCCCATCCTGTGATGAAAGAGTAAAGCTTGAATTTGCATGCAGTGCTCTCTAATGTAAGACAGGCTCTGGAAGGAAATGGATAAGGTCTTCTGGTTAATGTTATTTTTTATCCCTTGATTTGACGTTTTAAAATCAATATTCCATAGCACTCACTGTCTAGATTTTTAATGCATCCAGGCTGAAAACACTTGCTAAGAACTGAGGGATTTTACACTCTTTGTCTCAGACTCCCTTGGAAAAACAATCCTGTATTCCAGTTATTGTCTCGCATTTGAGTTCAGTGTTGGCAAACTCATCCCTGCATGTCTTTGAGGCATATGGAAATTGATGATGAAGTGTCTAGTATAGCTAGAAGTAAAATCTGATGAAAACTGAAGCAGTTAACTGTAAGAAACTGCTAAATCAGTGTCATCAAACTCTGCTTGAAAAATAATGAAACAGAAATGGCAGGACTTGAGAAATACAGGGTGAGGACTGTGAAAATAAAGAGTAAATACATAAATTAAGGAAACATAGAAGATATTATTTTAATAGTTATTTTTGAAACTTATGCCCAAAATACAACACAAGATTCCTGTCCAAATTCACTTTACAGAGACAGTGACATCATGTCTCCTCCAAATTGTTCAAGCCCAGATCTTGGCACAAGCTCTTCCAACAGAATACCATGTTTGGCCCTGGCACTCTCGCCTGTCTACCCATAACCATGTGCAGATTAAGAACAGAACTGTGGCCAATGCAAATTCTCGTTATAGCTCATGTCCCTTGGGGCAATACAAAAAGACCAAAATAGAAAACATATTACAGTTTTGAAGCAATAATATTGCTAAGGAAAATAAAACAAATGTAACCTCGGAAGTAAGCTGACATTTACTGCCTAAAAGTTAACGATTCCTGAAGCTGTGAAAGTACTCTATAAATAAGTCCTGAAGATGGCAGTGAAAAGATCCTGATATTGCTTTATTCATACATTTTCAATGAAAACAAAACAAACTTACATAGAAATCTGAGAGCAACAGGACAAAGGAAGAAGATATTGTATGTTTTGAGGGTTTGCCTACATCAGCAAAGAGAAATTACTGAAAAAAACCTCAGTGATTCTATTCAGTTGTACCCACGTTTTGAGATAGCAACATGTGCATGTATGCTCAAGAAAGGGATATAAGGTTGCATATTTAAAGACTTGCCAGAAAATTTGTACAAAAAGATCACAGGGAGACAGAGACAGCTGGAAAAATTGGAGCAGGGGCTCTGATTTTCATGCCAGTGTTACACCTAATGCAAAGGGAATGCAGATGATGGACTGCAAGCTATATGTTATTCCTTCTGCCACTCAGCAGTGTGCTTGTAGGGCTGAAGGAGAACCGGGAAGTAACAAAATAACCCCAGACAAACAAAACAACAAACCAAAACGACCTAGAAATGATAGAAAGTGTGCTAGTGTAAATTAAAATATTTACGTCAGGACATTTAGTACAGTCACATCAACGTTTTCATGTACCAAAGGCAATCTTCAACATCAAGCAGTGGATAACTAAGCATTAATTTCTCTAAAGCGTAGCCTGATTTGGAAATTTAGCTATACTCTACACCACAATCTCACCATGGCATGCACATCACAGAAAACATGACACAAGAAATATCTATAAACAAACATCTTTTGAAGGTCTATATCATGCTTTGAAAGAATGATAACAAGAAGTCTCTGCACATGGATTTATCCAGATTAATTATCAATAAGCCTAATTAGAAAGTTGTGCAAACAAATATCTAGAAGATTTCTTTCTACTAGGGAATATACAGATAGGAGGCTTAGTAGAAAAAGGGTAAGTGGAGTCTTGAGAGGATTTTCTGGTAATACAATCAAGTTTCTGGACTAATCTAGGCATGATTTCCATGGGTTTTGATACCATCTTTTCCCACGAGGTGGTCTCAAAACCTGTGTTAAAAAGTCATTGTCTCTATCAGTTACTGTTAACCCAAACCATGCACTTGAGGAGCCTTCTATGAGTGTTCCCCTCACTCCACTACCAGACCTATTAACACCACAACAGACAGAATTGTGGTCATTACTGCAAATGCAAAACTATGATCTTAGTGTGAAAAATGCCTTCTAAAAGAAAACGTTTATAAAATCAGGTTATACCTCTGTTAGAATTTCTCCAGAGTTCCTTTCTGCCCACCTAGGGTTCCCATGGGTTCCCGTTGTGCATTCAGATTTGCACACAGCATAACCTCTGACAGCAGCCGAGAGAAGCAAAGTCACAGTGCCTGTCTGTAGTACCCTCATTGTCACAGTGACCGGTTCATTGAGATGTCTCACCTCTGAAAAGAAACGAAAAGGGAAAAAAATAAAAATACAAAAATGGCAACACAAAAGACAAAGGAAAAAGTAGGGGTTCAAGTCCCCACTCTCCACAAGTCCAGTGGCATATCCAGTATGGGGCTAAGCCTTCCAAACTCTACTGCTTCTAACACAAACCCAGATATAAAACTCACCCAGATTAGCTGATGCAAGATAAACTAATACGTCTGACAATGACTTGAACAAGCTGTTAACCCTGGAAGGTCAAAATCTAGAATAAACCTGGACAACCGTGTATTTGAGCTTCTGCCCCAAGCTTCAGACTAAAGGCTATACTTCACGTTGTTGGGTCAGAGAGCAGAAGCTACAGAATCACCTTTATCCCATTGAAATTTTTGGCTTCACTTCTAGCTAAATCGACAAAATTAAAAGTAGCAGATGTTCTGCCCTACCTTGAGATCAGACCCTTATATTTATATTTGAGATGAGCCACTAGCTGATGATATAAACCCTTTTTTTTCTAAGTATACATGATTTTTAGGCAGTGATTTCATATGCAAAACCCAATAAACCATACTATTTCATCCACTGCTATTTGTTTCTTCCCGTTCTTTCAAGTTTAGCCTATCATAAAGCACCCTGTAAGCTTAAAAAGAAAATCCACCACATAAGGGAGTTCTACAATGGGTAAATTACTTCGTTGTATCTGGGGATCTCTCTTAAGAGGAATAGGTGAGCCAAGGAACAGTACAGGAAGAGATCACCGCTGTCAGCCCACACTTCAGTATGTTCAGTTCAGAATCTGACTCCGCACACTCACGGTACTTTAAAACGTGCACTTGTCTTCTCTCGGTTTTTCCTCAGTGTGCTTTTTTCCGTGTATTTGTCGGATCAGAACACTACAGTTACCTATGTTCAATACTGCCACATTAACAAAGCAAAAATCAATGAATAAAGCCACAAGATTGCCCTAGTCTGCAAACTGCTTAGTTTCCTCTTTTTTAAAATACTTTGTTCCTGCTACTCTGTGGTAAGTGTCCCTGTGCTGTTGTTCAGTATTTATATTAGGTCTTGTGTACATACAGCATGCGTACTTACAGAAAACTTGTGTGGCGCTGCTGCCGAAGGAGCTCTGGTCTCCCAGAGAGACCCCAACGCTGCATCAACAGCGAGCTCCATCGACTTCTGAGGCAGATCTGACAGCAGGTGTAGAGCCTCTCATGGAAGAGAACACCAAGGTTTTGGACCCTGGGCTCTGCACAAGTTGTAAGCAAAAATGTATTTCTTTGTGTGACTCATAGGAAAAAGAGTCAGGCTCTCGGGATTTTAGAAGTCTGACTTTAAAAATGGAAGCAACAGGAAAATATGCTCTTAAACTGCCCAAGAACGGATTCAATAACCACTGTCTTAAAATACCTCTGGCCATACCAATATCAATTTATTACCATTGTGTTGTACTTCCCTAAAAGGAATGACAGGATGAGCATCAGCATCATCCCATCATGGACCAGAGTGTAATCTTAGATTTCTCATAGCATTTACTTATTTATTTATTACGTGTCTCATAGCATTTATTTGGTACAGAAGGATGTTACACGATATATGTTAAATATCTACACTAAAAATGAGTATTCGAGAATCCTATTTCACCTGTCAGAGGTCATCAGAAGCTGCATTTCAAGAAATCTGAAGGCATTAGATGTAGTTTGCCCAGTAGATTAATACTGAGCTGTGAACTTTCATCCTCTGCAGCAAGATTTCCATCCAGCTGACACAGAACTGACATGCAGTAACACTTACAACCAGGGGGATCCAATTTAGACAGAGTTCAAATGGTTTCAAGCTACTCATAGGTCACAGAGGTAAAGTATGCATAAGAGAGCTGGCTTTAATCAGAGGGTTTTCAGTAATGTCACACCAGAAGAGATAGGCCACATTGAAAATGAACTGGATGTTGGGCTTGAGAATTAAATTACCAAATACATTTAAATATTCCAAATATATTCTTTAAGACATTTTCACAAGCCCAAAACCACTTTGGGTTTTTTTTTTTTAGAACAATAGAAAAAGACACTGAATTTTGCACAAGCATGAAAAAAACCTTCTTTCCCATGGGGCCTCATATCTGTGATGTCTATCTTGGAAAGCTTTTGGGGAAGAAATGTGATCCAAAACAAAACCAAACCAGCTTCATTGTGGGGGACAGTTTGGAAATACTCTGAAAAAAGACTTGACATTTTCTCCATAATGGAGCAGTAGAACATAGGAAAATTGAGAGGGACAGGAAGGATTACAGTGAAAGAGAGGATTTAGGAAAGGCCAATTTTAATGCAGTTATCAAATGCTGACCTACTTGTGGAACAGGCAGGTGGAATCTGCGTTTAACATTTCATACTAAAGAACAATGTGAAAATGAGAGGACTCATTGAAAGACATGTCATTGAAAGACAACGTGTTATTCTCCTGAGACTTTCAAAGGCTTTATTCCACCCAGAAACCCCTGAATCTGTCAGATGTTCTTATTTCAAGTCTCACTGATCAGTTTGGCTGTATCCAAGCCAGCCCTGTGCCCTCCTTTTCATCTCGCTAGGCTGTGAGCTTTGTCTCCACGCCATTAGAGATGCTGGGAAGTAAACTGGGAAACAGCTCAGTAATACAATGGAAAGCATCACACCTTTTATACAAGTCATTCCTACTGGTTTGCACTCTGTTTAAGAACTGCTTCTCAGCAGAAATAAAAAAGCAACGACTGCACTAAGCCTAGCAGACAAGGTATGTTGAGCTTCTGAAGAGTTTTATTGAGTTTTATTATGAAAAGGACTAAAAATCCTTACTGCTCTGCCTGTCTACAACATCCTCTGCAAAATCTCAAGTCAGTGCCATGAAGAGAAGGGGGAACTTGAAGTCTGTCCTAGAAATACAGCGCTGGACCTTATGTTGTATTACAGCGTGTCTCAGCTCAGATCAGCAAAGCAGAAGCAAGTAACCTAGCAGAGTGGGATCCAGGGTTTTCTTACCAAATACTCGCCCAGAAGCAGCATCACGACCAACAAAATTACACCTTCATAATCCACACAGTGAAGCATCCTGCACTGATGATTTAAAACGTATAAGCAGGAAAGAAAAAAAACCCAGGGATTTAAAACCTGTGTTTTCTTAAACAGGACAAATAAGGGCTTGTTGAGATCCTTTCTATTAGAAACCAGCGCCTGGCTTGCTCATTTACCTCTACTTCAGGTAGCACAGGCATAACTTTAAACACTGGACTAGCTAAATTGTTCCCATCTAGGTTAGTAAAATAAATATTTAATTTTTTCCCCCAAACCAGAAGACTTTTAAAGACCAATCCACCACTGCTTTCTAAGTCCATATCCATTTTTCTTCCTCATACTGAATGAACAAGTGGTTTATCACAGTCAGAAAATAATTCATCTTATGAAGTTGTGTCTTTCATTTGCTGCTCTCACTCACTGGCCAGGCTAGTAACAAAATTAGATGCACTATTCCTCAATTCTAATTACACTGCACAGCTCAGCTTCCTACTCCTTCTGAGCTTTGTAGGAAAAACAGCTATACTGCATGAATAGTCCACAGAAACCAAATAGTAAGAGATTCTTTTTCTTCCAGCCCACCAGGTCATAAAATGCTTGAATTATGAAAAAGTAATTTTTCTTACTTGTCACTGGCACCTTGTCTTAACAAAGTTAGGTTCTAAAATAACAAGAACCTGCAAATGTCCAATCGCTCCATATTCTCCATATAACCCGTTCAGCCCTTCCTATACTCCCCCTGTGTAACTCCAAAGCCTTTAATTATCTGTGTTTCCATTTCCACACGTAATTGCACAAGTCTATACTGATGGACTTGAGAGCACAGGGACTGCACCGAAGCAGCAGTGCAGCATACTCCTGTAATTAAAACCCTTTACAATAAAGTGAGATGCAGCTTTCCTCCTTCATCTTTGTTGGAAACCACACTATGCTGCTTTTTGCCTTTTAACGCATCCTAATGACTCATGGCATTTAAAATGGAGTTAAATATTTTTCTTAACGCAGCTGTATATGTTTTACTTCATACTTTTGCCAAGACTCCTCACATATTCTTCCAACTATTACAGTATTCCTTTCCTGTTTCTAATTTTTTGGTTCCATGGTTCCCAAAATAAAAGTTGCTGAATGATCTTTAAGCTCATGGCTGGCTATTTATTCAACCCCACAGCTACAGAGAAACTTGGACAGATTTAACATCCATCTTTTTGGGCTTCTTTTCAGAAGCTGTCCATTAGACTCCAGTCCCAGATCTCCTCCTTGCTTCCCTGAAGCACTTCATCATTAAAGCACTATCTAAGGTTCTCTTATCTTCTTCCACTAATCATGAGTTTTATTAGCTCTCTCCTTCAAAATGCAACAATCCCCCAGCAACTGGAGAACTTAGCAGATTGGCATGTCTTCCTACCAGAGAACAGCTGACATCTCAGATTTTCATCCTCCTTGACGGATTGTATTTATTTTTACATAGTGAAATAGAGAAAAATAATATATTGTTAGGATGCATCTCAGATCAGCAGAATGGGAAACGGGAAACATATTTAGCTGTACTCTTGAAATCCTTGCCAGCAGAATGCCCTGACGTAGCAATGAACGGGGCTTCCTTCAATCTGCCACTAACTGACTCCATCCTATTCTGCTTGTTAATGATCTCTGGCTTCAGTTATTCATCTCTCTTACCAGTGCAACACATCTGGCACAAAGGCTTTCGTGCTAAAGAAAATCCCATTAGTGCAGAACGCTTCAGTACATCCTTTTGACAATGCAAACTCTCATGCTTTCACCATCATAGCCTCTACCCTCTACACTGGAAAGCCTGTGAATCCTAAAGCTTTGCAATGAACTACTCATCCAGCAAAACATTCTCAAGTAAGAAGGTAAGGCTCATCTGGAAGGGAGAGAGCTCCTCCATGAAGGCTGACCCAAAACTGTGGAAAGAACTGTGTTAGGAAAAAACAAAAAGGATCACTCAAATCTTCCCCACCATCTGCTCCAACTTCAAGGTGCATTTTAGGAACTTGCTCTAAAATTTAACGTGAAAAAGGAATCCACACATGTATTTAAAAAAACAGAACCAAAACAAACATGAAGAGAAAAATGAAAACAAACCCTACCAAAATAAAAAGCCTATAGAGCAGATTACTCCATGTGGGATCTTAAAAATTAGTAATGAAAAAAACCCCTTGCTACTGAAGAGGTGCTAGATCATGGACACAAGATAAAGAGTTTCTTGCCCTTCCGAAGGGCTGCCTGGAATGCCACCTAAGGAGTCAAGCACAGTACGGCCCAGAGCAGTAATTCTGCTGTAGAAATAAAGATGACAGAATAGAAACAACTATGCCTTAACATCAACATTTTATCCACACCAAGCATTGCTCACAGATTTCTCCTCATGCTGCTTTTCATTCATTGTCTTTCCAGGCTCTACTCAGAGCTTACCCTTCTCTCCAATAAATTGCTCAACTTATTTTATGTCAGCTGAAAAAAACCCGCATACCGATTAAGAATAATGTTTTCCCCACTGAATTAAAAAAATACCCATTCCCATTAAACTGGCACTGGATAGTGATGTTACATAGGACTTGAGATGTTTCACGTTTTTCAAATGATTAGCCTAAAAATCTCTGTATAAAAGTAGTGACAATGACAACAATTAAGCTATCTCCTCTCTGCGGCTGCACACCACATTTAAAAAAAAAAAAAAAATCAAAAAATCAGCAGAGGATGTTTATTTTAGTCCTAAATATGATTTATCTGTTCATTCTTCAGCACTCATATTTCAACAGCCTCCAAACTGTTAAGCTATCCCACGAGACACATATCCAAAACCATCCATAACCGTCTCCATTTCCAGAATAACAGAATATGTGGATCTGAACATTCTGGTTAGCTGGCTCACAGTGACCAGTCAGTTGCCTGGGAAATGTCAGGAGCTGTAGGGGTTAACTTGTGGGATACCTCAAAACACAGTCGTGCTCTTTTGCAATAAAACACCAAACTTAATGACCATCTAATAGTGGTTGCATGATCTGAGATCCGGAAAACCTAGATGCATTCAATTGCTTTCTCTGATTAGGTCTGTATTTATTTGGCATTACCAGAGATATCTCAATCCCTAAATAATTAACCTACAACCAATATGTCTGAAATTGCCTCACTAAGCTCACTATCCAGGACTGTTTGCTGTTAAATTAGTGGAATAAATAATTTACACCAAAAAAGTGTGCACGAGATAGTGCCAATAAACCTGAGGGAACTTGTTCATTATTTGCAAGAAAATTGGATGAAACACAATTCCCCAAGTACAAGCCATCCTGTAGAGTAAAAGGTGTATTAGTATTATTGCAGCATGCAGGGAACAAATGAACTCTCATGACTGTTCTCTTCAGAGTACACTCTCTTCATTAGCCTTTTCTCCAGACCTATAAACACACGTAATATACTGTACGTATGAGAACATAGGAGACTGAACGTTTGCAGTTGAAGTGCATTTCTTATAGGGGAAAAAAAAGCTAGAATAATAATATTTAAGATTGAAATGGCAGCCGTGTATCATTTGGCAAATCCACAAATCATTTTTCCAGGGGAAAAGGTTACTATTGCAAACTCCAAATGCTCAAGAAAATTGGTTTGTAAATTTGCACCTCACAGGATTTTTACCATTTAAGATTATTTCAAAATGAACTGTTGATGAAACTTATCTTGTGCACAGTCCTACATGGTTACTCATACAGCACTTGCGCCAGCACACAATGAATCGGTGAGTTTGTGCTACTGTTTCTGGGAGCTGCAACAGACCCTGCCAGGAAAGAAAAACAATACTGACTCTTGTTAAAACTTCCAAAATAGCTTAAAAATAGTTATTCTAAAGACACAGTCAGAAGTCCCAATTAAAAATTGACATTTAGAAATAAATAAATAAACTTCACTGAGAACAATTGGCACAGAACCTAGTGCTGAGGTCAAAACCGTTTACGACTCTTGCAGGGGCCCATCTCCCATTAGGATCCTGAAAACTGCAAGGTGCTGCGCGCAAACTGCGCGTGGAGGTACAGCTTTCCCTGCACAGCAAGGTACGAGGAAGAGACGCCCTCTGTGCAGGGTGGCTCGAGCTTTTGTTACAGAAGCACCGCTTCTCTGGGTTACCAACATGAGATACCCAGGCAGGGAACGCCCGAACCTAAAGAACCAGTTCCAAGCACTGCCTGCTCTTCAAGCGATGGTTTTCCTATAGGAACGGTCACCAGTCTTGGGGTGTTGCTGCAGGCCAGGGACAGAGCCACAGACACATTTACCACATCCAGGGGAGACGGAGCAGAGCCCCTGGCTGGAGCCAGCCCCTCGTCTAAACTGGAGTTAAATGCTAGGTCTCAGCCTGATTCGTGGCGGTTTGCTGTTTTATATTATTTGATAGCAAGTATCCTGGGACACGTTTCCTGACCTCGCTCCGTATTCATGCTGAAAACACAACAATCTTTTTTATAAAAAAATAATCATTTCTCCCTAGATTATGAATCACGTAGTTGCATGGCCCGGCTCCCAGTGCTTCCTGCAATCTGTCTTACTTAACGCTGAAAGGAATCAGAGATAGGAATGCCAGCTTACCTGTTCTTCACAGTCATACTGGGGATACCAACGTCACTCATTTCACTCATCTTTATCCCAAAAGAACCACCACCACAACAACAGGTTAGCCCTGTGGAGTAAGAGGTGTCCCAATGTCATTGCTGCACGCAGGGATCAGATAAGCACCTGGTGTGTTCCGTTCTGTGAAGACAGCTTTATCCAAATACCACACAGTGCATTTCATCATTCTGTAATGGAAAAGGCCTGTCACTCTTTGAATATCATCATATGGTCGGTGGCCGGCAGATAATGGACTGTTAAGTGTCAAGGTGACTGGCTTTGAATGTGCACAAAACTAAAAATTATAGACCTGTCATTCCATAGGCAGGCCACAATTAGCTGTCTATGCAACTTGAAATTTCCATTTTGCCAGCTGAATAATCAATTGGCTACAGTTTCTCAATATAGATGCATTTTTAGGCTCTTTGCACTCAGGATTTTATCTTTTTTAGAAGGTTTTTCAAATAACTGTGCAGTGCACTTAAGCAGCCAGGGTTAGGAGTGAACTGTGCAGTTATCTCCTCCCCAAACACACACACAAACACATTCACCAATGTTTTATAATCAACACTTTTTACGTTAATTTCCTCTAGCTATGCTCTACCCTACAGCTTCTGCCAGGGGTGTGGTTCTAAGGAACATGAGCCACACAAAAATCACAGCTTCAGACTTCACACTCTGCTTGTTTCTATTAACAACATAATAGTATTTTTCTACATTTTGCTATCAGTCCTCCCTGATATGACCTAATAATACAACAGGACTTCGAAATAAAGTATTTTCAATGGACAACTTCAAAAAGGAAAAGTAGTTTCTTTTTTTCTGTATATACAGATTTTGTTTTTTCTGTATCACTAACAAAATTTTCAGGTGTTTGGGGCAGAGGCCTTATTTTAAGTTGCTAAAAGAGCAGAGACAAACACAGTGACAGATCAGTAATGATTCTTACACTCCACTTTGAAACTAGACAAGCAATGCAATCAAAATTTAAGTTCTGAAACCCATGACATATATTAAAGAATGTACTGTAGCCCTTTTCGTCCTGGACAAGTAGCAATCACTTGCTGCCTTACAGCCTGCAATTGAGAAAGAAATCGCTTAACATCATGCCTGAATGTAAGAATAGAGTTACAAAACGGGGAGCTTGGTACATTCTGGGTTTATAGCCAGCACAATATCAGGACAAATGCTGCCTGAATGCCTTTTTGAGATGAATAAAATCCTTTAAATGTCTTACTGCAAATCTCTTTTTTTTTTTTTTAGCTCAGCCTGACTTGTAGCACATGATGGGCAGAATTCCTACCATCCAATGTGGAAATGCCACTCACAGGTTCTCTCCAAAGCCACCTGGAACAACAGAAAGACATCTGGGATTGTCACTGGACTTGGTATCAGGCTGCAATATGTAGCCTTCCATTTCTGTACTACCACATATAAATATATAATTATATAAATATATATTATATATAATATATATTATAATATATATATAAAATATAATATATAATATAATATAATATATATATAATATAATATATATAATATATATAATATATATTATAATATATTATATAATATAATATATTATATAAATATATATTATATAAATATATAATTATATAATATATAATTAGATAAAGCCTTCGCACGCAGTCCTGGGAGGTACACAGTGAGACTTTGGTACTCTCAAGAGCGCTGCTGATCACCAAACTCTATGGCTGAGTCTGTAATTACATGGCACATGGGCTTTAGTGATGACTGGCTCAAGTGATAATGGCTTGAGGAGCTCCTGCTCTTCCCTCACAGACCCACGCTTGTTTTCTTTCCCATAGCACCATTTACTCTTCCCTCATTTGTCCTGTTTAAGTGCTCCCCCCATCCTTTTCTGACGATGACTTTTAACAGCAGTTATTTGAACAGTATAATTTACAGCAAGTCATAGAAGTAGCTGTATGTACAAAGCTGAGGACGTGGCAAATTACAGCAGGAGAGCAGGAACAAGAGGCTGGAGGGAGCAGAGAGGAAGGTTCTTAAATTCACGTTGCAGAATTGCACTGTTAGCCTGAATTTCCTCCCTGCGTTTTGTTCCCTCTCCCTCCAGAAATAGAAGGTTAGGCCATTAGAGAATTCAATTGGTTCCAGATGGACCCTTAACCCAGCTCTTCTAATAAAAACATTTTCCTGTTAAACAACCTGTGTCACATGGAATAGATGAAATTCATCTTTAGTATACCGCCACTGAAGCCTGGAAAGAGAAACCTGAACTATGAGTATCTGCATCTCAGATACAAAAGGGTAATGCAACAATGATTTATCTCACAATTAGGCAGTGGTAATTAAAAAAGTAATACTGTAGCAGACATACAATACAAGCTTCTAAGAAAAGTTATAAAAAACTATAGCTGTCTTTTCTAAAGGCAGCATTCCATTTATATGTTTCCTATCAAATTCCTCAGAAAAATCAAAAAAATAACACTTGTCAGTATGACTCCTAAATCATCTCTTTCATGGCCTACTACCATTGTTACCAGATTTTGGGTTATTTCACCTATTTTTTACTACATAAATCAGAGAACCAGTTTTGCTTGTCTAGGAATCAGTGACAAAAATCTCCAAGTTTTCTCATCAGACTGTGGTCATTCCTTTTCACACATTAGAACAAGACCTTTATTGTCTTACATTAACATTTAAGGTGCTTGGAAAACAAGAATAGACTGTGATTTTGCATTCAGTGGCAGGTTGCTTAAGTAGCTCCCATCCTCCTTCCTTCCAGCCTTCGTTCCGCCCCACGTGCCAATCCATGTTTTGGCTGGCACAGACATTTGTGTTGCCGTGTAGTCAGCATATATTTTATCTTTTACCAGCTGGATCTATTCCTTGATCAAGTTCACTGTACTGCTGCACAAACTGTTGTGGCAGCAAATGCAAGAGCTGGGAACAACCCACCAGGAGCAGGGACAGATGCCCGAGCTGCTTAAGCTACGACTGCTAGTGAACACATGCTCTCAGTAGCCCAGCCTATGTAGCCTGTCTGTCTACCCTAGGTCCTTGGAGAGCTGCGATTTTGTTCCAATTTCCTTCAAAGACATTTATTCACGCATCACCTTCGCAAGAAGTGACGCAATTCCCAATTTACAGCTACGGAACTGAACTGCAGTAACATTTTCAAAAATACCGTTCAGAGAGACTTAAATACTGTGTCTACAATGCTTTCAAAATGAGCTTTTAATTGACCTAGATGATTTTGAAATTATTTGCGCGTAAAAGCAACAAAGAAATGGGTTCTAGGCTAGCATCCTAACCAGCAAGCTGTCCTAGCACTCTTGCTTTGTGCATTTCCTCCTGTTTTCCCACCAGAGATGGCTGTGATATAATTTATTACGATCATGAAACTGATTATGCATTCTGAAGTCAGCAGATTTACCTTAAAATAACACAGTGCCTCAGTGAAAACCATTACATGTTCACAGTGGAATCTGTCTGGGCGAATGAAAAAAAAAAAAGCTACTCGCCTCAGATTCCATCTACCTTCCCCCAACACTCACACTCTCACTCTGTTTTGTTCTGTTACTAGTTGAAATAAGAGAAAAAATTAGTGTTATTGTCCATTCCGGACATTAAAACTTTAATAGAGCCTGGGTTAGCGAATTTCCCCTCTGTTTCTAGAGGGACGTGCACTCAGAATGGTTCGTTGTCTTATCTTTCAACACGTTGTGAAAGGGGAAGAGCTTTTGCACTGCAGTGTCTCAGTCTATACAAGCAGTCTGTGTACTTTGCTATATTCTAGCAGAGGTTTGAAAGAAAAAGAAAAAAAAACCTGCATCTCCACTTTTTTCTTTCTAACATCTCTTCATCTCAGAAAACTGCTGCGTTGCCAGACCATCCACAGAAGGCTGACATAACTCCCAACTGAACTGGCCTTTGGTAATAGCAAAGTCACACATACATGGTTATCTGCTGCCTTGTGGAAACACAACTTATTTTCACCAAACAACGCGTTCCTATGAAAGTTTCTTAGCCTTGAGATAGGAGAGCCCTATATCCCTGTAATTTCTGTTTAGAGCATATGAAAACATCTTGGATCCCCAGTTATGGGGGGGCCACATAGGAAATGGGAAAAACAGGGTAACTGGCAAAACGAAGAGAGGGCATTTGCACAAAGGGCCAGATTATCTAATGCAGAACAGAACAAGCTCCCCACACACCCCTTTTGTGCTTTTAATTCTTCGAGTAACACTGCTTCTGCAGCACTGTTTGTGACCCTTGTTCCTGTTTGCACTGGAAGGCCTTTCAAATTGGAAGGGGCCATACTGGGATGTAAGGCATTCACCAGTGTAACTGCTGCTCTTTCCCGTGCAACTGCAAGGAGAAGAATTGCATCAGCACCGCGACCCCCCCCCCTCCCCGCTGCTGTCTGAGGTGCTGTGAGACGCATTGCCTCGAGCAGCACTGGATTTTATGTACAGCTGTACGGATACTTGGAGAAGTTACCATGACATCAAATCACCCCCCTGCTCATTTTCACTAGATGGCATTT
Organism: Bucorvus abyssinicus; assembly: GCA_009769605.1. NCBI lineage: Eukaryota > Metazoa > Chordata > Aves > Bucerotiformes > Bucorvidae > Bucorvus > Bucorvus abyssinicus. Next base: position 12,982,363 of record CM020043.1, on the reverse strand, counting down.
ACATCTCCCTGCGAGATGAAAACAGATCAAGCAACAAATACAGCATGAAATAAGCCTGGACCTACCCCTGCTCCACCTGGAGCTCGGCCATCGGCTTCACTGGAGCCGGGACAACTCTTTACCTGCACCAAGACCGACGTAACTTTGCACAAAACAAAAGAGGATCGGTGGACTCCTGGCTGCCGCCTCCACCTCACGGTTGAAGTCCAGCCAATTAAACTCTCAAAGCAGAAATGCCGTCAAGACATCCAGCTGCTAAATGAGGTGCAGGCAAAAGATCTCGCTTCATTTCTGAGAATGAGAAAATATTTGCTAAAAACTACCGCACTCTAAATTCTGCGGTTTCACCTCAGAAGCGTTAGGTCTCCAAACGCTGACTGCTAAAGGAACGCAGTTTTCTTTCTTAATGCGGAGGTTACACGTAGACTCTACATTAAAACCACCATAAATAATATAGTGACTGCACGTGTCAAGTCAATATTAAAAGCAGGGGCTATGCGACGCATACCAAGTAGCGACGTTCTCCAGCCTCATGACAAAATACCGGTGGGCTTCACCCTGGGAAATTCACCCCACTTGTTTCGGGAGGGGAGCAGAGAAGACCCTCTCCTGAAAACGACTGTGTCACGCCAAGCGCACGCGGCCAGCCGGCTGCCACTGGGCAGACGGTAACTGGCCCGGAGAGATGGCCAAGGGTCTGGGCGCCCGGGTCCTGCGGCAGCTCCGCAGCCCTGTGCCTGAGCTCCAAACACGACGCGGGCCCGGCATGCTGACAGACTCCATTAGCATTAATGCTGCTCTCTTATCTCCGGTGGCCGTGGCCGGTGACGGCTGCTGCCACCGCCGACAAGGCCGACACCGCCAATCGGCTCCGGCTCGGCAAGGTCACCGCGCTGGCCGGGCTCAGGATTGGCTCCGGCGCCGCGGCGTGTTATTACTGTCTGATTTGATCGGAGGCAGGGGGTGGTCTCCAATCAAACAGAGAAAAGGTCCTGGAGAAGGTAATTAAATCCTGTCAGAGGCAATTATCGGTTCCAGGGCCATGACTCTGGCACTGAATGCAGATGATCTGAAGCTCTATTCTTGTAGAAATTCAAGAGGGCTTCTGGCACAGATCAGTTAGACATAAAGGAAACAGCAGGCTTTTTGCAAACAATGCGGCGCTGTATTTTGAAGCTTTTTGCACATCTTTTTTCCTCCCTGTTCTCAGAGTTTGGTTACCGCTGATCAAAAATATTTCCTTCTCCCCACATTCTCATTAATTTAATAGGTAAGATTTACTTACGTATTATACACATAATGACAAGCCACATAAGAGAAATCTCGTTCTGAAACACTGCCCACTTAAAATGTCTTTCATCAAGACAAAACCGCTTTAGACAATAGAAATGTATCAAATTATTGATGTTTTACTGGAAAAAAACGAAAGCATCAGAATCGGATTATGTATCCAGAAGGGCAATGTCTCATCTCTAAATCCTATGGATGCCAAAAGGGAATAAATAAATGGCTTCCCCCTACCACAGCATAACGATGCCAGCACAAGCGTATCCGAAGTGCCCTGACGTGTTAAAAAAGGCACGTTTCACCAACACAAACAACTTGCTGTTTACATCTAGTCCCACAAAGCTCAAAATATTTACTATATATTGTTTTATTCTGAAGTGACAAACTGAGAAACGACTCATTTTCTTACCAGATTAAAAAACAAAACAAACCTCACAGTCCTCCTTTAACAAAAGCATTTTCCTGATTCTGCACAAGACCTTTTTTCCCTCAAGCATGCATCAATTTATTATTTCAGAGCCAGATTACATGCTCAGTTGTGCCACAGTAAATCAGGACTGACATCACTGAAGTACATGGAGCTAGTGTAGCTGTTCCAGAGAGCCGGAGCGGGGCCTCAGCCCGGGCTACAATCACTCCTTGCACCCAGGCACGGGGAGTGGAAGGGAGAAAAGAGCTGGGGGGTGTGAAAGGCCATGTGGGGAAACACACCCACAGACTAACTGCCACCGCAGCTCTTCCTGAACAGGCTTCGATCACGGGTAACACATTCTGTTCTGAACTGGTTTTAATGGTTTCAAAATATCATGCATTTAATAAAAAATAAACTTTTACTACACCCTTCCTCTGGCTGGGTTTGCATTTGCTGAACTATGTAAACTGCTGTTTAAATATAAATACTGCTGCCGCTGAAACATTTCACACGTTGTCAGAGCAAGCTCTCCGTTACCTCTGCGAGGGCACTGGCTTTTTGTCTGGTTGTTCCCTGCATCTCCCCCCTCAGCCCGCGGAGGCCACGCTCCTGCACAGCATCCTTTCATTTCCTGTGAATGCACACCTGGAGAGAGGGGATTACAGCCGCAGTCTCACGCGCCCGCATGCAGATAAGGCATAGGGCTGGCTGAAAAAAAATGAATTTAAAGCTTTTCTTCAACATTTCAGTCACCTCACAGCATAGGAAGAAGGGGTGTGTGCGGTGGATCCTATAATTACTAAGGAGGCAGCAGATTATTTCCCATCACGAGCAAGCGGAGCAGCGGGAAAGACCTTTCGCCCATGGATCACGGCTGCAGGCAGGGCCTTCTGTCAGCCTGACCCACGGCTCACGTAGGGCCCTGCTCCTGCAGGACTGCCCTTTTGGCAGGAACCCACATTAAGAACACACAGGAAGGAAGACCGCGCAGAGAAGCATAAAGAGACTCTACCATGAGCCTACCAGAGCTAAGGCTGAAATTCCACGAGTCTTTATACATCGCCACGGACGCTCTCAGCTGAAGGGAGGAGGGCCACTACAACTTGAGTAGCAAAGGAGTATCTAAGTCTCTATAATTCATTCATGGTTGGATTTCAGTGTGACATTACTGAAAAAGGCATTGCAGTGGGTGATAACCACCACAGCAGCTTCTGAAATTCAAGGCATGTGACAACTAAGAGTTGAATGAAGCATGAACTTGTTTTACACAGCTATCAGCCATCAGAAACGGCTCCAGCAGCGTCTAACCAGTGACACATTGCCTATCACCAACTAGTCAGGCCTTTCGTGTCCCCCCCTCCCAATATTGATACGTTGGTATCGATAAATTTTTCCCGTGAATCCTTCTGAAAAAGGAAAATTTTACTTCTGACTAGCGCCTGTGAAGGAAAGTACTGCTATTCCTGGTTTTCAAGTGTAATTTTTGCAAAAACCCCGAACATCAGATAATATTATCTTTGGCTTTACAGTGACATCTCTGTCACTGCACTGTGATAACAGACCCTCATCCACCTCATTTTAGATTCTTAGCCTTGTCAACATAAACACATTATATACATATTCCTGGACCACTTTATAAAGGCTTTAGAGAATTCAAAAGAAACTTAAAAATATACTGATGATACAGAATTGAACAATATTATTGAGAGAACAATGCTGTTGAGAGAACTGTCTTAGAGCAGCTCATTTGCACTACCATTATTGCATACTTTAGTGTTCTCTAAAAAGGCACATCAAAAACAAAAGACTGTGGTAGCTCCCTGTGCTACAGCTGTCAAAGCTGACTTCAGGATTCCATACATTTCCTGCGAAGTTGATACCATCCTGATTATGCAAATGCTTGGGTATTAGAAGGTAAGTACAATGCCTTCAGTGCATATCTGTATTTGAAAACATGCTCATTCATCATTTTACTCTCCTCATATATAAATCTGTGTGAGAGAAAATGTATTTCTGTGTGCTCCTTTAGACTTGAACATTCATATTTCAGCCTTGCAAAGGTTATTGAGCAGTAATTAGAAGAAACAACATTAGTCATTCTTATATCAAAATATTTGATTTTTGATTGACAGGAAGGGCAGGTGACTGGTTCTTATTTGTAAAAGCAAATCTCAATCATGTAAGTAAACCAAATATTTTGCTTATGATGCAAAAAGTGTTTTGTTTCATGGACACTCTACAACATTCAGTTCAAATCTGCTATTAGACTTAACCAGGAAATCTGAGCAAGCACGATGATAAAACTTGAAAAAAGCAGGAATAGTGAATACCAAGTTGATTACAAATAAATATTTCTTGAGCTTTTTTGCAATTTTTTTTTATGGGCCATTAATATTAATACTTGTTAAAGTACCAAACCAGAAAGGTCAATAAAATAGTGGATTCTACCAACCAGGAAGGGCTAGATTCTTTTAGACAATCCACAATCATCACATTACATACGTAAATTTCAAGGAGCCAATATCCAATTTTCTGTGGTTTCTTTCTTCCCACACATGTCACACTTCAAACTCGTTTTGACAACTAAACAATGTTTCCTTTATTTCATTATAATTCCCTTATCTAGAGTCAAAGCTTCATGACAATTTTGTAGAAAGAAACATGAAAAGACTTTCTGATAGATACGTTCCTTATTTTAAAGATTTCTTACAAGGATACAGCGGTAAACAATCCAGCTGTATGGATTTTTGCAGGTAATATCTAACTCTTACTTCACAAATCCAACCGTAGATCCAATTCACATGATTAATATAAAAAAACCCCAGGTTATTCTTCACACCTCATTTCTGTATGGGGTTGTGTTTTTTTTTTTCTTGACGCTGAAGCATCTGTGTTAATACCCTACCATCAGCACATACATTTTTAGTTTACTAAATGCAATAAACAAATACCAGTAGTCATTTGTGTACGATATATTTACTCACACTTTTTTCAGTTTATGTATAGATCTAATTTCATTCATTAAAGCATACATATTTCAGCACAGTGATGTGGCCACTGCTTACTAATGCACAACAACAAAGTGAATCAATCCTCAGGCAGTTTCCTATCACCCAGTGATGGCAGAAAAACTGAAGGCTTACCAGAAAAAAACTGAAAAGGAATTTGCAACACAACAGCTTTTGATTCTGGGATCAGTTTTCATGCCAGACTAGAGTCTGAGCATGTCTCAGAAGGAGCCCAGCTGTGGTTCACAAAAGGGATGCCCCAGCTTGCACTGACCACCAAAGCTCAAGAGCACTTTAGTCACTGCCCTCTGACTGCCCCATCCAATAACGCATTGCCAGAACCATTAGGAGGGTTGTAGGATTCAAGCCTGTAACCTAAATGGAGACAGGGAATCCAGACCTACTCCTCAGCTGAAGAAGTCTGGCCTCTTCCTTGCCCCTCAGTGCCCTATAAGGAAGGCTAGAATTGGCCAAATATTCTGATCTATATTGGCACAGCCAGACTGTAAGACGCAGAAGGTAGATGTAAGACCAGCAAACCAGCAAGATCATAAGCAGTACAAAAGAACTCAAGAAAACAGTTATAGGATCTTTAACAATCTATATCCCCTGACTTTATGACACAGTTGAAAATGACATCGTTGTGTTTCCTCAGTGACATGCCATCACGTTAAACGCGCACTCTGAGGCAGGTGGGAAGACCATGTAATGAAACCCAAACACAGGGCAGAAAGGAACCTCCTAAATCAAAATTAATTGCCTGCTATCACAAGCCACATCATCATACAATCTGGTTTATAAATTAATCATACTTCATCTTAACACTACCTTGGCATCTCTCTCCCATTTCTACTGTCAGACAGCATTGCTGGCATTTCCCTTCTCCAATCCTTAGAGAACTCCTTATTTCAAGCCCAAATGTATGCGTCTAAGACCAGGTGATACACAATTTGTTCTTGTACCATATTTTCCCTTCTCTTAAGCAACTGTTTTGTCTGGTGTTTGCTTCTTTCCCACACTTGTAAAGAGCAAGGACGTTCTTTTACAAGTTCTCTTTGCTAGGCTAAACAAACGAAGCTATTTGAGTCCCCTCTCAGCAGAGAGGTCCTCAATCCCATCGAGAATCCTTGCAGCCTTTTCCTACGCTTCTTTCAATTGAACCTATATTACTGAAACAGGGGCAAGGACAGCATGCAATAATTTAAAAGACATGTAGCACTGTCACATATATGACCTTAGCAGTTTCCCGTCCCTTCTGGGAATACTTCTCCAGGGGTGTCCAACTATTGCATTTTTCAACAACCCACATCACAGTGGTAGCTCACCCTCATCCTATAATCTGCTAATATATTCAAGTTCTTTTTGTTGTCATTTCCAATTGATTAGCTCAGATCTTGCAAAAGAAATCCTTATGAATACTTTTTAAAAGCATAGCATCATCCTTTGTAATACTAAATGCCTTCCCCTTTCCATTATCCTCAGCCACCAAATTCTTCCTTTATGAAGTTCATTTCTAAATAACAATGACTTCATAATTTGGAGCTTTGCAATAATTTAATTATGCTGTACCTGCTTTTTATTCCAGTGTTGTTATGTAACAATGATTCGAAGGTGGCCTTTAAAAAAAAAAACCTCCATTCAATCTACTTCCCATCAAAATTTTCTACTTTTAGAACAGATTTTTGTAGAATTGTTCAGCTACCTCACAGTTTTTCTCTTACTTCCCTCTACCCCATCCTTCATGGTTTTTCCCACATGCCCCATACAGAATGGTTTATTGAAGTCAGGATTAAACAAAAAAAACTTTACATGAAGAATTCAATTTATCAAAGAGAGATTTGGTATCATCTATCTTTAGTAAATTCAGTGAGTGTTGTCCCATTTTAAATCAATCTCCAGAACATTTTGTTTGTTCTTAATATCTTCTTTTAAATTCTCTCTGAAGTTCTGAATACCATTAAAGCTAGAACCACAGACAGTTGCCTAGGACCATCCCTATCACCCTGCACACACTTCTTAAACAAAACTTTTATTCTCCTGGTTTTTGGCACCATATACAAATTTACTGATCTTTTACAAATAAAAAGGATCTACAGGAACCATAGTTTCACATACAGCTTTTTAAAAGAGTTATCAGGTTTTTCTTTCTCTCTTACTTTCTGCCTGCCAAATTTATATATTATGCTGTCCAAGTTTTAATTTTATTTTGGCTTTACTAAAAGTGTATTTTCATACTTTCTATTCTCATTAAGAACTTGCTGCTTCCTTGAGAACCCCATCGCCACCACCCAACTGGTTTGGCCAAAACTCAATTATCCTCAGTCTACACCTCATTTACATTAAATGCAAGTCCCACTGTCTCTCACCACCTTCTTTTCTTGAAAAATACAGATAAGAAACTATTTACCATTGATTTACATTCAGTTTCTTTCCCAAGTCTAAGACATCTTGACTTCAGCACTTGTCATGTCGTACTTACCAGGCAGCTTTCCTTCCCATGACAATCTCCTTCCCTGTTCATCAGCTTCTTTCCTTATGTCTAGTGGGATTTTTATTCTTAATACTCTTTTAGATGGCTTAATAACACAATACTGGACCTCAAAACCTTCCTTACAAGTTTATTCCCTCTTGCTTAAGATGCAAATTTCAAACACTTTTAAAACCAAAAGTAGAGATCAATTCCAGGTCCTGAGTTCTACAGTTCAAGTGACTTCACTGAATAGCTCTTTGATTTAAGTCATTTCTTCAAAAACAGTCTAAGATATATTTTTATTTATTTTGAAATTAATCAAAGGATCAAGCAAGTCAGGTCTTTTCTCTGTGAACAGCTTCTTATTATGTACTTACTCCTTACCATAGCATAGTATCACTATTTCTTTCTTCTGTAACAACTTGATAAAGAAAATCATCTTGCTCACACTGAATTAAAATTGGTTCCTACCCTCAATTTCTCAGTTTTCCACCCATTTTCATGTTGAACATTAAACCTTTCCACCACAGCACAATTCTCGCAGTTCTCTGTCAACCAGCCAAGCATCCAGCTTCTTTACTCACAACCAAAACTCATCCTGCTAATACATAGCTCGCTACTGATACTTGTCCATTAGGTCATTCTTCAACCAACATGGAAGCATTTTACTTCCAAACCCCTTGTTTTAGCTATTCTATTCTTTTGTATTACTTTACAGATTCATTAGCACAGAAAATCACTTATCACTTTAATTTTTATCTTTCCTAAATGAAGCATATTCTTCAACAGTCATATTTCAGACACCATCACATACCCACCTTGCTTTTAGACTCTGTAGTGTCTGGTGCCCAGTTCATGCTAAGTAAGTCTATTCATCTTACTACCAAGGTCCCTGCTTAGCCCATAAACATTTCAGATGTTCGTTGTGGCATCTGCCAGTTCTCTAATCGGATTATAGAGAGTTCTCTCGATTACCTTGCCATGTACTTGACTATTGTTACCACCACCACTATGCCTTCCCTGATTAATGTTCGTAACAAGTGAGCTAGGGGAATTGTCATAAATTCTTCTGAAGTTTCATTTTCTTTTAATGATAGATTAGTATACTTTTCATCTCCTTAGTTTCCATTTAAAGGGTAAAATTATTTTACACAATTATCAATAGATCTTTATATCTACATTAACACACTCAGGTAAGCTGCCATAGTTGTCATAGAGATTTTCTTTATATCATTTCCCTTTTTATAAAAGAACTTCTATAACTGTGGTACTCATGCTTGAAAAGCAAGCAGACAATATGGCTGATAATGATTAGCTCAGAGTCTGAGCATTGAGAGCAATGCAACCAATCCCACTCATGGTACTGAGACCAAGATTTCATTCCTACTGGTGGTACAGTTAAGCATTAGACCTACTGCAAGGTTTGATGTTTGAGATCAAACACTTTATTATTAGTTTAGTTGCCATTTGGTGGATCCTAATAATTGTACTATTAAGTCCACCTTTGCAAATTCTCTTAGTATTACAGGTATTACTTAAACAGAAGTCCCAAGTAGTATCTCATAAAACTGATTTGGGAAGAAAAGACTGGACCAAAGAATAGGGTACAGAAAAATAAATGAAGTAATTTTTGTTATGGACCTTATTCTAATCACCTTTCCCAATACAGACTTTACAAAAAGAACAGAACTGAAGAGCAATTTTATATCTGATCCCTATTCGACACTAGTTTATTACTATGTGATAGACATATTTAATTTTGAAGCACAGTTTTTCTTCTTGGGAAGCAAAAGAAGTATAGTTATAGCAAAGGTTAAGGTCTGGGGTTTTTTTAAGAAGTCTCCATTGTCTGTGATGTTTCACAACCCTTTTACCTTGAAGGACCCCATCAAATGACTCAGGCTGTAAAGACTATGTTAGCAAGTTTGATTCTTCCATGAAATAATAAAAGAAAAAAGTTAATTGCAGGCTGCGTGCTTTTCAGGAAGCTGTTCTATCTCTGGATTTTAAAGAAATGTCTGCTGCTTTGGGACTAGTGATCCTGGAGATGAGCAAAGGTGTTAAAAGCAAGTCTCGTTAGAAAGACACAGTGCTCTCATCATTGAGCCTCTCAGAGTAATATGTTTGAAACCATCCAGGTTTAAGAGAGAAAATTCTGCGATATTTACAGTTCTGCCATGTGACAGGCGTTCATCCTCGTGTACAAAACGTGCACACAATAAAAGGATGGGAAGACATAGCCAGCTTCCTGCTTCGTTCTGTTCCGACACCTCTGTATTTCTGCCTGACCAAACCTACATCATAAAGGCTATCTGACAAAAATTAACAGACTATTTGACAATATTAACTAATATTTAACTATTATTGAATTCAGAGTATTTAGAAGTTCTGCAGTATTTAAAAGGTTGATTTTAAATACTAACTTCTGTTTCTATAAAGAGCCTTCTGTCTCTATAGATCACTATGCACATTTTCAAAAGCCTGCAGACATAGTTTCACCCATTGCTTGTATTTACTGCAGCTTAGAAGAGGAATTGTTTTATAAACAACTCTTTGAAACTGCAGAGAGAAATGAAAAATAATTTAGTTGCCAAAAAATGAAATTAATTACTAGAGAAAGAATATCGTTCTGGACTTAAAGCTCTGGTCTGCTTTAAGCCTTGTTCCTAAGGCAGTACCCTCAGTGTAAAACCATTCCCTTTGCACTACAATGAAAACTGGCCCAACCCTGGCCATCAGCAGAGGCGCCTGCTAGGTCATACAAGAACACAGTACACGTATGTGCCATGAGGGAGCAGAAACCAAGCGGCGACAGGGAAAAAATCCAAGCACCAAAGGGTCTGAAACGTTAGCCAAAGCCCCAGTCATACTGATTTAGTGTGATTAGACATGGAGACATACCCCATCTGCGAGCAGTTGTAAGTCTTCTGATCTATTTTCCATTTAACGTCATGTCTCATAGTAGCTGTACAGCACCAAGATGCCATAGAGTGAAACCACCACTGCACGTCCACAGCAAATAAAATATGCTACCTCCCCCAGATATTCTGTGAAAAGGCTTTGCTGCCCCCTCCCTTCCCAGGCAGTACAAGGGATTATTTTTCCATCAGGAAGAGTCAGGTTCCGGAATGCATTCCTAAAATTCATTGTATTGTGCTAAATGGCCAGAAGATTGTTTACACTACCACGTTTTGCACATATTGCTGCCTTTGTAATATCTCAGAGAGGTTTGGCTTTAGCCTGATTGTCAGTGCTCACCACTGTCATTTTTAGGGTACTCACAGATTTTCCAACGTTATTCCGACGTAGCAGCATCATACTGCAGATACTGAAGTTTGACTGGTAAAGCCGAGATGTCTTACCTGCTTATAAGAGAGACACAGATGTGAAGGAATTAGGTGTCTCAGCCTTTCCTCTATGTGAATCCCCTCTGAGGATCCCAAATCTTTGAGGACAAACGGCATTCCAGAGAAATTACATGTCATGTATATCTTTGATTTCTATACTCTACAATCCTTTTACTAAGGATATGAAACTTTTTTTCCCCTCTCAACAGAAAGAACACGAATTTCTGAGACAAGATTTAGTGTACATATAAAATAAACTAAAACCGCTGCTTGAAATACAAGCTTTCCCCAGTTATTTCAATCAAGTAATATTAAAATATTTATTTCAAGTATAACATGCTCCCCTTCTAACAGTCATATTTGCAAATATAAAAACTGAGCACAAAGACACCCAAACTGACTGAGGACAGTCAACTTTTTTATTGAACATCCGCTGATATTGGCTTATTTTCTTTTATTCTTCACCTGAGAATTGTTTGAGAGTTACTGCAATTTACACAAGAAGAATATCAGTGGTTTTTCAGTAAAAAATTTTTGTGGAAAATAGGAAGAAGTTTTTATTTGCCTGTTGACAGTCATTTTCTGAAAGTTAACGTCTTGTCAGAATGAGAGAAGCACTCAGAAGAGAAGGGGTTTGCAACAATCTGCACTTCTATTTAGAGGAATACCTGTACTGGGCAAACAAATGCAATGCAAACACTCCACCCCCGGGAGCAGGGGGGACACCGTCACAAAACCTGGGGGTAGAGAAAAGAGGAAATTCCAGAAAAGCATTGCCATCTACCTGCACGTACTGATCCGAATAGGTATCAACTGCTAACACAGCTTTCACCAAAAACCTTAGACAAAAGGAAACGAGTATTTAACAAAAAGAATTCCACACAGTTCGTGTGATTTTAGGTGCTTTCTCTAGCAGTGCAGTCTTGTTCCTGGCAAAATGCAGTTAAATATGCACCATAAACAAAGCATCAATCAGGAAGTTGCATCAGAATCCCAGTCAGCACTGTCCCAGACAGTGCCGTTGCAGCAAGTTGTTGAAACGTGACAGAAAAGAAACCAAAGTTTCTTTTACACAATTTTTTTTTGTACTCACGGTATTTATTACAAAGCCAGTACATACTTGTAATAGCAGTAGTGCCCATGTGGACAATAGCTCACACACAGCTTAGGCAATTAGAAGCTGGTTTATTTGGAAAGAATACATTAATATTGGCCAGGACAGCGTAAGGATAAGTCATGGTGTTACTCGTATGAGACTGACTGTGATAAGGAGATTATATGAGCTTGGCAACGTGATAAGCCTCTGTGGATTGAATAATTTCAGAAGCATGGGAAGACTGAAAGCTGAATGCTGAACCGAGGAGCACCGAATACAAAGATCCCCGAGCCAGGGCTGAGCGTGCAACCTGCAGAACTAGGAGCAGAACAGTCACATCAGCGTAACGCTGTACCATGGTTAATGACCCATTTTTTCAGTCCATTGTAATCATTCAGAAGGGGGGTATGTGTGGAATAACAAACTTCATCAACAGGCAAGGGAAAACAAATAATAATAACCAAATATGCTGGAAAAAAACCCACCCAGAACACCTACCCTGATAAGTCAATAATTTCTCTGAAAATTTCTCCTGCACACTTGTAACTTTACCTGATTTATTCAACTTTGTGAACAGAATACAGGACTGGTAAGGCAGACATACCAGGATATTATTTTAGAAAGCCACATACAAATGGCAGAATCAGCATCAGTGATTTGTGACTACTATTGAAGAAATTAGAAATCATGGCAACCTTTCATTACAAAACCTGTCATTTGGTATCTGCAAGCAATTTGGTGTAAAACTAATCTTGACGACTGAGTCATTGCCAAACCTAATAATTTGCTGCATAAACTTTAAACCATATAATTGCTCAAGGTGAATGCAAGAATCTGTAACATTAACTGTTACTATATCAAGAACAAATCATACAGTTCTCGATTCAAAGAAACTGGGACTATAGGATCAAGCTTTTAATTAGTTTTTCTCTTTGAATATAATGAGGGTTAATAGGAACTCAAATTTCATGAAAAGACATCCATCAGTGAAAGACAACAATATTTCCATTTAACAAGCTTATTTTGGTTTACTTACGTGAACTGCTGAATTCACAAACATTGCTTGACTGGGTTTCAGAGTTTGGCAAGCTTAGAAATAAACCACTTCAGTAAAAACAACAACAAACATAACTCCACAAAGTGAAAAATCCACTAGTATTTATGACAGATCGGGTTAAAGCCAACAGATTTTTTCAACATGCAAACTGTGGATTAAGCATCCTCACCATAGCACAGGTAACAGCTATGCCTGGGTTCCGCATCCTGCTTCCATTTCTGAACAGTTGGCTATACAAAACCCGACCTCTCATTTGATTATATGTTTCCCCTAGAAGAGTTCCTACCCAGTTCGTAATTTTTTTTTTAAAAAAAAGATGTTTTTTATCATTTCGTAAATATTATTTTATACCTTAAAATACTATTGTTCTGCCCCTGCACCACCCAAACTTTTACCAGTTTCTTGAAAACCTGATGGAAAATCAGCATTTGCTATTAGGATCTGCCATGGAAATGATGTCAGAAAGCTCCATTGCAGCCTATCTTGTTTTGCTACCTACCATTGTTATAAAATAATTCCCATATACATGTATTTACAGCATACCTATATGTACATGCCACTTTTCCTGTTAAGTTTGTTTCAAGTATTTGGATAGAAAGATGGATTGGCAACACATGCTCCCACAACATGTGGAAATAAAGTTCAAGTCACAGCATGGTGCAAAGCATTATTGAAAGAGAAAAAAAACCCCAAACCTCTGTCCTACCATGTGCTGAAAGCTTCCCAAATGGTGAGAGTTATTTCAGAAAGTTTATTTTAGGCAAAAGAAAGCTTTTCCAAGGAAGTGGTGACTTAGGATTACACATTACAAAAGGTGGTTTTCCAAAGCAAAGTGGAATTCTTCTCTTTTCAACATATCCTATTTCTCTAGGAAAGTTACTAGAAAATGTCACCTGGTTGACAGCACGTATGTATGCACATGTGTAGATTTTTTTTTTTTTTTGCAAAATCCGAAGCTAGAAACTTGTTCCTCTAAAATATAAAATTATTAAATGAAAAAACCTCTCCTTCATGTTAACTATCGAGTGAAAAATACTAAGTTTGCGTACAAGAAGTATAAAGATCCCTTAGAATATGATTTTCTCCACATTTCAAGGAGCCTTGAAAGATGAAATGTTAAAAATTCATTCTACCAATTCTACCCTAAATCAAGTAGCTGCATCCTGAGGACAAGACATATCCTGTGAATTTAAGCTTTAATCTCACAAGATCTCAGAAGCTAAACCAAGTTCCTCCTCCTCCTCTCCTCCACCTCTTCAGCACAGCTCCAGCTTCTGAATCCAACATTCACCAGAGGCATGGCTGAAATCTGAGCCTGTGGAGAGAGCAGTTTTAGAGACAGCCTTCTCTTTGACATTTCCTAGCACGCACCTTTTCAGCATCCCAGAGCTCGGTACAGTGTCTGCTACTAGTCCCAAACGAGACTCCCAACTCTCTGCCACAAGTTCAACCACAACTCGAGGTTTTTCAGGCCATACAGTGCCGTCCACTTTCACGGCTGAGCCCCAGACTTTTGCCACTGTGCTGCATAATGTACCCGTCCTTTTGCCTTTCTGCAGGTCACTCCAAAAGAGACTGCCCTCTGAAAGGGTGCCAAGGAACCCACACGACGGGGTGCACAATCAGTTCACAGTTTGCAGGGATGAAACAAACCATTCCACAGTGAAAAGAAGTCAGAGTCACTGTGTCATTAAAGACATAGGTATGCCATGAAGATTGGTTCCCCAGCATACCTGACCTGCACACACTGCCACAGTGTTGCGTGTATCTACCTGAAACTGCATCTGCTTGACAGGTAATCATCACTTCTGCTGCACCTTTCACTGGAGGTGGGGAGAACAAGGAAAGAGAAGAAAGAGGAGATAGAAAGGAACCCTGCCTTTAGCAGAAGCCAACGCAACTTGGAAGCTCACCAGCAGGTAAAGTCAGCTAACAAGGACAGTGAACTCCCCTGAGTGTAAGCATGAGATCTTGTACAATAAATCTGCACTATGTTACTGGAGAAAATTTGTGCCTATGCAGCAATGAAACCCCTAGTTAGTCCAAGAGATAAAATTTACAAAGTGTTCCTGAATGAGTAATTGTGAAATGAATTTGACTGTGGTGTTGTGAAGCAAAACTTATGAGACAGACTGATTTTCTGTAGTGAGCTTAAAAATAAAATTCAATCTAGGTTTGGGGTTTTTTTTATATATTACTCCTACAAACCTCACAGAGACTATAAATGAGAGCTCTAGTAGCTACAATTGAGAACTAAGTCCCTGGAGGGAAAAAGAGTACTTTTTTACATATTGAAGTTATCCCTAAATTCAACCAAAGCAGGTAGAAGATTTTATTTCTCTCATGTGTTTCCAGTGCAGTGACCTCTGTATACAGCCAGGCACCTACATCAGGTGTAAAGTTAGCCCTGTTAATGCAAACAAGATCTGTATTGATCTACTGTAGTGAAGACTTGAGCCTGCACAGTAAAATAAGAAGGGTAAAAATCCACATAAAAGAAAGGATTTTTTGGTTTGTTTCAGTATTTATTAGAGCTCACCACCATCAAAAGCTCCTTCAATAAATTTCACATAAAAGTGGAAATCTTCAACCATTTTTCCCTTTACCATGATAGTCTAAGTATTCCAAGGTACAAATGACTGAAACCACACAGAAAACAGCGTGGAGTTTTACCTCATTAAAGCTGTTTAGAGAAATTATTTCCCTCCATGAACACAGTCATCTGAATCTAAGAAACAGGCACAACGTGGAAGGTCTGGATCATGGGGGTAGTAATAAACCATTGCTTATTTATGAGACAATGAAAATACATACAAAGCTAAAAAGAGAATCTTTACAAGGAAAATCAGTAAATGCGAGATCGATTTTGCCCATTTACTCCCCTGATCTTGTCATACTGTAATTGAGTTTCAAGTTTAGTTAGATGTTTCCCTGCCCCCATCTAGAATTCAAGCAAGCAGCATGTTAAATCAGTGCAAACCCAAGAGAGTATGGCTGTTCACTAACATATGGTGATAGATCTTGGATGGTCAATAACAGGGCCATGAATTTTACTTCAGTCAGAATTGGTCAGTGTCCACACTACAATTCAATGAAAGAAATACAAGTTTTCTTCCTTTCACTCTAAACAATGTCATTATCCCACTAATTTAATTGTATAAAGCATGAAAACCTTCTTAACTTTAACTGTTTCTAAGTGAGAAGGACAAAAAATTTTGAGAAGGCTTCTCATGAAGAAAGAAAAATATTTTCTTATGAAGAAAGAAAAATACTTGCAAAGAAGGTGGTCTTCTATATTCAAAAGAACTGCTATGGTTCCTCCTGCTAAAGTTCCATTTCACTGATGAACGTTGCACCTAGTTGCTGATGCTAGTATACACAGAAATAGGCTTCAGAGTTTGTATGGAATTTCAAAACCCGGGAAAAAAAAATAGAGAGAGAAAAACCATGTTTTTGCGAGATTATATTTACATGGATTAAGATTCTGTGGATAAGGCACACAGAAAACAGAAGTCCAGTTACTAAAAGGAGCCTCAAAATATCTGTTATACAAATATTAAAGTCATTCAACGTAAACTCCTGCAAGCCCACAATAATTGCTTCTTTTATATCTGGCGTTGCGCTTCAACTGCTGAATTCCTTCACTTCCAAGAGCAGACTTATGGAGATGCTGTACTGTTTGATTTGGCACTAGTCATAAGCCTTGGCAGATGATCAAATAGAGGGCACAGAAGAGCAGGAAAAGCCTTAAGAAACTGTCTGGGCTGCTGTTGTTACTGCCTCCAGAGAGAGAAAACTTACTAGTAGGCACAGAGTGGCTGTGTGTATTACTCTTGTTTAATTTTATACTGTTTTTTCATATATCTTGACAAAATAAACAGCATTTCTTCAATAGGCTTAAATTTGCATCCACCTAACTTACATCTCTTCACTGTCCAACAGGTAGAAAATTTATTTTTTCCTCTTTGCAGTATTTTGGAATATATGAGTCACTAATGTTGTCCACTAACTGAAAACTCAAGCAAAACTGTTACAAAAAGCAGCAGGAAGGAAACAGGACAATTTAAAAGGTACTTCAAAAAAAATGGTGAGTTATAATATGATTGAAACTGGAAGATTTAAAATACTATGTCTATAAATATCCAAGGGACATAAAACTGATTTTTGCAACAGAATTTAGATTCAGAGCAGTGTTCTAAACTTCCAGAGGACTCAGTAATAAACTGGGGAGTCCTGAAAAGCTGCCAAGAAAATTCTGCTCATGTAGAATACCGGGGGAGAGCAGGGGGAGGGTATCCAGGTCCCCCAGAGGCAGTACAAAGTAATCCCGAGATCCTTATGCATAACTGGAAATTCACAGAAAAGCCTTCCATGTAACAGGAATGACCAACTATCAATGTAATCGCTAAAGCTTCTGCATGCAGTGTTTAACTCCTCAGGTCATGTCGAGTGGCAAGGCCCAGGGAAGACAGAAGAGCCGCTTGCCAACACCCCGCTCCTCCCGTTTGGTACGGCAGGCAGCTGACACTTGAGACAAACCACACTGTGTAGCAACGTCTTCCCTGCCTCTGCTGTCAACATGAACCCTCCATAACCTGCATGGGAGCAGGATACTTCTACTTCTACTGAGCATTGCTCCAGCGGGAGCTGGGAGGAGAAAGAGGAGGCTCATGACTCTAAGGGGAATTAATGCTTCGAGCAGTTCAACTCCTATTCAGATTCCAGCTTGGAGAGCTGCCAGGTTACCAGGGAAGCAAGTCATACAGAGCAGCTGTTGCCAAGTTATGATCATTTCTCTCCCCAGACTTCCTCCACATACATGCAGCAGACCCTTGTCGGCAAACTGGGGCTTTTTAAGGCCCCCACAGCAGAGAGGAAGAGCTGGAGCCCTTTGCTTGGCTACAGCTTTGGCTGCGTTTCCTCCCGAACTCTTCACTGTAAGAGGACAAAAGCACATCATGCTCTGTGCTGTATGGCAATGATGGGTGATGCCCTTAAGGGAATGAGCAGTGGGATGAAATCCAAAATAAACTTTTCCAGCTTGTGGAAATACACAGCCTCTTTTAGCTCAACAGTTCTAAGAGTCAGATGACTCTCAACCTATGGTCCAGCCATCAGTGGACATAGAGACACCCTTTGTAAACACGGCATCACGCTTTGCTACAAAGCTCAATATGACATTTATGCATATGAAATCACAGAGGATTACATAAAAGCCACCCCACAAACTTCCTCTTTTTCCAAGATTTTGAGATTACTTCCCCTTCCCTCCTCATCTGCCAGTTCTTCATGCACCATGCTTGGAGACAGCCATTGCACCTCAGCCAGCAGGAACACAGAAGTGTCCTCTCCTGAATGACACTTTCGTCTCCTTATTCCAAAACTTTAAACTCTTTTATGGTCAATTATGGTCAGATCTGTCACATTACAGAAAGTGAAGCATCCTCACATCAGTTGTATTGTCTCATGTGCCTTTGAAAGCAAGTCTTAAGGCTCTATTGCTAAATACTCTGCTTACATACATCCCTGCACAAGTGCATTGAACTGAAGGTTTCAGCTTCTATAAAGTGTGCATTTTTAAAATGTTCAACTGCTTTACTATATTACTTTGACAGGTATTCTTGTGACAGTTCAAAAAAAAAAAAAAAGCATTCCCTACAGACAAACACTTTTCACTGATTTCCTTCAAACCTTGCAGAGTGCACTGTATGATCACTGGGTTTATTGTTCTAAACCAGAACTACTCAAGTGAGCAGTGTCCAAGAGCGATGCACGTCTGTGCAGTTGCTTTAATCCAAAAATTTCATCTAGTGGCCAAATTCCAGTTGCAGTTATGGTCCCTTAATTAAATTACATCTTAATGGAATTGACCTACTTATATATTAAGACAACTGTCCCTAAAATATAACATAGATGAAACATATTCTTTGTCACTTTAGCTGCAATTTGTGATATTGATTTTAACCCTGGTTAAGACCTTGATCTAAGTAAGTGCACTGTGAATCCAAAAATCCTGACCTCCAGACCAAACATTTGTTCTTTATTGTAAGTGCAGGCAGACCACCTCACATTTGGGTGACAGTTGCGACCCCAATCTCTCAGTTAACACTCTGATTCAAAGAGTAGTCCTGCTGCACACAACTTTATTGGTATGAAGCCTACAGGAGTGCTCACCGACACAAAGTAGTGACACCTAGTTCTCAGTAAGACCAAGAACCACTGGGCTTTTTTCTTGTGAAACAAGAAAAAAAACCCAAACCTAAAAGTGAGGGTGCTAGTTTGCAAACAGAAGATGAAATACTTGATTCCTTTATACCAGTGAAAGGGGGGAAAGGGTGGTTTAATTTTCTTTTAAAACATACTGAAGCATTCAACCTCCCATCACAAGTGCCTCCTGCCCTGATTGAGACATTCTTGAAAGATTTATTCATTGCAAGTAGAAGCATAGGAAAACTCCAGAGATTTAGAACACCTCTGTACTGATCCTCCCTATAGTATGTGAAACCTAGATCTTCCACAAGTATGTAGGTGTCCATTTCCTATTGGTTTAACTGGGCATCTAAATGCCTTTAAAACTCTTTATGCTTCACCACCCCTCTTCCTCCCAGTAAATGAAGGTATTACTGTCTCTCTGTTTCAAAGAAGGTCCATGAGAACGAACTACTAACGTCACTGAGTTATTTCAAATGGTATTTGGTGACCTAAACAACTGTGAGGTCTTGGGCCTCAGGGACTCTAGAAACATTGGCACAGAGCAGCCCCATACAGTGTTACAGGCTTACTACCTGCAGGGAATGAGATTTTGAAAAGTAACTTAATCACAACAATGGGACTTAAAAAAAAGGAAATTGTGATTCTAATTCTCCTGTAAGTACAGGAGACAGGTTCTCTAATTCTCCTCTGTGACTTTCAAAGAATCTCTCTAAGGAATGATTAGACTTTTTATGACTGAACTACTCCTCTTTACAAAGTTGACTCCACATCTAAACCCCAGAGCAAATCAAATGTAGTGGACCCTTTTAATCCAAGAGAGCCTCTCTACGTGACTAGAAAGAAAGACTCTACTTAAACTGATCTATTTCATTTCTTAGGCAGCTATAAACGTTCGTCTCTCTTTCCTTCTTGCAGAGATGAAGGGAGCAGTACTGTCTCAGGACTCATACACTGTACATCATTTTACATTAAATCATTAGAAAGAAATAGCACATAGAAGGAACAATAGGAAGCAGAGGCAAGTGTTCCGCCGTACTATAATTACTATAATCTTCATTTTTAAAGAAAAAAATCCATGGGGGAAAAAAACCCAACCCAAAATATAATCAAACTCACATTTACCAGTGGTTCAACTTAGTTGAATGGAACCAGCATGGTCTGCAAGCAACTAGGATTAAGACTATATTTGCTGAACTGCCAATACTTCCAAACTGTAAACAAAAGTACAAAACATCATGACTGCAGAAAACTTAAGAGCATTACATGAGTTGTTCACTACTGCAGAGCACACTTTTATGCTGGAGGCATGAAATTAATTCATTGGATGTCTCCAGACTACCGAACAGCAGTAAACTTAACAGAAACTTTCAAAATGCCAAATGTGAAACAACTGTTTCTGACTTAGCATCTTCCCCCTGGCCCATCATTTCTGGGTTGTGTTTACTTGCACTTTACAGCATTGCACAGACTTAGCATGGGCTAAGTGAGTTCAGTGCTGGAAGTAGCTCCACACTCATTATGGACGAGAATGCTTTGCTTTGGGTGTCTGACCTCAGGAGATGGTGCTAGAAAAGGAAACTACTTCATCTTCGGCACTACACAAGACAGTAATAGTGCAAAATCCTAAACACTTCAACCACTTTTGCATGCCTCAGTAAGTCTTCAAGACAAGATTTTGGAACAAAGACTTAACATTTTTGTTTAGTAAGTGATTTCAGAACGCTAAGGACAAAGAGAATGCTACAAAGAAGGGGGGTGTAAGAAAAGATTACCATCTCAGAAAAAAAAATGCGTGCTCTTCACACAGTAATTCGCCCTACTCTGTAACAGTTCATTTTACGCCTTTATTTTTGAACAGGATGCTATGGCAGATATTGGAAAGGTATCCCTTCATGACTATGAGAGGAATTTTTCAGTGGTGCGGGTAAGATTAGAGAATTCTGAACTTTAATAACACAGACTATTACTTTCTGCCCAGATGACAATCAAGAAGATTTGAAAAGATCTGAAACATCATCAACTATAGGAGTAATCATAAACAACCCACCAAACATGTTTTCCAAAAAGCAGTCAGTAAAATTGTACCCCTACTGGTGCACAGAAGCAAAAAAACTTTATCTTCTGTTTTCATGAAAATATTTACCAATGCGAAAACTCAAACAAGGAAGCCTGCATTTTGAAAGCTGCCCCAGATGCCAAGAAAACAAATGATTCTTTGCACAGTAGCCATGCCACTGCGACTGCTTCATGAGGCCTCCTGTACATACAGCGCCAGAACACACTCAGTTACCCCCTTCCCCCAACAACCCTCCTGGAAACCCCAAGTCTACATGGAAGAAAACATTTAAAATATCAAAGGAAGTCTGTGAGAGGAAGCAGCAAAAAATACACCACAGTGTACTTTACCTGTTTCCAAAGCATATATTATATTTGCCCTTCAGATCTGCACACTGGTAGCCTTACACACAACATGCAATTCTTGAGTGATATATTGAAGTCCTCCTTTTCCTCAAAATTTCCTTATGGAAGAAAAGACTTGCTGCACGGAGCAAAGCAGAAGTATGTGTACCTCAATGTCATCTCATATTCTATGCAAGTATTGCTTTAAATTATTTTAATAACACAATAGATCATTTCTTCTTACATCTGTTTATCTGTCCTTAGACTGAGGGTCCTGTAAGGCACAGACAGGATCTTTTAGGAAGGCATCCAACTCCTCCCATCAGAATAATGACTTTTGCTTAATGACAATTAATTCAATTATAATAAAGCGCAACAAACAACAGAGATGCTCTGGCTTGGTTTTACACAGATGGGTTGCAGCAAAACTGAAATAAATGATAACGCCAAAGGAAAAATTCTTCATTGTTGTCAAACTGTTCAGAAAGCGTTAACATGGTTCATTCATTTTCAGCTGCAATACCATGTTGAAAACATATTTTTCCTGGTCTGCAGTTGATTGATGTACATTACTCATATCAGGCTAATGGCACTTTATTTTCCAACAGTAGCAAGTAATGAGTGACCTTGAGTGCATATTGTTTTGCTGAAAGGTTTTGTTGCTCCATGTACTCCATGAGCACCCCCAAGGAAATGAGGGCCCCGTATTGGTGTTTTTCAGCAAACCTCATTTCTTTCATGGCTTTCTGTAAAAGAATTTGATACAGGGATAGAAGCTAACCTCAGTGAGTAAATGAAATATTGATCCACACTACTCTGGCCTTGCCTTCACCTTGTCCCAGGGCTGTGAGTTACTGACTTTTCCGTTTTGGCTGTAATAGGAATTATTACAACAGGCCTGTGCGAGTAATTACTTGGCATGGCAAAAAGGAGGGTCCATCATATATTTCTGTAGAGACGTTAGTTTCCATCAGCCCAGCAGTCTGCTTTTTTGGCCCTGTCTTTCCTACTCTTGATTCAATTCTTTTAACCATCATTAATCAAGTTCCTTGTCAGTAGAAGTTTATCAAAAGCATTAAGTGAGCAAGGCTGCATGGCCTCCTAACAAAAAAAAAAAAAGGCCAAGAAAAAGAAGCACCAATGCAGGGCAGTAAATTTCAAAATATGGAAGGCTGGTTCCATGATATATATGAGTGTCTCTTCAGCTGGAATGAGCAGTTTGTTTTAGTGATAGATGCTGTAGTTTGAGCCATGATAGAATCCTTCTCAAGTTTATATGTCATAGACCATCGTTTATGAGAGACCATGTGTTTCTAAATGGTGAAGGTCATGGCTGATGGCAAAAGTAAAAGCAGTGGTGATTCATTAAAAACAGTTAATAGGGCCTGCTGTTGACAGGGATAAATACCAACACACTGCTTTTTCAACCCACAAACAACTAGTTTAGGCAATGTTTCTCCTGATTGCCAGACAGCTGTGAACATCCATAGAGACATAAGCAAGATTGCCTCCACCCTGCTAATAACAGATGCAGGATGGGTTTCCCGTGTCAGAGACTTCACTAGATATAGATTTGCCAACCAGCAGACTACCTAAACATTCAGCTCACAGTGATGTGTTAGCTAATAATCAAGCTTACACTGTACACTGGACTCTTAGGGACCAAACCCATTTGCTAGCTATACTGTTGGGATCCCATCCCTCAGTTTTACCACCAACTAATGTGCCAGCAGAGCCCGTGTAACATCAGCAGAGGCTTTGCTTGCATAAAGGACACTAGGATGGGACCTCACATCATTGGAATGGCTAAAATACTAATGATTCTTATTGTATCCTCAATCAGAAAAATGTAATTTCCTTATGCTACTTCTGTGCTACTCAGAAATATGAACTCTTAAAATTTAGTTAGAAATAAAAGATTTCAACTGGTTGTTGTGGTGCTGTTCCTTTTTGTTTTGTTTTTACTTTTTTTTTTAAACACAATCAACAGTCATTATTAAGCAGAGGTTTAGTCCACTTAGGACACCTTACAAATATATTTTGCCAAACAGATTTAGTGTTGCATTTGAAGAAAGGGTTTGCTGTATGCTCTATGTTCTCTCACGGACACAGCTCTACCACACTTACAAATGACAGCCCATGGATTACCTCTGGTCTTGGTCAGTAAGTTTACAAATACAGGGGACTATGCTACTAATACATAGTCATTATTGATTAAAACAAACAAAACCAAAAGGCAGAGCAGTGATTCATAGCTTCCAGAGAAAATACCAACTCCAGCTAATTTTATCACATCTGAGTGTTCTGGGTCAGTGGGAAATCTGGACAGAACTCGACACTCTCTTTTACCAGACATAGGATCCAGATTATCTTCAGCGTAAACCGGTGCAAGTGCACTGCAGCCAGTGAACATAAACTGTCTGCAAAAACGAAAGGAAAATTTCATGGCCCTTTAGCTTCAAACACACCAGCTTTAGCCCTGGCAGATTCCAATTCCGAACAGAGGCAAATCAGTATCTCTTATTGACTTCACTGCAGCAATTACATATTGCAGGTAAGTTTGTTGTATCCATTTTTAGTGACTGATCAGACAGGCTGGAGAAAGAGATGGATCACATTTCGGTTCTGATCCTTCTTTGCTAATAATGGAACATTTTGTGCTGCCTGTCCTGGTGTTTCCCTATCTTTCTACCTAGCTAACGCACTAGGTAGCTAACAGGAGCACGGGAAAGGGGTTCTCATTCACTTTAGAAAAGAATGACATTTACCTTCCTGCTCATGTGGTTTCCTCCATGATCTTTGTCTCAACTATTTGTCTAAAGTTCCATTTCTTAGTCGATCTTGAAGCACTATCAAAATGACTATGATTAACGACTTCATGCTCTGCTTGAGTGGCCACTGCAACAATAACAGTAGCAAATAAAAAAAAGACAGACAAAAAAGGAAATCTACTGGTTATTTAAAAATAGTGACAAAGAGAGCAAATGAAAGAGTGAATCCATTAAGGCTTGGTTAACTCTGCCATCTCTGTTCTTCATATGATACATATGCTTTGCAGCTGCCCAGAGCAGAGCTGAAATCCTGTAATTACAGATGCTGCCTCTCTGTCCTCTCGCTTCACAGCAGAAAAAGAAGTTTGGTGTTTGCCTTACATGCTAGCCTGATAGAAATTCTTTTTGAGGCAAGCTGGATGATAGGTCCATGTCATCTGGCTGATAATCCCTCTTAAATGTAGTTTTGCTTCGAGTATTTTTACTTATTTTAGATACTGATTAAATGCTACTTCCCTTGGCCGATCATCTGCAGAAACAACACCAGCCTCTAAATTAGAGGCAGGCAGTGAAAAATATTTGATTACTGAACAGAAAGGTAAATGAGACATCTGTTGTGATTATTTTAATGTTTATATTTTGATACTTCTATAAAAGGACCAGTTACCCTGCTATAGTGATCTTGAGAGAGACAGTCTGCAGTGGTTACAAATTGACTTTTTATGGAGAAAATAAGACTGTTCCTAACCTATTGCACTGATATTATATTTTGTTAATATTTTATGAAATAAAAGTCCTCCCATTAAGGGTGGCAAATTGCTTTATAATTATAGCATTTCACACACTAGAATGACTACTTCATTTCATGGAAAAAAGCTCAAAATACAATTTTATTATCATCCAGTATCTTTTCATCCTTCTAAAGGTTTCAGCAGAAAGCACTATTATATGCATCTCAAATCTCTCCTTTTCCAAATATTAGTTCAATTTAAAGAAAAGAAAATTACGACTCCATTCCGTGCTGCTCACTGCTAATGAAATAGTTGTGTACAGTGAACATTTGTACATAGATCCAGGTGAATCAAATGAACAAACTACTATAAAATATGGATCTTGTAACTTCTATATGTGAAGGCTGATTTATATACGGTATGAGCACCGAGCTGAGTAACTCAAGTGGTTAGAAACAGATTTAGTTAAATCTGTGCTACTCCCTGGCGCAGTCTCTCTTAACTCAGTTTAAAAGAACCTTAAATCAATTTAGCCTGATGTGGATTACAGACCTGAACTGGTTTCTAAACCAATTTAGTTAAAATTTGGTTTTCAAGTGGTAATCAAACAGCCCCAAGTCAATCACACTGATCTTAGTCTGAACCAGGAAACTTTTTGCAGTTCTGAGACGAGAGCAAAATTGCAGCACTGAAGTTTTTTTTTTATCTTCCCTCTTTGAACATTTTGATAAAACCATTAATTTGTTTTCTGCTGGAAAGCATCACCAGTCTGGCTTATGTACATCTCTCCTACCTGAACACACCAGTGACAATTTTGGTGCCTAGGACTGCAAACTTAAAGGGTATTTGATTTCCAGTGGAGTGCTTGATCTGCTAGAAGGTCATCACTGCATCACTATCAATATTACTCTACCACTACTGCAAAGGAAAACTCAGCTGATTCGTATTAATGGGAAATGTCATTAAAATAGTCCTATTCTAGAGGTATTAATTTAAAACCATCCTAACTTAATCAGACAAGGTGCAGAAAGCGCTATCAACCATAAAACCAAAAAAACCCAAACACATCCCTTCCCTCCTCTGCAAAAACTTTGTGGAACAATCTCCAGAGACAGTATTGACTCCACACTCACAAACAAAGCAACAGTAAAGCAGAAAATCACTAAAACCTCAACCCCAGACAGGTGCTTTTAACTGCCCTCCTGAACAGCAAATAAGTCTGAAATGTAGCCTGTGGATGGTGAAGATTTGAGCCAATTCCAATGTCAAAGTTGGAATGAACTTACTGTCCTTACACAAACCCAAGACTTAAGGACAGGAAAAGGATCAAGAAACTGATTCTTCAGTACTGTGAACCTTTTCCAAACACTTAATACATAAACCCTTCTATACAGTTATCTCCCCTCCTCCCGTAAGCATTGAGAGCAAACCTTTTGTTTTTACTCTTTTTTTTTTGTTTTCCTTTTCCCCCCCCTTTGGATCACTGTCATGGCATCTTGTCCTACAGTTCCTTGTTTTCAGGTTTAATTGCTAACCAGTGAAGTTCCGTGCCTGGGGAAGGCGCAGGATGCAACTTCCGCATCTGCAGGATGAATTCCATTTCCTCCATATGTGGAAACTGCCCCTGCACCATGTGCATTTAACAAAATCTGGTATTTATTTGCCAAGAAGATGCAAAAATAAGTTGCCTTTAACTCTTCTCATTATGTGTTATGAATTTCAGCCCTTCAGAGCTAGTTCATTGAGCAGAAACATTTGGTTTGTTTAAAAAAGTAATATCTCCCTGTGGCACAACTTGTAAGGTCCAAAACTGAAGAAAACATGTCATTATTTCTGCTATGGAAATTGGTCTACCTACTGGATTTTCAATTAAATATAATATAAAAAATATTAGAAACCAACAGAACTCTAAACACTGGTCTAAGGACATTAAAAACTAGGTACACCTTTCTATTCCCTCTGTCTCTGTAGATAAAATGTAGTTGGGGTTTTGTTTTAAAACAAGCAACCAATATATTGCTCAGGATTTTAGGAGGTTATTCTTCTGTGATAATAATTTTGTTATTATATATTCTCCCAAAAGCAGAAGTAAAAAATATTCTGGGGTGAAACATTCATGTCCTAATTTTTGCCTGACATAGTTTGGCATGATGCTGTCAGTCACCGTTTTAAGGGGCCTTACAGCAGAAGTCGGAGGGGTGTTGGAAGGGCAACCAAGACACTGAGCCAGCAGATGAAGCTGAGGCAGCATACAGACATTTGTACGAAACTTGCCTTTGTGTGTGTTTGAAGTGACTTATCCAAGTCTCATTTATTTTAAATGTTTTGCTACTGTCAGGGGCAGATTTCAGTGGTTTTTTTGATAATTACTAGAACTTTAGGATTCCTGCCTACAAAGCGTGGAAGGGATATTAATGAAGGAAGGTGTCCTTACCCATTTAGATTATTAGAATCCAAACCAAAGATTAGTTACTTTTTTGGTCTGAACACCCCCCCACACAAGATACTTCCACATCTCATTCTTTATTGCATTTAAAGACCGGAACAAGAATGGCTTCAGACTTCAATTCCAGTGTGGAAGAAGAGAAGGGTTTGAGCCATCAAGGTAACAGTTGAAAAGAGAGAGAGGGGGGAGGGATTTTTTCCTGCCTTGTTCTAGCTTGCAGCCCCCCTTCTCCACGGTATCTGAGCTCTGGGGTGACATCACGGCAATGTGAACCCAGACCTTTCCCTCTTTCCCAAATTGTATTACATATTACAATTTTTGCACATAAGGACCCTTCAATTATTTCTGCACTGGCTCTGAACCAATATGAGCACTGGCAAAAATTCAAGATGTTTTTCAAGGGAGCGAGTAATTGTCTAAGTGTTCTGAGATATAAAAAAGTATTCACTCATTTGAATTACCCTCTCAGGCCCTCACTGGCTGAGATGACATTGCAAAAGTTTATAGAACATCTTGACTGATTTCAAACAAAAATTTCAGGCACATGCACGCTAGCCAACAGTCAGAAGCAGGTTAAACAGACATTTTTCTCTTTGCCTTCCCTTATATGACTTCAAACATTTTATTTTCTGTAATCAAAAATACTTTTGCAGGCAGCTCTAAGGACTCATTGATTTTAATATAATGTAGCACAACAAGTTTTGCAGCAGGTAAGTTTCCTGCTCCCGCCCCAAGGGGGTACCAGAGCTGCTGGGTGGTACGTGAGGTACTGCCCCACCTAGACCCAAGGGTATCTGCCTGCTGCTGCGCCAGCCACTCTGCATTGTCTTCCACTTATGTGGCCTTCTACGAGCAACTCAGGCAGACCCAGGCTCTACTCTGACCCTAAGGATTCGGTGATTCATTTGTTAATACACACACATACCACAAAAGGTAAGAATAGGTCTGTATTTTCAGTGGTTTGGGGAAGATGATCATTCTGCCATGTACACCCTGTATGCTTTTACAGAAGTCATGTCTTGGATTAAAACAGACCTTGTAAAAATGGTTGATGCACTACAAGGAAAGCACAGACTTCTTATCCAAACAAGCCTTTTTAAAATTTATTTTTATTACTTACCTAGCTTATGCACCCCACCACTTCAAATCTGAATTGGTTTGGTACTAGTCAAATAAAGGAAAGTACGGATAACCGGGAGTGATAGATAGTGCTGCAGCTTTGTCAGTGGATCCGCTGGGGAGGGAGCAGCTGATGGTGACAGTTTCTTTCGGTCGTTTGTTATTTTTTATTTTCATTCTAATAACAGTTTTTGCTGCTATAAACAAAAGGTGATACAAATGCATACTGAAATGCAGTACATTACATTTCCCAGTTCCTCTCAATGGTGCAGTATTTCAACAACCTGTCAGAACAGTTAGAAACAGCTACTCTCGAGTCTCCTGCCTCCAGCAGTACAAAGAACAGGAGCAGATCCTGTCACTTAACTCAAGGTCTTACTTTACCCCTTATGTTCTGTGTTATTTATATCCCATTACAAAAAACATAGGCACCTCTTTAAAGATTATTTCGTGGGAAGAGTAAGTATATATACATATATATACATATATGTGCATACCACCATGCTCCAAAGTAAATATTTGCACTTTTTGGAAGCTAACAGCACATAAGAGCCTACAGGGTTTTTCTCCCCCTTCTGTTTCCTGTTCTCATTAAAATATTTTTAAATGAAAATGTCATTGGCATGTCACATCACTTCACCCACAGTCAACTCTAAAATGCTCATTACGCTTATCCTTGAGACAAATGTTGGACTAAGAACAAAAATTATTTTTCCCCTTAGAAGAAGTAGAATAGTGTCAAAAAATAAAATATAAACCAACTTATCAACAAACCCCACTCCTTTCAGGACACTTTTTCAAGTGTTCTAGCATTTGTTAAATACCCTAAAATTGCAACATTCACTTCATTCTAAGCATTATCTTCGGTATACATTTGTATGTGGAGAGAAAAGTCCACAGAATTCTAAAAGCAAAGGGTTAGAAATGAGAGAAAATTTGATTAAAGATTAATTGGCATTAGATGCGGAAAAATGTAGATTCATGGAAGACAAGTAAATGTACCAAATCAAAGGCCTGGAAATCTAATGCTGCTAGCCAATGCTCTCAACTTGACTGGTTAATTAATATTTTTCAAATCATCATTATTCCTAAATGAATCTCCACAGCACTTATTAATCCCTAGATAAAATTATTAGCATACACACATACGTATTCTTTCTAGTCTAGAGAGTCACGCAATTGAGAAGTGAAAGCATGAAAAGACAAATACCAGAAGCAGGTTGAATTCTTGGAATGTTAAGGCTTTGTATCCAAATTTCCTCAACCAGAGAATACCCAACTATGCCTCGAAATGTTGGGAAATAAGGGGCAAGGGAAGAATCTCTTTTCTGCCAGTAATATTCACAGCAAGAAAAACACTTAAATGCTACCTTAAAATTGGCAGGTTATTCAAATTATTGCCTCATGAGTTTATGAAAGGTAAAACAGTCAGGTACCACTTTTGAAGTGTAAATTGAAACCTCTGTTTTCGGAGATCTTTGGGTTACAGCATGGCCCAAACCAAAATAAAGGTGTAGGTAATTATGAAATAGAAACTTCAATTCAGATTCCATCTTTCTGATCCACAAGGCCTGTTTTTTCCCTAGCGCTTTCCTTTAAGCCAAGTAATTAATTAGGGTTTTATGAGAGCTCCTAATAGTAAAACTGAAGCTCCATCTGTGACTGTTTATACGAATTTTGTATCTCACCATGTATGACTAGTGGTGCAAAAGAGAAAGTGGTACTGCATGTATTGTATATTCCTGTATTTTCTTGGTATGACACTTTTACAAGCTGCACTTTCTTTACAGAATAAGGAAGTATTGCCAAAATAGTGATTCCAGAAGCCGTTGTAAATTACCACCAAAATCAAAGTAACTTTCCAAGACCATTTTGTTCCAATACATATTTAAACACCGATTTCTCAGGCTCTCCTTTACAACCTTCTTGGGATAGGTAAATAATATTTTTATACTATGAAAGAGTCAGAGTGTCTACAGAAACAAATACAAATAAAGAAAGGAGTCCTTCCTTTTCCCTCCCTAAGTTTTCTGAAGCTTGACTTTGAAACATTGGGGGGAAAAAAAAACCAAAACCTGTTGGGTGAAACACTGCTGTACTGTAACAAATAAAACATTTTAATAGGCCTTGAATGCAATGGCAAACATGCAAGCCAGTGCAGAAGCTGAGGAGGAGGATGAAGTTTGCCAAGCCTCAGGCTGCTGGCAGGGCTGGCACAAGCAGTCTTCCCCCTCCCCACTTCACAGAGCAAGGTCTTTGCCTTCTCAGCTGCCTGCAAGGCTGCGTTTAGCCAGTGCCAGCGCTCCCTCGAAGAGGAGTGCCACAGAAACCTGCGGGAGTACGAGGGGATGCAAATGATCAGCTGGGCTGGGAGACACTCAAGCCAGCCCAACTACCAACAGCCACGAATTGCAAAACTGCATCCCAAAGATTTCCAGGTTTCAGTTATAGAAGGTATAATAATAAGCTTGAATGGTGCTATTGCACTTTTCAGATTGTGTAAGCTGATTTTTAAAAGTCGAGATACTCTTATAGGCAAACAGACAAGTTCCATACACCTTGATGACAGTACAGAAACACCGCTGGAGCTTCTTACAAGGGAGTAGAGCTGATTGCATAAAGTTTGGACATAAAGCCAACGTACTGTTAACTCACACTATTCTACCCTTTACTCTAATTAATGCCAGTATGGCAGACATCTTCATACCCCAAGCACTCGCTTTGTATCCCCATGAGTACGTCTACTGGCCTCTCACCACCAGGTCCCGTGTCCCCAGAAGCCCCCCCTAAGACCCCCATCAGCACTGAGGCTGTACTGCCGCCTGCAGAGGGGGTTTCCACTTGGTACCTAAACACAAGTCACTTGCCACCCTCCCATCCCTTCTCGGCCTCCCAAGCCTTGTCGGCCTCTACCCTGAGCCTCCCGCCCCTCTGCCTCTCCCGCCCCTCTGCCTCTCCCGCCCCTCTGCCTCTCCCGCCCCTCTGCCTCTCCCGCCCCTCTGCCTCTCCCGCCCCTCTGCCTCTCCCGCCCCTCTGCCTCTCCCGCCCCTCTGCCTCTCCCGCCCCTCTGCCTCTCCCGCCCCTCTGCCTCTCCCGCCCCTCTGCCCCTCCCGCCCCTCTGCCCCCCAGCCTTCCCAGCCAAGGGGTCGGAGGCCATCAAGGGGCTGGCAAGGGGTTTGAGGCTGGAAGTAGAGGCCAACGGTTGGGAGGCCCAGAAGGGGTGGCTTGACTCAGTCAAGGAAACAATGTAGAGTTTCTAAAATACTACCTATCTCGCAGTGTGCTCGAGCGGGTTTTACACGACACGTGCACAGACATTGTAAGCACTGCCCCACTGCTCTCACCGCCATGCTGCCCCGCCAGGGACTCTGCCCTCCCCAGAAGCAGGCTGACGACCTTATCACACAGCAACAGCAAAATCTCATTTTTGACTGAGATCATACTCGAAGATCAAGTAATTTTTAACGAAGGTGCAAGACCAAGCACGCTGTTCCCGACGCGCTGCCCATGCCCCCCACCCCGGTGCGCTAGCCCTGGAAGAGAAGGCGGGCTCCCTCGACTTCCCCAGCGCTTTAGAGTTACGATGCCCCCCGTACATACATAAACAGAGCCGGGGGCAGGGCCAGCCTCCCTGCGCGCTGCGACGGGACGGTGATGTCCGCTGCCAGCCTTCCTCCTCACCAGCCACCGGCACGGGGCACCCGCGCCTCCACCCACGGGAGCCACCGGAAAGCACAGGCGCTGCTTCAGCGACAGGCCCGGCCCAGTCGGAGGTGATTTACCGTTTGGGTTTTAGCCACCGCCGCATCCCCAGCCCCGGGGTGTTTCACCTCTTTCGTGACGGGATCCACCTGCGCACCGCGAGCAGCGCAGGTCAGGACTGCGACCACCGGGCATGGTCTCTCCCTGGCCTCGCCTCTGCAGTGCCGGCACACGGCGGTCCATACAGCCCCCTCCCCTGCCGCGGTCTGGGCACCGCAGAGGGACAAGTCTCCATGGCATCCACAGGGCAGCTGCTGTGCAGGAACCCCGCCGTCCCCCAGGGAAGCTCCCCAGGGACAGACTGATGCTTTGGGGCTGCAAGAAACCTCGTAATGTGCAAACCAGTCCAACATTGCCACCTTTCCGACGTGCTTAACCTTAAACATCGAACGGGTCACAGCAATGGTCGTGTTTCGGCGCCGTATTCCAGACTCCTGCACCTCAGGAGGCGGCTCACCCACCCCGCGGGGTAAAAGCTAACACAGTTTCAGGAGGTGCAGCACACGGCCGCGGTCGGGGACCACTTCCCTCTACTGGCACTTTCTAAGCACTTAACGAAGGCTTGTCTTAACAGTAAGTTTGTTACGATAAAGACAAAGCAGGCTACGTTCCTGACGAGCACTGATGCTGTATTTACTGTTCTAACAGTTGCAGGCCATGCTAGGCGCGAGTTGAGAAATCCAAGGTAACGCACGACTAGGGGGCTAATTTACATGGTGATTTGTCACGATTTATCACACCTATCAAGTGCGACTTATGAATGGCCTGCTAAAAATCCATTGGTACATACAGATACAGGATTCCACAGAGCAGTTACCGTGCCTAGCTTGACTGCACAGTTACAGTCCCCAAACATTAGGAAATAAGAATGTGTGGAAACCAGAATGCAAGTATTTAAATAACTCAGAACTTCAGCATTCAACCCCAAAGTTCTGCTTTATTTGTCTGAAAAAATACACCCAAGAAAAAAGTCTTCTATTAAAATGAAGCTCTAGCAAAATAAAAAGAACAACCCACTTCAAAATTACAAATCTTCTATTCCTAATATAATTTTTCCTAACTAAATATTCGCAAATCAAGGAAAATGTTACTTTAGTGTCAGTAATGACTATTAGCAATACATTTACAAAAGCTACTGGAGAAACAGTGGAACATAATTAAATGCAATATTACCAAATAGAAACGACACATTTTTGTGGCATCTGATTGTTAGCCTTCCTCATGAAATAAAAAAAAAAATACAGTACTTTGCCCACACTGTAATTTGTCAGCTGTTGAGGAAACTGGCATGTCTTTTCTGCTGATTTATTGGTTAATCTCAACAATTCATTGTGGAAAAGGCCAACAATGAATTACAATGTAAGGAAAAACTAAGCAGTGCATTTAAAAAGTGTTTAACTGTACAGCCCTTAAAGCAAATTTCAAAGTTCTCATACACCTAGTTAAAATATTTTGGGTACTACTGTACATAATTTAATAGTTTCAAATTTTCTCTCTCTTCTAAGTGTTACATCCTCAATAGTCGGTTTCCTAATATTGTTTCTTAGATTTTATTTCAAATAAGTTTGAAAAAATATATAACCCCTGGGTCCCCAAAATAGAAAACATGAAGGGGGCACAAGATGGATTTCTTAGCACAGGCTGATTTCTTAAGCACTGGGATTCTGGATATTTCTATGCTTCAAGTAAGCAAATTACTCAATTTAAGTCAATGACTAATCCTGCTTATTGTAATGGGACTACTTCTTGCTTACCCTTAGACAGGTTCGGAAATTTAAAAAAAATATATATGTACGACTACACACTTCTAGACTTACATTATTTTCACATAAAATAACCTGCACACCTTTAAAATACCGCTCATTTAAAGTGAGTTTTCAGATAAGTGTTGCAAAAGTCAGAGGTATAGAGTTTCTTGAATGCTGAAGCAGCAGCAAACAAGGCACCAGGGAAGACAGGACCTCGGGTCCCCCCTTCCCTGTTCACTCCCACTCGCGTATATAGCCTTCACGAGGACTGAACTGTCAGAGTCAAGTTTGATATCGGCTTTCACATTGTGTCTCTAGGTCTATTTTCTTCCCCAATTTTAAGAATATCAGCTATAGATGATACATGTAAGATACCGGTAATCAGACTTTCCTTTCTCTTAGGCTTTATGGTGCAGGAAATGGAAAATAAGGAGTCCTGTCAGCTGAGGTACTAGGAGTTACACAAATTAAACCTGACTTGCTGCTTTGGGACAAAATTCGAAGCCCATTTATAGTCAAAGTACAAAAAAAGAAAAAGAACAGCAGGTTTGTAACAAACACATTTCCAGGGTTAACCTACACTGCGCAGTACAGTATTGTGCAGAAAAATACCAGAGGCAGCTCACAGTTCATATATGGTTTATACCCCCTTTTACGGTAACACATTTAAACAGTACATTGGGCTCCACCATAACTCCATTTAGGTCTTCTGCCTCCTGATGCTTCTTTTGGAGAGCTGTGCCAGAATCTCAATAGCTAGTTTTCAACCTGAATTTATTCAAAGCAAAATTATGCACATTTGTTCTCCCACCAGATCTGCATTAGCTTAATTATAGTTTTGGGGTACACAATGAACGTGATTGCTTATGGGTTGCATCCCTTAATTTTGGCCCTAAATTATCTCTGTAGTAACTGTACCTGATGCTCTGTAATTAGGTCCTTGGTTGCAAATATCACACTGCACCTTGGAATGTCTTTAAATCAAAGTTCCAGAGCACTTTTCAATTCTGTAAATTCTTCAGTCCAGTTCATTTAATTGATCCTTAATTGATACATTTCTCAATTTTTTTCCTTCTGAAATTACTTCGGTGTTTACGTACATACTTCCATGCAATTTCAACCAGATCACTTGTGATAACTTCTTTCAAAGTTATCTCCACATTCCTAACTTAACAAAATCAAATCTGAAGTATCATTGTTATATGGTCAGCTCCGAACAGTATACGCAAAACTGAATTTTCCCACCTTAAGAAAAAGCATAGAAGCTTTCTAAGAGAATTCACTGCTTTTGTCTCTTCTCAGGCACAAAGCATCACCTTTATCCTCCTACCAAAAGTACATAAGCAAATATTGTCTTTGCCACGGCCACCAGTTCTTCAAGGAGGTGAACTCACCAAGAAGTTAGTCAAGAACACCAGCCTGCTTAGCTGGGAAACGTGAGCTCCAGGTGACCTTGCTCAGCAGTGCTGTCTTGTCATCCCATTTTGCACTCCCACACTTTGCTCAGCAGCAGCAAGAACAAATAGCAATGTGGAGGCATGCACGAGCTGAGGTCATAGGTTACAGCAGTCCTACGCTGCTGCCTGGAGAAAAGCCATCCCTGCATGCTCACCTGGGTGCTGCGGGCAGAACTGAACAATGCATGGCAGACAGCAGCACTCCATGAAACAGAGCTGGGCTTTCGGGAGGATGGCAGTTCCACTGGCTAACACTTCATCGATATTTAACATTTAGCCAGATAATTCTTTTAATTGGGTAATAATTCTATACTATGTATTCATTTCAGGGAACAGACAGGCTTCCTTTAAAAATAACAGTAATAAAAATAAATCAACAAAGCTCAACCCAAATCCAGACAATAAATTCTGCAGATTCTAGAAATTATTTGTCATTATTCTAGTTATTACTGCAGTAGTTTTCAAAGCATTTGCCTTGCAACCAGCCAGACAGGCTACAACTGAACCAGAGAACTTGGCAAAGAACAAATTTCTAAAATAACAAGAGATTATTTAGAATAAATACTCTAAGGGAACAAATAGCTGTTTGGTTAGCTCTAAAAACCAGCCCCACTCTTCACCCTTACAAGACAGGCTAATGTGCTAAATCTAGAAATATTTGAGCAATGAGAATACAAGATATAAGCCCTTAAAACAAAAAAGCTACCTTAAAAAATGAGGAAATCTGGGGTTTGGGCTGTTTCTTTTTTTTTTTTCTCTTTACAAACTCAGGTACGAGTTTGGGGTCCCACCTAGCCCAGAGTATTTGACATGAACCAGCAGTACCCAACACCTTTCAAGAACGGAGAAACAGGCATGTGTCCACTGTCCCATGTGGGCAGACTCCCCTTGGTGTACTAGCAAGGACTGCCAGGAAGAGCTGGTAGGAAGAGCTTTCAAGTACTGCTAGCCCCAAACCGTGTATTCCACCAACTCGTGTATTCACTGACTCATCCTCTGTCATTGTCAGATCACATCTGCCACTTGGATGGCATTAGATTTAAAAAACAAGAGGCAGTTGGCCACAAACCACTTCAGTCAAAGGACTTCCACTGTTTTTCAGACCGGAGCGCAGACCTGAAGGCACCGAACTTCCTGAATCAGAGCAGATGCTGAACATCAAGTCATCAGAAACCACAAGACCACTAATAAAGTCCAGAGACACTGAGTCTTTCTGTCAGGGTACTGGTGGGAGACTGGTGCCTATAGTATATAGAGGTATATGTGTATTTGGGACAGGCTGAAGGCACAAAGAAAGTACATGGAGCAGCTCTGGCAAAAATACTGCCCATCTAGAAGATTACAACCTCTCTCATTTACGCAAAACTCTTCCTGCCTCCTGGAAGGAGTCTCCTGTGCAAAGAAAGGAAAAACAGGCTCAATGATAGTCATATCTGACTATTGGCAAGTTCTGAAATGGACAAAAACTGATTCTAAGTTTCTCCAGCACTTTTACCTGAGGACAACAGGCATGCGAAGGGCTTTGCTGTGTCACCAGTTCTAGTTAAAGCAAGCACATCTCCTGTTGGATTTGCTATAGATGCTGTTAGGTTGCAAAAACAAAACCTCCCCGTTTGGTGAGCCTGCATGCAAAACCACGCAACAGTCATGCACTAGAGCACCTTTCTATGAAGTCTTGGAGGCTTTTTAGCTGCTTTAGCAGTTCAGTCACGAGACCAGTACGCTTCGATCAGCCCAGCAAAACACACTATGGAAAAAATATCAGATTAGGCTTCTAATGATAATGCAGAAAGCACATTCACTAGTACCAGTGACTGGCATTAATTCTGAAAGTAAACATCTCCTGTACAATTAAAAATTTTTATCTGTTGAGCCTTTAACACACTCACAAACCACAAAATTCACCAAAACATCACTTTAACCCCGTATTTTTGCCTGCTGCTGAAAAGCACTGTCATGCAGACACTGTGCTTTAAATACCCAACATAACAACAAAACCCAAGCAAGTACACACATGCAGAATTGAAAATACCACCCAAGTTATTTACTGGAAGGTTTAAATTCAGGCCACCCAAGACTACAAGGGCCAAAACTAATAGGAAAATAGTGAGAAGCCCATTGAAACAGGGCTGGAGAGTGAAAAAACATTTTTGAAGATTCATTTTCTAACTTGTCAGTGGGGCTGTCAGCAGCATAGTCCAGTAACAGCAATGCAAGGCCAGATTCAATGTATTTCTCTGCTTAGGGAAATCTGAACCTTCATTTCTCCCTCCACAAGCCAAAACCATACACAGCCTCTGCCTATGAACTCTCAGCTTCTGCTGTTGATACTACTTCAATTAGTACAAAATATGCAAATATTTACTGAGACAAATCCAAACCAAACCCCCAGCACCTGAAAGAAAGTGACTCTGTTGCCTGGTCTTACTGTCAATTTTCTGAGATACAAGTTCAACTTCTTGTGGGGGAAAAGGTGAAGCAGTAATCTTTTTGTGCTCATTTAAGTTTGAATGATATGCTCTCTTCAATTTTCCCCTCCTTCATTGAGATGAGAAAATAAATAGTTAAGATTTGCTCCAAATCAAAGCAAGTTTTCTGCCAGACTTTTTTCCCCTCAGCAGCTGACCTAAAGACTCTGTAAAAAAACCCTAATTATTTCCAGATTCCTAATTGTGATTTGGTACCAACAGGATTACCAAAAAGAAGAGGTACAATTACGAGGACCATCTGTTGGTTGATATTGTGTAGAAACCAAAGGGAAACCACAGCAGAGCACATAGCATCTGACAGGTCGTTACTGGGGAACGTATTGACTGCTCATCAGCAGGCAGTACCAATAGTGCCTCAGGGGAACTGCGCCGTACTAATGCGGGAAACCCAGCGAGATCGCTCTGAAACAAATGGATGACACAGCAGATGAAAAATACTGAGCACAGCCAGAGCTGGTAGGACAGTAACCTATCTCACCAGGGTGTGAATCTTGCCAGCGGATGAACTGCCGAGATGCACCTGCGAACTGTATGAAGGGATGAGGAGGAATTCGGCTGCACCAGCACCACCTCACAACAAAACTATCACACAGCAATTAAAAAGAAAAAACAAAACCATGTTGTGACAAAACTACAAGACCAAAGTGCATGCTACAAAGTTTGTGTTACAAAACGATCTTATTTCACTTGCCAAGCTGTATTTGCAGAGTCCAGGGCCCTGTCTTGTATGTGCACACAGATTCAGCTTTTAAACCAAGTGATGCCATTTATGTTACGCTAACACGCTCAATGTAATGCTGCCATTTCATAGAAATCCCATGTTCGTGTGACATTACTAATTAAGATAACTACAAATGTAGTTATTCAGTAAGAACAAAAGCTATCTTATCTCCTTCCCACGTTACTTGAACTCCTTAGCTGCTTTATTTCTTACATTAAAAATTGTATCATCTTTCCAAACATGAGATTAATGATCACTGTTCATTGCAATAGGTCACTTCATTGGTCCTCATTCTGCTGTTCCAAGTGAGTTTATGGGACCTAAAGCTCTGCTATAGCGGCAGCTGGGAGATCCCCAACCTTAGGGACAAAGCTTCACAGGCCAAGTCAGCCAACTCTGTCCTACACTTCAAACTTCTGCAAGCATGCTAGTGCTAAACAGCATGACAAAGGCACTGCAGTTGGGGAGGGGGAGAACGGCAAGGCCAGCACAAACCATGACATGCAGCCCCCAGCAGAGCAGCAGTCCCTTGGCCATAGTCAGGAGCTGGCTAAGGACAGCCCAGCAACATTGTTCAAATACGAAAAGACCACAGGATCAAGGATGGCAGAAGAGGTGTTTTGTGACCACATATAGGACACAGTTGAAGAACAATCCCACAGAATGTATAAGTTGCTCAAATTAATGCTGATTTCAATGCTTATTGATTTTATTATACTGCTCTTACATGTTGTCTGGTAGCACTTTATAAATGTTTTATGTAAAATAAATAATTCAAGAAAGACATCATTTTCTTTCGTGAAGTTTATGACATCATGAGAGCTATTTTTTGTTACTATGCTGACTGCAATGATGAAAGAAAAAGGAAAACTGGGATCTAGACATTTCAAACGTGACCATTTTCTAAATCACATCTTTTTGTGTTGCGGCAACACTCTGCTCAGGACTGTATTAGATATACAAAAATAACAGTTCTGTCCTTTTCTGGTGCTGTTTTTAACATTTTTCCACCCCTCTGACCCTTGATTACAAAACCGTGTCCTTAAATGAAACAGATTGCAGTTTGTTATG
The DNA here is from genome assembly GCA_009769605.1 of Bucorvus abyssinicus. Lineage (NCBI taxonomy): Eukaryota > Metazoa > Chordata > Aves > Bucerotiformes > Bucorvidae > Bucorvus > Bucorvus abyssinicus. The sequence continues at coordinate 12,942,758 of CM020043.1, read as the reverse complement.
TTTTAATGTTGTCTTTATTTCCCCATTATTAATTCTTCTCTTGTTGTACTGTCTTCAGCATCACTTGTGTTATATCAAAGGGAAAAACTGCAAACTGAAAAAGCTACTTTCAACTTAACTGAATAAATTGGCACCTGCTTTTTTAACACCTTCTTGGTCTAATGACATGACGACACCCAACTGATGATAATGGTTAAAATCTGGTTGGCAAACTGCTGCTGAAAGACCATATCCTTCCTTACGTACACTCTGCTTGAAACATCTTCCAGCCAGTTCTTGTGGCCATGCTGTAAGATCAAGAATTTACCTACACAATATCTTTAACAGTGGTGTCTCAGTGTCAATGGATTTTATGTCAGCACATTAACATTTACACTCATCATGAAAGGGAATTGGTAGATTATAAAACATGGTTACGTATCTGTATTTCTTACAGCTGTAAACCTAGCTCTTAATCCCTCTCTATAGACTGTTTCCTGACCTTACGGGATCATTGCAGCATATTGTAAATTACATGAAATGAATAAATCCTGCCTGGGGCGTGTGCGCGCGCACACACCCACAGAGCATCGTACAAATCTTGCTGCAATTCATCACAAAGTCAGAATACTGCTCACCTCCCAGGAGTCAGTTCTGGAGGGCAGATGGAGCAAACAGGGAAAGGGACTGCGAGTTAGAGGCATTCTATTTCATTAATTTTGTCCAGAAGGACTTTTTTAGGCATTTTTCTAGTGGTCTCAAAATCTATTCAAGACAAATTAGAAATCCAAGGGTAACTCCTCTTTCTTGGAATGTAAGAAGCACATGGCCAAATCTCCCCCTCAGCTTCAAGAAACCATCACGGCACTTTACAACAAACTCGCTAGACTACAGACAGGCTCAAACCTCACAAACAGCAAGTAAATAAAATGAGAGCTTCTATTCACTTTTCTGTGAAAATACTGAGTCATTCAGTGTCAAATACCATTCACTTTTTCACTACCCTACTCACTAGACCCTACCCCTTCAGCATGCTTCTTAGCACTGTTTTAGAAACCTTCAAAGTGTTAAATTTGCTACATGAATGAAAAAAGGGAGCTCAAAAACCCAACCAACAAACCAAAAACCCACCAGAGCATTGTTTCAGAGAATAATGAAAGTCATTAGCATCAATTTTAGTCTTACACATCCATACATTATATATCCTTGTCATATTCTTAAGAAGTGTCACAGTCTGAGGACCGAACTCGCTAAAAAACAAACCCTGACAAGGACTGAAGCAGGATTAACAGACAGTTGGGAAAGTATGATGTCACAGAGTGCTGAAACAGAGGTATTTCCAAACCACAGCACAGTTGGATAAGAACCTTCTCAGGTACCCCCAAAGAAATCCCAGCTGGCAGCAGTAGGAAAGAGATCCTTCTGCCAGCGAGCAAGGTGTCTTTCTGAAGGAATTGTGCTAATACCTGCAGAGATCACAGGAGAAGAAGGAATAGTTATGAACATTGTTTAACCTTCTGAATATTCATAAGTCTTTCTCTCTTGTAACTTGCTCGTATCCATTCAGAACTTGAACAAAATTATCCAGTGTGCAGTGATAGGTGATGGGCAACTGGTATCAACTGATACTGGTGAAGTTGCACAATTGCAGTTCCATTCAGCACCAAACCTACAAAATATATCTCTAAGTGTGATATCAAAGCTATTATTTTTTTCTTCTGGTAGAATTCAAATGAAAATTCAAAAAAAAACCACACCACATTAATTTTCAGCCTTAATTCATAGCCTCCTGATGCTTTACTGAAGGTTCACATCTGCAGCCTCTGATCTGCCTCTAGACAAGATGTGCACTTTTTTTTTTACTGCAAATATAATTCCAAGCTGTCATTAACACTTAGGAATCAAGTAATTGAAGATCAGAAATGTATATAAACATTAGGAAATAGCTGGTGTGAAATGCTTCATCTCCACTGACTCCCAATGTGCATGGTCCATGAGAACAAGAAATATATAAAAAGGTTGGTACATAACTGAACAAGAGCCTTGTAGAGCACAGCTTCCTCCTGACTCATTTGAGATGAAGTCAATGCCCACAGGTAGCTCAGCTCGCCAGACCGTGTTGCCTTCTCATGCCAGTGAGCAGTGGACCTGCTACAGTGGGCTGTGCCCTTCTGCAGATGGCCAGCTGCAAACAGCCTGGTAACTGCTGAGTACACTGTCTAGCAGCTAACTCTACCTTCTACACTCAGTCTTGATCGATGGTCAAGACTTTCAGCAAGTAAAACACCAATACCATCACCATGACACATAAGGCTGCATCTTATTCCCACAGCTCAGCACACTATGTAGCTTGTAAGTGAAAATAAGTGTTCACATCTAAAAGAAATTCGCAAAAGTTTTTTTAAATTTGCTTGTTGTTTTCCCAAGTCTAAGATGACCAACTAACTTAAAAATGAAACTTGATACTATTTGCTTCCTCTGAATTGCTTGTCCTAAAGTTCTCAAGGACCCCCAAAGACAGTGCAGGTAGCTATGAACCTAAACAGGGGCTTTGCTTGTTTGCTGAGAGAGAACTTCCAGCATTAACGTTTTACGTAGCAATCAGTAAAACTTGTCTTACAGGTACAAGGTTTCTTGCTCAATCTAATATTTTTAAATGCAAAAATAACATATATCCATTTTGACTTATCTCAACAGTGGACTTAAGTCCTACTAAAAGAGGTGTTTGCTATTAGTAACAATACAAAGCACACCAAAGGCTTCTACTGAGAGGACACTTTGTGACAGTCTTTGTGCAGCCAGAGAGATGGACCTATGAAAGGTTTCTAATCAAAACAGATAAGGTACAAGTAGAGTTAAAAAGGTCTTTTGATTTATTAACGCAAAGTTTTGAATACACATGGCACCGTATGAACAAGCAGCCCCACACTTTTTAGGTAATACACATTTAGAATAGCACTGCTTTAAGATAGTGCTCTATCGGTATAAAAAACCAGCACATGGGGATCAGTGCAGAGTCAGGTCCTCTGTACTGTAAACTGTGTGACCTAATGGTGCGATAAGATTGACAGAGTTTCACCTTGTGTGTTTGCTTTTTCAACTCTCTTATGTCTTAAATGGCAACATTTCTACCCAACTTGCATGCAGACACAATTTGGCATGTTCAATGAACTCACAGACCCCATCTTCTTTCTCTGGATCCTGAGGCAGTTTTGATATGCCCTTGTGCTAGCAAAGGGTTAAAAACTTTTCTTATGTTCCTGCTGGGTTGTAAAAGAAACTGCTGAAGCTGATCAATGACCACTGTTAAGACCTGGAAACCAATTATAAACCTGAAATTTGTGATGAACAAAGCTCTGAAACACTAGGATGAAAACTACTGAATTAGTCCAGTTCATTAAAATCATTAATAGTCATGAAATGAAAACCACCAGAGTCCAAAAAGGCTTAATGCCCTATCCATATTAATTAGATGGGAGCAAATCTGAAGTGAAAAGCAGCACATGCTTTGTAGAATTAGCAATTGCTCTCTACAGACTACACAGATCTCTATTAAAATTCAGTTTAATTAAAATTGATCACGTTAAGAAACTGATGTGGTTAATTAACTGAATTCCTGGACTTCTTTTCATACGTTTCACAAATGCATTGTACACTGCCTTCCTGGGTGACAGCTTATGTTGCAGTGAAAATCCTGATTTCACAGGTTAATGCTGCATGTTCCTTGAGGCCTAAAGTTCCTGCGTGTCCCCCACAAAACCCTGGCAGTGCAGGGAAAACAACTGCCCTTAGAAACTACTGAAGCCTACCAACCTGGCTGGGGTCTGAGCGGTTCATCTGGCAGATCCGCGTGAAACTCTGGGCACGTATAAAGAAGTGGTGTAAGAGCTGTGGTCTCGTAAGGTCTGTCAATAGAACTAAACAAAGCGTACAGGAAAGATACAAACAGATGCATACGCTGTATCAGCACAGCCTGACATGACCAGCCAAAGGATCTGGTCCGTTAACATGTGATGAATACATGAATGAACACAAACATACAGACGGCAACCATTCCAGGTCCTGAAACACGTTGTCCCCATCATCTCACCAGGACGCATGAAATAACAGGGCTTGGCTAAGGGCATAATCCCAGAGCTGTCCAGAAACACACACTGGCACATGCTCCAGTGGTTTATATGGTGACTCCCCAAGGGCCGGCAACCCAGCACCTCCAAGAGTCTGCAGTGTCACTCTCTAAACAATGAAGCAACCATTTCCAAGTTTTAAGGTGGACTTGGCAGAGTTAGGTTAACTGCTGGATTCGATCTCAAGGGTCTTTTCCAACCTAACTGATTCTAAGATAAACCACTAGTGCCCTACCAGCGTCAGGAGAAAGGCTGAATTGCATCTAATGAAGATTCATTTTTATCATATCGTTGTTTGAAATAAGGCATTTGTAAATTATGCCATTCTATTTTTGGTAGGAAGATTTCAGCCTTTTCTTTTCTATGCCCTACTCATCGCATGGTTTAGTCTACGGAAGCAACTTGGTTATGAAGCACTGCTGCAAACAATTCTCGTCTTTTAGAACATCGCTTCTTGCAAAATATCAGCAAAGGGTCCAGTGCTTGGCCCTTACATCATGCCGTAGAAGAGGACACCAGAGCAACTACTGTTTGAAAGAAAGCGGATGGATGAACGTCAGTACTGATAACAGCATAGAGGATCGTGCTACAACAATCTAGATCATCATCTGACCTGCCATCCAAGTGGCATCCCAGCCTTTCAGGGAGCAGAGCGACACGTGCAATCTCAAAGACCTGTAAGCAGTGATACTTCTGGGTCAGCTCAGGGGTGACTTCAAAGGCAAAACCCAAAATTTTGAGAGGAAGAAAGACTGTGGCCAGACAACTCCTGAAGGGGAGTGGATCTAAGGTCTGAAAACAGCACGAAGTCTAGATAGAGGCTAAAATAACTACCAAGAAATTATAACACAATAAACATATCAAAGAACACAGTTTTACATATTAATTTTACATACCTTTGACTTATATTCAAACCTGTATGAATAATGGCACTGAAGCTGGTATAACCACATCTTGTTCTTCATTACTTCTGACCACTACACAAATGTTAAAACAGCATTTTCTTTTTTGAAAACATTTTGCTAGTTGAGGTAACTATTAGTGTTCAGTGATACCGTTGTACTTTACATACAGATGTTGCATAGAGGCCACTCGTGCATGTGGATGGACACACATACGCTCTTATCTATATATGTTTAGATAGAACCAATGGCATTGAACTGCAGCACTATGTTTTGGGTGGTTTTTTTGGTTGTTGGTTTTTTGGGGTTTTTTTTGTTGTTGTTGTTTTGTATTTGTTTGCTTTTTAAAGGAAAAGAAAAACAACATCTGACTAGGATGTAAGATACATGACTGACTTAATTCCCTCATGGCCAAACCCTTGTTAGTGTCTTCGCCTGTTTCAGTAAAACGCTCATGGTTCAAGTAATGTAAAACACACATATTCAATCATTTTCCTTCTCCCTAAGGCAAATACTTCCTTATCATGGTGAAACAGGAGTCGTGTGCTGATGCACAGGAGAGCCAAAGTTCTTTTAAGCCTCATCAGAAAATTGAATACTTACTGCAACCTATCATTTGGAACTGCAGAGTAAAACAAAAGCGTAATGCAAACAAAACACAGGAGGTTCAGTCGGCATTATCTACTATTGCATAAGCCTGGACAGCTGCCTTACAAAATCATACACAAGCAAAGACCCGAAATCAAATAAAAGAATTTAACTCGAGAAAAAAAAAATTACACTTATTCATATTTAAATCAGGATTACACAGTCAATAGTTAAAATACAATCAATTGAAAGGAGATGCTCTTGATGTGCTTGCCTTGGAAGAGGGGTTATTTCAGGACATCATTCTCTCAAGTAACCACAAAGAGGGCAAGGCCTTTACACAGCAGGTGTCCACTCTTTACTTGAGCAGCATCTTTTAATAATTCCCTTTTTATAACAAAAAGGGAATATTCATATTTTCAAAAGTGGAATAGCAGTACCAGTACAAGGGGATAAAGCATAACAGATTAAAAGAAACCGCATGGTAATTAAAGCAGATTCTGCACTGGTGAAAAAACCTCTTAGAACATGATATCCTAAGTCACCTTACTCATGTTTCTTAGAGACTCCTATATTAGATCTGCTGAGTCTCAGAGGAGCTTCAAAACATCCTGGGCTACCAGGTTAAGCCACATCTCTTCCCTGCACAACAGAAGAATGAACAGGAGTTGTCCCTTCCAAAGTAAAACTCAGGGGAGTTGACAGGTGGCACGAGAGGTGACAGAAAGGGAAAGGGAAACATATGAGGATCAAATCCATCCTTTACAGAACAGTCCAGACCCCCAACCCTGAGTGACTTCCTGGGCACTCACTGCCTGAGGTTCAGTGTTTTCTGGAGGAACTCTGGCCCATCTCTCTCATACCCTACTCCCTGTGCTGCAACTCCAAAAGCTCCCAGCACACCATGGCTCCCCAGGCACACAAAAGTAATGTATGCTGATTTCCAAAAGAGCAATAGGAATACCCTTCCCATCCATCCATGCATCTATCCTTTCCCTATCACCCCTTTCCTAAGAAAGGTAAACTCCAAAAAAGAAGATCCAGTTATGTAAAGGGTCATCTCCCCACTGCTCTCCTAGCAACATCCTTTTCTTGCTCCTCACATGGTTTAAATACAAGCATAGATCCAGTTCAGCAGTGGATGACAACCTCCTCTCAGTGGTTTAGAATGAGAGATTACATTAAACAACAGCAGGGATCAACCTTCCCCAGTAACTAGAAAAAGGTTCAAATTCAGCTTACAATTTCCAGTACCTTCAGCCCCATACACGAAGAATATCAGTTTATACAGCCATTTTCAGCACAGCCTTAGCCTACAAGTACTTTTCTGGAGGACCAGTCATTTGCACAGTAGCTGTTTTATATAAGTTTCAGGGGAAAGAGGAACGGGGCTCATGAAACAATTCCATGCTACGAACATACACACCCCCCACTTCCAGCAAGTTAGACTTCATAATAAATACTTACGAAGGAAATTACACCCAACAATACTGAATTAACAGAGAGACCAAATCTTCATCTATTTTGTAACCACAAAGCCACCATAACTCTGTTAAGTTAGCGGCTTAGTCCTGGCTTACACACGAAACCCACAAAAGAAAACAGAAAACCCTTGATCTGCCATTGTAAAGACAGCATATGCAGCAGCCCAGTTTAAACAGGAGGACAAAAAAAACCCCCAACCAAATCCACACCAATTTCTTTCACAGAGCCAGAAACATCAGAACCAAAGACATGTTTACCAAAAGGCTAGTTTAAAAATCGATAACAGAAGTTTTACACTCCTTCATGTTGTCAACGTCAGTCAGGCTATTTTATATGACTTTCGTATGCCTCATACACAAAGTATGTAAATTCAATAACTCCTCATCTGGGCTTCTAAATACATCTTGGGCCCATTACTTGCAGCAGTAGGTACAGAACGCAGACCGGCTGGGGACAGGGTAGATATGATGTAAATCATTTAAATGAACATGTGGAAAATGGAGGCACTGCCAGAAAAAGTTACTGCTGGGTCTCATTTCCAAAGTCTGCCCGAGTGCATTGAAGAGAAACTCTGCACTACAGAAACTCTCACAGCTGACTTTGGAAAAAAACAGCAGTATTAATTCCCCGGAAAGCTGTAGTAAAGCTCCACTAGGGTACAGTTTAGGCCAATATCTTGTCAACTTGTTAGCATCAAAACAATGAATATATAAATATCGTGTCTCTCATGCCTTCCTATGGACAGATTTAAAGGTTGCATGGAATATTAAGGATTGTTTCATTATTTCTTGATGAATTCCTAAGTAGGTAAGGTGAAGTAACAGCTGCAGACAAGATGTAGAGCTGAAACATACTTCCCCTTTGTTTCGATTTCGTAACTTTGTTTTATTTCCATAATGATTATAATTTCCAAAATTATTATGTGCATTCTTAGGTACCTAAAATAATTTCCAAAATTATTCTTTGCATTCTTGGTAACCTGAAAAAAGTGCTGTGTTCATACACTGAACATGAACTACTTTCTGAAAATTCGGGCTCGTCGGGATACTTCAAGGGAGTGCGTATCTTGGCTGCCATCTTCTAACCTGAGGAAATTCTCAGCAGTGTCTGACAGACTTGTTAGTGTTCTGTGTTTTGTTATTTTCCTTAGCGTGATCCTTCATCCTACAAAATTTGTCAAAATTTAAAATGCTTGAACTGGAAATTGCCAAACTAAAAAAAAAAAATGCAGGGAAGGAAACTGGTAATTGAATTTCATATGTGAAAGCCTCCCACACTATATAATTATATTTGAATGAAAGACCCCTCTCCTTGCACTTTGGGAAGGTAATGCTTACCTTGGATGTACAAAGTACATAGATGCTTCATGTGAATTATGTACCTTGTCACGCTACTCAAAGTAGAATTATTGTATTTAGCTAAACACACAAGAAATTGTTATTGGCAGAATATATGAATTATTCCTACAGTCAGATTAAAACCTACATCTTGCTGTGGAATGGGAAAAAAAATGTTCGAAAAATTACAAGTTCAATCACCCAGAAGAACATGGAGAATGCTGGACAGGAAGGAAGAGGATACACACAAAGTGCCCATCCTCCTTAAGTTCAGTTACAGTTCATCATATCATACCAAAGCCCCTGTTTCAATAATCTATTCTTGTGTTATGCATGGAACAAGGAGCTTTGAAGCAACCTTTTGCGCTAATTTTGCATGAAAACACCATCTGGCCCTAAACAACTATCTAGGCTATGGATCTGTTATAGCCTAGATATGGTCAACATGATATTGAAAGGTCAAAGAAGGGTCTAATTATATGCCTTAGTACTCAGAGGCCATGGTCACTGGAGCATGAACATAATCACTCCGGCCAAACAAGACTCATTTATAATTTTAATTATCAGTGAATCAGACATCTCTCAAAGAGTTGTTCCATGTAAAAGAATTATATGACTGTTGCTCAAAATAACTGTCTTGTCTTGTTTGTGTCTAAAATAACCCCTTGAGATACCCTCAGTTAATTCCCTGTTGATATATTTAGAATCCATCAATCTTCTCAACCACTGCATATTAACATATTTGGAGTACTGTATAATTGCACACAAAACCCCCTTGTGTTACAACAGCATGATCCGTTACAATAGAGTTTTCAAAAATCCCAAATTCCAAACCTGAGAAATATCGAACTAGGGCTACCTGTACAATTGCATTTGCTCCCTATGTGTAATAAAGCGACACGTACAAAACAGACAGTAATGATATTTCAACAAATCTCTTCCCTCATTCATTGCACATGGGAGAGTTTTTTTCTTTTTGGGAAGGGAACTGAGCTGTCACTAAAGGAACAACCACTTTGGTGGTTAGGGGGGATAAAAAAAAAGAAAAAAGTTTTGTTTTGAAAGAGACCAGGATGATACAAAATGAAAGAAACCAAAGATATGTCAGTTGGTGAGCTGACCTGGAAAATGTATACAACTTCTCCACCTGCCACAGATGCTATATGATACTACATAAATCACCTGAATCACTTTTTTGCCCTCAGACAGTCACTAATTCCTCAGATTTCTCTCTGTCAGTTCTGACTTCAGGCATGGAGTTTGATTTACAGAAGTGTGAATCCAGTTCTGCAAATAGAGCACGTTCAAAAGTGACCTCAGTGCAAGCTAGGCTTTCATATACAAAGTGCTTGTTGCTGCTACATATTCGGAAGTGGACGTCCTAGGCATCTTGCATGGAGTGCAGTGGTTCCCAGCTCTTCTGGAACAACCCTTAGAAGCACTGCCTTCCCGTCCTACTCAACCTCAACCTTCATCAGTTTTACTTTCCTGCTGGACATTCACTGTGCTCTCCACCTCACCTCTACCATCAACACTTGACCAGCTGGAAAGACCACAGCCCACTGAGGCTTGGGAGCATAAATTTTGGCTGTTACTGCAGCCAAAGAGGACCACTGGAGACACAGCCACTGCTGGAGGCATGGCTGCGCTCGATAACATAGCTGTAGTCATCAATGAAAAGCTATGAGAAAGCTGTTAATTCAGGGTCAGATAGAAGAATCAAGCAGTAAGATAAACACACTAGAAGATAAAGTACCATGTACAAATATATTTATACAAGCTATAAGAGACATGTGTTTATAGTGTTAAAAATGCCATTCTGTGATTAGTAAATCCACTACCGGTACTCCAGAAAAAGCTTCATTCTCTTTTGAACACAGTCATCACTTGGGTCACTGATAAAAGACTTGGGTCTGTTTTGGTCTTCAGCTAACATTAATGTCACTGCAACTGTTAATTTGTTTTGTATAATTAAGAGTCCAAGAAGTGTTTACCTGTACTTTCTTTACATAGTATTTTGTGCACTACTGCCTTATTTACACAACAAGCATAAAAATAGTCACTTGTCTGCTGGACATTTGAAGATCTGTGGGGAGGCACCTCTCAGCCTCTCAGGGATGGCTGGACACTCATACCTCCAAATAACCTCAGCTGGGTGATGGTGGGGAACAAAGTCTTGCCAGGTCCAGCCTGGGCAGCATCCAGCTGTACTGTCAGCCCAGCTTCCTGCTCAAAGCCCAACTGCCTTCACCACCTGCCTTCTGCCCGCTTTCTGATGTAGTCCGTCGTGCACAGGGTGCACCTTCTCCTGCTTGATGTCTTAAGTCACTGACTGCTTAGAGGGCTTCCTTTTCCCAAAGGGTCTCAAGGACCCCCTTGTAGCTTAACGAGAAAAAGAAAATAGTCTACAGCACAGCAACTGACACGTGCTCACATTTCACTGACAGAACTTCAGGGGAACCATTCACACACTTACAGTGCCTGGTATTTTGCTGAACCTGGGCGCAATCAGGGAGAACACTCTCTACTACACAGCTAAAATGGCTTCATTTTCACTACCCTATATCCATTACACACTCTATCACCACTGAACCCAGCAGTTACACCACACTCCCAAACTGGAGTAGCCTACACTGTGTATACACTGTCGAAAACAGTAGGTTCACGCATTCAGAAGACTCCCCAGCCCTGGACATCCCATCATCAGATTTGTTGACCTACTGTACTTTGGCTCCCTTCCTGCTCAAACGCCCCAATCTCCTTCCAGAGGAAAGCATCAGCAATGGGAGATGCTGGGTGCTCCAATCCGGTCTGACTATCAGAAGTCCCAGTATGCCCAGCCTGCATGCACACCCGACACCAGTGTCAACGTTCCACTGAATACACTCGCTCTGCAGCGTCGGCACAGTCATAGCGACCGCTGTTCCAGGCACTAGGCAGACAGCCTGCTTGCAAAACAGGCTTTCAACAGCAATACAGGCTTAGCATCACAAGTTAAGTCCCAGGGAAAAAATCTCAGGCACATACAGTTTCAGTACTGAATTTGCAGATCAAAAAAGGAACGCTTAACACAGTTGACCGAGTTTAATACTACATCATCTACTGCTGTTGTTACCAGCCATCTTACACAGGCACAGGTTAACGTGGTTTTCTCCCATGCTTATAAATGGCTAGACAGAAAAAGAGCAGAGAGTTGTGCAGTCAAAGCAGCTGGAGTAAAACATAGAACTAGAATCAAAGACAAAGATCCTTACTCAACAGAAAAAGGTAATAAATTGGATCATTTGCTTCTATATTTATGCTTTCAATCATTAATCAAATCCATTTCCATTTCTAATTTTATAATTTTTCTTTTCTTTTGACCTTTAATAAAATGTTTCAATTGACCAGGGTAATAAAAATATGAATTATATGAGATGGCACAGACAAAGAAAGACTGTTGAGTAATTTGTGTTCCAGATAGAACAAGGAAAATGCCTGTGATTAAGTATGGGCTAAAGGATACCTTAAAGAAATCCAAGTATCATCCTTTTCATTTAAGAATTCAAGAGAACAAACTTTAAAAATAACAAACCCAACAAAATATGAACAACCAAAATAAAGGGACAGCAGCTGTCATTCAGTTGACATATAGAATCTATTTGTTCATTAATACAAAAAAATTTTTAGCACAAATAAGAACATATTCTCATCTGTCCTTGAGGTGTATTTTAATTACATCCCAAACACTAAATTGCTTAAATGGTTTCATAGCATAAGCGCTTAAAATTGGGTTTTCTAAGCACCAATCCAGCACTATGTCAGCAAGAACGTAACCAAAGTGAAAGCCTGGTGAGCCTGCAAACCAGTAATATTATTTGTTTCAACAGCTTTCCTTTGAATAGCAAGTATTGATTTTCCACATCAGAACCCTTATACAAAGAGCATTAGAAGAGAAACTATACTTTCTATTTTTTCTCCATCTTATTAAGGACCATTGCTGAAGACTAGCAACACAGTCAATGGGGATTTAGAAGTTTGAGCTGAATAGATCAACATTTAGGAATTCTAGGAATTTCTTGTTGTTTTTAAAAAATTCTTACTATGGAGCAATGCCACTTCTGCCAGAAAGGATGTGGTTTTTACCTCGGATAGAGGCAGTCAGCTAAAGTGCATTATTCCATTACTATGTGGCCTCAGTTACCTGTGTTCCTCAAAGTAGTCCTCACAAAGTTCAGGAAAACAAAGATGTCATGAAGGAAGGAAAGAACAAAAGTACAGAGTGAAGGGTACCAAGGGACTGGTGAAAAGAAAAGGGTGAACTCTGGGAAAAGAGATCAAGGTCAGAGGTGTGTTTCAGAGGGAAAAGAAGGAGAAGACTATGTACAGGAAGACTGGGGAGGCAACAGAAATGCTGCAGGAGAGGTGACAAAGGGAATTACAGCTACCAGGAAACAAAATTTAAATAGATTCAGCACTTCAGAAGACTTTGCAGTTCAGAAAAATATCTATGTGCAAGGAAAAAGTATAAAACGACAGGTGGTTCAACAGGTTTTTGTACTCCTCCAGCAGCATCCACAGCCTGTCATACTTACCAACAGTCACATCAGTCTGTGCAGACTCACGGGCATTCGTTAGCAATGCTCTTCTTCATCTCTGAGGTAGTAGCAACATTTTTTTGACTTCCAAACTTTGTAATACCTTTTCTTAAAACATGCCAAAGAGCTAGAGAGCTAGTACTAAGTCAAAGTTAGTGGGATTAGTCACATAGACTGGGCTTAAAATTTTGACTTAGAAATTACCACCATCTATTATCATGCTCAACACCATCAGCTGCAGATCAATTTTCAGCAGTTGCATTTCCATCACGCTATGATAATTTTGGTGCACTGTTTCTTTTATATCAGCATGTTTTAATTAGAGTTAACAGAGATACAAAGGGAAGACTTTGCCCCACTATAATTACAGTACTGTCACCAACATTTAGTTGAACAAGGGTTATCCTGGAGTACCCCTGATGACAATTACTGCAACAGGATCACTAAAGAGCCATGAGGTAACATATTGTCTCTGCACTCTGCCTACACGCTTGGGATTAGATATGTCCAATAAAAGACACACGGCTCCATAAAGAACGAGCAATGACATTTAGCTTCTAGGCTTCTGATCCTAGGGAGGGAATTCAGATTTCAGAGTCTGATGTCTGCAATGCATGGAGGAACTTGGCATTTTAGAGTGGGATTCAAAACAACCAGTGCACTGAAGTCCAGAGAAAAACCTGAGTGCATAGAGCATTTAAATGCCAGACTGAATACATTTATTCAGAGACACAGACAAGTGCTAGCACACCGAGTATGGCACCTTCTTCTGAGGTTAGGCTTTTGCATCTATTCTTTATGAGACCGGATCAGCATCTCCTGTTTTATTTTGGGGTTTTCCAAACGTGACTGATAACAAGGTGTGATAGCACTGCTCACCTTCATATACTATCACAACACTCATACCTTTGCTTAGGGTGTAAGAGGTCAGGCTCAGCGCCTTCCTTTCCTAACAAGGTTCAAGTCTCTGTTTTCCAGCTGCAAGGACAGAGCCTTTCCCTCAGGGTGTGTATCAAGCTACAAAGTCATTTCTGTGATTCCTGCTGCTAAACCTGTGCTATTATGCAGAAAGAAATACTGACCCAAGGGAAAAAAAAAACAACCACCAAAGCTATGAGAAAGAATGAGCATAGCTGGTTTTGTAGACAGGGTAGTTTGCCTCTAGGTTCCTGGATTATGATCTCAGTTCCTGAGTCTATTTTGGGATAGTTTCTACCCTAGTAGCAGTTTTCTGTAAATGTGTAAGTTGTCCTAAGAAGAGAGAATTGAGGCTCTTTCCTAACACTGTCCGGCAGATGCACTGCTCCACTGCTTTAATCATTCAGCGGTCCCACCAGTTGCACTGTAACATCACTCACACCCTGCAAATTTCCAACTTTCCTTTATAAGCCCTGTAATTTATTTTTCTATATTATAAACCACTCTTTTAAGCACTAACATATTTTATCATTAGCTCAGTAGGGCACTATCTCCCCACAGAAAAACTCCCACTTTTGTGCTTAAGGAGCAAACAAGTGACTAGAAACACCACCTAACAATACAATATTGGGACTAGAAATCTCTGCAAGAGAAATGGGGTGGGGGCATCCAGTTAAAGGGGAACAGCTAAGATGAAAACTTCACCCCCAGCTTAAGCAAAATCTAAGGCAGTTTTAATTACTACAGCACATTGGAGTATCAGCACCAGTTCTAGACTAATAAAAGACTATTGAAACAAAAAGCATATTAACTCAAAGTGCACATTTTTATTTAATTAAAGGTAAAACAGAAAGAACAGTAATAGGTCAATAATAATGACTTATTACTTCCTTTATGTGGCACATTTACAATAAATGGTAATTTACCATTAGAGAGACATATTAAATTTTTTTTCTGCTAAAGAAATTAACATTAGTCATGTGGAGAAAGAGAAGGCTCTCCACTTCCAGCTCGAGGATTTGCATTCCAACAAGGCAGTCTGAGGATATTACAGACCCTGCTCCCCCTTTAGCAATGCTGGAGGATTTAAAGCATAACCATGTATGACATCATTCCAGCTGTACGCTGATGGGCTACAGATCGTTTCATCCATGCTATTTGAAAAACATTCCACTTTCCAGTCATTAGACTTGCTAAATGGATTCACCTGCCGTACTCTTGGAATCATTAAAAAATAAAAAAATATCTTTGGCACACAAAAGCCTTGCTTTAGTTTGATTCTTATATCTGATGTACTATTACTTTTACTTCTTAAAAATAACTAAAACATATTTATCACTTGCTCCATTGGAAAAAAACCCAAACCCTACATCTATGTTTCCTGCTCTTATTCTTGCTCTAGGCTTATTTCAGTTTCTAATTAACCATCTTCACAAAACAGATACAACTTCCTAGACAAAACTTGTCATTACTGAGGCTGTACTGTGCCTTAGTATTTTTAAATAACTGCCTGTTAGCCTCTTCCAAAGAAAAGAGGATCAGTTTACTGATGTGGAGCCTACTTCTGGCAACTTCCTTAATTATGTGACATGAAGATAGAGAGCTGCTCTTTAACAATCCTTCCAGTCACAGGAAAATATCACACCACTTGTGCACTTATTATGGCTGCACTCTTAACTTCAGACTCATTTAAAAGCTTCAGCTCTACAGGTGGGATTTTTCAAAGCTGCCTCTAGGTCATTAATTCCTAATTGGACACCCCAACCCTCTAGGCAAGCTTTGAAAATCTTATACTAAATAATCAATATTCTACTTCCTAATAACCTGGTCTGTGAAAAAGCCAACAGGACAAAACATTTAGCAACTGGAAGGAGACTGCTGTGAAAGTGGCAGGAAAAAAATATAGATCGTATATCCTTGTCTTAATAGTGGGATTATTCCCTACTCCCCACAAGGAGTGAAATGGACCAGACGGACAAAGAGGGGAGAAAGAAAGGGAATCTTCACAAAACCCAAACAAACAAGAAATCAGGAGTCAAAGCCTCACACATCTCATGAAAACAGAACAGATTCAACAGTGCTGTGCATGGCTTGGGTGTGTGTTTAAAACAATATGGTCCAGATGGAAAAAAAAAAAACCCCAAAACTGTTTATGAGGATAATAAAATACTGTATAATGCCACAAAGCAACATACTTGATGAAAATAAAACCAAGTAATGTATCATTACAAATTTAACCCCACCTTTTTGAAATGCACAAGATAGGGATTTAAAACAGCACGATAAACATCAGATCCTATGGGTTAAGTATGTCATAACTACTAGTTAAACATAAAAGAAGCAGCTTTCATTCAGAATATACATCATCCTGAGTGACCCAATGAAAAGGAGAGAACTAATTATGTTAAATCTAAGGCAATAGCAGGACAGAAAAAAAAAAAAAAACCAATCAGTGAAACATTTGGGAATATGTCACCAGTGCAAGACTGTAAATAATTTGAAACATACCTCTCCAAATACACCAGAAAGGGGCTGGAGAGAAGGTAATCTAATATAGACCATCCCTACTCTAATTATCGGGCATTCAGACAATTGAATTTTCTAGGAGGGAAGAATCAAAATAACCTAGCCCTAAAACCACACTCATTTAAGATTTTAATTATTAGTTTCTCTGAGTTTCCTGCATTTGGTAACAGTTACAGAACTGGGTAATAATTACTTTGTGGAGTCCTTCCAAAGTAAAATATCCTTAACTACCTTGAAGCAGAAAAAGGATTCCATCTGGTTTAACACACCGTATTTTAAAAAATACCCAAATCTTTAAGTTTTGAAATCCAGGTAATTCAGTGTAATCAGAAGCATAGAGCGCTTTCCCTTATGGTTCAGCCCCATAGTTCTAGTGCCACTCTGAGCCCTGCCACAGCTTCAGGTACTGTAGTTTTTATCACAAGAGGCTCGATCTTTAAAACAATAATTACGCATTGGCATTTACAGGCTAGATAGCACACTGTCTGGTGTTACACCGGGCAACAGAGCGTGATGAAGAGTGATACGGGCAAAATAAAACCTGCAACAAGCATGGCTACAGACTCCGTCTGAGAGTGCAAGCCAAACAGCTGCATATGGCAAACGTACGTATGTATATGTGTATATATCTGTGCATAATCACTTACGGTTTACAGCTGAAGGAGCTCAGTGCAGGAGTCACAATTCTTATGTTCACAAACACATAACCTGCAGATTAAGTGACAAAATAAAATGCTTACCCACAATAGCTCATAATAGACATTGGTGCAGGTTATATGAAAGTTTAACCACAAGTCGCCTCTTCGATGGCTTCCAAGTTCAAATTTTCTAATACCTCGCCTCTGCCTTGATTTTTGCATGTTACCTGATGATATGGATTATGCATGCAAAGCTACAATAACCACCATATATCGTCAATTAAAATTCATTGGTTTAATCAACCTTTTTGATGATAGCTGTATCAAACACAATCAAGATTTTAGTGTAGTATCAGTCAAGCAAATTCGATTTTCCCCACTCTTATGACTTCATAGCTGACTCCTGTTACGTTCTTGTAAATTACGTATTTCACATTTAGTCTGATTGGAGTTGGAAATCTGAAACGTTTAAAAATATTCTGCTACTAATACTGCTCAGTAGTTGATCTGTAAGTCAGCAGATGATGCCTGGAAAGACGCAGTGTTATAAATTTCAAATATTTCAAAATAATTTAAATGGATTTGGGTATTTTGAGCATGACTAGGAGAAGTATTTCTCACTGTTTTATTTTATAAACTCACTCTGTATGCATTAAAGGAAATTTGGCATAATGAAGGAGCAATTAATTCTACATTTTCCACATTTCAAGCTGTGGCAATGCAGTAATGTTGAGATTGATCATATTGGGACATTCTTTGAATTCCTTCCACTCATAACATACATTAATGAAGCTTGTGACTTTCTTGCCTTTCTTTAAAGATGTGTTGCTGCCATTACACACATAAAACTCTAGAGCTGCATCCAAGATGACTAATTGTTCTTTTAATAATCCCTGGTGTTGATTTCAAAACACTGGAAATCAATTTTGCAGATTAGTTACGCACATTGTTGGGATCCCAAATTTCATCTGAGGGGACAGAGCAAGCATTTGGGCTAGACTAACATCTGGGCTAGACTGACACCGGGACTTTCAAAAGGTGAGCCACACTGGATACCCTCTGACCAGTAGTTTGTCTTTCCTGTTGTGATTCCAGAGTTCTGAGTTGTGAAGAAAAAGGACATGTTATCTGCAGTGATGCTGACCAGGAGACCACTGTACATCAAGGAGTTAGTGATCCACCTCAGAGTCAACCGGAGCAGTCCCAGCTTGTGCTGTACTGCCTGTTCAGCCTGGCCTTTGTGTCTGTGACGTGCTGCACATATCCCTTGGCCACAGGATGGACTCAGCATCACTTAGAGCTAATTGTGGGCAGCTCCCACTTGGTACTGGTAATTATGCCACCTCCCTGGCCTTGCCTTTATCTAACAAGTGCAGTAACAAGTTCTCATGTGAACATACTTTCTGTTTGACAGGAATGATGAATGGAGTTGTTTTCTTGTTAGAAAGTGTTGTAATAGCTTGAATGACCACAATGGAGTAACACTTTCCATGGACAGGTCCACGTGGTGCTGTACATGGATCAGAGGCCCATTTTGATGCTGCACAGCTCAGGGTTCCCAGCATCTAAAGGGATGTAAGATTTTACTATTCTCTTTCTCTTTTTAGTGTTAGCTTTATTAAGTACCATTTTAAATGATACTCTTCAGAGTTGAGTGCCTTTCCTACCGGGATCATAATGGAGCAGCATCAGTCTCAAAATACATAACTCTAGCAACACAGACCCATCTGCGCTCCTCATGGTCTCTGGCACGGTCAGGCACCTTTGTGTGACCAAATAAATATTGTTTGCATGGATAGTGTACAAGTGTCAAGAGACTACATCTGAAATGCACCTGAATCATCAGGAAATTCTCAGTACCTGCCATTGCCCACTTCTCGCTAACACCACAGTTTTGCACATTCGAGTTTCTCATCATTATTTCTAACACTTACACTAGCATCCAGTTGTTAATACTAGGTTAGTCTTTCAAAGTTTTAATGAAAATTTGGACAAATAGAGTGAAAATTAAGCAACCAGTTAAAACATGAGAACTGGAGTGAGAAATTACATTATTATTACTTGCCCTGCATGACCAAATACACTCATATAAAATGGAACTAAGGTTTTATTTTTTAAAATTAAAGTAGATACACAGCTGCAGCCAGACAGACTTCAGAACACTTTAAAGAAAGTGAGGCAGGCACTTCACAGGAGAAATATTGTGTGAAATATTGTACTATCCAGGAAGCAGCCATACTTAACTCATCCATAAACTGAGCAGCCAAACAGATTAGATTGGAGCTATAAGATGAAGTGGACCATGGTCTATTACAAGTTATGCATACAGACAGCCCTTGTACCAGTGCCGATCCACGCACAAGACTCTGTATCCTGGGCATTCCCAAGTTGCACAGGAAATTGCTTTACCCAGTCATTCATAAAACACACTATGTTAGAGGTAACTTTAACCCAACACTTGATTCCTTTTATGAAAGTGGGTGTAGCCACTGGAAAGATAATGCCACTTGCCCTACCTAGGGCAGTAGACATGCTTCACAACTGCACATACAGTGTTTTGCATAAAGAAATGCTTCGCGTCTTACATATCATCGTTAGTGGCTAGGCGGGGAGAGGAAGAAATGAGGAGCCAACACATTGTGCATCAGTGACAGCACAGGCACTCTTCTGCTGTCACTGATGTTCACTCACTAAGGTGCAAGGGGCTACTGAAGAACAGTCCCCAGAAGAGCATGTATATTCTTTGTCCTGTCTCGTTTCCTCCCACATTGTTCTGGATCACCCCAAGCAGTTCCTCTGTGAATATACACAATTTTCCACAGAGATAAATAGGCAATTGAAATCTAAAGGCCCATGACCATACACTTTTTATACACAGAATGCTGTAATCTTGTAATCAATATGCTATTTAACACAAAGCCAGTGCAGCCCCTGGGGGAGGGAGCCTGTGCTGTGAATATTTAGTTTGGGTGATAAGGTTTGCTGCTGTCTTTCTGCTTTGTGGAAATAAACAGGACCTTAACATTACTTCTCAACAATTCTATCTGATGGTCACAGCGTCCTGGATTCATCATTTTGATTCATCAAAATAGCAGGTAAAGCAGCCTTGAAACCAGAGCACAAGCATACCTGTTGGCTTAGGCGTCCACGTTCCAGGGCTCGAAGGGAATTCATTGCCACACTTACCATGGCACTGAAGGATTTTTGAAAACCCGTAGCCAGCTGTGAGGCACTGAGAAACTAGAAAAAGAAAGCACAGCAGTGTTTGGCAGAACTGGAAAGACAGGCATGCTCCTAGTGATTTCTATTGTGAAAGTGCCATTATGTAGGAACAACATTTATGGACTTTCAAGCTTTAAAAGAACCCAGAGAAGCAGCAGGATAGCATCTACAGAATACCATTGGTTTACAGAGACTATTTCAAACCTAATTAAGTTACTAATCCACTCTTTTCATCTGATAATGTTCCATTAGGTGAATGTAACTTTTTTTTAACATCTAAGGCTAAAAAAAGCATCTAATACTAGCATGTCTTTTACATTTAATTAGACAATAAGGAATTAAAAGCCAGCTAGATAAAGCTGGAAACAGTACAAATAACTTGAAATCATTACATGATTTCTAGACGTGTATTTAAGCAAGCTGCTGCCTTATCCTTTCTACTGATGACCACTGGTAGGGACAGAACAGTGAACTACACAGATCATAGCTCAAGCACTGTGTAACAACTGACTTGAAGCAGGGTATTAAAAATAGAAGCTGTCTCTTGTGGACTAGGACAGTTGGTATTTTGATTTTAGTTAGCATTTTCACTTGTAATTAGGAAAACTGTGAAAAACCGTGCTTGTGATATTTACAGCTGGTAGCAATTTGAGATAAATGGCAAAAACGTACAAGATTACAAAATGTGAAGAAACTAGGTAAATTAGAAACACATGCAAACTTAATACGTGGCAAATACAATCCAAAGCACAGAGGGAAGTAGTAAACAAGCATCCCAGAAAGAAAACTAGTGACCAGAGAAGAACATTTCCTTGTGAGCTCTTCCAAGTCCTATTAAGCCAAGTTCAAGTACTTTCTTGGTGTTGGCCACCTTACCTTCTGCTGAAAGTTGAAGAGGCAAAACCAGGTAATGTGTCCATTCTTTAGTTTCCAGTTCAGAGCCAGGCACATTATAATGTAAACCACTATTGATTTCAGTTCACTTTAATACCCTGGACTGTGAACTGTGGTGGTTGAGGGCTCCAATTCATAATCCCTGTTAGATTTAGCTGCCACAGCTAAATCCACAGAGGTTGTGAATAAGAGATGGTAGAAATAATTTCAAAGTGAAATATGATCCAAATAGGCAAGTACAATTTCAGGATATATACACTGAATCTCAAGGTAAATTATCAACTAGCTCTTCATCCAAGATGGACAGAGACAGTTTAATTGAATGGATACCACAATGACCCAGGTGCTCAGCCGCACTGTGTTATGAAACCACCACCTGAGTGGCAGGGGTGAGAAGCTGTGGCAGTCGGCAGCAATTTGGACACTTGCCCTGACCTCTGCATTGCAACACAGCAGCCCTTCAGGGAACTAATTCTCCCCAGGTCTCTTTCCTCATCTCGAAGAATAACTCCCCAGAAGTGAGCTCAACCACTTCGCTGAGCCCATCCACAGCACCACCCCTGGCAGATGTGCTGCACACCCTGGTGGGCAAGATCACCAAAAGCAGTGTTGCTAAAAAGTCTGTGACACGCAAACATTGCACAGACTAGTGCATCCCTTAACATTTTTCCTTTTTGTGCTTTTGCTCCCCAAGCCTACATTTCTTCAGACCATAATCTTCTACATACACACACCCTCCAAACTACAATGGGTCAGATTCTTGGCTGAGGCCAAGGATTTAAATGTCTACACTGTACAAGCTTTCTTAAGGATGGAATGATGGCACTGATTTCTTCTGTCTCTCCACAGACAGAAGTCCACAGTCAAAATATCTCACCCAGTGATAGCTGGTGATACCTTCAGTATGAGGATTAACCCTACCTCAAGTTAAGTCACTAGAAGAGTAACAAGGAGTGAAGGGAAAAAGAGTAAGAACAACAGGCTAACCCTAAAAAAAAAAAAAGCTATATGTGAAATAAAGGTGCCACACCTTTGATTTTTTTTTTTTAAGGATTAGGCAGAAGCCTCTAACAGATGGCCCATAAGTGAAATTCTGCTAGACAGAAAACAGCGATGATTTAGCAGATCTTTTCCATCAGCAAGTCTTACTGCCATTACTACCTCAAACAGTAACAGCAGTAAGTCTCTGCTGCCTCTTGGCATCCAGAAATACTTCTCCAGCATTACATGACTAACCACAAACAGACTAAAATTCACCTCCTCTGTGATTTAAGATACTAGATGAAGACTAAAACAATATGATTCAATCAAAAGGAGATAACAGGCAGTCATAGCCCCGGTTTTTCTTTGCATTTACTTTTGCAACATTTTACAGTCTGAACTTTGGCAGGCAAGCGCTGCTGTTATGTACACAGAAACACCTGTAAGAAATAACTCTGTCCAAGCACTTTCTTCATGCTGTTATAATGTGTGTAAGTTTTGAAAATGCAAGCTGCAGCTCACATATACATAGAGGAAACCCAGGGACCCGCCCAATTCATAGCCCTGGAGAACTTGGCAGTTCACAGGGGCAGTGTCAGAAGATGAGATATTTACAGTGACAAACTGGCACCACTGAGGCAAATACTAATGAAGCAATGTCAGAACAGTGCCCACAGGGCTTAGGATCTTCTACAGGTATTTTAAGAGAAACCTATGATCTCTGGTATCAAAAGCCACAGGAAGATCAGTAAGAATTAAAATTGACAATGTGCCAGAATCCACCTACTATAAAACAGAAGGTCACTACAAATCCTCATTAAAGCTGTCTCACTGCTTTGGCCTGATTGAAATTTTTCAAACAGTTTGTTATTACCATGAAGGTAAGGGCTACAGTTGCCCTGCTACAACCTTTTCCCAGGACCTTTGCTAGAAAGGTAGATTTGAAACAAGGTGGAAACCTGAGAAATTGCCTGTGGACAGCAAAGGGCTGCTTAATCAACTGCTCCAATCTCCAGCAAAGAAGAAACTCTTACAGATGCCAAAGAGGTGTTAATGATAGATATTATAAAAGGGAACTGCTACAGTATATCTTCCAAGGACTGCTACAAAAGCCTTGCTGGCAAAAGATCAAGGAAACAGCTTGCGAGTGCAGGACCATATCTATAATAAAAGTACAATGTGACAGGTTTAAAATCCATAAACTACGCTGAAGTACATAGTTCAGAATCCCAATGACCCAGCTGGAACCGAAGCTGTTGAAAGCCTTGGTATTTAACCACCATAGGAAAAGGAAAGATCCCAAAGCCTTCCCTCATCTCCTCTTTGCTAGGCCTTATGCCAGGAACCACAGCAGCCCAGATTGCTTCTCTGCAATCAGTTGGTCTCCTCTACCATGCTTGGAAAACTTGAGCAGATGTTAATAGTGAAGAATATTCAACCATAACAGAACAGTAACATCAAACAACACAAAATAAAACCACCAAGCCCACCACAGCTCGAAACAACGGGACATGCTAAGCAGCTGAGTGCGTGAAGTTGACGATGAGGATCTCACGTGAGCTTTCCTGGACTTTGAGGCAGTGTTTTAGCAGGCAATGTGGCCATTCCTTCACAGAAGCACAGCAAGTTCCTCCCAGCTCAGTTCCTCTTGTCTCTTTGCTTACTGTGCTTCAGTTCCTTTTGCTCACCACGTTTGTTGTGGTCCTCCCTAACCCATGCAAGAAGAAAGACTTCCTGTTTAACCTTGTTTACTTTATAGCTCTGGTTTAATGGAAAAACTTCACAGAAGTTAAACTCTATTAGCATAGAGTTTACATCTCCCTTGTAATGCTCTGTATCAGCCAGACATTCACTCAAAGAAAGTTAAAAGGCAAGCAGTTAGAAAAACAGAAATACATTGTATTCAGAGCTTTATTGTGCTTGATTTTTAACTTAAAACTTACCCTAATTTAGCTAGGACTGAACCAGAACAAAGCTGAAAACAAATAGTAGAGATAAAACTCAGAATTAAGCCTCATCCTTCAGTTTCAGTCGAGTGTCACTGTACCCCAAATCCCAGGCAAAAAATAAATCTCCCAACTCCCAAGGAGAAAGGAGCAGCATTTCAGTACTACCCTTCAGGTTAAGTCCGAGAAGGAGATAGCATTTGTTCACGTCTTTGGCAATCTCACTTCTCTGGAATTTTGTGCTCTACAAGTTAATACAGTGAGTTGTTATTTTCTCCCTTCTAACCTAGAATAAACTTTATTTGGCTCAGATGAAAACTCCCGTCAGGCTTATGTGAGCTTGCTGAGAAACCGGATGACAGACAAACCTTTCTGTACTGTGTACTGTATAATTATTTTTTCTAAGATGTTGTGTTTTAGGTAGATGACAGTTATCCCACTTCAGTTTAACTTTTCTCATTATCTGATTTTGTTTTTTTCTACGAACAACTTTGCTGATTTCAGGCTGGAGTGAGCAATCTGCTTCCCCGTGGCATTTAATTGAGCCAAGGTTAGACCAAATTTAATCCTGCTAAACATTTTCTTTCATAAGTGGTAAATGTACCATCACCAAATATTTGTAATAACAGAAAGTGGCTGTACGTAAACACAATCCTGTAGGGAAGCTATTGGGAAAGGTGCACGTGCTCACACTCAAATCCCAAGGAATGGACTGGTGAGAGCATTCTGAACTCTTGAAAGGAGAAATAGTGGTGGCTGGAAGAGGTGGTATGACAATGAATGTCATTAGAGGAACAAGCAGATGTCAGAAGGGAAGGAGATGCACCGGTACTTCATACAGAGACAAAGTTCAGAAATCATGGAATTCACTAAGAAAAATGGTTGAGTTCTCCATAAAGCCTCTCGTGAGATTATTATCAACAGTGGAACAGGTCATCAGTGACACACGAAGAGGAAACACAGAAAAGCAAGTAACAGCTGAAAACACCAGTCCACACTTCAGTTCTTGACTATCTCCAATATTAATAGAAAAGAAATAAATGCTGGGTCAAGTATCTGAGCTAAAATACCAACAACAGCAACTGGTGCCAAAGCTCCAGACAGCATCTAAAAAATCCCTTAATAGAAAGCTGTGACTTTGGGAGACACTTTCTTGTTTGTCTTCAGCTTATGCCCTCCTGTAACTTTGTATGCACGTACACCACCTCTGTCATAACCCCAGATAATGACGTTATTTAACATAAAACATCCACTTCTTTCTCTCCCTCACAAAACCTCCACCAAGCTCCACCTCTCACACAGCAATGCAAAGAAGCTGCTGTTTGCTCCTGCAGGGCTAGTAACAATGGTTAGCTGATATTCCAAAACTACACTATAAGAAATGCATTAACAAAAAACTTGAGCCAAGCAAAATCAGTGGTGCATTGCATGTGTGCTGAACAGAGTGACGATAGGTGTGATTGGTACACAAATCACACAGTATGCATACTGTAAGCTCATTTTTCTGAAATGGATATGTAGGTCCCTGGTCCACATCTAGAGATGTGAAACTGCAACAGGGTTATAAAATCCATCACAGCTCTCAGAGAGCCAGGTCCATATTGGTCTGGACATGAGGAATATGGACACTACAAATCTAGCAAAGAAAAAACAACCAACCACCAACCCAAACAGATGGGCGTCTTCAAATTCTTGCCATGAGAAGAATATAAAGCATGTAAAATGCAGTTTCTCTGCCTGTGTTTTCAGTTCAACTGCTCTACGCTTAACTACAGCTTAACATGATAAATGATATTTTCTTCTGAATTCATTCATTCATTAGCAGTTTTTGGCAAAAGGAGTAAACTGAAGTCTTTTTATGGTGTTACTCGAAGTTTCCTAAAGTTTTGCCTACTTGCAGGAGCTCAGCACTTACACCATGAGAAAAACAGAAAGACACAGAATTACCACAGCTTTGTCTCAAGGAATAAATCTGTTGGAACCCTGCAGTTTTCCAATACACGGTCCTCTTACAGCACGATCTATTGCTTAGATGTCCATGTACAAAGCAACTGATATTGGCTGACATTGTTTCACTTCAGAATTTTGTCTGGAACTTTTCTAGGAATACAGTTCACACAATTACACTTTCACATGAGTACAGGAATTCTCACAAAAATCAGTCAATTAACAGTACCTGTGGAACAAAACATATTTCACATTTTGGCATTTTCAAACAGTGAGAAAAGCTCAAGATTTCCACCTGTTTTCATAGCAGCAGGAGCTTGGGCCCTGGTCATCTCAAACATCACACGGGATTCCAGATGCAAACCATCATCTGCTAACTCAACAGACAGGTATTCCACCACCCCCAGTTTAACTTCCCTGCCGTGCACACAGGTAACTAGGCGTGACATTAGTGTTTCTGTTAATGAATGGATCAGGAACATGACTGCCAATAGAAGCGGGATATATGAGTGGAGATCAACCCTCCCACACCTGGCTGTGTCTTCATGGTGAGGTTTAAACTCATTAGCAATTTGGGGACAGATTTTTCTCCAGGTCACCTTGCAATGACAGACTGAAAAAAAAAAAAAAACCAGCATGGGGGAATTTCTGCTTCCCGTAATCACCTGTGAATTTCATTCATCACAAACCCAGGTATTTCAGAGGCCAGAATCCCAACACCAGTCAAGAAACCAAAGATGCTATTTTAGGTAGTGCAATGCTAAGTGTTGCACATGTATCTTCAGCCTATTACAGAGCACTAGAAACAGTTGTGTAGCCAGGCTGCAGATGTTCCGCAGATCTTTCGGGATTCAACATTTGTCATGTGGTTTCCTGATGCTGAGAGAGACTATAGTTGGGCAAATAGCGCCACACCCCCAACTCTGTGCCATGAGCTTCTCTTTGATGCACAGATCAAACACAAAACTGAAACCAATACAGAAGAGCAGGAGCTAGGAATCACCATAGAACACCTCATTTCTGACCCAAATAGAAAGCAAAGTATAACCTTGCCCTTGCCAACAACGTGTATTTACATGCTGGTCCACAGAACCAAACATTTCACCTTCCCCTTCAAAAACACATACTCCTTGTTTGGGAGATAAGGAGAAGACAAGATATTAACATATCATTGATTGCATGAACAGAAGGTGTTCAGATGCCAGGATTAGGAGAAATACAAGAAAGCATTTTCATAAAAGAAAATAGGTAACAATGAAGAAAAATCCATTCTGGTAAAGGTTCAGCTGGTCTTGCATGAATAGATGGATGTCTTGATAAGCAAGATAAAGAACATCTCGTTAAATGTTCATACGCAGAATATATTTTCATTTGTCCGTAAACTGCAAGCCGAAGTAGAGCAAAGACATTGCTTGCCTGGAACCTTACCAAAGACATTTTTCCTGAAGAGGCAAAGTACATCAATAATATGCCTCCAAGTCTTTTATTTCTCACTTGGTAGTAATTACTTTACTTACTCCACATCACCATTTCACCTTTATAAAGACACATGCAGACCTGAAATAAGCTCCTACTTTAGCACAGCATTTAAGCACCTGTTGAACTTAAGTACCAGCAAGTTCAGCTAGGCTGTTCATATGCTTAAACCACCCTTCTGATTTCTGAATTCAGACACAATCAGCTGCATCACTGGGAGCAAGGTATGGAGCACATACCTCACCTGTTCACCGCAACAAGAGCAATGGTTCCGTCTGACTCTGTAATATCCCAACTGCTTCTGCAAGTATCTAAGCACCCTCATTTGTGCAGAAGCACAGGGCAAATACCAAAACACCCTCACTAAGGAGTGAAAAGACACTCGTCCTCCACTCAGGCTGTACAACAAACATTAGGAACAGTGTGATATAACATTAAAATATGCTATTAGAAGTCCTTTGGCCATATGATAGAAATGTTTAAGCAGAAATGCTTGAAGTTTATAAAAGAAGCAAAGAAACTGACATAATGGACAAGACCAACTCCATACTTCCCCTCCACCAACACACAGTATTAGATACCACAAATGACTGCGTAAAACACCCTGGCCTGGGCAAATAAATGGCAGCCTAACTACAGTGAAAATCTCCCCGTGACCTTAACATTTAAAGGGTGGCTTCTAGTTAAGCCACAAGAGTTTCTCTCTATTTTCCTTTTAAAACACTGAGATATGCCTGGCTGGGATCTTCTGTGCTCCACAAATGAAGAAGGAGGCCTGTATTAGTTAAAAAATGCTCAGAGAGAAAACCAGTACATATATTAGAATAAAAATGCTGATAAAGAACATTCTGCCTCAAAGTTCATGCCAAGGAGCAGCAAGAGCCACGTCATTGATAACAAGTATTTTCATCCTCAGGTCAAGGATACTTGCTATATGCTTCGCCAATACGCTGTTAACCATGATTGATTTGGTCCAGTGACAGATAATCTATTATGCACTCATACTTCAACCCCACTAAATCAAAGATAGTTTGTCCAACAGAACAAAATGACACGAAATAGGAGATAGCACAAAGTAGTAGCTCTCTCTTCATCCAACTTATCCTTCTTTGAGAGGAGGAAATGAACATATAGCAAAAGGGTTCGCAAAATGCAAATTCATATCTTTCTGGAGGATGAAGGGAAAGAAAAGAAAAATACTGTAAATAAAAAATATACACTGGTGAAAGAGAAGCAATCAAAGTCCTAGAGAAATGTCAGAGAGAGTTGTAAATAGACTAAGTATAAAGAACTGAGGGGGGAAAATAAACTCACCCTTGGAGTCAAGCTGTGTGGATGTATTTATACAAACCCTCGGGGTGGGGGAAGATAACCAAGTTCACTGTTTGTCATCACCTCCAGTACAAGGGGAGAAGAATACCTTGGATTCTCTTAGAGCATCAATTAGCATAGCATATGTGCTTTTTTGTTACTGCCTGGGATAGACTGGCAGCTCCCACCTTATTCCCCCTCCTACTCTTTCCTCATTTGATGTGGGTATCTACCTATTGACAGGATGTCTGGAGAAAACATCTTCTTGCTAAGTGTATTCCAACACCGATATCCTAAAGCTAAAGGCCGCCAAGTGCCTGATGCCAGCACGATCCACCTGTCTGTACGAAAATGGAGCTGTTCACCCTCTTTCATTATTCAGTGTCAGTAGTCTGTGTAGTAACAGACAACACATTTCTGTGAAGCAAATGATCTCCATTACTCTGTCATCCAGACACCCTTTGCTGGTCACAGTGACTGAAGAGAAATGGACTGATCAAACATAAAGAAATAGCAGAGGAGTAGAAGACAGGTGCCCTGTGTACGTACAGAGCACGAAGCTGAACATGAAACACTCTCCTGAGTGGCATCCCTGGTCTACAACCATCCATTTTCATATGGATTATGAAATAGCAGACAGTTACCCTTAGACAGGTAAAAGTGCAACAGGCAAGAACCCAGAGGACTGTAAAGACGCAGTGTGTGATTACAGCACGGCCCCAGACCAGAAGTGCTGTACAGATGCTCCATCCAGTGCTGCCAGTCCAGGACTAGAGGCACGTGCCGCTGTGAGCCCACCCCTGAGCAGGGCTGCCCTTTGCACACCAACCAACACCTTCCGCAGCTGCACAAATCCAGTTCTGGCTGTACTGAAGCACTTGATTGCTATACGGGGGTGTAAAGGGTTATTAAATAAAATCTCTCCCTCAGGCCTTTTCTTTTAAAGGTCTACATGGCCAAAACTAATTTTCTCATCCAACCACATCTAGTGAGAAGAGCTCAGCCATACATGGAAGGTATGGAATATCTGACAAGGACAAAACCCCTTGGAGAACAGTGAA
The DNA here is from genome assembly GCA_009769605.1 of Bucorvus abyssinicus. Classification (NCBI taxonomy): domain Eukaryota; kingdom Metazoa; phylum Chordata; class Aves; order Bucerotiformes; family Bucorvidae; genus Bucorvus; species Bucorvus abyssinicus. The sequence goes on along the minus strand of CM020043.1, from coordinate 12,912,843 downwards.
ATATTCACCTTGATATAGTGTTCACCCCCCTTGCCATTTAATAGGGGACAGAAATAAGTGCGTCACCCAGCATCACAGAGCAAATAAAAGCTATTTTACATTCTATTGTGCAAGTACAGGATATAAGAATTCAATGCAAAGTCACTGTACCAAAGCCAAGTAGCCTGCAGATACTTTGGTGTTTCCTCAGCTTTATTATTCCCTTCCTTTAGAGTATACATATATAGGTTTGGGTTTTTTTTTGGTTTTGTCTTTTTTTTTTTAATAAAGTAAGTATACCAGAGCTGTGTATAACTTTTCTCCTCAAGTTTTGCACAGCATCGTCAAAGCAAAGGAGAAAAAAAGCCCACCAGAGTAGAAGTGATGGTGACCTGCTTCTCTTATGCACAGCCAGCAGAATCAAACTTACTTCAGCTTTAAATGCATTGCCAATTTGAAAAACTTCACACAAGCTTCTTCCCTTCTATTAATAAAGAGCATTAATAAGAAACATTTAGAGATTCCTTCCAGCCTTCCCAGCATCTCCAATACGCAAACCTCACTATTCTTGTACAGGCTGAACTGCAGAAGACCTCTCAAGTAACATACATGGATCAGAGCTTCAGCTTGTACAAACCTACATGACTTCAGGCGTTTACGGAAACCATTTCCTTAACCTGGCTGAGGAAATGGCCCACAGCTTCAAAATGTATTTATTTTCACACCCTGACAGACACTCTGCATACCAGCTTCAATCTAAGTACCTGTCCCATTTTATGCATCACTGAATTAAACTTAGGAACACCCATGTGAGAGGGGAAAGAACTGTTCTCAATTTATAGACAAAGTGTAAGGGAATTATGTGCTTGTTCCAGGTTACACAAGAAGTCTGGACCAGGTCAGAAATAAAAGCTTGTATGAGCCACCCTGTTCTCACGTGAAATGAAATAAATCACATTGGTTTTCACCATACAGGGACACACGTTCAGCTGGTACAACGGAGCACAGCTATCTTGGTATCAGGACAGTTACGTTCCATTTCAGCAGCTGATCCGAGCCAGTTTATTCACATGAAACGTGATTAAACACATGAGAAACAGAAAACTTAAACACAATGTATATTTCTATGATCAATCTAAAATTTACCTCATTACCAGTCAAGCTCCCCTCAAAAAGAAAAAAGCTTAAATACAAACAATTTAATGCCACAAGCTAGTTAAAATGGTTGTTTTTAAATCTGCCCCTGCCTCCCTTCAAGCAGTTAAATTAGGTTTATGAAAAGAACATCAGGGGATGTACTTGTCTGTTATTAGCAAAACAAGAGTGACCTCCTTGGCTGGATGGTTTTTAAAGAAATCACATGGTGCTGATACCACTTACACATGGTTAATAACCTTGTGTGCCTGAGAGGCAAAGAGAGAGAAGAAAGGTCTCATCACACTGAGTAAAGCGCGATTTGAAAATGATGCTTACTGTCAACTTTAGCAATGCAAAATGATTTGGCCATATATTCATGTATGGTCACTTCACTAGAAATTCCCTGTAAATAGAGGACCAGATCATGCTTGACTCCATGGAGAGCACTCACAGGACACAGATTTCAGGCTATTCCTGTAACAGAGAAAAGCAAAAACACTTTAAGAAAATGGAGTGCCTGAGTATCACAGAGATGGAGAACACCCACCTGAGCTCCCTGCCTGCTAGTCTGTCCTTCAGCCCCAAAACACATGGACTCGTTCTGTGTTCGCTGACTGTGGAGCCATATCCTACCCCAAAAGCACCATTTTAAGGAAAGGCTTACATCACAAGCAGATGTTTCTTTTTTTCCAAGAAAAAAAGCAAGAATAACAACAAAAACCATAGCCACTTAGCAATAGGCCACTTCTTCTGAAAAGTAATATTTCAGTAATATTTGATGGATGAATATGCCAACCCACAACCTCTGCCCCAGCCTTACTACTCCAAAAGCAACACCTGAGCAATAAATACATTTGCTGCATCTCAGTCTCCGCGAAGGGGCTAATGAACTCACATTTCAAATATGTCTAAGTCACTGAAGCTTTAGGGTGCCCTTATATTAAGATACACGTATACTGTCCTCTGGCCACGAAGACTTCGACGCAAGAGACATTAAACTATAAAACCTTTATTAACCAGCCGGCGGAGTTGCTGCATACCTGCCTGCGTACCCGGCACGCTCTGCCCTCTGCACTTTCACAGCCCATTGAAGAGCTCGTTAACTCCGAGGGAATTATGTAGCTCGCTGGACCAGGCTCATGCCAAAGCATACCTGTATTTTAAGTGTGTGCCCACCCAGGAGAAAAGGTGTATTTATGCATTTGGGAACATTTGGGGTAGGTCTGGTGGAAATGTCAAAACCACAACTAGCGATCAGAACAGGCAGGTACGCAGGGCTGTTCGCAAGCACCTGAAGGCAAAGCCTTTCCTCAGACAAACACAATAAATCTCGATTTCATCGCTCAACCTTCCTCTACCACGATTCACCATAAGCAACCCAAGACTTGTACGAGTTTGCAGAAGAAACCTGAGCAGCTGGATCGTAAACTGGATGCTCACGAACTCCGTCAGAAAAAAAAAAAATTACGAGGGTTTTCTCCTTCCCCTCCTAAGGCAGCAACTGCAGGTCTGCGTTTGGCCGCCAGTTTGGCAGCTGCTTGAGAAGCCGCAGGAACGGTTTGCCGAAGCCCGCCAGCCCCCGGCCCCCGCTCCCCGGGCTGCCCCGCCGCAGCCCCCGCGGGCGGAGGCACTGGCAGCCGCTCCGGCCCCGCTCTGCCGCCGCTCCGACACACGGGACGCGTCGGAGTCCCCAGGTCAAAGTACGGGCCTCGATCTAGGGGTCTCCAGCAGGGGCCGGGCCGCCAGCGCCCCGGCTCGCCCGCGCCCCGCGGGGAGGCTCGGGCGGGGGCGGCGATGCCGGCGTTGAGACGGCACCTGGCGGCGGCGGCGGGCATCGCTCCGGCAGCTCGGCCCGAGTTAGGGGAACCCCTTTCCTGTAATTAAACAAAGCTTTAGGGCAGATGAAGATCCAGACAAACGGAACGCGTTTCCTTACGCCTGCCTTGGAGAGCGAGAGCGCGTCACTTCGCTGACAGTTCTCCCGCTGCCTGCCCACCTCTACCCGATGCTCTGGCTGTTCATACATCAACGACAAAAGCAAGAGGTATCACCATGAAAACATTGCTTATAGAGAAGAAAGTCACGGGCTGCCCGGCAGTCCCGGCATGGGAGGCCTGGGGAGCTGTGTGCACGGGGTGCAGAGAGGATCCAGATGTGGAACGAGGTGGGGGCTCTGCAGCTGGGAAACAGAATAGCCACACGGTGGAGAGACACAGTAATGCCATCAACGTCTTCAGTAGAGTTACAGCAGGTACCTAATTGCTGGACTCCAAAAAGATGCACAGCAGCGCTCTGCACCCTTGATATCAGCTGAGACACGTTCCTAATGCAATAATAAAACTTGACTAATTAGGTGTGAAGGGTTATTTAAATGCTGCATCAGTCTTGTGCAGGATGGATGCATAGCCTCCCTCTTCACCGCATGCCAATTAAAAAAAAAAAAAAAGAGAAAAAAAAAGATTTGTGTTGGGTCCCAACAGTACTTTCTTTTTGGTTTTAAAAGTCTCCTTTCTCTGTACTAACATCATAGGCCACTGGTATCTTCCATGAGAGTTTTAGATGTCAGCATAAGGCAAAAATCTATAATGATCATTATTCTCTATCTTAAGGACTGTGAATGAAAAGTCTGGTGTCACATTGTTGAGCTTAGGAGCTCTAAGCATTCTTGGCGTTTTGTGTGTGCTGTGAGAGCAATGAAATATTACAGCAGCAAATACTATTCCCTGACACTTACATTTTAAAATATTTACATGTAATATGTTTGTGTTCTCCCCCTTGATATGACAGATGTTTCAGAAATGCACTAGTGCATTTGCCATCTTAGTAACTGTCTTAATAACAGTTGTAGCTTTTAATACACTATAGAGAATTTTACAAGTACTATGATCAATATAAAAGCAGCTTGAACCCAACCAGTCTTTTTCTAAAAGAAAAAAAATTTTTTTTAACCTTTCATATCTTGTGCTCTTCCTCCTGAGCCCACTCCTGCAAGCTGCTGGATGGCAGAACCTCTGAAGATTGAAACAGAGAGCAGTTAAACGAACTAATCTCTGTCTATTCAAGCATCATTAACATAAAAGAGGTAACAAATCTCTGAAGGAATTGGTACAATTTACCAACTTCTTGTATGCACCTAGGAGTAAGAGCATGCTGCTCTTCCTGCAGAAAAAGCTAGTAGCATCTTTAAAGCAATATCTTTAACTTAATAAAATAGTTTTATTTTAATAAAAGCTACCATGTAAATCAAATTACATTAAGAGTCTCTGTTACATATAGATGTATTTAACACGCCACCTGCCAATGTGTTACAGTTTCATGTGTCTTTAAAGAGGTACTGAAGCAGACACTAATCAGACTAGCTGCAACTCTAAAGAAAGGTTCAATTTCTTTTTGAAACTGATAAATGAATAACTTTTATGATTTAAGTGAGAGAAAAAAAGAAGCACAAGAAGCCTTGGCCTGTTATGGTGTAGGACTTTTCATTACATTTAAGATTTTGCATGAATTTAGCGTTTCTGCAGTAGTTAAGTACTGTAAATAAAAATCCACCAAAGGTTCTGCCAAACCCCTTGCTTCTTGGCTACACTGCCTCCACTATTTTAACATTGTTCGTGCGTTAATCGCTATATGTAAGTGATTTTGCGAGGCACACTGATAATTTTTTTTTTTTGAAAGTTCAGTGACTATCCCGAATTTTTTAAAGTCACATGCACATGCTTTACACAGTATGAACCGATTTCAGTGGAGCTGTTTCTGGCACAAGATCTAAACCCAATGAACCAATAAACCCCTCTCCAATTTATTTCACCGGGCTTTAAATTACACCTGTTTTGTACAGTATTAACTGGACCTGTAATTATTCTCTGACAGAGGCCCTGATCCTGCATCTGAACCTGCGTTTGATTTTAAGACACTTTAGAAGTTGAGGTCTAGGTAGGGTACATGCTTAACAGCAAGTGTGAGATCTTACTGTTCTCACCAGGTCACTGCATAGAAACAAGAGCAATATCTTCTCATGTAAAAATAAATTCCTGTGCAAGGGCATTAAGGTAAGAGCTGGTACAAAAGTTATGAGATTATGATCCAGTAAAGCTTTTAAACAGCTTCCTAACTTACCTCCATTGACAACAAGTCACATACTCACATTCTCTTTCTATTTCCCTTTTAGCTAACTGATGTAAATAAAATACCTGGAGAATACCCTTGACTGTGCATACGAATGTGCCAAGGTCTTCCCTGCCCACACCTCGGAGTAGACAGGAACCGACTCTAAAAATTCACCCACAGTTTTACTTGGATATTATTTGATGTGTGTTGATGGCTCCTATTTTCTGTAGACAAATCTGTAGCGTCATTGCATCAGCCTGGTGTAACTGTTGTGTCCAGTACCACCATGCTGTAATGAGTACAGATCTCCGTACCATCACTGCCCTGAAATCGAGTGTTTTATGAAGACTGCAAGACTACAATTTTCCCCAAATGAGAAGCCATGCTTCCTCCTGGCATGTCTAGATAATGTTTCCAGTCTTCTGCCTGGGAAGTTTTGGGAAATCTCTTGTCTGCCAAGGGGCCCAGCCTTCTGGAATTTTCAACATAATTATTTCATTACAGAAACCCCTATTATTAAAACTACCGTTATTAATGAGTTTTAAATAGACAATTCTAAAGACTGGGCCTCACTCTCCTCAGTTACATTAGAATAACCCTATCAACTTCAATTACCTTATACTAGGATGGATACCAGACCTATCATTGTCCACTTGCTGCTATCTGTGTAAGAGAACACTGTGGGCCTCAAGATTAGCCTTTTTCTGCAGAAGGTGATTTATCTTTAATACTTTTAATAATGAGATCTAACATGGTAAGAATCAAAGTGACTTTTAAGAATTTCGTATTTGTTCCCTTTTGATTAATTTTTTTAATATACCCTCAAAACTTTAACCAAAATCTAAAATAATGAGATCAAAACTATTTAAATTAAAATACAACATGTCTAGACTACTGAGTTATGTCTGCTTAAATCATACGAAGTAATACAAGGTGAAGAGCCACAGCTTCCAGCAAAGTCTTCTGTGTATTTCAAAAAGCTTTATCAAGCCTATGTTAAAAATTGCATTAAACTACATGAAAATGTTATTCCTAATGCATAAAACCAATTATGCCATTCCCTTACCACATTTCAGTTGTGTTTTGAAAACCCGGGTAAGTAATCCGCAGTAGTGAAATTGCCTGTGTTACTAAGTCCTAGTTCTTCAGTCTAAGGATATATCGTGTTACATGTTGAAAACTGTTTTCTCATAATAGGTGATGTTAAGAAAACTCATAATCAAAGAAGGAAATACAAAAGTAGGCAATTTTGATGAAATAAAGACAGACTACTGAACTGCAGCTGGAAAATAGGCTGTGATCTGAAACCAGTTATAGGCAGGTGTATCCAAACATCCACTACCATACAGACCCTGTATCTTGGGTTTTCAAATTCTAGTGTTTAGTCTCACCTTTAGGTATGATCTCCTTCAGCAGATATTTTCAGACAGTAGGAAAAAGGGTAAGAGAATTTCCTCCCTGATCCCTTAGTCCTTTTTTTAATTCTTCCCTCTTTCAATTTATTTTTTGATCTCACTAATCCCATGCTGTTTCATGGCTTAGCCATGACTGTGAATTTTAACTTCCTGGTTCAGCAGTCCTATTTGGGGAACTAATTATTTTGGCTATAGATTCTGGAAAAAAGTATCTGTATATTCCCCTCTGCATAACCAGTTTTGTTCAGCTTATGTAACAGAATTCTAAGGATTGCAGAAAACTTTTAATTAATTAAGCAAAAACAAGAGCATTAATTTTGTAAATTTACAGTTATTTCCAAGATTGCATCTGTTGCTAGGACTCTGTGGTAACAGAAATACATAGATAGCTTCAGGGCAGAAATTATGTTATCTACAAAAATAATCTAAAAGTTACCTGGAATAATTTTAAAAAGCAACCCGTGAGTTGTCAGCATGACAGGGATTCAGCTGTTATCTGTTCTCTAAAACACTAGTGGATTTCCAGTATTTTCAACAAAAAAACCCCACCCTAACCGTAGGATTTTACTGCTTTTGGAAATAAGACTTTGCTGTGGAAATGTCACAAGTGGGAATTCTAGAGGAAAAAATCCAAAAGCGTGAAGAGCAGAAAGTTGAAAGAAGAACAAATTACCTGATGAGTCATAGTTGAGCTGAGTTTGAAAGAGAATCTTTAAACTCAGAGATGACATGACAAGGGAATTTTCAAGATAATGTGGTACATGGATCCCAGAATCTGTATAATACAGAACCTCATTCCAGAAAAACAACCTGAAAAAACCCCAAACTTGGTTTCAACTACAAGTTTTAAAGTCATAGTGTAGCTGACTTGATAGGAACCTTTCTAATTTACTTCTGATGGGCAACTTGCCTAGTATCTCTAATTTAAACACACTTTTGGATATGATGCTGCCGATTTTAGAACATTTCTTAACTTCCCAAGGAAGTCTATGATTACATTTTTTTGGTCACTGTAGCTTTTCGTTACTCTGTATACATTTACAAGACCAGTAACCAGCTTCCTCAAACATGCGCATTGCATAGGGGAGTTCAGGTGACATCAATGATACAGTGATTCAGCTTAAAGTCCCTCAAAAGAATATGTCTGTAAATTCCAACTGAATTATAACTTACGTTTTACCAAGTAATTAAAATTATTAGTTTTTTTAAAATAAAATAACTTTTAAAATGATTGCCAAAGACAATCTCACCTGTCCAAGAAAGAAGAAATATGGTTAAAATTTTCAGAGAAATTAGAAGAAACACACATTTTATCAGAATGGATGCATTAAGTTTAATAATGATTTTAAAGCTTATGGATGCAGGTCCCTCAAGATTTCATGTGAGTTATGAAATCCAATTTTATTCTCATAACTCTGTAATAAATTTTTATAAATGTTATAAAAAAGGTTTTTACTAAGAGTGAACAGAAATCTGAACTATCTGGCCAAGTAATTAAAATGCATTCCCTTTGTTGCTAAGTGTCAGACAAGAGGGTTTACCTGAAAATCGGTCGATAAATCTTCCTTTTCCACTTGAGTGCATTCATTTTTTTCTTCATAGGATAATAGGGTTTTTTAATGGGTTTTCCATTAACATCTAACTAAACTGGTAGCTAAAAGAAGGCAAACATAAAAAAGGAGAGAGATAAGTAGTCAAGAAGCAGCTCAGTAATCTTTGATGATGCATTACAACGTGTTTTGTTGCTCTCATTTCTTACTCATTACAACGGACAACATTGCAAAAGGGGTTGTAAAAGCAGCTTGACCATCCCTATACTGGGATAATCCTGAGTGGCAAATGCAATATCACCTGAGATACAAACTTGGAAAGGATACTACCATTCTAAGAAAATAAACTCTTGTGCAGTATTCTAGGCATGTGCACTCAGAATGACTTCTGGGTACCTCCCCTGAACGCCTCAGTCCTGAAAAGATTACAACACGTTTCTGAAAGATGGATCATCAGTCATGCTTTCAACTGCTGATTATTTTGGATAGAAAAATCTGATTTTTAAAATGCTTTTAATACAGAACATGCACACTTTAGAGAATAATTTTTACTGCATTTGTTAGCTTTTGTTGCTGAATGTCACTTTTTTCACTCTGAATATTGCTTTTGCAACTGAAGATCAATAATTACTTTCTCACCATCACTGAAAAATAATGACATGTCCACGTATTTGATCAGCTGCAAATTAGGCCTCTAGCTAAATGGCAGCTCTTGGACAAGTGAGCCAGGGTAGAACAGGCAGATTATTTTGCTGTCAGACATGCCTGCACAGCAGTGCAGGCAGAAAGCAAAACACACCTTTTTGGTATGAATATAATAAACATAACTGAAGTGATTACTGGAGCACTCAAAGCAATAGCTGTGCTTACCTGTTTTGCTGGATAGAGGCAGACTGATTTCTTAATGCTGATAGTTTAACTACACCACACGCAGTTGTGGCCAGTTTCGTATTGACCCAGGAATTTTATGTCATTAATACTTGTAACTTCATTTATATGATGTGTTTGAAACAATACACTGCTTCCATTTTCACTCTCCTCCCCCCAAGATTATTTTATACTTTTGTTTATACACGGCTGATTAATTATAGTGGGCTGATTTCATACCTTTAAAGACTGTTATGCTATTTTTGGAGAGGACTTGTTTTAAAAATACGCTTTTGTTAGTGAATGTCTTGGAAAAATACACTTTGTCCTGCTCCTTTTGTTGCACATAAAGCTGGAAAAACTCCAGTGATTGCTGGTATTACTGAACTTATAAATTAGTACAATATATTTCTTTAAACTTCACACAGTACTGCATGGTTTTGGCAGTGCAAAATGGATAATGTGAATTAAGTTTAGTATTTACACTAATTTTCCATATGTATGGAAACTCTGAATTTTCAGCCAGAGAACTCACATCTTATTCCTTACATATTAATTACTCTGAAAGGAACAACACGGTGACAAAAATGAAAAATAGAGGAGAAACAGGAAATGGAAAAAAGCAGGATACTCTAAAGAAAAGAATTACATTTTGTAGCACTAGTGAATAAAACACACATTTCAACTAAATCAATTAGATCCAACTCCATGTAATTATCCTGAATGGAAACCCAACTTGAATTTAACTTGCTGCAGAAACTACGGAGTTTGCCTGTTGAAAGAGACCGATTTTATCACCAGCTAAAGGCAGTTCAATTAAAATTGGAGGCTTAACCACGCAGAAGCCTGCTGGCACTGTCTTGACGAGCTGTAATTCTAATTGGCAACTCTTTGCAGTCAGCGCCCAAAGAACCGTAGCTGTATTTTCAGTGATGCCCATGTTCTTTGCAGCTGTTACCTGCGTAGCACATCTGTAAGGGTTACATGAAGTGCTCCGTAGTTGAGGGGGGAATGAAGAAGTCTGGATCCACCTGAACTAGACAGCTGGTTCATTCTTTCATGAGAAGTCTCGATTTTCATTTTTCTGTATTCTCCAAAATATTTTTCCATCCGATGTTTTTACTTATTTTGCTGACAGAGTTAAAACCTGTTCTGTACATCCAAGCAAAGGCTGGAGGGGATTGATTATACACTAGAAAGCTTTTACAAGAAGGTGACTGACTAGCTTAAAGCATGTTAAAATGAAAGCTGTAGTAAAGGTAACTCAGAAAATTATATTTGAATCTCTTTGTATATTTTAGGGTTTATGACAGCTGATTCAATGCAGCTATAGCTGACAGTGTCTTTATAAGAAACATCATCACCACCATTATTATTACCTGATTATTGTTAAACAACCTCTTTGTTAATCTTTGGTTTCCTCTAAACGTTCATTGCCTCCCTATGCTCTATTGCCTTAGCGTATTCCAGCTACTGAATTCAGCGTGGAAATCCCTTGTACTGTACTTGTACTCCAAAGGCAGGACTTTTTAAAACAAACAAAACAACCCACCCCCCCAATCACAAACCCCTGAAAACAGCTAGTAACTAACACCAGAGAGTTCCAATTTTAGCTGAAACATTATCGCAAGACACTGCTCTCAGTTCATTAACAGCGATACTTTAAAAACTAGAATGGAAACAGATGACAGTCGCATTTCCCTCTATATTATTGAGAGTTTGAGCAGATTTTTATGATACTATTTATAATTGTGATAGCCTAAATATGTCTACTACTGTTATGCAAGTGTAAGTTCTAATATTTAATAAAACTGGTAACTTTCAAATGTTAAATTCCTAATCAAAAGTCACTTTCAAAAATCTTCAAAGAATTTAATATTGCATTTTTGTCCAGTTTCAATATTTAATATGCACGTCCTAAGCCACAACTGCTATAAAACCAGCCCAGGTTTTCAAATAAAAGGGCTATTTCAACCCTCGATTGCAGATGAGATGTTAGTGCTTTGAATTCATTTCACTGAATCACCTTGAACATTTTCAGTAGGTTTTGGGACATTGGGCAGAAGTCAAAAGGTTAAGTCTTCCACTATATTAAGTAATTTCACTGTTTTTAAGCCTACATTCATCTCTCAAAGGATTTTTTTTTACATCAAAGGAAGGCAGACAAGTAAAAATTCTAACTGCTAACTTTTTAGTGTTATACCATCTTTTCTTGTAGGTATGATCATGGTAACTTTTCCAATCTCATCTTTGAAGAAGAAACTACTGATGTATTTTAGGTCCTTTGAAGTCACCCAGCGTAGTATCTTTACTTTTTTCCAGGATCTAATAATAATGAATAAGAGCAAGTTTAATCCTTAAAGGGGATAATGTAAAGCTTGCTTTCTGTCTTTTGAAAATAGAGTGTACCTTGGAATCAAGGTTTCCTTTACAGGGGAATACATTGGGAGGGTTTGGAATTTTATTTAAATGTACACTCAAACTAATTGTTCTCTACTACTAGTGTTTGGATGAGAATACATAGCATTTTTGTTGATGTTTTACAGCAGCATCCCCAGGAAAGACAAGTAACAAATAACAGTATTCTTAAAGATACATTGTTTACACATTTATTCCCACAGTCAGAGCATATATGTTTCAGAGTTTTCTCCCATTCATAGTATGTCACCTGGACGTATTCAAAGCACACCCTTCTTAGAAAACACCCTGTGTCATGTCAGGTCTGTTACATGAGGATTTGGAGACTCCAAGAAGGCGGGGAAGGAGGGAGAGAACACAACCTGAAGAACTCCTGTCATTGTGGAACTGCTCTATCAAGCGCATCACCTGTCCAAGATTCTTCCGCAATAGTGTTGAGGTGGTGAAAATGGGGATTGAACTCTGGCTGGCTTAACTTGTGCTCTGGATACATGGGCCACAGTGACTGAAAAGCTCTGCCTTGGCCATCTTCTAGCACACCTACTATCCTCTCCAACGATCTGTGCACAGAGGTCACCATTTCCTTAGACCACTGGGGCAGGACAGCTGCACGGAATGACTGCAGGAATGTTCTTGACAGCAAGTGAAACTCAAACTCAAATCTTTGGAAAGATTCCTACAACGTAGTTTCTCCCCTAGAAGCACGGTATATGGTGAGTCATCCATATTGAGTTATCTCTTGTATTCTCATAGAAAAGGTGGTAGCTGCTGGGAAGCTACTTTCATAAATGATGTTGTAACGAGCAGGATACTGATCCCTCAAAATGTAGTTTTCCAAGAGTCCTGAAACACCAGCCTAATGTTCCAGAGGAGACTGAATTCATAATAGAATAGTCCACCCAAGACAGGCAGACTCTCAATTGTGGTAAGGTAGTTTTTTAACTGAATTATCAAGCCTTACATAGTCAGTAATCTGTCTTGGGGCAAGACTGCTAACAACGTTAACATCTGTGACATGCTTAACCACTATAGTCCTGAAAAACCACATAAGCAGCTAAGATTAGGGGTTTTATTCTCCAAGACTTAAAAATTTCCTTAATTTCAAGCAGAAAAGAGACCCGTGAAGACAATTGGCATTACAAGTTGACTAAAGATACAGTTGTTCTAAATGGTTCTGTTGCATCATGCTTTGACCCTGGGCATAACAATTTATTCTGTCTTTTCTAGATAAAACATTTCCTCAGAAATAGGTAATAGGCTTAAGCTTCAATTTAGCAAAGTCTGCGAGTTAATTTCATTGTGGTGCACAATGCAGACATAACTTTGCTAGGTAAGGCTCTCAGCACTGAGCAAATCCTTTCTCCTTCTCAAGTTTGAACCTGCTTGATTGTTACAGCAGAAGTCCTCCTCTTTAGTAATTTGGCGGAAACTGAGTCAGTGAGAATATAGTAGTATTCATGTTCCTCTCATGTTCTGTGGACCGTGTCTTAGCCAATAATCATGCCACCAACTCTATTTCTGCTTCTGTCCAAACTTTTCTCAACATTATTGTTTCCAACCTGATACTAAACTTGGTAAAATTACTGAAAACTTTATGCACAAACTTGGAAAGCTATCAGTCACTTGGCTAATCATATTGAGCAATCTGTCACATCTGTGGCTTATCTAGTTCTTCGAGCAGAGACAAACACTGCTAGTAAGAGGTAGAAGTAAACTGGGAGTTTTGGCATTAATAGAAAATTACAATAAACATAATTGTGTCATAACAGTAATAAAGATTTTTTATTCTTAATTATTATCTTATTCTTAAATTAGACATTGTTTAAAATAAAATTAAAAATCAGTAGTTTGGAACAACATTGTTTTCTTAACTTTTTTCAGCACACAGGTAGATGCTAACATTGTTATTGGAAAACCATCCCAAACCCCTCATGATTTACTAAGGAAACCAAACAGCTTCTGCCGCTGTGTAAGTAATCACATATTTTTATAAAGCAATCCAAAAAACAAGGCCATGGCATAAGGCTACTCACAATGTCCTTTTAAAATATGAACAATTGCAGAACTTATTTATGTGTATATCTAGAGATAAGAGAAACAACAAACTTCTGAGCTCTATTTGCATATTTTGCAATATTGCAATGCATATCTCAGCTTCTTCTATAATTGATTTCAATGAATTTTGTTTTGAATCTGCTACAGCAACACTAAAATGTCAGAGACTTCAATTTATAAACCACTCTGCTCAAACCTGTGGTCCAGTCACAGAAAGGGAGGCAGTCACAGCATGAGCTATTTCTTATTTTGCTTGAACACACCTTGCAAATAAACACTTTATGGTTATCAAATCCTCATGCTAATTATGGATAAGAAAACCTTTCAGACAAGAAAAGCATGAGATATGCAGACAAATACAGTTCTCTTGAGGATGCTGAGTGTGCAATACGGTCACTGATCTGTCACTGCTGATTTACCTTTGGATCACCTTAATGTTTCTGTAGCAGCAGGAAATATATCTTTCATGGGATGCTGTCAAGCTCAGAGATGTTGGTACCTTTCAAGTTTAATAAAAATGTGGTTTCTCATTCATCTAAAAATACTGGAATCTGATTTGTGGCTTTCAAATAGCTGATGCAAATTCTTAAAAGCCTTCCAGAGATTACCAGGTTTGTTAAAAAGTTATGGTACTTGACAGTCATGACCACAAGTCAAGGTTTAACCAGAGCCCATATAAGGTTTAACCACAAGGAATATTTCCACACCTAGAAACTGAAGCATTTGTGAGGGAAAAATACGTAACTTACTAACATTCAGTGGTGTTTGCGCCTACCCTAACAACTCAGTGGTGCATCTCTTTCCTAAGCCATTCCCAAAGACTCACGCTGTTCCCAAAGACTAATCACCTCTGTAGAACAGCTACAACAGAAGGCATAGAAGATAGCAAATAACATGACTTGCTGTTTGAACATTTTAGACTACATGAAATCACTTTCACATGTTTTGTTCTAATTTTGCCCTTTTTTCCAAAATCTTGAGGATCTCAGACTGCAGAGCTCCAGTGGAATCCTAAAAAATCTGGGATTATTGCTATTGCTCCTTCATCACCTCTCAAAAGAGGATCATCATTCCATCCCTTGCAGAAGTGGAAGGGATAATCAGGTTTTAGGATTCAAGCATTATTGGGATAATAGGTAGATTTAAGTTAGCATAAGGGGGATTGTAATACTATAAGCTACAGAGGTTGAAAAACCAAGGAGATAAAACTGTAAGACTCCAGCTGAAGTAAGAAGCAGTAAACCCAGAAAAACGCTGACATCCCGAATGCATCAGGAATGCAAATGAATTCATTCTAATGTAAACGATAATTGAGAACTATCACTGATAATTAAGGATGAGTGAAAAATTTTAAATTGGGTCTGAGTACAATGTGGAGCTCTGAAGTTTCTGACCACAGTAAAGGTCAGTCTACTTTCTTAATGCTTTGCATTTCATGCTTATCCTACTATGAATTCTTTCAACTGCACATGCAATCAGAAACTACTTTGTAAGACACCTAATAAAAAGTACCTTTCCATCTATGTATGGGTCTTTTTAAAGTATTCAAGTATTCCTGTATCACAGTAACTCAAAAGAACAAACATGCTATAACAGTAAATTCAGGTTTAAAGCAATCTAGTTGATTGGTTCCTGGTTTACTTATAGTATCCAAAATATACTAAAGGACAGCTGAAAAGGCCTTCCCAAAATACATGCTACAACTAAAATGTTGGGTTACCAGTGAAATATTAGTTTTTAGTCACCTTATCAATAATGTTTAGTAGCTGAACACCAAACAGTTTATTCTCCCCTAAAGTAAAATCTCATGGTAGAACTTGGATTAAAAATGGCCTAAAGAAAGGACTTAATCTGATTAGGAGATGACAGCTCCATCCCATATCAATTTACAGAAGTCAGAAGTGGTTACCTACATCCATTTTCCTTGGTTATTATGTTCAATCTTGAATAAATGAGGGGGAAAGTCTGTCTGTGCTCCTCACATGCAGTCATTTAATTCACTATTCTTTTCTGGTAAATCTCATTCACAATTCTCCTTTGAAATATGATTGGTGATGCCAATTACCACAGGGATATCAGCTGAATGGAATATATTTCATTTTATAAGAGAATAAAACATCAATGAAATCTGTTATAATTTCTGTATCCCTTGCTATTTAATTCCTATACTGTTTATTTTTTATTTCAGGGCATCTTTTGCTCCCACTCAATTTCTCATTATTTCTCCATTAAGTCAAATTACAATATAACTCAAGAATATCCAAATGGATGAATGATGGTATTGCCTTCCAAAAGCTAAAGAATCATAGCGTGAACAGCTTCCTTCATCTATAATCTTTGTTTTATCAGACGCTCAATCCATTTGAAGACAACGTAAATGTAGGAGTTTAGAAACCAGCAGCCAAACTGATAAATTGTTTGCAATAAGGATATTTTATCATGCAAATATCAATAAACTCAGAAATAAGCATTAAAGGAAAACAGAAGATCAAATTAAAACTGGGGAGTTCATTGGCTTAAACAAAATTATAATTTTAAACTGAGTTTGTTAAAAAAAAAGAGAATTTTATAGAAAAGTGGATTGGTCTTTCTGATATTTTAAATTCAGATGAAGTCCTGGCTTCAGAAGGGTTTGGATTTTACCCACAGTGTGGAGTTAAGACCATTCTTTCCTCAGTAACAGGCACTGGCCATCTGGCAAGACTTGGCAACTTGTTCAGTTTTGGTAGAGTGATACATCTGATTAATTACCTTCTCTGCTCATAAAAGGTTTTCCTGAAGACACACAGAACCACATCACTCTATTTCATCCCACGGCTTGGGCAGTTCACCGTCTGCTGTACAAAGAGCTTCCACGGGCTGTTGCATGTCTGGCTGGAAGGTAGTTATCTAGCAGATGAAATAAAGAAAATATGAAGTTAATAATTACATGCTCTGGTATAGCAACTTAAAAGTGTCTTAAAGTCTCTAAGTACCATAGGCTTTAAAAAAATGCTGGTGTATAACGATAGAAAAGAACACACTCCAGTAAGAGAAATGCTACTGTACCTCTTGCTGCAGGCTCTCAGTCAAGGCCCACGCTTGGTCCTACTCAAACCTTTTGTAGGTGTTAATGAAAGTCTGGGTAAGGAAAAAATAATAATAAAAAAATGTTTTGTATGTGATCCATGCAACAGAAGATTAGCAGAAATCACCGAGGATATTCCACTAAAGTTACTACTGTAGACAGAGCCATCTAACATATTTTTCAAATAACACATTAACAAGAATTCTTTATACTAGTTTAGACTTTTTGGCCTAGTTTGACAAATTTCAGGAATAGTTCTTCACAACCTTGCACACCACATACTGTCCCCAAAAGTTAATGAAACTGATATTCAAGACAGGGCTAACACAGAATGCTTGAACCACATACGCGTGTGAACGCACATGCACATATGTATTTGCATTAAGGGTAAAAAGTTGCTCTATAATACTGCTTTCAGCGATTCTGAACAGGCATTACATGTGGATTGTTAAATAAAGCCAAACTGATGGCTTGTGCCAAATACAAACATTGTGACTGACAAGAATCTGCTCCTCTGCAGGGTCCTGCTGCCCAGCCCCTGCCAGTCAAGCCAGCCCCTGACGGGGGCCAGCCGAGGAAGGCTTGGGCACGAGAGGTCCTCCTAAGCCCCTGGGTATCAGAGCAGAAGGACGAAGGCTTAAATGCCAGGTTGGGCGTTACTTTTTGCGGCCCAGCAGTGCCCGAGGGGAGCCTGGCTGGCAGCAAGGTGTACTGCAGAGCAGGGGAGGAGATGGATGCCGCTGCAGGTCAGGGTGAGACAGTAAGTTATGTGGGAGGAAGAGACAGCAGTGATTTCAAGGGCAGGTATGTGTGACTCTTGATAATGTGGGTGACCCTGATGACCCAGGTCTCGGATCCATGCATTAAATACAGTAATAACTCAGTGAACGTCGAAGATATTTCATTCTGATGCACACACAAACAATTGACCTTCACTGCTGCAGTTTTGTTATATTTTAAAACCCTCAGACTGCAGAGAGAGAGGCTAGGATTCTCCCTCAAAAATCCTCAAAGTAAATATAAGAAATTCACAGATATGCAAAGACAGAGGTAGTCAAAATATCACAAAAGACGATGACCTTGAGAATTCACATGGGAGGCCCATATCTAAAATATTTGTTCTTGTTCCACTTCATCAGATGCAGCACAATCTGCTGGTCGGGGGCAATTTTACCTCGCATACTTAGCCAGTAAATTCACCCTTACTTTCTAACACAACTTACAGAACTCACCCACACTTGAGAACTGTAACTTTTTGCAGCTGGTTGATCATACAGACATCTGTTCAGGTGATGGCAGTTCCACTAATAATGAAAAATTTCTTTTGAATTGCAACTCTGAGTAATATGTCTATGCAACAAAAAATTCAGGGAATGAAATTATCACAGATTTCTCCCAGGATTTTAGGTTTGGTAAATAAATAAAACCATCCACTGTAAATACTTCAGTAGTATCTTAAAAAACCCCAAGGTACATATGCTTAGCCTACCGCATCTTCCCAAGTGATACTTAATTCACTTGATACAGGAGTTTATTATGGCCAACAGATGGTCCAAATATTGCTTACTTTAATTAAGATATTTTATTGTTCGTTTATATTTCACGGCTAGATCTTTACATATCTTATGCTGAAGAAAACAGCTATTACTGCAACAATGCTCCATTTAAAAATTGCTGGTTTTCTTGTGTCTTCCATATTCAGAATAGAAATATGTATTGCGCACAGATTGCCTTGTACAACGTATGCTTAGCCAATCTCTCCAAGTCTGATCTGGATGCATTACTTGTTATCTTCAGACGGGTCTTATTTCATGACATCAACACTATCAACAAGCTACATAACACATCAACGAGCCACACAGTATTAAGGTTATTAGCACCAGTTGTTGGTTGGTGTGGGTTTTTTTTTTTTAATATTCCATGTAATTTCAATACAGTTTTGATGAAAATGTTTCCAAATGCAAAAAAAAAAAAAAAATCTTCTTCAGTCCTACTGCATATATCATATATCCTCTGCATGACCAGGTGCTGAAATACTGACTGCTTATCCATATGGATGAAAATTACTGTTAAAATTCCAAATGCCTCCAAAGCAAACAGTGCCTCATTCTTTGCTCTTTTCATGTTTTGACAGTTACCCTGAGGAGTTACTAGGGCTGAAACCATCAGGCCTGTTTGACTGTCCAGTATGTAATTATTCATGCACATCTCCATGTGACTTTTTTAATCTCTGTGGAGGTCATAATTCTTATCAGTCAAACTATATTTATGCCTAAATTGCATGTATACTGGAGTGCCTGGGTAAGGCCTTCAAAGAGGATGTAATAGAACATCTGTTGAATTTTTCTGGTCAGTATCTTGTTGGGGTCTTTAAGAATCAAAGTCTTTGATAAAGTTCTTGAATAACAAATATTTTATATGAGGTATTCAGGAATATAAAGCTCTAGTAAATGCAGGGATATCACTCTCTTCAGGCTGAGCAAAATAATCTATTCACCTGATTTGTATCTGAATTAGTCCAAGGGTTCATCTCACATGTACAAAAAATTGTTTAGCTGTTAAAGCTAACCAGCATGTGTCATTTTCTTTCCATATCGTGTTTAACTTCTGTCTTGTTCTCCAACAAGAATCCTTTTCCCACTATTTGAAGAAATACTTTTAGATAAGGGATTGCTTGAAAATAACCCCAATTTACTTTATGTTGCCTGTGATCTCTAGCAAATATCGTCCTAGGAGAGTACCTATTCCATGACAACCATTCTGGTACACAGTATTACACATAGCTCTACTTAACTATAGCCTTCAAATTGCTGTTTTGTTGTGGGTTTGGTTTGTTGGTTTGTTTTTTTTTTTTTTTTTTAAACACACTGAGGTTTATCTACTACACTAAGTGCCTGCCAGTTGCCTTGAGTTACTGAACGTATTCATAAAGACTACAGCAAATTCTTTTCCTCTGGTTTTACCAAGCCAAAACATTATACCTCATTTGTGAAAACTTGTACTTTAACTTGCTTTCTAATAGTTAATTTCCTCCACACAGACAATGCTATGCTTCTGACACCTCTTAAGGGATCTGTTTTGCTAAAAATCCGTAAGAGTGGAGTTTCATATGGCTCAAAGGCTTCTTTACGTCAAAAAAATATATGTGCCCAAATGCTGAACTGTATGAACAAATTCAGAACTGCAAAAATATTTATACCCGATAATACTTTAAAGCAAAAATTCCTAAATACACAGTGTGTTACAGAATGCTTCATATCAACCCTGCAGCTTTCTCCTGAGTTTTGTGGCACCTAGGTCAGCCAAAAATTAATTTTTTTCCTAGATAAATATCTTTGCTTTTTTCTAAATGTGTCATAAAACACATACAGTATTTCTACAGCTGGTATTTCTTTAATAAATTCATATGGATTTCTATTAATCAGTTTATAATCAGAAATATTATGGAAAATACCTTTAAAAATGATGAAGAGTGAAAAATAATCGGAAGTGTCCTAAAGAACTTCTAGAAATAATGCAAGTTTACAAACATATTTGAAAGTGAAAAAAAAAATAACCTGCATTTATTTTAAATACTTATTACATTTACTTTTGTAGAATTACACACACTTGTGAAAGGCAGTGAAGATGATATTATGCTGTCTGACAAACATGTAGCCACTGCTTAAAGCTCTTACTCTTACAAATGAAAACTATCAGAAAATCAGCCTCCTTACCTCTGAAATAAGGCTTGTGCAAGAGCAAGGGGTCTGTTTCACCGTCTGTTGGTCCCTCCCGTAATATCTCTCAGATCTGATGGCTAATTTCAATCCAACTTGACAGCCAAATAAAGGACTCGGGTACATTACCCTCCTAAAAATTCCATAAAAATGGACATAGGGTAGGTGAGGCAGACCCTGATTTTCCCCTGAGGAAAGGCAATCATCACTCGTTGCTTTTCTGCTCCCAGAGGCATACACACTGGCCAGACATTGAACACAAGGGCACTCCTGACCCCATCTTTTCTTTCTGTTCTGTACAGAGGAGGAAAGATGCACAGCAAATCCACACCATTTGGCAATAAAGAAGTTCTCCACAGGAACTCAGGCTCCTGTTACCTTTGCAAGCATGTAGACAGAGAAAGAGTCAGCTCTGATGTTTAAACTGCCCAGAGTCATTACGGCCAATAGCGATTTTATGTCCACCCTTTTCATTCTTGCTTTTCTTGTATTTTCAGAGAAGACAAGATTTATAAAATGGTATAAGAAAGAATTTATTCTGATCTTACTACTTCACCTGAAACTACCTACTCTCTATTTCACCCATTTGTTCATGTATTGGATATTAACAGATCAGAATTTAAATAAAAGTTTGAGTTCTAATAGTTACATCACAAAAGAAGATAATAACAACCAATAATACTACAGCAGCAGATGGGAACATTGCAGAATGGTCCATGATGAAAAACCAGTAAGATGTGCAAAATGCCCCCCTTTCTCTCTGGATGTTTAAAAAAGTCTTTGTAATAAAACTGAGCTGTATATGGGAATGCAAATATCAGATCTGAACCATTATTGCTGGAAGATAAAGGATATGCACCACTGAAATCTTAAAGGATTAAAGAAGAAAATTTGGGTAAACAACCTTTGTGAGATTTTTACCAAAACCCATTTAAATTAAACTAAAGTTACAGAACAGCAAATTTTTGTATCCAGTATAGTGAAAGTCTTATTTTCTATCCAGGGTTTTATAATTGGTTCATTACAGGAAGGAAAAAAATTACTTTAATTCTTTGTAGAAAACAAAACTTTGTAGAAAAGATACATTTTTTTGTATTGATCAGGACTTGAATAAGACTGCTGTTTGATATATACCTTCAGTAATGTTTTCTGAAATGACTGAGCGGCCTTGAGAATGGAGTTTGTTTGGGTCATGAATCTTAGTTTTTTTAGATGGAGATGGTCTCTGACGAACCAGAAATTACTTTGTGAACGTCTAGGAAATTCCAGAAATTATTAAACCTGCCTAGGAAACTGCTGAAGAATGGACAATGGTGCGAATCTTTAACAAAGGAGAAAACAGTTCCCTTTCCTTTCGTACTCTACGTAAAACTATTCAGCCATTTTGTTCTGCATCCATCTGGAGGGCTTAAGGATTCTGGGTTTCTCTGATACCCATGAACCTGAACCATTGTGAGGTATCTTATAAAAAGAACCCACGTACATATAGCCCCACATCTCTTCATTGTCCAGCCGTTTGGTTGTTCTGGTTATACTATACTTAGTACCAAGGCAAGAAAAGCAAGAAAATGAAACCTGTAAAGTGTCAACATTACATATCCTTCCCTACCACCAAGCCACAGCTCACTAAGGACCCCATGGCCAGAGTCACACGCACACCACAGTTCTTTGTTGACCTCGTGGGAAGGGTAACGCCTTTCCAGACTCCAGCACAGATGCTCTCAGTAAGGGAGCAAGGACGTAATTTGGGAATAGGTCTGTTCTAGCACAAAAGCATGGGTTTCATTAGGGGAAGATGGTGTGGAACAACAGCATGCCTATGCATTAGACAGTGTTATTTCCTGCAATGAGTTTATGTTCCAACAGGCTATTTATTGCTGCTATACAAGCGAAATCCTTTCATTTCTGTGCTTTTTTGGTTTTGAGGATGCTGTGCATTTCAATGGGATCGACTTTCACTTCTGATGTACGTAGCAACATTAAGTCAAAGACAATACAGGCGTTTTCTGCATTAACAGTGACAACAAACTGCTAGGACTACTACCTTACCATTACTATGTTAAACAGGTGAAAGATGGAAACATAACGTGCAGTAGTTCCCAACTGATTTTTTTTTTTTTTAAACAGAACATTTGATACTATAGTGCCAGGTAAACATTGATTGAAAACCTTGGCTTTAACAACAGGGAGGTTAAGAGACTCAGATTTATTCACTCACTCCTCAGTGACAGCAGACAGGTTATTTATAGTATGAAGATGGCAGCTTTTAAACCTATAAATTTTTTTTGGCATTATAATTCAGAGTTACACGATGGCTAAAACTGTAAGGCACAGAACGGTATGTCCAAACACTAAGCATCAAATATCACATTATTTCATACTTCCCTATGTTAATAAAGCTTAAACAAACTAACATCACAGAAGCAGCTTAAAAGGTGTAGTTTCTCTGCAGTTTCACTAAAGCTAAGTTTTCGATACTCGTTTCTGATTCACAATGTTTTTACTTCAACAATTTATATAGTGATACTGTTATGCAAACAATGAAATAGTATTAAAACTAATGAGAGAGATCAGGAATTAATTGTCCAAGGGCTGCTTTTTCTCCCATTATGTTTATCACAAAGAAAAATAAAACATATTTAACTACATAAATTAGTAGAACCAAACAGATAACCACCGTGATCACCCAAATTCTGACTATATACAGTCAAAAAATGTTGGATGTTCTCTATAGCACACAAATTCCAGGATTTGGCCAATTCAGGAATCTGTATTCTTATACCATAGCTTAGATAGCTCTGGAGGATGTTTTAAGAGAAAATCCTTGGTAAGTCATCACATCCTCATCTTAAACTTATATTCTTTGTGCTATAACAAGGTATACAAAGAACAGAGTTGGTTCTTTTAAGTAACCAAAGTTGCACTCTATTAATGTTAATACAGTGAATTTAAAGTTTTAAAGAAAATCAATACAAGAATTTGTGTCTAATTAAGCAATTCATTTTAAAACTACCTAGAACTCAAATAATACACAATATTAAGAAGCTTCAAATTTGTTTTAGGAAGTAAGAAAATTTGCATTTGCAACACAAGAAAAAATTTTTCCCTGGTACCAAAAGGGTGAAACACACTGCACGTGTTTTTATAATCGGTAGGGTCTGCCTCCTGTTCATACAGAGAATAACACTTAAAACCACTCCAATCACACAAGATGCTAAATCCACAATTTGAAAATTGCACTGCCATTTTTGTTTCAAGTAGTACTGAATGGGGTTTATCTTCATTTTATATAGCACACCAACAAGAGGCAAATTTTTCAACATTATTCACCAGTCTTTAAAGTATTTTTTCCCCTCATTTTTTTGCTTTCCCTTTCTAGATTTCTCTCTTTTTTCAATTTATTTTTGATACAGTATATCACAATTCTTTCCAACATCATAGCTGTGCAAAAGAGATATATCTGTTTGATCGTCTTTCCCATCTACTAATCCTCCAAGCATCATGCTAGTGTTTGTGCTGCTCATTAAAGTTAGCTGGAGTATAGAAATTCCTCACCCATCAATTTGGTTTTCTTAGCAAAAGCATCGCACAGAAGTGACATTGGCAGCTTTTGAAGAAAGGATATGTTTGGAATCCCTACCGTTACTAGTTCTATCTGCAGTGATAACTACCATGTAATCATCCTTTTATTGCCACCTTTTATTGAGCTTTATTATTTTCACGAGAGGTAAACGTGTTGATTATCTGAGGGTGAGAGTACAGCTGCAACAGCTGCCTAGAGATAGACAAAGGAGGAATGAATATTGGTTATGAACTGCAAGAAATGACGAAGAGGGAAAAAATATGGATGAGATAGGTACAGATTCTAATCACTATGAAGTAGAAATTGCTTGGTGGGTTAAAAAATAATCTTTGGTGGAGATTTTCAGAGTTACTGCAGGAATTCCAGTGCGCAGCTGTCCTTGCACTTCAACAGAAGTCATGGACAATATCAAGATACTTGCTTTGGTGCATAAAAAAGAGATTGAAGATGGAACACACTGAAAACCAAGGAAGTCACCCATAAACCAGGAAAGCAACACAGTTTTCACTGAGAACTTCACTTTGTAGGTCTTTGATTTAATTCAGTTTGTATCTTTGAGTGATTTTTTTTTTATAAGTCCCTACAATTACGCTTCAATATGTGCATAGAAGTAACTTTGCTTCAGCTTTCTTCAGTCCTGAGATGATATCTAATCTCCAGGTCAAACCTAGCGTGTCCTAGTTAAGTGCATCTGAGCAGGGTTTTCAGCACGGCCAGCAGAGTGGAGCACAGGAGAAATCAGCCACGCTACTTTTATTCAAGAACAGGATAGGTAGATGGTTTGCATCCTCTCTTTTTACATTGTAGTTTAGTTGTTCAAAGAGCCATTGAAAAAGTCAGGGAGACTGATTCTGCCTGTCCCACTCTCAGGAGCCACTTGTAATACAAACTACAGCATCATTGGTAAGAGATCTCATCACCCTCTGTGAAAACAGGTCTTTACACATTTAAAACTAGTGAGGACAAAGAAGCATAGTAGTTAAGTATCTAGCAAAGATGGAAAACTTAATTTCTGATCTCTTCTCTCCAATAGTGTCTGTCCATGTTGCCTTCAGTAAAATTAATTAAATTGGCATTGTGTGAAGCTAGGAAAAAGTTGCTGACTTTTGAGGTATTGTTTGTGGTATCTAATTCCTGGCATTGATTGCACAACTTCAATTTTAAAACTTTCAATAAATCCAATGATATCATGGGATGGTTGTAATTCTGAATTTACATGACTGGCATCCATCTAGTAACTAATGATATAAAAGTATAATTGCAAATTTAACATGAAATTCCTTTACATTTTTTGTTTGTTATATCTTTGTGCTAATCTGAAACATTTATGTCTTTTTCTTGCTCTCTCAACTGACTAGTCTATAAAATGGATTCACAATCCCAATAGTCTTTTTTCCTTCCAATTATTTTAAAGGTATTAAGAACAATCAATCTTTACACAAGCACAGTTATATCAACTAAGCAATAAAAATGATTAACAATAATATAATAAAAATACTTCAGAAGCTTTATTCTGAAATGTATCACCTCGTACACAATACTGATCAATTAATATTTTTTAAGTAGTTTGATATTTATTTAATATAACCCTTACACCATATCTGACTTCCAATAGCATTTAATTAACCTACTCAGTGACTGAGGTTGTGTACATAGATTAAAAATTTGTAAAAGTAATGGTCAGTTAGGCAGCAAGTAGTATGATTTGTACATACAGTGCCATTAATTATGCTCTCAAATTAAGCACATCATTGCTCTGGATGGCGTAGAATTCTGGCCTTATAGGTGTATTCCCTTCAACTTTTCACAAACATTTAAAAGTAATATCTATACATAGCACAATCCCTTCTTAGAGCAGAAGAGTTATTTTTTGGG
The DNA here is from genome assembly GCA_009769605.1 of Bucorvus abyssinicus. Lineage (NCBI taxonomy): Eukaryota > Metazoa > Chordata > Aves > Bucerotiformes > Bucorvidae > Bucorvus > Bucorvus abyssinicus. The sequence continues at coordinate 12,887,071 of CM020043.1, read as the reverse complement.
ATAAACTAAAAAGAGTCTATTATTATAAAAAAGTAAACAGATTGTTTATTCAATGTTAATTTTTTTCTAATAGAGTTAATTTTTCTGTAAGAAAATGAAAATCAAGATAAAGAAATTCTAAAGACAGCTTTAAGCATTTATTTGGAAAGGTTCTTCTTCTAGCACTGCAATAAAATACCGTAGCTGTATGAAAAACAATCTATATGCAACGTCACAAAAAAAAAAGTTCAGTGAGACTTAAGATTGTCTTTTTACCTGCAACGTCCATTACAGAAGATGGAGTTTCGCTCTTTGTGGGTCCACTGACTGATTTTATTCAAGACTGATTTCTCCATTTTGGAAACTGAAGTATGTTGTATCTTCTGTCATGCTGCTGCTGTGGATTTCATCTCTTAAGTGAAAAAAAAGTAGAGAAAAGAGTAGTAAACTGCATAGCAATCTATAAAACTATTGGTATGTCGAGCATGTTAAGTGTGCCTGTGTGGTTAAAGGCAAATGGGGTATACATGCTTGTGTTCTCTCTGTTTTTGAAGGACACAGTGTCTGGGTTTATTATATTAATACTAATCTGAACCTCTGAACAGTACAGTATTTTTATTTGATGATGCCATGGTCCTAAGATCATTCCTCATGTTGGGAAAGCTTTAAAGCAAAGAGCACTTCACATACCTGTCCAACAGTCTACTATTGAATGACTATGATTCATTCACTGGATGAGAAAATAGTTCCTTGAGATCAATCCTGAAAGCAATCTGTCATTACACCAGCACATTAGCTTTCTTCAAATTCATTTGTGAGATTCTTTGCAGGAAATAGTGGTTCATAAAGGAAGGAAATGACAGAAGAACACTGATGCCCTATTAAAGCATTAAACCCAATTCTTTCTCAAACACAACTGCCTATAAAGTTGCATTTAATTTCTAAGAAATAATAAAGAATTTGTGTTCACAAGACTGCGCCATTAAAACACAAGCAATGTAACATTTTCAGTTGTCATTCTCTTTCCAGTCGGTGTGACTGGTATTGTCTGGTGGCTTTTCTACTAACGTAACCTCAGTCCTAACATTCAGGTCAGATTTCCACGCTCCCAAAAACAGGGCCTGGGAAGGTTTGTAACGTGCTGGTCTCTGAACTCAAACTGCGGGGTTGCACTTCCTGAAATCCTGCAAAGAGCTTTGGTTGGGGTCTGAATAAACAGCTGAATTTCAAGTTGATAAAATGCTCAATGAACTTTAAATATTGAGCGTTACATATAAACATTGGTCTTCAGAGGCTCTACTTTTTATGGCCCAGGTTTCAATATTCCTTATGAGATCTAAATCAGAAAAGTATGTATAATTAATGCTTGTGGACAAGGAAGTAGAATAGGAAGGTTGGATTTGAAAAGAAAAACAGAAAAAGCAAAGGAAGGGGAACTGAATAGGAAAATATTCCAAAGAAAGTATAAAGCTATCATTGTCTTGTGATTTTTAACAGTTCATCATCTTCAAATGATTCTTCGTTCTTGTCTTTTGGGGATCCATCCTATCATCAAATTCACCAACACTTTCTTGCCAGGGATATTTGTATTTTAAAAAGCAAGAATCTGCTTTATGGTTTGACTTTGTAGGTGAATTGCAAAGTGATGAAATATGTAGTCTACAATGAATGACAGGTTTTTTTGTTCTCTATTGTACATTCAGGATTTCATCTACGGATTAATTTTTATATGTATATTTTTTTTTTCCTCCACTAGTAGTATGTTAACGCATGAATATTGCTTTCTAGGAACCAGAACCCAGTATAGTTTCTGAGGTGGTAGGAAGCTGGCTGTGGAGCAGTAACAGTCCCATGTATAATTTACTACCCTCTCTGCATTGGAGACAGGAGAAGTTCACTCTTTTATTCTAAAAACTAGAGAAAAACTGGCTTGAAGATTGATCTATCAGTTGGTCTGCTTTATGGACAAGCTAGCAGAAATTATGGCAACTCACACGGACACCTAACTGGATATTCGAGGAAGTCATGGTCTCACAGCTTGCCATGCGTTCCTGTGGGCACTCCCAGGGGCTGGCAGTCAGAACAAGGTCTTTCATTTTGCTAAGAGCTACCTCCTCGCGTTCACACCAAAGGCCAGTACATGTGCAGCTGCTGCACAGGAAATTTATGGAGCCTTTTCCAGCAAGCAGCAAAATTAGTCTCTTCACCTTTCGCAGACCTGTGTGCTGCATCTTTCCTAAACAGGTAAAATTAACAACATTTCTTGGGGACCATCTTTTTCCTGGTACTCTTTCACATCATATTTTCTTCTGGGCTCAAAAACCACAGAGTAATTAAACTTAGAGTGATCTTAGCAGGGACAATCTTTAAGATGTTTTTATACTTAAAGTCTGGGTACGTAAAAGAGAGGTCTTTTACCGTGCAATCTGCTTCCAGAATGAACACTTATCCACAAGTGACATATACACTGAGTTTCTGGAAAACTGTTTTTATGCTGGATTTCAATAACTGTCAATATATGATTTATAATTGGTTTAGAGGGCAATACTGTATTTAACTCTCCTGAGAGATATGAAAATATCGCCATCTGTTGCTCCTTCCAGTGAGTGCAGCTTCTTTCTGCAGCTACTGTGCCTTCAACCAATTTCCACTGCTCTCCGAGTACCTCTGCTGTTACAAGAACACAACTGTTTTCAGAAATTGCTGGGCTATTCCTGTTTCACACTAGAGTAGCTGAATGAATTTCAATGAACTTACATGGTAAAATGTTGAAACAAGCATAATACTTTTATTTTTCAATAATAGGGTTGGTTAGGGATTTATGGGAAGGATGTCATTGAGCAAAGGGTGATTTTAATTGTTGGAGGTTACCTGCTGGGGTGGCTAACCACTGGGATGCTGAGGAGAAACGGTGCAGTTAGTGCTGTCACTGTTACTTAAAAATCTCTGACTCTTGCCATGATACTCTCATGAAACAAACAGCCTGAGGTGACTTGTGGAAACAGTTAGAATTTGCAATACAGAAGAAGCTGGCAAGAGTTATCATCTTATTCTAACACATGCTCTTCTAAATTTCTACTTTTCACTCAGAGTGTTCACAAAGCTAAATTTCTGGATGCTCATCTACAATCAGGCTTCCTACTTTGAAGAATAGGATGCACTGAATTATTATATTAACTATAGAGGCAGATTAGCAAGATGAGCCTCACTAGATTATACCTAGTTTTTGTGGAGAGTTGCTGTAGAAATACCACGATAGTATGTACTCTGTATTTATCTGCCTTTCAAGCATTTTATATACCTTTCTCTGTTACAGTAGAATTTATGGATCACAGTTGCTAATATGACAGTTCCAGATTACTTACAAATAATGATCTAAATAGTTTTCCATATTGTCACTTTCTTTCTTCTGTTTCATCCTCCAGCTCCTTATTAGGTTTTTTCTCTCCGAAAGCGGAACATCCATCCACAGAAAGTCTGGCTTCAGCTGTACTTGCCTTGTACTTCTACAACAAGCTAAAAATACAAAGACACATACAGTTGTCAACTGGATATTATTTGCAAAGAATTAGCTACAGAACATTGCTGGAGTATTGACAAAAATCAAATTGTATTACTGAATAAAATTCAGTAAGAAACTTACTTTTTGAAGGAAGCCTGATAATTTTGAACACTTATCCCAACTTTATGTTCTCCAGATGCTTTCTGAACTAAGATGTAGTTTTGATTGTACCTTTTTTCCTGTGTCACTATCCCAAACCTCAGACCCAGAGACTAACTCTGAGACAGACAGCAGCAATGCTACAGGATTATGCCAGGTGTACATCGTGAGATCTGAATCTATTTTATTCATCTCTGTAAAGTATTTTCATTCTAATTTCCTGCTGTGCCTGTTCTCCATTGATATCCTCACCTTTTCTCTTACTGACATTACCAGAGTTACACATACATTTAAAAGATGACTTTTACACAGGCTGCTGTGCGTGGCTTTCCACCATGGTCTCGAAGACCGTTTTGTTAAGTTGCAGGAAAAACTGTGAAATAAATGCTCATTTTACAGCCAGGGTCAATAAGAACAAGACATGTAAAGTGAAATAGCACATTTGTATCGTAGCTGAGTTGAAGCCAGTCTTCCAGCTTTCTGCTTTAATCAGCTCATGGATGGATTTTTGCAGGATATATGAGAGTATTGACATTTCATAAGCACTAAAAAATTCCTTTTAGTAATTATTTTCCTTGCTTAGATGTTACAAAATTAAGACTTTCCTTATTCATAAGCTGAATTTTAATATTTTCTTCAGAAGACTTATTTTCATATGAGAAGGAAGCCATGTCCTTTGGGGTAAAACGTAAGACCAGGAAAATTTCATTATTTATTTGCAGTTTTATCATCCTTGAATGCAACAATTTATTGTATTAGAAGTGACACACAAATAATATTACTAGCTGTTTATTTTTTTTAACCACAGCTGCTACCTATGACTTTAACCCTTCAGTTCCCAACATCTTGCAAGGTTTTAGCCTGATAGCTGGTCAGCACTTTCGCATAAAATGGGAACTCAGCCAGAACCAAAGGATCATGTAGACATCTAAGTGACATTCAGGGACATATATTCAAAACGCAATCTTGAAAATCTCCCTGCAAATTAAGCCTAGAAAAGCCAAAAGACAACAGTTATGCCCTATTTCTTATGCTATCACTCAAGATCATTGCTGCAGAAATGCAAACAGAGCATTGTACCTGACAGAAGATTTCTGGTAAGAAACGGTGTGGCAACAACATTTCTGCCCATTCTCAAACACTTGCTTCTACCTGCTTAATGCTGCTGTCGTTGCCAAGTAAATCGTTTGAGGAAAATGACCCAAGCTAAAATGACCCAAGCTAAAATATGTAAATACAAAACAAAAATCATGCACACTTCCGAAACCAACCCCATCGAAACCTCCCATGAGAGGATATTTTCACTCTTCCAGTCTAGAGAATGGTCCTACAAAACAGCTGCACCATTAAAAACTGGTCACTAGTAGCTGATACCTAAGCACAGGGGAGACATTTTCAACTACATCCTTATGCCTTGATTCTGCAAGTATTCTGTGAAATTCTTTTTCCTTGACATGTAGGCTGATCCACTGACTGAAAAAAATGTTAAAGTAACACAAGAGCTAAGGGGGACTATTTTAAGTAACCTTGTAAAAAGAAAATTCAGCAACTTCAAGAAAATTACAAAGTCAAACAACTCCAGAATGTGTTGAAGTCAGAGGTGAGGAAGCTAGAACAATTCATTAATGCTCCATGCAAGAAGATCTGAATTATTTTAAGAGCACTGTATTTGCATTTTAGATATAGCAGAATGAACTAATTATGAAATGTATGCATCAAAGATTTCAATTTCAGGCTTGACTTTACTTTGGAGATTAATTTTTTACTTTATCATTTTTGCAGGCAGTTCAGTGGACAGTCTTATTTGAATGTTACTCATTGTTCAGTGATGTATGAAGTGTATTTAATCAATGTGAAGAAAGTAATATTAAACTATTATCAGAAGCATCAAATGTTCTACAAAAATGTCAAAAGGAAGGTCAAAAGGTAACATCTCTGCTAACAATATGAGAAACAATGTATTTAACTTATTCTTCACATCCAAGTTTTTCATGGCTTATACATTATCCTTTCGCACATAAAATTACAATGTAAAATGTGTTTTTTCACTCTCTATGTCATACACATAGTGGATCAAGTAAGTTTTCAATGTTTTGCTAAGAGATGTTTAAATAACTTTTAGAGTTGGTGTGCATTTTAAATGGCTGCACACCTTTGACAGGACAGTCCTTGAGGTCATCATTAAACCATTTGTCACTGTGTTAATTGCAGAATAAGGTAATTGCCAACAAGGACATGTTTCTGCAAGTATTGCAAACCCCTCTTTACTAAGGTCCAAGCCTGATCTTAATAAAACCATCACATAAGCCTCTATTTTATCCTTTTTAATCTTCTGAGGGCCACCAACACAATGATAAACATGCCGTCTTAGTTTTGACCACAACAGCCAGACATGAGAAACTATTTGTCCAAAAACTATGAATGAACAGAACATTCATTTTTGAGCCAGCAGTTCCAACTGCATTGTCCAGCATTGCTCCATGTGAAGTGCAGGCAGGATTTCAGTCCATGCCCAGCCAACCAACAGCCACCTTCTAAGAGGATATTCACAGTGGGTGCCATAGGTTAAAACACTGTGGATATAAAGCCAGAACTCTCTCAACACCAGTGCAGAATATACTTCAGTGGCTTAGCGTGGAAGGCACTTCATGCCAGCCAGAAAAGTCAAAGGAACCAGAGTGATGTCAACAGGCAACACTTTTTGATAAATTTGCATTGGAAATGTTTATTTACCATATTCACTGTCTCACACTCATGGTTCGTATAAACAGTAATCGAGCAAGAAATATTAAAAAAATCCTCCCAAGCCCTATAAGGCTTGCACTTCCTATGTCAAAGAAGGCATCATCTCTAGCTCAGAAGTTACCTCTGAAATGAACAGAAAGGACTTGAAAGAGCCTATGCACATGCAAATGTTGGCAAGGTAAGATATGCTCAAAGGGTAATTTTCAATGTCCATTTGAACTAAGAAATTAATCCATTACATAAAAGTGGTAACTTCTGCACTGTGGCTTTTGGAACATGTTTCTGATTAAGTTATGGATAACTGATTTTTTTCTAGATGAAGATGTACTCAGATTTAAGTTAACTATACTCAAAGAAATTAATTTTATATCACTATTAAAATGAAGTACTGTCTCCTTATTGTCTTTTTAACACATTTGTGGTACCTCATCCAATAGTAGCTGATGGCTTTGCTTTTATCTCCATTATACCAAACTTGCAGTTTCACAGGCATAAAGCAATAAGATGACTTGACTGCAGACTTCTATAGTGAATGGGCTATTAAGAACGAGCAGTACTTCAAGGGGTTAGTAAAAGTGCTGTCAGTGAAAGTGCAAAACATTACTTTTACTTGATACATTGGCTTCCACAAACCTTCTCAATTTCTGCTTTGACTTACTAGTACCTTGCAGAGAACATTGTGTATATTTAAAGTTAACCTCACACAAGGATATTGTAAATATTTATGCGGAGCAGCAGTATCTGATAGACCAAAACACACAGGCTGACAAAGGAAAATATTTCTAGCTTCTCAACCTTGGAAGCAATGTACATGCAAAACCATCTGAAGTTTCAAAATAAGGATTCCACAGGATCTGTTCCATTCACATATAACCTTCATTCCACAAACACAGCAAACGCCTTTTAAACACCACTACCATGAAGACTTCCCTTAGCTTGCAGAAATCAAACATAACCAAGTCTTTTCAGGGTTAGGGTTATACTGCCTTGTAGAATATTTTGCCTTCTAATTTTATGATCAGAGGTGACTGTACGACATCCCTGTGGAAAGTACTATTAGAAATGCATGTGGCTATTTTAAACAGTTTTTGATGTGACTGGCATTGTCTCCCTTCAATGAGGGTACAGAAATTATTACTGTCTCCTTTTCTTCCCCCCACATAATTTGTTTTTACCTCTGTTTGTACAGATGTATTGGCATGTGAAGGCTACTAAAACCAGCCAGCCTGACAGATAAGTCACCTACTGAAGCAGACAACTTTTGATTCGATTCCTGATTATTTTACTGAGCAACATTGATCTATGAAGTTTAGATTTAACACAGTTGTAAGATTTCATTGTTTAGAGTCCAGTTATGTCACCCTAAACCACTTCAAGTGGTATTTATTGATTGCTAATTGCAACAAGTATGTCAATGTGACTAAGAATGGAGCTATATTTTTCAAGCAAATAAGTGCTACAGGTATGAAAGGATATCTGTTCATTCTGTACTAATAAAGTCCCTTGTCCTGGTGACTATCTGATTTACAGATGACCATTGATGAAATAAGCAATAGAAAAAAGTTTCTCTAAAGCTAAATGGTCAGTATCATGCTGTTATGGGAACAGCAGCCTCTGAAAACTTGGTGTTTCAGAATTAAAGGGCAGCAGAGCAAATCCCAAAGCTTCATTATAGTTCTTGTGATTTATCAAAACCACAGACTAGTTTCATTTATTCTGTTTTCAGATGGCAACCTCCACACATTACACCTGCACAGCAGATTAAACCTACTTGGTTTTGTTAGATTTAGCATAAATTAAACAAACTACCATAAATGCTATTTCTTCTCGCACTGCAGTTACCGCATTAAATTCTCTATTTGGAAGGATGGGCAACATGTACGTTACCTTGTTCCACGCAGGATTCTCAGCTTTGGAATGTACCTGCTGGCCAGGTTTCATTGTCCTTCATGCTTCTCCCCTCACAGCCATCTAAAAATGTAGTTAAGTCTTAGAGAATTACAACAAAAGATGATTATTAAGTAAAATTTCTTTCATCAGATGTATTGTGAAACTACAGGTGGGCAAGCTGAAGGTCTGGATTTTGAAGCCTGAAGTCTTCATTACATGCTGAAGGAGACACCTTCCACAGATACTTGAAAATATAAACCGAACTGTAACATCACCCTGATTCTGCAGCTGATCTCACACACACTTGTACTTACTTGCAAGGTCACACATCACATTTTAATCTAGGTCTACCATTTGAGCCTTAATTTTTGAGCTTCACTTCAAATAGTTTCTCAACATTACAGACCACTGAGATGCAAAAATATATGACATATTAAAATAAATGGTAATGTGTTCAAGTGCAAATAGTAAAGTAAGTGTTAAATAGCAAATATTAAATTATATAGCAAAGAAAATTATCAACCAGTATGTATGACTAGCTTGAAGTACCGCTAATAACAATTTAACCCTATCTTAAGGTATTTACTAATAGGTAACTACAGTACCTGTTTAAGAGAGGTCCCTCCTTTCTTAGATACACAAATATAGAACTGATTTAGAAGTTTCATGGAAGTATGCTCAATTTCATGTATGTGCTTAAGTTTATATTTGATTTATAACTTAAATCATTTAATAGAATGTTCTGCCAGAGTTGTCTTATAATTTCACCTATACTGACCACTCACAGACACATTCAGTATATTAAACTTTCCCTTCAGATCCATTACTATATAGATCTCAGGTTCATAAAAGGTCATTGAATGTTAGATGTACCTCAGTTACTCATCCTGGATGACCCCGAAGTCCCTGGAATCAAAGACGTATGTATCTCAAAGAAAAATAGGCCTCAACTTCATGTTTTTTAATAGAGAGGTTTCCTTAGATTTAAGTTTCTGTGAAAATCTACAAGCTTTAAGAGTCTCATTTTCCTTCACTGAATTATAATTTAGATATCTAAGAGCATCAGTTAAATCCTCAGAAATTATATGATATCTAAACCAAAATATGATTTATCTGTGACACCAGGCATTCAAACTTTTACAAGAAAGTATTAGAAAGATGTAGAGGAGTAAGCAGAGTGATAGTCAAATTACCAGGTTAATTTAACATCATCTCATGTTTAAATAAAGGACAATCTGAAATACAGGATATTAAGAAAATATCAATTCAAGTACTTTCTGCTAGCAAATATCAAAGAAAACCTCTAGAAGATGCCATACACTTGCTATGACATTTACATGGCATGAAAGGGTCAAGGGATGTTCACAAAGCCTCATAAAAAACCATTGCAATGGTGCAGATCAAACAGAACAGCTGAAAGATGTTGCACTCTAAGCAGCAGCTAGAGCTCTAAAAAACACAGTTGTCCCAAATTTTTTGTGTCCCATGTTTGGATAACATAAGGACGAAATCTTTCCACTTAATACATATATCTTACATAACTAGTAAAATGAAATCCAGGTGATGCTCAAAGTCTGATTTAAATGAAAAAAGCAATTAATTGCTATTCTTATCTTATTTAACCTACCTATTGTGACTCATGGCACAGATTTATAATCTTAATCTTGATTTAAGTTGTTAATACACAAGTTTATAGGCTGTCCTACAAAACTGCAGATGTGACAATACCTAATTTAAGCAAGATTAGATAAATAAGTCACAGTCCATAATCAGAAAAAACCTTGGGTTTAAAATTATCCAGATATAAAAGTGAGATAAAAATTACAGTTATGATGAATTTTCTTCATTGTTATAACTTTCACAATTAAAAAATTACAATTTACCCACCAAAACCCCTATGAAGATTAGTCTGGGTTTGAGCCTTTTAAAAGCGCTATAACATTTTATAACAGCTCTCATTCCTCTCTTACACTTAATAATAGTCGGTTGGGGTATGTATCAATGCACAGAAATTCACTCAAGTCCAGCAGTCACATTTAGCTCCATCTCCAATTCTTTAAAAGGGGACAAGCTAATTACTTGTGCTAGGTTCAGAATATGGAGACAAGACTGAAATTTGTAGTAAGAATTCATAGCAAGTCTTTAAAAGCTTAAAATTTGTTGCAGATTGAAGTTGCTTTTCGTCTTCATATTTCTATTGGTTCTGGAATTATTGCAAACTAATCTCTCGAGCTCAGAAGAAAGCTGAAGGTATGCTTTGCAGATGCTTTATTCATAGAAAATGCTATTACACAACACTTTTCTTCCAGGTTTGAAGGTTCCTTAGGTAGGTAGAGAAGGCAATATAGGCAACATCGAATTTATTATTAGTTTTTAACTTGGTATTGGAGTAACAGATAATGTAAAAAACCAGAATATATTTGTGTCACTGTTAGGAAGCTGTTGTAGAGTAAGTTTTAATTCCTCGAACTAAGTTGTGTGCTGCCCTCCGTTTCTGCTGTCTCAGCACTCTGCCAAGAACATATCAGCCACTTGGTGATTTACAGACTGTCAGCTGGAAATTAGTCCTTAGTGTTTCTTCTGTTCCTAATGGTACTAAAAAATAGTTCTTGACCCAGACACTCAGTAGCAATGAGTGTTTTCCATGGTTCTGTGACGTTTCTGCAAAGTTTTCCGTGTTATTATTAATGAACATATTAATTAATAATAATGAACATATTAATGAACATATGCCAAAAGGTCTTTGCAGCAAACCCTATGAGTCAGGAAATGTCAACACCTGGTGAATTTTTCTAGCCAATTTATAAACCTTGTGTGTTACAAATGGAAAGCTGACGTATTTTAAACTATCATGAAGTAATGACTGCAGTTATTGTAACTATATATATGCAAAACATTTTACATCATTACAGAATCTCATGTTTGTAGTGCCACCTGCTAGTGAGGGCTTCGAAGTCTAATTTCTTGCAGCCAGCACTAGGTGGAGACAGCGGTTCACACAACATATCCTGCCAGACACTTCGCCAGCCGCTGAACCACAGCGACTGCCAGAATGTCCCTGTGCTATCAAGTTCATTACAGACCGCAGGGTTATAGTTGTTGGAGTTTGGATTTTTTATACTAGCTGTCTCAAAGAAAGTGAAATAGAAGTACTCATGCTTTGAGTAGCCAGCAGTCCTTCCTGAATCTCTTTCACACACACCTATGCATAGGTGAACCACAAAACTCAAGACAAACTATAAGAAACATATAAGAGTTTCATTTCCAGGCTTAATATGTGTGAAATCTTCGAACCAGTAATTCTGATCATATTTTTATTTGAGCCATAAGAAAGACCCTTACCCATATTTTGAAATTTACTTTCTGAACTAGAGAACACATACTCACACTTAAATGAAGCCTTTGTGAAATCAAGGATTCTTTTGAAATTCCTGGAAATAAAATCCATATGCGTTAGTTTACTTTTCCGGCATGACGTCGATATGCCACAGCATATTTAATAGTCCTTACCACAGAACAGTCTGCAAATTAACAGCTAGAGATCTCACAGGCCAGTCAGGAACTGTGATTGATAGGACACATCCCATCCCTTTCCTTAACTTCAGACGAACTAGTTTTGAACCCTTAAGGGACACTAAAAGAGAAAAGTCAAAGATAACTGCAGGCAACTAACAGCTGCTGAAAGACCACTTTGCAGTTATTTCAGGTTAAAATTTAAGAAGAGGCTAGTGATTTAAGAAGGTATATAGCATCAGCCTGAGACAGCATGTAATTAACAGAAATTAGCTACACAGCAAATCTGACATATTTGAATTATAAAAAGTTAAAATACCATATGCCTGGGTTTTATTTCGGCTGCTGTTTAAGACAAAAGCAGCTGGAGTTCTTGTGCTGGTGTACTATCTCCTTATTGTCTGAAAGATGGGACCTCCTGGCAATGACATTGTTTTGACTTAAAAACCATTTAAACACACTGAAGTGTGGGCTAATTTCCCAATGGCAATCAAACTTCAACTTTGGAATTTGGCTGAGCCTTGCTGTAGCTCACTGCAGTCTGTGCAGCCACATTGGACAATACATCCAAAAGGACCCTCTTGAAAACATCTGCTCCAGTTAGCAGAGCCATAGTAGGCGTTTGGCAAATTTCACTAGCAGACTGCTGACGTTTCATCACAAACTGGCTGGAATTAACATAGACTGGGCTGCTTTCTTTGGGTTTGTTGCATTATTGCATCTTTCAAAGGAAAAGAAGTATCAATTATTACTGTGCTGGCAGAAGCTATTGATGACTTCAGTTCAACAGTGAGAAAGATAAAATTTGCTGATGACAGACCGCACATCCAAACTACTGCATTTTTGCAGTGCTGTTTTTCAAGCAAGCAGGATAATAGTTCTCAGAGAACATCGTGCTGTGGTCTGTAGCTGTCCTACAGCGTTTTGCCTCATGTGAGGGGAAGAGTTGGGTAGACTGCTGGAAGGTCAGAAAGTCAGTGGCTTAGGTTAGTTAATATACACCGATTTCCCTGGTAATCACTAAAATCATCCACAAAAAAATTTACTACTGGAAATAAGGAACTTCTATCATTAATATGTGCTTCCTTCTGATTCCTTCTAAATGCTCATAGCTTAATCAGGATTATGAGGTTTTCTGGCTATTTTGGAAATGAGAAGGCTCCTACCAGTTTTAATGGGGTTTTTTTGCTGTTGTTGTCTTTAAAACTGTATTATCAGTACTGACATCTAACCTGGAAACAAATGCCTAAGCATACCTGGTCATATGAAAGGGACCAAAGAGGACTTCTGAGGCTCCTAGCCAGGGCATGGAGGATTTGTGTTTATAGTTTGTGATGCATACTGGAAAAAATCCAGGCTGTCCTTCCACAATATTTTACCGCCAGCTCATTTCAGTCTTCAGTGCCTGGCAAATTAATAAAAAAAAAAAAAATCTAACTTTTTCTCTTAGTTCATATTTTTTCAATAATTCAATATATTTAATATTATTAGGCTACTTATTGCTAAAAAACTTGAATCTAGTTCTACTTTCCTAGGGGAGAGTGTTACAGACTGAGCAGTTTGGGGAAAACAAGTAGATACCCATTCAGCCACACCCCTGTATACTGAGTGGTTTGTTATGTTCAAGCAACTGCAGTGTGTGTTTATAATTTGCAGTGATTTTGCTTTGCCAGAGTCCCTGCTGCAGTCTAGGCAGTTTGTGTTTGTCTTTTTTTAGCCTGTTTCTGAATTATGGCTATTTCTGATGCACTCACAGCACCTTCCTTTACTTCCTTTCCAAAGAGGAGGAGATAATTACATGCAATCTGATAATAATAAATTTCCACAAGCCACGCTGGGTACAGACATACACAACACCTAGAAGAAAGGAGGGTATAAGACCATCAGAGAATCCATGATAGGATACGAAGAGTATGAGGGTAACCACATGCTTCAGGTTTGATTTTGGTGACAGTAGAATGAATTTCAGAGCAGTGATTTTCCCCTTGGTAATTTGAGCTTAAGCACTCTGAATGAGATGTAGATATGCCTGTTTGGTAGCAGAACTCTTTAGAGACAGCTATGAAGTAACTACATAATAAAAAAACCTCCCCACTTCTCTCCCATGATTTCTGAGAAGGCTCCCCTTGCACAGGGACAGTAACATGAATTTCTTATTGTGTGGAAAGGCAGACATGAAATGAAGGATCAAAAAATAAAAGCGTTTGACATATAAAAAGAGGACCCTTTCATCTTCTATCAAGAAACAATTATGTTCCTTCTAACACTGCAATGAAGCAAACTACACTGCAGTTTGTAATTTGAATATGATACTGTATATAATAATTACTTTGGTGAACTCAAAGTAGCCCAATCAGCATGTCTTTAATAAACATGTATGAAAAAATTAACAGATTAAGACTGTTATTGCCAAGGACAAATGCTTTTTTTCAGTTACTCAGCTTGCACACAGCAGTGCACATTTTTTTTCTTTTTCTGTCTTTAGTTTCTGTGTGTTTAATACAGGCTAAAGTTTTCAAACCTTGGTATTTAAAATTGCACTCTGAATTCTGTATTGGAGAGTAATCAGATTGCAAAGACTCTTTAGTGAGGAGCCTAGAAGCCAGTAGGAACTGTAGGTGCACTGGAAAATCCAGTTGCTTTTTGTATTAGGTTTAAAAAAATGCTCTAGGAAATGTAAGCTTATATAACCCCATTCATCAAAATTATATGCTCTGTGTAATATTGATAAAATATAGCGGTTTCATGAAATCTGATGGAAACAAATACTTCCACTTATAAGCCATGGTATTTTTCACATATCTGATGTTTTGCTACTTGTAGAGATCTGTCAGTACCTGCTGGGGATAACAGGGCTGGCATCCCTGGTTTACTGTGGAAGGCAGAAAAGCCTTGTGTGTGGCTTTGCTGTTTTCCATTTATATGGTTGGGCTGGGCAGGCGACCCAAAAGGTGATGAAAGTTGAAAAGAGGTATCAAACAGTGAGAGCTGACAGAGTTTGGAAAACAAACCCAGTATGCAGAACCTCTAGTAGCTATCTAGGGTGCAGATACTCTCAAGTAAACCATGTGTGGCATATATGCCATCCATGCATCACTCACATGCTAATCACATCTTTCTCATACAGCCATGTTCCTGCTCCTGGTCACCATCTCCACCACACAAACTTATTCCTTCATGCTGCATACAGTTTAAACTGGTTTTTTACCTTGCAGATTATTTCCAGATTATATACACAGCCACTTGTTGATATCAATCAATACTTAGTTAAATATAGCATGAATATAGTAAGGGACAGAAGCGCGACTGGACAACACATAGGCATGAGGTCAAAGGAAGAGAAGTTGTTATACAGTGGAGTATAAGTATCTGTGCGTCCAGTAAACCAGCAGGGAGAAAAACAGTCTAAATGCTCAGCTGAAATAACCAAAAAATAAGGGTACAACAACAATGCCATCACTGACAGCCATACACATGAACAATGCAAAGGATAGTAATCTCAAAAATCCCCCTGCCTTCCAGTACACGGTTAAATCCCCATCCATACAACTCCTACAGACCCCCCAAACACCCACAGAAGGCACTATGTCAGCATTCTTACCTATGCTGTCAGACACTCCTCTAGCCTCCTCCATCAGCCATACAGTCTGTTCCCACACAGTATCATTTACAGTATATAAATACAACTACTCGCATGCAAAATTACAACCACCTTACTTCAGAAAAAAATAATAACACTTACTGAAATTCTTGTTGAACCGACACCACTGGCAAAAGTCCTGTTAGTTTCAGCACAGCCACAATTTGAATCATGGACTTCAACAATGAAAGGCAAAAAACATAAAATATATTATTCTAGCTATAAACAGACCTATTGTTCTGCATTTAATATAGTTGCAAAAAGTCAGATGTAGTTCTGTGAAGCGATGGTAAGGTGTTTTTTTAATGTGCATTACACACATTTTTTAATATACTGGCACAGTAAATGGTAAGGAAGGTAAGGCATGTGATTTGAAGTGGGGGCACGTCCCTGGTAATTCACACATGCAACTACTACCATATCCCTCTACACAGAAACATTTAAAAGGAAAAAAAATTAACCTACACTGTTTATTATACTAATATTCAAAGCTCTCCAGTGCAGGCATAATAAACAGCTTTTAAGGTTTGTCCTTTCTGTTCAGGCTCAGGTTGCATTGCTGAAACGCTGTGTTCCAGCCCCTGACGATCTAGTCTAATGCACTGTGGCTGACCTATTACAGATGATTATAAATTAAAGAAGTTCTTGTGTTGCTATAATTTTCTAGAGATTGCTTCTTAAAGCAATGAGGTAAAAAAAATTGTAAACCACCATTTCTGCTGTCTATGCCATATTTAGCTCAGCTAGAAATACAAATTTGAAGCCATATCCAGGGTACCTGATTATTTACTCTCCCTCAGGAAATTTACACCATAAGGAAGCAGGAGCAAGTTTAGTTCTCTCATATAATATTACAAGTGGGGCTGAATTCTCTGCTGCATACTCTTGGAACTTCTGCCATTTTTCTACAAATATACACATATTATTACTACACATATACAAAAATTAGGAAAAATATCTCCTTTTGAAGAGATGACACATTCAGTAAGGATTGAAGGATGCTATGATACAACAAGCAATGTTCATGCAAATAGGTAGTTTAGAAAAATAAAAAATACATTGCAGATAAAACCACAGAGTTTGTACTTGAGTTATTTATTTTTGTTGGGTAAATTCTTTGCAGGATTAGAGTGTGTTTGAAAATTAATATCAATATTCTTTTGTTTCAATTTATGCAGTTCTGGAGACCGAAGGAGCCTCAGGAATTAATTGTAACCTGCTAATAAACACAATGATGTAACGACATATTTAACATTACTATTTTCTGTTTGATTCCAAATAAATTGCAGATTTTTCTGATGTAATAGTAAAACAATCACCATTTTGAAAAAGGATAATTAATCTACGATTTTTTCACGTTAGATCATATACCTCTAAAGAGTGCCCACAGATTTGATGGTCTTCAGCTGCTGTGTGTGTATTTTTCATTTTTTCTAGTGATGTACTGCCCCATCAGTGCTGACATTTAAATGAGTGAGTATTCAACACAAATGTGATCATTTGTGTTGCATCCAATGCGGCACCATACTGAGATGATTGCTTCTGGGAGCCATCCATGGGTTCTCGAATAGGGGGGAAAAGCCAGGCAAAATTTTATCAATTTACATTTTTCTGTGATTAATTTTTATGCAAATAAGGGCCCGACCGTGCTCCCATCTCACCTGAATCATGCGGATCATCAAAGACAAATTGAGCATCACTTATTTAAAAAATAGGCTTTAAACTACTCTACAGCTGTGTTGGAAAATGCTAAGAGCAGGGCATGAACTTTTCTAATGTAACAGGAATAGATAAGAAAATGCTTCTTTCTGCATTTTTGTCCACACTGTGATAAACATGAATCTTAACAAAATCCTAAAAATTGTCTTTGTTTTATATTCCTTATGGCCTTGTAAGCATTTGACTATGGGAATACTACATAAGGGGATTTTTCCAATTTCAGAATACAAACGTACTTGCAAAAAATACATTGCTGAGTGACAAAAAAAATTGTATTGGTTAGCATACTTAAAGTTCATCATTAATTTACATTTTTAGATAGAATTCAAGAAGTCATCCAGCAGCATACTGTAGTGGAAAAGGTCTTACATAACCTTACCACATTAGAGTAAAAGCTGTTAAGCCACAAAAATAGGTAAGTTTGTTTACAAAGGAATACATTCTGCCTTATTGTACATGTCTATATATGTCAATATGCACGTGTCTGCATATCATAAAACTGGAAATTTAGACTTTGCTAAACAACAGGCTTTAAAAGTAATTCAGGATTAGCAGGTTACACTGATAGACATTTTATAATTATTAATACTAATACTGAAAAGTGTGAAAAACTAATCTTGTTATTTACTTTAAACCGAATTTATATGTTTTTCCTCTAAGAAAGAAACAAAGCTCTCTCTTTATGGTATTAAGGAATAAGGCAATATTAGCATCCACGACTGTAATTTTTATAGCTGTAAGATAAATACTGCTCAGAATTATGAACACTTGTCCCTCTAATTTGCACTTGAAATTTGTATCCAGGTGTGAGAACATGTCCTCGTAAAAAAGCTAGAAAAGGCAGTTTCACTTCAGAACCGTGTTCTGAAAATTATAATATGCAACGTCAGTTCAGAGACTGATTTTAAAAGTCTTTCCACAAATCGATATCCCTAAAGCTAATCTCAGAGGAGTAATTGTGGCATGTAATGGAGAAAAGACAGTCTTTATCAGAGTTTGAAAGAGAGGACCATGTACCAGAGGATCTTATGGCTTTAGAGCAAAGGTGTCCCCTTACATACCATACATACGAAAGCTGTAATTTTATAGGTTGGATTAACCCACAATTTAATGAGTTACCTTTCATTAAACAGTACAGCTGAACACACATTATTTCATACCCAAGGAGAATGTTTGCACCATGCTCAGATCTTCCTCTTAAATCCTGCAAGTCCTATATCACTTATTAAACTACTGACACGCAGGTGAGATCAGAACTGTAGCAAAGCCAACAAGAGTCTTGATACTGTTGTCAATAAATCCAGACCTGTCCAGCCGACAGCCAAGAACACCACAACTGACGCTCTTAAACACCTCAGACCCGTCATTTCTAATGTGTAGATATTCATTCCTCCGCTGCACCCAGCTATGAGTTTTGCCAAAGACTGTACTGAGGTAGGGTTGGATCGTATCTAACAGCTTAACTACATAAACAATATAATTCAGCTGTTCAGAAAAAAAAATGTGAAACCTAGAACACTAGAACTGAAGACAGGTACTTATTTAAAAAAATCTCAAAAGACTTTTCCCTGAAAAAGGTGTTGCAGAAGAGCAAGTTATAAAGACAGCAAAACCTGTCTAAAGTATTACAAGATCAATTGGCCTATTTAGAATCCTACTAAATGGAACCAAGATTGAAACGGTTACCATTCGCTGTCTTTCAACAAGCTTAGTATCTTCTATACAAAATATCCTCTGCGATTGCATTAATACAGAAATACAGTAAGATGTCTATCAAATCCACCTTCTCTATATGACAGGTTTCTATATATCCATATAATTTCTTATAAGCTGTAGTCATGATGTCCTACTAAAATGGTTCTGCTATTATAATAAGTAATATATGAAAAACTACTATGTAGCAGTTGAAAATGAGGATTCTTAATCAACTGAAAATGTTAAAAGTGATACTCCAGTGTTTAATTCCAAATACTTACCACAATAATCTTATGGGATATAAGAGAGTCATAAAGAGATTATTTTACCAGCCCCTGGCACACATTGTAATATCAGTTGTTTAATAGCATGTGATCATACTGTACACATTTTAGGACAAGAAGTGGAAGGTTTATAAAACAAGGAATGCATATCTCTCCTCTCAAAGACCATTTGCTGGTACTTCAGTTACCATGAGAACGTAAAACAGCACTAAACCCAAACAAAAATAAGCATTTATATAACATAAATACCTGTACACCCAGTTACAATAAGATGTGCAGAACAGAAAGAAGCAAAAATCTTTTCAGCCTAATAATTTCAACCTAAAAAAGAAGCCCTTTAATTTAAACCAAGACAGTAATATATAAAGGGGATTGTAGGTAATACACACACATACACAGATTTCCTATACACGTACATACAGATCACGTGGTCCCTTTTTTTGGCAATTTAAGTGGACAAGGAACAGTTAACAGGTACATTAAGGCACACTGTTGGCATCCACAGAGCTGCCAACTGCGGTTGAGCTGCAGTTTACAGTCAAAGACAACTGCCACTCTAATGTAGAAGACCTAGCGTGTCCCTCACAGCAGGACATGGGCACCCCTTGATTCAGAGAGAGATGTTCTCAACTGCAGAATGGGCAGGAGGGGACAACCAGACTCCAAGCACAGGGACCAAGCTTTGAAACACACAGAAATTTTCTGATAGTGCAAGATGACAGGTATCATGAAGAGTAATTAAAAAGAGCAAAAGAAAAGGAGATGATCAAAGCAGTACTGTTGTGACATTTCCCTCCTTCCAGAAGTCAGGTGGCAAGCTGCTCCATTTTTGCTGCTGAGGTACCAACCTTTGGCATTAGGCCCATGTACTGAAACCACAATGCTCAGAGGGAAACGCTGCATGGAAGACAGCAACATACTTTACTTTCTGGGTATGAGCGTGGTGACCCAGAAGCAGAGTATCAAACTTAAATGTCCTTAAAATACCTTTCACTGGGCGGATGCTTAGAAAAAATATCTTCAACTGATGTTTTATGCTTAGAAAAAAAATATGGGTATTGTGAAAAGGAAATATTTTGGAGCTAGGTACAATATTTGTTGGACAAAATAATCTGGAATAAATTGGAAATGGAACTTTATGAATCTGGACAAAAAATATATTTGCATATAATTCTTACTGAGATAAATATTTGGCTAAACAATTTCTTTTGCTCTTTTCACACATTTTCCTGAAACCCTGTTGCTGTTACCTGGAATCTTAAATGTTTATTTTGGTGGTGGTATTAATATTTGACAGATTTTGCATATATAGACATTATCACAGACTCAAAGATGAGGCGGCAAAAATAACGAGGTGGCTGTTGTTGCTAGTCAGAGTACTTTTGTACTCTGCAAGTGACTTTTGTATAATAGCCATGTTGAAAAACTATGAAGATATGATCCTGTTTCCATTCATACTTATTAGATGGAGAAAATGTCAGTTCGAAACATTCCCTATGACCATAAGTTAAAGGCTTAATTACATTTTCAGGCTCTGTTTTCCCCGCTTTGACCTTTGAAAAACAGAATCAGTTCAATTTCAATCAGAATATTTTTGAATTCTTTTCCTAATTGTTTACAAAAACCTATATTCCAAATTTACCTTTATTTGACACACATTTGATCCACTTCCCCATCCTCTCCAGAACAAAAGGTTCCCATGCTGCAGTACCCTGTCAAGAGCCACATGCACTCCAAAACAGGGCCAGGACTTCCTGCAACGCAGAACTGCTGGTTACCAGATAGATACCTGCTGGTACTGCAAAATCTCACTCAGAAGCTACAGCCTTAAGGATCCTAAGTACCACCCGCTCACCAGAGTCAAAGACGACTCCAAACAGCTACTAGTCAAACAAAGCTTGACTATTGAGGTCGGAAATCTTAGCTGGATTGGATGTCACAAATGAGGAGTCTTGATCAGCATGTTGGGCAAAGATTCAGACTCTGTGGGGCAGCCTTGTGTTTGAGAGGAAGATGCTTCTCAAATGCTGATTTAGGCAGAAATACGTTTTCTAAGACTACCAGGATGTGCGAGCAATAATTGATCCGTATGCAAAGTCTAATCCATATAGACAATTACTCAGGACTCATCTGCTTGGTCACAGACCATCTATGAAACCGTATTTCATGGGTTATTTAAAGAATAACTATTAGCATTACTTTTCACATCTGGAAACTTCAATTAATCCTTCTCTGTGAAGTTGCGGTCTATGGAAAATATGAAAGAGGTCAAAGATTGCTTTGGATGGTTTCGTTCTTTCAGTAATAACATGCACAGAGAATCTTGCGGTATTTTTCAATTTCCTTACATACTATTGACAGGAATATTTTAAAGGACAAGAAAGTATTCTTAACCTGCCAAAGGGAATAGATCCAAGAATAAAAGAGGGGGGGAAAGTGTTTACTGATTAAAACATTTATTGATAACTGAGTAACTGAGAAGAAATATCATTCCTCATTTCTTTATTATTGACCATCAGTCACAGGATGACACAGAATGTCTCAGGTTGGAAGTGATGTCTGGAGGTCACCTTGTCCAATCCCCCTGCTCAAGCAGGGCCACCCAGAACCAGCTGATCAGGACCAGGTCGAGACAGCTTTTGAATGCCTCCAAGGACAGACACTCCACAACCCCCTGGCAACCTGTGCCAGTGCTCAGTCACCCTTCACAGTAAACGAGCTTTTTCCTTATGCTTAGGAGGAACCTGCTGTGTTTCAGTTTGTGCCTGCTGCCTCTTGCCCTGACACTGAAGAGAGCCTGTCTGCATCTCCTTTACACCCTCCCTTCAAATATTTGTACCCATCAATGAGATTTCTTCCTTAGCCTTCTCCAGGCTGCACAGCCCCAACTCTCTCAGCCTCTCCTCATAGCAGGGATACTCCAGTCCCTTACTCATCTTAGCAATTGAAGTGATGAAGTGTATACTCTTGGACTCCATGTTATAATCAAAAGTCTTGGGAAAAAAGCAAACTACAGACAATTTGATATATTAGAAAGATAAATTCAAACAAATTTAAATGCAGACTTCTCTATGCAGACATCTGCACTCATTGCCAGGCTCCAAGTTAAGAAATACAGATTCTATTTGTCACTAACCTTTGACAAATCATTTAATATATCTATGTTTCAGTTTCCCCCTCTGTAAAAAGTACTGCCTTGATTTGTAAAGTCCGTTGAAACTGTAGAATGAAAAGTTCTATTGAAAGCTAAGTATTACTGTCAAAATATCAGGAAGATAAAATTAATATTCATAATATGACAGAAATATTTTCTTTGAAATGAAGGAGACAGATGCTAACACAAAGCAAAGAGGTCTGTGGCTATATTTAAAAATGGAGTGATATTGAGAAGGAATGTCAGGGAAAGTAGACATTTATCATTTTCTACATATTTATTTCTAACTATATAATCACATGTGATCATTTTGCCGATAAAGTGCATACTATAAAATATTGGTATGATAATCTCTAAAGAAAGTCACATTTAAAATAAGGAGAGAATCATTTAACTAGTCCAGAGTAAACCACACACAACTCTGAGTTTTAATATTTCCTCTTTTTCCATGTAGCGAGCTAAAAGGGTATCCCTACTGACAGAGCATCCTTGAAGAGCTGTAGGCTGCCATGATGAATGGGACTGACCCTGCAGGAATTATACATGGATTGTTTTTATTTAGTGGGGCTTGGGGTGGGGTTTTTTGTTTTTAGAATACAGGCATTGGACAGGTTGATGAAGAGGTTGCACAAACAAGACTGTTCCTTCTCTGAAGCAAGTGATCAGACATGTCAGTCAGCACTATTTCCGGTATGTTGCTGAGAACTCGGTTTCTTCTACTTGTCCAGTACAAGCTATATTAAGACCACCAAACCAATTTAATGTAGTCAACAGCTCTGAATTAGAGGATTAAACACTTATTCATTGCAAAGTAGTCTGGATTAAGTGACTGGGGTTTAAAATTTGGATTTCCCTAACAGCACAATTAAAAAAAAAAAAAAAAAAGATGTCACTTCTTCAGCAATCCTCAGGATTCCGCACACTGGGAACCATTTTTCCAGAACACCTAGTGTAAATTTCCTGTCCACTTAGTGGTATAAGAGACAAGGGATCACAACAGGTTCTTTTGAATTTTGTCTAACCACAAAGCCACATTTTTCTAACCAGGCTGCTGCTAGTGCCACGATTCAGACACAGTAAGCAGTCAGTACAGATTAAAATTCTCCTAAGTTTCCCACTGACTTGAGATGAATCTTGGCTCTCATGCGCCTAAGCCACCTTTTGAAAACACTCATTAAGTGATAAGGAACTTAGCAAATGCCATCTACTATCTTAAAAGGACAAACTTCTTAATTTTGTTATTTTTTTATAATTATTTAATCTGATATCTACATAGTGCCTTCTAGAGATCTAATATGTTTATCTTTGATGCAGCATGTCAAAAAATCTATCTTAACTCAAAATTCTAAGTGAAAAGTCTAGTTCAGCTCAGGTAGAAAATTAACACTAGATAATAAATTTAGAAATATCTTTGACATACTTTAATCTGGAGAGCTGATTTCTAAAATAATACAGTTGCTTTGGCATTACTTATGCAAAGCCAATGGCGTCGTGTCCATTCAAATAAGAATGGAAAGTAAGAGAAAGAAAGTACCGAAATTATGTAGGATTAACCTCAAAAACGGAAACTAATATGGAAGAAATGTGATTTTCTTTTTCACGTCACAAACCTCATTACTGTTAATGATGAGGATGAAGAATTTAAAATTCTGGTATTTAAGGACAGCCATAGAACACTTAGATCCATATTTACTTGCTAACTTCATAAAGCTGTCTCTATGTGAAACAGGGATTCAAATATTCAAAATTGTCTTTTTCTTCTAAAAAGTCTTTTTCTTGAAGTCTACTTCAAGAAGGCCTGTCTGAGCAGCACTCAGTGTGGTGGTTAAAGTACACAAATCCTTGGACTACTAGCAAAGCATTCTCTGACACAGGGTGACAAAATCACTTGAGCAGAAATCATAAGAAAACATAATCACCAACACTCCCACGAACAATGGGCTCCATCAGATGTAAGAGTAGCAATACTGGTTATTCAGATTTACAGTTGGGGTTAACTTTTCCAAAAATCTATGTCCTTGGTGTAATTTGAAAAAAGGATGTCAACACTTTATTTTCAGTAGGTAAAAAGCTTTTTCATCTTGAAAAAGAAGAATGACAAACACTAGCAAACTCTTTTGCGGTTTAAAAACCCTGTCTGTGCACATTACTCTTTCACAACAAAAAAACAAAATTTAAAAAAAATCTCTGTTTTGCTCTGTACACAAAGCTGCAACTAATTACAAGAAGAGACAGATGCTTAGTAGCCTTAAGGCTTTCCCTGCCACCACAGTGAGTCTGTGCACTAGTCAACAAGCAGGTAGCGAGTGAACTCAAATATTATCTGACAAGGCAGCAGATCCCATCACCTAGGGTTAGAATACAGACAAGCAACTCCGTGTTCAAAAGTAAAGACAGAAAAATTTCAAGCAGATTGTTTCTGACAGAAATCATATCACAGCCGCGCTTCCTGACAAAGTCTACGTGAATGAAACTATACACTTTCTGTTTCCCATCCTCCCCTTTAAGAAACAGCCAGTATTTCAAAGGTACATTGAAGGTGACAGCTCAATGCACAATGGTTAGCAAGTTCTTCTATGCTTCTTTTCTCTTTGGAGGTATTAGGAAACCTCTGTGCTTACCTATAGTAGGAGAAGATTGTCCCACTTTTTTCTGTGCATTCCTTGTTTTCCAAATACTTCCAACTTGCTCATAGATGTGAAGTGTCAGTTTTACAACATATTTGTGGCATCAAGAAACTTCACATGACTATGTGGAGGCTTTAGAGTAGTTGCATCACTCTAAAAGGGAAAGTCAGCAAAAACAAAACCTGGCTATAATTGCCCATATTGTTTCCACTACAAGGCAAAAGAAAAAATTCCTAGGAAATGCACTAGCTTAATCCTAGCAGAGAATTTGGTTATTAGCTTTGAAACAGAATTTTTGCCCTTTCTCTCTCATAACCATGACTCCAAGTTAAAGAAAATTGTATATATTTGAGTGTAGCAAATCTCTGAAAAGTAACAAATTTGAACCGTTTTCCTGCTTTCCACCCAGAAAGGATTGAATTGATCTAGATTGATCTGGCTGTTTCCCTGTGAGTAATGTCAAAACAAGACAGGAGAAATGCAGTGTTCAATGGAGCACATGAGATTTTATGTACATAGGTTCTAGCAGTGCTGTGGATTTTGACCTGCAAGCTGGGCATTTGCTCCCAATGGCCCGTGAAAACCCCCAGGGAAGTTCTGGGGCTTTACTGACTAGCATTTCAAATACCACTGTCTTTTGACGAAGACCAGCACTTCCAACCTTACAAATTAAACAGAGAATGTGAAGCCAGCTTGCTTACCCTGTGGTATCATTAAGACACTGAAGGTGAACCAGGCATTCATTTCTAAATATTCCTTTAGCAGAATGGGATATACACATTGATAATTACCACAGGTGAAAGAGAGAGGAGCGTAAACAAGCAGGAAGCTTGCAGAAGCAGTAAAGAAGTATCAAGCATTACAGACAGAGCGTGCTCACCCTGTGTTAAAGTTATTTTCTTTGTTTCCATTCCTCCCTCTAACATTTTTCAGAAAGACATTAATGATTGTTTAATACCATGGATTTGCAGCAGTGATCTCTACCTCTACACCATTACAAAAAATCACTATTGCAACACATTTGACTTGAGATTATGCTAGAAAACTAGTGTAATGGAATATGGAAAATGTTTGTCTTCTTGCTGGAGTCAGCCGATTTCATAGCGTTCCCTACTGCATAGCACACAGATTTCTGTGTAAGAGATTAGCTTTAGTTATAATTAAATTTATGTGGTTTGAGATGTAGTACCTTCCACACTGGAACAAAGCTATAACTTTTGTAATTTTCTAAATTATTTAATTTTTACAATAGCCTGATAGATATTTCTAGGGATTAGAGCTATTAGAACTATATTACCAGCAGTAGTCTCCAATTATATAGTTCTACAATAAATTTGGTTTATTAGCCTTCACATCACACAGAGAAATTGATTTTTATTGTTGGAATATGTTTCTGTTCTAAGTTAAAGTATTTTATAGAAAATCAAATTCCTTGTTAGCAGTAATAATTTGTGCTTAAAAGTCTAATTAGCAAGACTGTGCTCACTATACAGGGGTTTATCATCCTATATAGCTCCTTTAGTCAACTCCTGCCAAGTGACAGTCTCTGCTGACCGATACAGCAACACTAGTGTCACACAGTTTATGAACAATTTAAAAGCAGTTAGACTTTGGGGCCAGCCGTGCACACCACGTGTAGATTTGAGTGTCCTGCCTGAGGTTATGAAAGACCTACAGCCCACTTATTTTAAAAGAACTCTAAAGAGCCATGAAGGGAAAAAGCATCATTTCCAACAGCAATATATTCTGCCAAATTATTTTCCCATTTCCTCTAGCAAATTCTTCGGATTTCTTTGTCTTTCAGACAAGCAGTCTGAAAGGTGGGAGATAAGATGTACTAAAGAAAAGGGATTGAGAAGAACAAAAACTTCACAGCTTTTGTGTTAAGAGAAAGCGACCAAGAAAAATCAGACCTAAAAAAAAATTAAGCCAAGTCCTGATGATTCCAGAACTCTGGTACCTCAAACTTCGTATGTGGTTTAATTCATCCAGGCAGACCCTAAACTTGAGAGCACTTGGCCTTTGGACCTCTCAGATTAAATGAATGATTGGATGACTTAGTCAAATAATAATAATATTAATCTCTCTATAATCAAATGAGCTGCTTGGTCTCTGTGAAATCATTATAGCACAAACACAATGTTCACAGAAGAATGAAAATCATGAATTGAAAATTACAAAGATATTACAAAAGAAAGTGACTACTATAATCCAGTGACTCAGTTACTATGAGGTTACTTCAGACATACAGTAGGATGAAAAATCTGCTTCAAACATTAGCCGCTTTTCCATTTTTTCATCCTGATCCTTGGAATAAAAAACTATTAGTTCATCCCTTTCTAGACACAGGATCAGTTTTAAGAAGCATTGGTCAGCTGTACACAGGCAAGTCCTTATGTATTTGAGAGAGGGTTTCTACAAGTTTGGGGACATTTTTTGAAGCTGAGCAGAAATAATATATATTTGGTAAGAGAAGCAGGGAATTGTCCTTAACTGACTATGGCAAAAGCTTAACTCGTTTAACAAGGATAGCTATGCTCTTGTAATAAGAATAGGAAGAAAAGCATCTCCATCTGAGTGTTCCCTGTTTTGGATGCAAAAAGACAGGTACAGGACTTCCACAAGGAGGGATCCCTTGCCTGGCAGGAGTCTGTCAGTACCGGAGCTCACCAGAATACAGAAGGAAATAGTAGTGCTATAGAGGAATACTTCCATCTGGCAAGTTTCCTAATGTTCACAGATTACAGTCCCTATAGACAGCAGTTTGTAATGAAAGGAGGAGTACAGGTTACTAGAGGCTCTGTGTTAACATTATATTTTATCAGATCTACAGACTTTTTCCTCTGTCGGATTCAATCCTCTGAACTACAAAATCAGAATCAAGACATCTAAGATTGGTCTCCAAAAAGCACATTGCCTGCATGTAGCCTTCTCTGTACTCAGGTGCAACAGACAACAGTTAAGAAGCTTGAAAAGAATTTTAAAGTGTATTTTAAAAATTTACTTTCAATATACAAAAATACAAAGGGTAGATAATTATCCTATTGGGAATTTTAAGAGCACGAAGAGGGAGATGTACATGTCAATAAGCATCTGGCTGTCTCTTTGCTAAACAGAAATAGAAGCGTTCTAAGAAATAACTTAGTGGCTCTAAAACTTGGTTTTGCTAATAAAATAAGAAGTTGGTCAGGCTTGGAAGAAATTTCCCATTTGAACATGTATATAAGTCTGATACTTAACTACCTTTAAAATACTTCAGAAACTGTAGCCTCATCACCATTATATCTGTTTGTGCCTGCCTAAAATTCTAGCTACTTCAGGGATATTTTGACAGCAATGTTCCTCTACTTTCTTTACCTTTTGTCTATTTTGTTGACCCAGAAAGGATAAAAAGTGTAAGAGAAACTTTTTTGGATGTTTATACTAAGTTCTGTAGAAGTCGTATATATTCTTTTCTTAATTAAAACATCTGATGAAACAATTAGAATTCACTGCAAAACCAAGAAGAAAACATTGAAGGAATAGTAGATACCTTCTATTAATAAAGTGCAATTACTTTATGATAACAATAAATTTAATTATTTAAACAACTTGTAAGCATGCAGAAAAACATATGGTATAGATTTTGGAGTATGACCTAAATATTTCTGAAGCACTCCTTAGAAATGGTCATTACTACATACCACCACAGCATTAGGAGTGCTTTGTTGTAGCTATCTCATGTCTCCAAACAAAGAGGACGTTGCACATCACAGAGCGTTCCAGAAGATAACATGCCTCTGGCACTTCCAAAAAAAAAAAAAAAAAAAAAAAAAAAAACCCAAAAACAAAACAAAAAAAGAAACCAAAAACAAACCCAAAAAAAACCAACCCCACATCATACTTTTACAGTTAGAAATACTAAACTTAAGAATCCAAGTGCCTCAACAACTGTTCGGGGACTTCTTAGGAAACAGACCCTGTTGACAGTGAATTAAGGATAAGCAGTTGTCTGAATTCTCTCTCTGGATTGCCTAAGGGCCCAGAAGTCGTGTTGTCACACAAGAGGGTCAGCACAGGTACTCATGAGAGTCTAAAATTAAATTTAAAGGTGTACTCTACATGTACACTGAAGTGCATTTCTGTGCCTTAAGATCTTATTTAAGGACAGCACGTGCCTCTTCAAACTACTTAGGGTGTTGTCTCTGCAGATGAAAATATACATGAGTTGTCTCTTAATTTGGCAATAAAGCCTTGCTGCAAGGAATGTAATGGCCAATTTCATGCATAGCCTACAGAGATAATTTTAAAAATTATTATTTCTCAAAAATGCCAGCCAGCACAAGGGTCAGACAACAGTCTTTTAGTCCTTCTCCAGATAACTAGTATGACAAATGCATACATTTAGAAATAGATTTTATTTTAGTGTAGCTAACAAAAGAAAGATGTTTCATGGTCTGTTTTTTTTTCCCCCTCCTCTCTTCTGTTTCCAGGTAGTTGTTAGTTCGTCCATACAGTTAAAGGATTTTTTGTGCATCAGGTGCTTACAAGGGCAGGAACTTTGCTTTGGTACATGTTTGTAAAGTGCTATGTGTACTTCTGGTCCTTTAAAAAAATAAACAACACTAGCATGCTTCATTTAACATACCTAAAAATATTTTTCCCCCAGGAACAGCAAGCAGGCACTCTGTAGCTGGCCACAAGGCCAATAAAGTGTAACACGTAGAGACACTGAGGAGTGTCTCTCCACATCTCGCTGTCCCTTGCAATGATCTCTGGATCCTGCTCAAAGCTCTGCCACATCGGGAACTGGTTATTCCAGTAATTAACAATCAGTATTGGGTACTGTGACTATCTGTAACATCTAGACAAAGCAGTAATCATTTTGACATAAAACAGCTATTTAACTTGGCTTTTTTTCCTCAATGAGGTCCTTGGCTGAAAAAAAAAGAAACATTAATTCCTTTTTCATCCCTCAACTTGATGAAGAAAAATACTTATTTGCATATAAATTTGTCTATAAGAAAAAAACCATGTAGAAGTGCATGTTGTGTACAGATAACTGCTTATGCACTTTCCTGGCACAGAACATGCCACAAAGCAGCATTGTTAGAGCATACCTTCCACAGCGTCCTTTGCTTCCTTACCACTGACGATGTTTGCTGCTCGTTCCTGTGTTCTCCTTCAGGGCACCGTCCATTGGCAGACGCCGGCTGTTCCTTTCACAAACACAAGATCCTCTCCACAGCCTCTCCTGCAGAAAGTTTGATCCTCATTGACAGTTGCCCTGCTGCTCTCAAGAGTGCCAGGAGGAAGAGCTGAGGGGCAGACAACAATACAAACCATTTCCATAAACGATGGCCACAAATCCTGCCTCTCTAGAAACCCACAAGCAGTGCAATGTTTACAGAACCAATGTTGCTTTGGTATGAGGAAGACAACATGTACTTGTTTATCATCAATTTTGCATCTCAGTTGCTTGTGTTAAAAATTTGTTCAGATTTACCTTGTGGCTGGTTTTCTTTGCTGGGTGTTTTTCAGGGGGGTTTGGTTTAGGTTTCCTTCTTTTAAAAATAAGTGTTTTGGAAGAGTTCTCCCTATTAAACTATGTATTTTCTAGAATTCTTCCTGCTATTCAGACAGCACCTAGTCAGGTATTTGCAATAACCCAGATCCATTTAGTTGCTCAGGAGACACTGTTTGAAACAAAAATCCAGCATAACTAAGCTAACGGGTAGAACTGCATAAAGATATTTCAATTATACAAGATAAATATGGCTTAGGGTGAGTGGAATGTAAGACTCACAATTACTTCTAAAGGGAGAAAAGCACAGTTTGGTTTTTTTCTCAATAGATCAAATAAGAATCACTGAGAGGCTTCCCTAAGAAGTCTTCAAAACTGAACATGGATTATCCATGAGGATCCACTTAATAGGAAACATCAGGAAATGTCTACTTGAGATCTCCTAAAGTACATCAGATAGGCTCTACCCTGTTGCTAAGTTTGTTTCAACTAATTCCAAATGGAATGGCAATGCACTGCCATCTTACCCTTAAAGAAGGTAAACTCGTGTTTCCTCAGTCTCAGAGCAACAGCATGGTGATGCACAGGAGAGAGAAGTGGAATATACGTAATTTTACCAAGCTTTAGTAGCAGTGGTCAAAATACTAAACATAGATACCCGTACAAAGGAGGCACATGCAAACCATAACCTTGTAACATGTGTCCTGCAGGGGAACTGCTGTTCAAACATGGATCTACCATGACCTCTTCAGGATTCTTTGGGACAAGGTAAAAGTGAATCACAGTACAAATCCTATGTCTAATTTTTTAAGATCATATTTATAAGCTCAATATTAATTGTTAAATTATAGCTAAATGCGTAGAGTAAAAAAATGCTGTATATTTGCCTTGACTAGACAAGTAAAAGTTTATTGAATCAGTATCCAGGAACATGGCAGGGACACTATATCCCATACACTAAGATATCTGGTCACTGTTGTTTATTTTCCATTATTACCAGTAACTTACCCACCAAATAAAAGATAAACATAAGCATTTGTTTAAAATAAATGTTATTTCAATTTTACACACCTTAACAGGAAAAAAGCACAAGATTAGAACTATTTTTACTAACCTCCAAGAAGAGTGGTTCATGGCTTTTGGATATTTAATGAATTAAGTCTTGGTTTTGTTGTTAAACATGATTTTTAGCCACATTAAAAACTGTTTCATGGTAATAACAGGTTTTTAACAAAACGTCTTTTTTTTCTCTCATCAACTGCTATTTTGTTTCGCTTTTTGTCTCCAGCTGCTCATGTTATTACTTGCTTAATTTTTCCTTTTTCTCTTGCGATCTTTCCTCCCCCTCCAGGTGTTTCTATGCTAGTTTCCAACTATTCTATTGTGCAGTAGATTTCTCAAGCAGGGATTTGTTTCCATAACATCAGTAGATTTTGCGTATTTATTGTCACTATGTTAAATTAAAATAATCTTAGCAGATCATTGTCATTCCTGTTAGAGTGATTTTTGTTTGGGTTTTCTTTGCATGAATATACATGAGATTAATGTGTGGCTGAACACAGCTTCATTTTACAGTCTAATTTCAGCTTTCTATTTATTGGTTACAATCTCAAGAAAACATACATACCCATCAACTCACCAAAATCAACATATTCTTGGAATTTATATTAAAGAATTACATTAACATTCACTCTGAGTTTGCTTGTGGGCTTTAAAATGGTAATAAATAATTTTTCTCTCTGTACATACAAGTTGCAGGTGATCAGCAGACTACCATCCACATTCACATTAAGTAAACACCACAAGCAGAATAAAACTGCATGGGGTACACAACAAATAAGGCTGCTTTCTATAAAAGTTATTTCAACATGTAGCAGTGGGAAATTCAGTAGCCAATTCTTTAGCTTCAGCTTAAGCCTACTTCAGTGAACTTCCTGCAGTTTGGTGCTGTAGTGAGCAGTAAGGTCCAGCTCTGGTATTACAGAGGTCCAGCAGAACTTCTGTCACTTGGACAGTTTCACAAGTCATGGGCTAAAATGAAACATCCTGCCCACCAAATTGCACTTGCTCTTAGCATTACAGGATAATTATTGCCCATGCCAATGTACTCTCAGGTGTGTTCACAACCTGTTTATGTAGAAATAATCTGATTTTCCAATATGCTTCCATTATGTTGTGCCACATTTTTGTGATGACACATTTGCTAAACAGCCACTAGAACTTAAGAAATTTCAGTGATTAAATTGTCATCTTAGAGTACTTTGACATCAGTGAGAACCACAGGCACGAATCTCAGAACCTAATTTGACTGGTTGCATAGATTGAAGTTTTTATAATTGGGGAGCTACACAGGAATGGAAAATGAAACCTGCTCAAAGAACAGCACTAAATTTGCATCTTTACATTGATTTTACACTTAGAATAACAGCAACACATTTTCTCATGTATAGAATTTTTTTCACAAATACATAAAGGTGTGCATTCATATAAAGGTATATATTCTTATGCCTCCAAATATGTATGCCTTTATACATATAGAGACACTACTTGTACATGTCAAAGGTTAATGCCATGAAGAGTAATTGGTGTGTAACTATGTTTGGTTTTACTTATTTCATGCTTACTTGGAGTGTTGTCTTAAAAATACTATTAAGAGACCTACTGATGCTCTTAATAATTTCCTATTTTTCAGAAAAACTTCAAAAAACAACCTATAGCATCTGTAGATAAAGAACGTCTCTGAAGCAATGGGAATAGGAGCTAGCCAAAAACACATCTAAAAAAGCCAGCACAAATACCATGTGGATTTCTGAGGCAGATGCATTTGTATTTTCATACTGTCAGCATCCCATAATCTACACTGAGACATCCTCCATTTTAATTCATTGGTGCTACCTTCTGGGCCAAATGCTATGATCATCACATCCAACAATTGATTCTTGCACTAAGATGCTTTTATACTTGTTAGAAAGAGATAAAAATAAGGAGTACATGCATAAAATCCTAACTTTGGCACACAAGTTTAGAGTTTAAAGAAACAGAAGTCTTACTTTAGTAATTCCAGTACAATAAGAATATATTTACTTGAAAAATTAGGAATAATTGTAGAAAATAAAATTTCAAAGTAAAAGCGTAACTGAGATTTCAGTTTCCTTTACCTTGTGTTGTTTTTCTTGGCATTACTAAGAAAGCTGTTGAGCTTCCAGCACCATAAAGGTCTACCACCATCAGCCTGATTCTTTCTCCTCATTTATTGAGGAGATCATGTCACAACACAGACAAATGTAAGTCTATCAAAAGTTAGTCCTAAAGCCTCAGGACTAGCAACTAAAACAAACATAAAAGGTAGTCTTTAGTTACACTGCCTTAAATTGACCAAGGAGACAACAGACATCTACTGCAGTCAGACTACGTGAACCTTTAAAACTAGACCAAGTGCTTTATGTCTACACACCTATTTCACCCATCTGTTCTTCATGGAGGGGGATTCACATGGAAACATGTAGCAACGGAAGCAGTAGTAAAAACTGGTTGCATAAAAAGCCCAGCTTCAGGAGAGAAATCCCCTCGTGTTCTGCCATGGGGCTTCCTCCTTCGGGCTGTGTGGTGGTGGGGTTCAAGCCTGCCATTATCCTACCTGGGATCCAGATCAAAATAGGACTACACCCTCACTGTGTGCAGGTCTCAGTCTTTTCTCCTCTGCAAGCATTTACAGGACTCAGGTTATCCTTTACCAAAGGAGAGAACAGGTAATGACAACATATTTATGAAACTTAAATGGTTCAATTATTTTCATCACAGCAGCTTTATGACAGAGGAAAAAGTATAAAACTCCATGATATTATTTAACTCCTAGGAATTATTACAATGCTTGTGCATTACTACTAATTCCACCCTATTAGGTGATACTATATCTTTTCATAATGAAGATTAAATGCAGCAGAAACTATATAATGGCAGAACTGCTGTAGATCAAATGGAGTCTACCATAAGAAAAATGATCACTGATCCCAAGACGTTATGGAATAGTAAACTTAAATTGTGCTGCTTTTCAAGTTTGTGTGACTATGATTATTTAATTTTCTTTTGTGCGTGCTCAAGTATAGCTGTTATGTGACTACACATGAGAGAACCTGAAATTAATTTGTCTGTATAAGATCAGTGACTGTACAAATTCTTATGAAAACTAACATGCCATGACAATAGTAATTTTGATAAAATTACAGCAAGAACTGCAATTCTCTGCCATCTGGCTGTCTCATCGTAACTACTTTGATGTGCTTTTTATTACTTATTTACTTACTTCAACTACTTTATCAGTTGTTTTAGAGCTTAGAAATGTTAACTGCAGAACAATATTAAAGAAATGGCATTGCCAAGCTTAACATTAATTCCTTACAAAAGTTTAAAATAATCAGCAATCATTTTTAAAGTCCTAAAAATAACAGATCTACTCTAAAAAGCAGACACATATTTTAAAATGCAAAAACATATCAATTTTCAGAGTAGTCTGATTAGTTTCTTCAAAAGTCTGAACTGCCATTCCCCTTTCATCTTCCTATATAAAACCTTTCAATTAAGTTGGAATTGAATTACATGTTTACTTAATATATAGACACAATTAACAGACTAAGAGAAGTATATCTAAGTACATTTTTATAAATAAGGAACCCATTTACTTGAGGTCAGGGTATCAGTACTGTGCATTTCTAATTCAATCTTATTTATTCTAAGGCAAATCATCTCTTTGGTGACTTCTTATGAATACTAACTAGCCACCACAATTCATTTTCTTTATAAGGGGTGGAGAAGGTCAAATACTGCCTTTATCTTAACACTGCAAATTCATTTGCCTGATAAAGGTCCTGATCTCAAAGCACAGGACTTCTGTAATTTTATACTATAATGTTTCAGATTCAAATTCCTGAGATAAAACCCATCATGTCCAAAGCTCCCTTCCAGAAGACATGGATATTTCCCACATCCATTAGAAAATTATTAGATCATGGTATGCAATATGGTTCAAACCATGTGCGCAATAAGTATCATCTAGTATATGGTAATTCAGCACACAGATTTTATAGCAGTGTTAAACTTCTGAAGCCTAAGGCTAAAAAAAACCAAAAAAAACCTACAGAAGGTAAGCACACAAATACCAACAATCTAGTTCTGGTTAGTTCTCTTGTGTACTCTTCAGTACTTTAGTGCTTTGATACCACCTGAGAAAAGTCAGTTAGGTACAAAGAATAGATTTGGTAAGAAAAATAGGTTCAGCGCAATTTCTAGTGAAGACTTGTATCATGAAACCTGCCATCAGACCTGGCACCATTGACATTGTTGTTACTGCTAGCAGTTCAGTAGGAAGGTTGTGAGGGGTGAAGTGCTGGTCCCACAAAAGTCAAAGGCTAAGAGGCTGCATTGATCTTGGTCTGGTTATGATTTCACTCACGAGCCCGTAAAGCCCACTTCCACTTTGAAGTGATGGTCAAACCCTCACCTGCTGTAAGCTGTCAGTTCATTGAATTAGTCAAGTTCAGTGAAACCCAGAATTAGTACCAGGTTAAACCGTAGCTTTAGGTCAGAGCTAAGACTCACAACACTGGAAACTCCACTAATGATGCTGTATTGGTATTGTGAAGCTGGAAGTCTACAAGGCTGTCAGCTTCGCCTTCCACAAGCTCTAAATTCTCTGAGAATTAAATTAAAAAAAACCCAACAAACCACAACAGATAGTGCTGCCATTAGAACCTCCTTGCAGATGGCATAAAATAACTTAACTGCAATTCACCGGGAGTTAATTTCAGTCATTGCTAATACATGCTGGGTAGAAAATTAGTGTCAAACAACAAAATGGCATGATTTCTTAAAAGCATTTGGATTCAAGTTTCAAATACTCTCAATTAACTTTTATTCAAGTTTGCCAGATTCAAATGTCTTCTGTAGAATTACACACTGTCAGCCATTCTACCAGTTTTATGAACTTCGATAGATTGCAATAATCAGAGCAATGAATCTTATATGGCTATATAATACAGCCATATATTTACGTAACAACTGGACAGATATGGCATTTTACTAAAAATGTGCTTATCTGAATTGTTTTTCTCTGCTTAACAGCAGAATGTTTCTGCACAGAAGTTTTCCTTTTGTTCTGTATTCAATCACTCCTTAGCTTTATTAGTAGACACCTGCCTGAATAAGGCTCACTGCCGAAATTATGGAGACAGAACATGCAACTCAGACTTGCTTCCCTGTGTCTTTTTACTTTTTGCAAAAAGCTTTCTTACTTTTTGATCTGAAGATCTACAAATTCAAAGATTATGAAGTGCACCATGAACAAGCACATCAGACCATCTTCAGATTTATCTTGAGTCAGAAAAACAGACTTACTGTAAAAATCCTTCTAAAAAGCACCAGGCCCCCCCATATGAAGATTTCACATGTGAAGATTTAAGCAACAACCATGGATGATATTTTTTGGTTTGTTTTCAAACTTCAGAGAATAATATAAAATAGAAACAGGCAATAATGGACATACAGTCTGTACAGCTAAGATGTTAAACTACAGTTTACATCTAGAGTTAAGACTGCAATACTGTTAATTCCACAGGGTTTCTAAAAGTCAAGTTATAATTTTTTTTTATTAGAAGGTGCAAAGTTTTTTCTAAGAATAATGGATCTATTTTAAAAAACTTGTAGGTACTTGTAAATGCCAAGCAATGGGTTGCATAAAACTGGAGGCAGGAACTTGACAGTTAAAAAAATCACTTTTTTTTTTTTTTTCTTTCTGTTATGGTAAAATTAGAGAGCTTTCTGATTTGGTTTGCACTTACACACATTCCAAAATGTTTACGTACAAACTTGTGTTTATATATACCAGCCAGCACATGTAAGATAGATGTACAGAAAAATACTAAATGCAGAGGCCAATTAAAGCTAAAGGAACTAACAACAATTTAATCAGTAACTTGCTAAGACATTTTACATTCATCTTTAAACACCAGGATTGTTATTCCATATTAAAGCTTGGAGCATTCTCAACTCCATAGTTTAAGTGAAATCTCTGTTGGGCTTTTTATCTTCCTCCAAGCAAACTGCGGAAGGATAATTACTCATTAGTTAGTAAGCCAAAAGTGTTCCTATTCTAAACAAAACAAGTCATTTGTAGAGTGAGTTTTTGTTATGAAAATAATAATTACATGGCAAAAGCCTCCAAACAATTATGCTGAGACAAAACTATGACTTAGGAGATAATGGATAGAGCCAGGAGGGATTAAAATGTGCAGGATTTCCTGGTCATTTACTCACTGGAAGGTTTGAAATCAGTTTATTCATAGGAGAAAAATAATCCATCACCTTCAGTCCTTGATCAAAAACCACACAGAACTTTAAACTTTCAGAGCAATATTGAAAGGAAGTAAATGTGCATCTAAATCAGCTTTGCCCTTCATAGCAGGTATCACTTTGGCAATCAGGAGCACACCGTGGACAGCAAAAATAATGGGAAGACAGTATTCTTAGTGGAAAAAAACCTATACACTTTGCAAAATCCATAGAAAGACTGTAACCACAGGTGGCTATTTTTGCTGACCCAAAACAATTCCCTAAAACCGTGGCTGCGATGCAGCCACAACATGAAGGGCATGTTTTCTTTCTGGAATCCTGAGGTCTGAGTAAAGAACACCATCCCCAATAACCCTTCAAGATGCAAAGGAAAGCTCACACTGACAACCAACAAAGAGGGTGCATTAAATGACTACCTCTTCTTACTGAAATCCCACATAACTATTTTTCTTTACACATTTATATCAGGAATTTTATTCACTTCCACTTGAGAAAAACCCAACAAAATGAAGCACCTTTACTGAACAGCATGGTAATTTTCATAAAATGCACAAACTAGTAAAGACAAAATCATCTAAATTCTCCAATTTTTACTTCGATTTGCAATAAAATAATGTGAAATACAGTCATTGTGGGTTTCTTATAATGAGAAACATTTTACAGGTACTAACACCAATAAGTAATGTATATGAATAATTTTTTTCTGGCAATTCTGAACTACTTGTCTTTCATAGGATTTCTTATGGCTATTTACATTTTCACTCAGTGAAAATCAATTACCTTCCTGCAATAAGCCTCATTTGCTACCTTTGAGTATAATAGAAACACCATTAGGATGATGACATTACCCAAAAGAAGGGCACCACACAGTTGGTAGACATAAATTAAGGACCCTTTCACATATGCATTAGAAATACTGCTGTGACTGAAATATGCATAAAATCTGTATCTATTAGAGCTATTAGCGTGTGCTGGTGATGATTTTGAAGGAGGAGGGGGAGATTGTGATCTACTACTTTGACAAAATTATGTATTTCCTTTTTTTCTCAGTATGTGCCACTGATGCAATAAGCAGAGGCCCCCAGCTGAGCTGCATTTGGAAATGCCACTGAGCATGGTATACGCGCTTCACTTCCCTTTGCTGAAGCAAGACACTGTCAGGAATAGAGTGCATGTGTGCTGCTAAGCCCGCTCCTCCTTCCTCACCCTGACCTCCGCTGCTCTGCGGATGTATGCCTGGGTGAAGGCACCGCTCATGTGGAAAACAGCTCCTGCAGATCAATTCATAGGATTTAGGGACGTTTAACTTCCATCAAGACCACATCATCTTACTGATATTTGAAGACTAACTTATTACTGAACGTTAATGGGACTAACATAAGGGCTGTCTGTTTGCTTGGGGGGGAAGAAACTAATTTAGAGATTCCTCCCTCGGAGCCTGTTAAGCAGTGGAAGCTACTTCTGAACGCGGTTATTTTTACCTGGGTTCTTATGAGCTTAAGCAAAACAAAATTATAAACACAGTATGATGATGTATTATCTATTAAAAGTGTAAAATGCAGTTCCCTCCTTCCTACTTCCATATTAATTTGACATATCAATGAGCCCAAGGAAGATACTAGAATGCTGTCTATCTTACAAAAGGATTACTGATTGTATTTGTCATGGGTTAATTAACAGAACAGATCTAGTTAGCTTCTCTTGTGGACATATCAAAAACTATTTTGTTCTACTAGTACTTAGGAAAAAGGCAGGTGTTAAGCTTGCTCCTACAAATCCTTGCAAAAGTTAGGATAATCTCAGTCCTACAGCAGATATTCTGCCAACAGTGCTACGAATATAGAATCAAAACCATCGAACACCCAACAAAAATGTATAAAATATTGCTTAATTAGCAAGGACAGAAATATTTAAATATGCAGAAGGGTGATCCAAGACTCCTGATATTTCATAATGAAAAGCCATATTAGCAATACAACAAAAGTAGTAAGATGGGGCTCCTTGGGCTTATAAATTCAGCAGATGAAGGTGCATAGGCAAAGGCAAATGAAGGAGAGCAGAATCAGATCTAGGCAGCATTTTCTGCAGTTAGAATTTCCCTGTATTTTGAGTCTCCTTCTACACTGCAGTTCTGTACTCCAAAAAAATCAGAGACAGTGATCCTGCACAGAGAGCTTCAGACTGAGCAAACAGGCACCATTAAGCAAAGCAAGTGTGTGCATCTGAAAAGTCTCCCCCCCAAAAAAAATCAAACATTCATGCCATCTAATTAGCCAGATGCATAAAGGTTTTACTATGTTTGAAAAAATACTAAGAATCTTGCAAGGCAAAGCCCACAGATCAATAGTAGGATTAGTAAGATTTTTGAGATGCATATAGGAGAATTTTTTTTTTTTACTAGAAGCCAATCTATTTACACAATTATTTTTATGAAGTTGCCATTAAATCCTGAGTTCATTGAAATCTAAATATTCAAGAATACTGGAACAAAATCAAGTATTTTCTAGGGAATTTTCCTTCTATATCATTTTTCTGTTATGCACAAAAATAATGTCTGTATATGTTTGCTACACACTATTTCCCACTAAATGTGAAACTAATAATTTTTCAGGAAAATGCAGTAAAGAACTAAACTCTATTTTTTTTTTAGAAAACAAAGACCAAATGCATTTAAAAAGTAATCTTACTCTCTGTGTGCTATATATTTTACATTAAAAATTATGATTGGTACAGGAATGCTCATATTTCTTCAAGCATTTACATTGCTACAAAGTACAGTAGAAAATACACAGAATGGATATGGTTTCAGATTAATCATTTAGACACTATACATTTCATAAGGATAAAGGTCATAACAGTTGAGCAAACCATTTCCATCAACATTTTAAATAGGAAGATTATATGATACATAGAATTTTCATTTAAACTAACTGGCCAGAATCTGTGGAAGGTATTGTGGCATTCCAGGAAATTATTGGTCTAAATGAAGAAAACTCTAGAGTAGAAAATAGAACAGTTCTTTAACCATAAAGCAAACAAAACCTCAATCCAGCATTAATTTTTTTTTTCATTGTCTCTGAGCAATTTTAAAAAACTGTTTCATTTTAGGTACACATAGAAGTGGTGCATCTATTCAAACCCTAAATTTTGGATTTTTTAACATATTTGAACTCATGCATATATATATAGGGTTCTTTAAAAAGCACATGTAAGCAAAATGTGAAAGGAATATCTTAAATTAAGAAATTAATAAGAATTCAGAATTACAATAAATTCCACTCTTTATTGCAAATATGTATCTAGGTACAAATCTACAGAGAGCACTAAACATATTGCTTATCTTCCTCTGATAATTACATGGTTTTGATATTTACTATTTAAGCATATGTGAAGAGAAACATTTCTTGTTTTCCTGTTACTGTGTTCTTATGCATCTAATTATTAGCAATGATTTAAGTATTTGATAAATGTCTTTAAT
Organism: Bucorvus abyssinicus; assembly: GCA_009769605.1. Taxonomy (NCBI): domain Eukaryota; kingdom Metazoa; phylum Chordata; class Aves; order Bucerotiformes; family Bucorvidae; genus Bucorvus; species Bucorvus abyssinicus. The sequence goes on along the minus strand of CM020043.1, from coordinate 12,845,839 downwards.
AGATGACTGATGGATCTCAGTTTTGAAATCACACAATCTTGCAAGGAATCAATTTTTTCTGGTGAACTTTTCTCCCTGTATTGAAAACCAGAACCTTGTGAAATGGAAGCCTGTCTTTCCCTGCTTCTCTTTCATCCCAACCTCCCATTCTCCAAAATGATGGGACTAGAGGGAGGATGCGTAAAAATTCTTTCAGATTATCAAAAAAGCATTCTAATAAAATACTTGTTCTGTCACAAGTATATTGCCAAGTCCAAAGTAAGTAAACTTGATACCAAAATCAGGGAGGAAGGAAGGGAATGCACCAGGAATTGAACCTTTCCAAAGGGTATGGAAGAAGAAAATACATCATCTTACATTAACACTAACTCAAAGCTATAAGGAGTGATTAAGTGCCTGGTATTATTGGCTTGCTTACTGTTGCTTCATACTGAAAGAGAGACAGAGCAAAAATTAAAAAGGGCTTTAACCCTTCTCCATTTCACTGCCACTTTCCAATTTCAATCAAGAACTATGCTCAGTCCCTTGAATTCAGTCAAGCTATATCACAGAACAAAGGCAAAAAGCCAGAGCAGTTTTGATGCAAGCATCCAGTGCTCCAGTAATGTTGGGAGCCTCCAAGAATCAAACGCACCAGCTGGACAACTGTTCTGTGGTACTAGACAAGGCTAAAGCGGAAAGAAAGAGACTGAGGTCTTGAGGTTTAATTTTATTAGGATCACACTGAATTCTTGCAAAGTTCATATGTTGATTTAAAATGTCATCCACAATCTATAAAAACTTTCCTTGGGCTTTTAAAAGTCCATGCTACCTTCATGGTGTTGATAAATCCTTGTAATGATTCATTTCAACAGTATGAAGCAAAAGGAAAGATACACATTCAAACACATACTACTGTAATATTCTTTCAAATTATTTCTACTGCAAATTCATTATGTTTACCACGTAAGAGGTTTTTTTTAAAAATCCTTTTTAATGAACTGGAATAATAATAATTTTCACCATGAAGAAACACCACCACCCCCTCAAAAATCCAAATACATTATCTTCATCTGCCTCAAAACATATGTATACACTGTAGTTCAAGAGACTGTCATGGTGTGGTTATCTCACATTCAGGGTACTAATAGGATGATGGTAGTTGTTCCTGGGTCAGTGAACAAGCCAAAGCTGCCTAAAGTCAGACTCAAGCTTCAAGAGAAAAGTGAGTTTTGCCTTTTTTTTTTTTTTCCAGTAGAGGAAAATGTACAGAATTGGTTATTTTTTACTTGTTCCACACTGTTTCATCTTTGCATGCTCTCTGCTTTGTTTCAGCATAGCTGTGCTAGTAATGTTCTTGCCTTCAGGCCAGAAGGTCAGGGGTTGAAGGACAACATAAAAACTTAGGCTCTAATTCAGCAATGACATGGAGGTGCAGAGCTCGTAGGGGAAGAGCAACCATACTGTCAAAGGTGTCTTCTTCGGATGAAACACTGAACAGAGGTCCCTACTGGCAAAGTCAAATGAAAAAGAAATAAGTGCTCCACTGTGTATTTTAAAAATGACTGCCATAGGGTTCAGAAAGAAAACTAAAGTTCTGGTAGTATTGTTATTTAGCTAATAAAAATTTTATTTACATCCATCAAGATCCCTGGAGACCTGGCAAAAAAACCCTACAAACTTCTGTTATCAGTTTCATGTCTCAATATGAATTCATATTAGAATAATTAGAATATAAAATCTGTATCTTCAAGTCATGTGGTTTTGTTTAATACAAAAAAGGTTTATAACTGAGTAAAAATTATGTAACTTTTGCCTTTTTTGGAAACAAATTATAAGGGACTGTCTCATTTTAAAATTTTTTAACTCACCATCTTCATGTTGGCAGTGGGTTATTACTGAACAAGTATTTCAGTTTGTAAGAAAATTTTAGAAGCATGGTAATTCAGTGAACATTAAATTAAGACCAAAGCTAATCTGAAAGCAAACACTAGCATTGTTTTGAAGTTCATAGTATTAAGCTGAAAGAAGAAAAAGATGAATGAAATATTAAGTAGAAAATATGCCAGTAATCATTCTTGATGATGCCTTTTGGGAAAGCCAGGCAGCAGACAGAAGGACCAGCACATGACATTCAGGGGGAACATTGATACTTAGATAGAGAAGATAAAGTGTTAACAGGAAAAAAGTCAGAACAAAAATTAACCAACAGGAACAGTGAGACATACACCACTTAAAAAGGATAAGTCTTCTATGATGTGAATCTGTATTTTCCGTGTTTCCTGAAACATTTACAGTCCTCATCAAGTGCCAGAAAGATATTTTGGAAATGCCCTAATGGCTGTCTTTAGTGTGACATTTCAGGGGGTTTTCCAAGTGGAAATTGTTTCAAAGACATAACTAGAAGTCACACCCTGTGAAACCTGCCCTTCCCCACACATCCCAGAAGACCTTGGAAGTGAGTAACCAGATTGAAAAATCTGGATTACAAGATGATAATTTAAATTTACAAATCCTTGCTTGATTATAAGGATCTGAGTCTGCAGGTGCACATTCCTTTTGTGTGGACTTGCAAAATCTGGCCCCTATGCTATTGCTTCCAAAGTGACACCACACAGGGAAACAGCAGCTGAAGGACCGGACCCTGCAGGATTCTGAGCATCTCCTGGGAGGCTTTTGGATGCGGGGTGGGGTTTTTTTGTTTGGGTTTTTCTCCTTGATCAAGCCACTCATTGTGACAAATGTTCACAGGCCTGGCACTTCTATATATGGACACTCACCCATACACCCAGAAACAACAACAGATACAGACACACACTTACCTCAACAGCTAACTCTGTAAATAGGTGAATCCTTCAGTACTGGGCTTTTAGACTTTATTGCTAAAAATACTTTACTGACTTTAATACAACTCCATATTCTAACAGTCAAATAAAAGTGCATCTGAAAGTACAGTTTAACCTTTAATACTTTTATAAAACAGCTGTAATGATGTTGGTCACAAAACCAAAAAGTTGTTGAAATCCCTAAAGAAAGTTAGTGAAAATCTAATATTACTTTACAGAATGAAAAGAAACTCCCAGTTTTACTGTATGTAGCACAGACGAATTTTTAGAGTTTTGAAAAATAAAACTATCAAAAAAATCTATCCACGGACTTTATAATTTGAGTGGTTTTTGTGTGAAAGGCATTATGTGTAATACGATGACTCAGCGTGTGGTCACCATCAGACAAGTGCTACCTAGACCACTGTCTGCTGTACCAAGAACAGTGATCTCTGATCTGGAAGACCTCATCTAACTACAAAGTTCTGCCAGCACAGTCAATCACTCTAAAATAAGAAAAGCCAGGATATTTGATAAACACAGCAACATTTAAATTAAAAGAGCAACTATGCTTTCATCAGTGTAACTTCTTACTTGAGGGTAGGGGGATATAGTTGCTATAAAGACTTGCACTAGGAGTACTGCCCTAGTAGGTACAGTACTCTCATATAAAGGAATATTGATAGAAAAAAAGAACAAACTTTAGATTAATAACATCTTTGTTAAGAGAAAAAAATGCAGTTAAACTGCATTAGAAGAATAATTGGCCCAGTCCTGTGAAGGTGGTATGAGTATTTGCCAGTGCTTACCATTTACCTTTCACTTTGAAAACATAAATATTTAAGACCCTCTATTGGCCCTACTGAAAGCTCATTAAAGCTGTGCATAAGTATTGAAGCCACTTCTGAGGACTGAATCTTGAATGCTACATTTTCTAAGCACATTTGGAAACCTGAGTATAAGCTTAATAAAAAAAGCACTTGCCATGAAGGCTCTTAAATGCCAAAATCGCCTCTCATATGGGCTTATAGTATAAAACAGCCTGAAGAAATGCATGTGAGTTGGAGTGCAGAAAAACAAGTGGTTATGATATTTTAGAAGAACTTTTTCCTGGTAAGCGCCCTTGCAATGAAATGTAAGATTCCCCTAGAACTGAGGTGAGTCAAGGTAACGTAAGGCGTTTGAAAAGGTACATTTCTCATTTAAATAAGCTAGCAAAGTAACCGTGTAAGTCTTAACTGAGCTTCCCCATTGAATCAAGTGAGATAAATTCCTACCAAAAATATAGGAAAGGTGCAAACCTATGTAGTACAAAGGGATTGATGGGAGTAAATTGAGCAGACAATATTTTTTGGCTGAATGTCAGAAAAAATATTCCTAATAGAGAGGATGACTATTATAATGCAGAAAAAGCACCCCCAAGGGAAGCGATAGCAATCTCATTCCTTCAGTCCTTTAAAAATGAATTAGGTAACACACAAGATACTCTAGGAAACAACCCTGCCCTTACTGAGATTTTTAATACAGCCTATTACATCTATCTCATCTCTAATTTCTGTTGTTTTATGAATATGAATGGAAGAAAAGAGACTATGCATAGCAAGGAGGGGAATGGCAGTCTGTCATTGGTTTTCCTCCCTGCTAGCCTCCCTGTTTCTTGCCATTCACAACCATTTCCATCATCTACAGATGGCTAGAGGAGCAGGGGGCAACACACAATTACAAATTAATCTCTATTATTGTTGCAGAATCCTGGAGTTGCTCTTCAACAGCACATAGAGCTAATTTTCTTGTCTTTGCGAGTGGGAAGATTGGTTGCGCATTTGTCAGTTTTATCTTTGTCAGGGGTTGTATGTTCAGTTTAAGGAAAGGAGTAAAACAATATTTCTCAATTCTAAGACATTTCACTGACATAAGGATTACTGGCATGAAGCTTTCTTATAAAATTCTTTTGTCACATTCTGTATTACAAATCTGAGATTCTCTCCATTTGAGTCACCGACACATTTTCTAACCTTTCTTAACCTTAAGTCTCAGGATTTTCACATACTACCAAAAAAAAGAAAAACTACAAAAGCACATTAAAACACCAAACCCCTCACCACCCCACCTGTTGCATTGAAAAGGTGCTCTCAGAAGAAATTCGGCCCAATTCCTCAGATATAACAGGTTCATCATGACTTCCAACTATATCTACTTCAAGAAACAAGGATTATTTAACTACTAATTGACTATTAATTAATTTGTCCTGTAATTCAGGAAAAATCCCCATAATCCAAATATAATTTAAGTAATTACAGTAAAAGGTGAGATATGATTACTTCAAAATACAAGCTAAGAAGAAACATGAATCTCTCTCTCGTGTATCTTTTACCTAGAAATAAACTTGTATCTTTAAAAAGCTAAAGAAACCACAAAGCACCCCAAACACCCACCTCCCCAACCCACATAAAACAAGCAAAACCACACAAAACAGCCCTCATGAACAAAAAACCCTCTCAAAAACTACTTGTGAAAAAAAATACTCAGGAGAGTGTGCACTGCTTTTAAGTTTCTTTACTATTTATTTATTTTGTACTCTATACATCCCATCTTTCATCATAATTTTATTTCTCTAGTGTTTTCTACACCCTCTCTGTATCCTTGGAAGAGTTGATATTTTATTTTAAAGCAGAATTTCTTTAAATGCAACTAAATAACTTGATATTGCTCTTCTCAGTTAATGAAGCATCTGAAATCCAAGAATGGGGTGAGGAATGAAAACCAAAATCATGTAACCTGACTGGCATGGGCTAAGAGGCTGTGACTCATCTAAGACAAGACCATGACTAGATTGTGAGCTTATTCTATTTCATAATCAAAGGAAAAATAGAATTGTCCTTCCAATTTGACACATCAGTGAGGATTACAGCACTGGCTCAATTTACACCCATGTCGTCTGTCTGGGAAGCCCTTTTTTTGCATCTTGTCTCCTATTCCAATAATTTTAAGCATTAAACAAGCAGCACCTTTGCCAACCATAGTTATGCTGTCAGTGACTTGGTTCCTGCTGTGGTCTTGCTCATTCAAGCTCATTAAGTCATTCAGTTTGTTGTTACGATCAGTTGAAAAAACACGTGAACCTGGACAAAGATAGGTATATGCTTTCAAGCATTAAAAAAGTCAGCTTTTATAGGCAGATTAAAGAATTTCTTTGCCTATTTTAAGCTGATTTGAAAGAAGAGTACTGTCATATGATTTAAGAAAATCTCTTAACTAACAATTGTGAACATTATTAAGGTCAGTACAGAACTGTGATGAAAAACGTTTTGAAGGTTAATAAATAAGACTTAAGTAACTGCTTTTTAAGTTTATGTAGACTTCTACACTTACCTGTGGGTAAATTGTATCCTGTAAAAATATCATAAAATGCCTATGCACAACATTTCATTTTGTTAAATATTACAAATGTGTGATTTCACTCTCTGAATTTTTGTAGTATCTCAGATTATACCCTCATAATTTTCTTTAAAATACAGGGAAAATGTAAAGCTAGCATTTTATTTGAAAATGGGTGCATATAACAGAAATTTGCCCAGTTTTTCTGAAAAAAAGTGTGTCCTTATAAATGCACTGAAAACTTTCATTTTCTTTAAATCCTTCAAAATCAACTGATCAAAGAGGCAGTCATTGCACTGTCTCAGAATTTAAGATCAATTTATCACTTTTCAAACAGCTGGTATTTTATAAGTGGTGGTTAATTATGAGTGTTCTGTTAAGATAATGATTGCAAACAAGAAAAGTTGAGTGAGCAACCATCTAGCCAGTAAAAGTTCCATTCATTTTCCCTTCAAATTCATTACCTATATAACAATACATTGGTCATATTAAGATACCATATTAAAATACTCCTTTTCCTTAAGTCTGTTGCACTCTCAACCTAAATGAGTATTAAAAAGCTCTGAGAAAGAAGGGATATGGCTTCCAAATGAAATTGTCAAATTATGCATTTACTATTCAATACCTTGCTGAAAGAAAGTTTTGCACAAAGTCAAATGACAAATTTAACAGCACACCTCACTCTTAAATCGCAACAAAAATAGTGAACACACTTAAACGCAACAGGAGTCGCAAGAGACTGTTAGTTCCCAGCAAGGGTCCCTGTGCTTTCTGGCTGTGCTGCACTCCCCGTGCAAGCAGTGCCCTTCCTCTGGGTCAGTCTGCGTACTTCACACAGCAAATTTCTCCCGAAAGCCAAGTATAGCGGTTCATCAGAACCAGAGAAAATCTGAAAATCTACAACCAAGTAACTAAGATTGTACTAACCAAAAAGAGACCCTTACCCAAGATACTGCAAACTAGCCGGCAGATTAATTATTCTGAATTTCACCTTAGAAAAGAAATAACCCATAGCAGACAGGTTTTTAACAAGTTCTGATTAAATCTTTTTGTGAAGGATAAACATAGCCAGAGGACTGATGAATTTGAAAACCTTTCCTCCAATTTAAAAAAAATCCCAAATTAGTCACTTCTCTGATGAGATGTTTGAATCCCCAAAGTCTCAGGGTAGAGTCCTAAGATCCACAGGCCTCTTGATTGCCATGACACTCAGTGAGGAAGACATCATTTACAGTAGATGTATTTTGCTTTTGCAACTGGCACAAATAAAAACAGTAACATTCTCTCGAAAAAAGTTGAGGCACATCACATCTGCAACTTTGTAATATGTATTAATACGCAATTATTTTGTAAATAATAGTTTAGTGAGAAAAAGAATACCTTTATTCTAGCAAGCGTTGCTGCACTTCCCAGTTTGTGAAGCATGCTGCTCTGGTGAGGGAGTTACGCAACTGGGATGGGGTACAAGGCATACTGATCCTTTTGTCATACCCAGGAGACACACACTACAGGAGGCACAAGAGATTTTTTTAACAGCCGAGAGGCACTGGTCAGGCAGGTACCAGACAGGGAACTAGAGCATCCCTTCAGAGCACCCTGACTACCCTCATCACTGTTAAAATGCTTCCCTGAGCTACATATGACACAGTCCAGAATGGTGCTGTATTTGCACATCTGTTCACCACAACATTCTTTTGTACCATTTTTAAGTAAGGACAGAAGATTACACTAGTGACACAGCAGAAAAGGATGAACAGGACCATTATGTCTATCTAACGGCTCCATCACCAGACAATTAGGCAAGACTGTGCCCTGCACTCCAGATCACATTGTATGCTGTACTACACCCCTCAGAGGAACCCATAAGCCTACATCCTCAGGGTTAAAATATAAATTTCTTTTCCCATGCATGTTAATGCTATCGAGTATAGCTTGAGCTTGAAACATGAAATAGCTAAAGAGAATGAGCAGAAATGCATAATTATGAGAAGACAAATTTTAGCTCCCCAAAACCTACAGCAAAAATAATCAGCAAAAAGAAGATTTCAGCTTCAGCATGCTGTACTTTCAGTCTAGTGAGTGAAGACTTGAATATTCAACTCCTGCAAACAATTTGTAATAACGTACTCCAAGCATATAACACAAAAGCAGTAAGGTATATCAACTGTGTCAAATATTTACTCTTTAGTCAAACAGATAGCTTTACACTTGACAAGTTATTATGTTCATAGTAAGTCATGATTTCAAGTTTTTCTTAATCATCTTCCACAAACCAGCTAAGAACTCTGTTAAGAGAGTAGGCATGACAACGTTTAGGCACAACAGTCTCCTAGTTGAAAATGCTACTAATAGTGTAAGCCAAGTTATCCAAAATTTAGCACCAGTGTAGCAGAGAAGACAAGCACACTTGGGTCAGTCTGGAAGAGGAAGCAATTGTTTCCTATAATAAGGGTATGTAGGGGTTAGTCAGTTGTTTTGTTAGATATCATTTAACCATGAAACACTGCCTAGTTTCATTTTACACTGGACTATTTGAAATGTTACTACCAGTAGACTCGATAATTAGCTCAAAATAGTTAAGTATGACAATATATTAGGAAGGAAGGGTACCAACAGACATTGAACACTGCCTGCTGCAAGTTATGTCGGTAAGACAGAATGATTATAGGCATTCTTACAACAGATCTCACACGAATATAGAGTATTTGTATTTAGAATAACCAGAAGTTCTATTTCAATTTAATTTCTTGTTTTTAATGGTATAAATGCCAAGTAAATCATTAAAAGAAATGTCAGCTCTATCAGTGGCAGCTGCTCTTACTACTAAAAAAGGAGGGGAAGTGTAAGAGCAGGGCAGCCAGCAAACCCCACAGCAGTCTGCAAAGTCACTAGTGGGAAAACAACAAAGGCCTTTCCATGCAACTAACACAGATGTGCCCATAGCCAAACTGTCAGAAACAGTTAAGATGACAGCTACTCACAGTTCATTATTTCCTTCTCACAGGTCACTGGGTGACAAGCTGGGTCACCATGCTTTGTCGGCTGCTACAGTCTTCCCAACCCCCCAGTTCTTATTCTATTTAAATAAAGGTAAGCCGCTCAAATTGGTATACTAATGTAAACAAATATCTTCAAATGCTTCCTGAAAATGGGAACGTAATGTTTATTATACCTTCCCTTCATTTTCAGATGGATATATAACATTTCTTCTGATGAGCGGAGAACTGGATTTGTATCTGTAGCAGATACAGCTATTAGAATAATTTTGTCAAGACGTGACTAAAGCAGATAATGAAAGCTAATTTGTCAGCAATTCAAAGCTTTAACCTTTAGAACACTTAAATGGCAGATATATCAAGAAAATCACTGCAACTCAGTGAAAAGATGTTTTTCCTCATAGAGGAGTTTTCACAAATAGAAGTCTGAGACGGTACTTAAAATGAACACGGACTTCTTAAACGCAGAAAATGTAGTCTGAAGTGCTTTTTTGTGGAACTTGTATAAACAGATTTTAAAGATAATCCAGTCATGAATTGTTGTTTTTAATATATTCTCATCTGTCTTCATGGGACAATCAATTTACACCACACATGTAGACTATGATTTTTACCTATGTTTTACCTACTTGGAATTTAAAATGAAAGAACAGTGTTACAAAGAATCAAGGTCAAGTATTGGCTTAGCTGTTACAAGCCATTGTACCAATTCATAGCTGTGTCATTGATGGAAGCAGGAGAACATTACCATCTCCTTAGGGGTATCCATCATTTTTCCTATACTAAAAAGTCTTATAAAAGTGTAATAACTGAATTTGTCCAAGTGAAACCAGCTATCCCAGATGTGTCTGTCTTAGTATTAAATATGACAAGGTCATAAGCATTCTGACTCAGATCCAAGAATGCTTGTACCTAGCACATCCTTAACTTGGAGCATACTTAAATGCCTGTCTGGATTGGAGACAAAACACTCAGAAACTTGTGACATCAAGCTTACTTATGGAAGCAGAGTGATCCAATAAGGCCCAAAACCAAAACTGCATTAAAACAGGTAATTTATTTTAGAAATGTAACTAGTGACTTCTAAAGGGACAAGTCACAAATTGAATATACTATTAGGACCGCACAAATCTCTTACAGTTGGCGATACAAGACCACTCTTACTTTCCTAGTTGGGCCCAACATGTAAGATCCTAAGAATGAGAGAAGATGTTTAAAATGCTGTCAGAAGTTACAGGCGTTACATTTCCACAAGGTAACACCCAAAACATTGTTATTACCTAGACCCATGCAAAGATAATACTATGCAATGTCTTTCTACAAATGTCCGTTCAAAAAAATTGAGTGAAAGGAGACAATGGATTTGCTGTTTCCCAGACATGAACAGTGAGGATGAGAATAAGGGTGGGAAGGAAATTAGTTCTTTCATTACATTGATTCTTGTGCACTGAGGAAAGCTCATAAATCAGTCACACAGCTCACCTCTTTACTCATCCTAAAGGCCACATCTTCTCAGCAGCTTGGGCCCTCTGTCTCTAGCAACTAGTTTGACTGGATTTTGGTCTGTTTGGGGCAATACTTGTCACTTTAGAAAGGATTTTCCTCAATGGTATTTGTTGGAATGGGTAAGTTTTTCACCTTTCACATAGAAAATCAGAGATTCAGTCAGGTAAATCAGAGGTGACACAGCACCAGACTGGCAGGAGACTTGCAGTAATCTGAAGCAGCTGGAAGCCTGGCAATACACCCCTCAACATCTAAAAACTGCCCTAAAACACTATGCTTGGGCAGCTGAATCTCCACTTAGAGACACATTTCCCTTCCCTTCTCAGTAAGCCAAAGTTTTACAAAAGTCTACAAATGTGTTGAGCAGGGCAATTAACCAAAAAAGTGTAATAAAACCAGTTGAACTTTAGGAAGAACAGCGATCCTAATCTTCACTTTTATCAACCCATCTAGCTGGACCAACTCCTGTAACAAAGTTTCCAGGACACAGAGGTGTAGTTTCCTCTAACACCACATTACTCATACCTCATTTGTGCTTATGACAGTTCTTCATGTTATTTTGTAAAGGGAGGCAAATTTTATTGGTACTTGGAAATTGAACAGCTTCTCAAATCACAAAGGATAAATAAAAGCCTGTCTCCTATTTCTTACATCACCTTTCAGGCACTGAAAGCATTCTACAAACCACAGAGTGGAATGTGGCAGCTATTTAACAGAATATATTATTTATCACAGTCTAGTGAAAAATTGCAGCAAGAGAATTCACATCACTTTTTACCTCCTGTAACAGCGGTAACTGCAGAAGTTTTGAATTAGTTTCCAATGCTATTTAATGCCAAATACTTCTGACAGTAAAATAACGTTATTTTAGTATTAAAATGTATTTTTTCTATATTTAATTCTATCTCAGGAAAATGCTTTAGACTGCATAGCTCCACTTTTGGTGGGAAATTATACATAAAGACTTAGAAAGTCAAGCTTTCATTTCTTAAAGGCTATCTCAACTGCAGATAGCTTTCTAAATCAAACGTCTTGTGTTGCACAAGAAGAGATTTTTAGCTTAATATTTATATACTTTTATCTGAGGCTAAAAGCATAGACATTTAGTTGAAGAGATTTTATTTATCCCATTGTACTTATTGAAGTGAAATACTTTAGTGACCCTGAAATCATATTGCATACTTATAAAGCACAGCAACTCATGTTCAATGCACTGTGGAGAAAGTGATCTTGTACAAACCTTCACCTTATATTGCAGAAGGTATCATTTGAAAGAGCCAATGTAATCAATATTAACTTCGGTACTTTATGTTCTAAACATACAACAGTATTTAGCAGTAGTTAAATCATTTATGTTTAACAAAGTTTTAAAGATATTTGATTCATCAAAACACAAAGTTATCCAAAATACAAGTAACCGAGGGAACTAGGTAACCGACCTCCACCAATACCTTCAGATACCTCAAGTCATATCATAGTCCTCAGACACATTTGAGAAATATTTTGGTTACTCAAAACCTAAATATTTGCAAGACATAATAAGTAAAACAGCAGAAATACTAGTTATTGAGGGAGGACCAGAGGAGCAAATCTACGGGTTCTCTGAGGGTAAAGCTTCCGAGGGAAGAGTTACAATAACCGAGAGATAAACCAAATCTGGTGGTTGTTTGCAATCACCTGTAAGTTATTGTTATTGACTTATTGCCAGTAGTAACCACATTAACTCATTTACCTTTCATTCTAATAGCAAGTCATGTCTTTTGGTCTTTCATCTGAATGGGAGGTCCACTTTTAAAATGTTTTGATCTAAAAATACCCAAAAGCTCAGAACTAATTAGACAAATGCCATTTGTAAAGAGTTTCAGTTATCCAAAGGAAGGCAAAGATTTCTGCCTGCTGTAAAGAAGCAATTAAGAACACTGCATTTATCTTATATTGAAATTAAACTGCAGTCCTATATCAAAAGTGACTGTCTCACTTAGTATTTTAGCCCGGCATGACTTTCAGGTTTCTAAAAAAACCTCTACCACTTAAACTTAAGTCTTGTGGCACAAAAATGTGTCATGATGTTGATACAAGTCCTATTTCTTTATGTAAGGTTTGTAGATAAAAATTAAAAACGAAATTTACAATTACTACCAAACTTCACCCACATCAATCTTCAAGATTAAAAAAAGCACATAAATGTCACCCCTTTTCAATTAATTTTGGTCAAAATCCCTGTTTGCTTATCAGCCAGAGGGTTTCTGAGATATTTCAATAATATCCAGGAAATCAATCTTACATGAAACTGAAGGAAAACATCTAATGTCATTGAACAATAAATATCAGTTCTGTCAGTGGCTTACCTTTGAGCTGAGGCCTTAGGATGTTTCTCTTCTAGTTTCCTCACCAGTGCCACTGTCAGCTGTGTAGTCTCCCCTAGGGGATCTGCAGGCATTAAATGGGCGTCCAAAGGTCCTGAAAGTTGTTTCTGATTGGGGTTGCTGACATTTTTTAGCAGAACCTAAGAGATAGAAGTACAACCATGTAATTTATATATTGCTAATTAAAATAATGTGTGTCTACTTTTTCAAGTAAGGCTGTTGATTAGCAGAAAATGTCAGAAATACAAATAGCTATGTCAAGATGCATCAAGAAGAATAAATCTAGAGATCTAGTGGGGTTTTTTTTGTTTGTTTGTTTCCCTTCCTCCCTGGAGTTTTTCCACATAGGAAATAAATTCAAAAATTTGTTCTACATGAGCTCTAAGCATAAACTGTTCTGAGATAAATATAGATAAATTTGTATTCATTAAAATCCTGTATATGACTGTTATTTGTCTAATATACAAAAGTATCTCATCAAATTAGATTATTTAAGGAAATAAGTTGACTTCCACACTGATATTTCTCTTTTCAAAATGTGTTTTTGAAAGGACTGTCTCTGACCTGCCTCTGGCTTAATACTGTGACCTCTTCTGCTGAGCTGCTGTCTATCTCCTGATGAGCTGCAGCCCAGGCCTCATGGTGAATGCGGTTTTCTGTCTGGGTCACCTCCTCTCTTTCATTTAGTTCCTCTAGGTAGGTCAGGACAAACTCAGGGTAAGCCTCTAGGAAAGGACAAAGCCAGAGGAATAACGAAGCTATTCAGCTACATCAGCAGAAACACAACAGTCTAAACACCAGGAACAATGAGAAAAGTGGTTGTTGATGTAGGCAATGTCACAGAAGTTGCTGCACATAAATAACTTCATATTTCACAAAGTTTTCAGTGTTAGTGACTGTTTCGTATGCACTAAAGTGAAAAACATAAAACATTTGAATACTATGTGTCAGTTTAAGAATGAAGACCAACAGCTCTCAAAATGTCAATTCTTATAAATAGGAAGAAACAAAATTGTGTATCCCTCTCTTTACATAATATTTACATATATATGACATTTAGGTAGGCATTTCCATATAATATATCAAAAGAATTTAAACCAGCATATTCTGAAATCAAGACATATAGAAAAAGCCTTCCAGATGGTTTTCAAAACAAAGAGAACTTCACTGCTTTAATTCATTAATGAAGTCCATTTGTCTTAATACTTAATACTTAATGCCCCAAAAATTAAAAATAATTTTAAAATCAGAATTATTACATTCTGTGGAATATAAGACATTAACACATCAACTACTCTAACCTAATAATTCCCAAATCTTGTACCATGATCAAATCTATTTCTTTAGCGCAGTGTGGAAACAACAGCATGGCAGTCTCTCAGGTGCTACTTCAATTCCAGCAGTAGCCAGTCCATTGCCTTCATGAAGTGCATAGAACCTTCCTTGACATTAATTTTTTTTACTTATAATTAAACTAGTTCTGGGAGCACCTGTACTATTTTTAATAGAAAATGTATAGACATTAACTACACTAAATTAGACCAAAAATAGGAGTTATTCAAATACTTAACACTTTAACAAGTTGAAATCAGTAATCTGTTAAACCCATATGGTTACAGAATGAAGTGTTTCACAAGTACAAGAAAAGCCATCTTTTCCTGTTCCATCCTGCATTAGCGAACATGCATAAGCAATTTCATTCATAAGGCAGGTAATGCTACAGTATTTAAGCACCTGGGCATATTTCCCAATGCCAATTCTGCATGGACATCCCAGAGTCAGAGAAACTTCTCAGTTCAAGTGGAATGCAGAATACCAAAAACTGAAACCTACCCTCAAGCTCCCAGAAGGATTTTTTGCTCATAACTTAAGAATACTTTATAATACTATTTTGTTGTTTTGATCTTGAATTTTACTAGACATTCCTAAGAATAAAGCTCTGCTTTTAGCTTCAGTTGCATCACTTTTTTTTCAGCCTTCTGTCAGACTTTGCCTGTGAGTGCAGATATGTTCAATTTAGGACCACTTACTTTAAAATAAATCCCTTCAATGGCAAGAGTACAACTAACAGTGAGGTGCTTTTAAGGAAAAGGAAAAAAAATCACCCATCAATAATATTGACATTCCAGCTGTTTAACGTCTTGTATTTTATATATATCACCTTGTATATATAAAAATACGTATTACCTTGTATGTTATGAAAATTTTCTCTCCTTCACAGTTCCATCTGCATTTTAATGCTGATGTAATACACTAAATTATACTTCTGGTATATTTTTCAGACTTGGCTGCATGAATAATGATCTAAGATTCCATTTCTTTAAACAACCAATTCTTCCTTTACAAGCACTTCATGCTCACTTACTAGTGCTGCTAAGAAAAGGGATTCTGGTTTCTTTCTCACTTTCACCTTTCCTGCCTGACCCCATGCCATTGCTGCTTGCGTGCCAGAAGTGGCAACCATGCAATGATTTCAAGTAGAGAACTGACCTAAGTTAAAATCACAGTAAAGTTATAGTTATTACCCCTGTCTGTACTCAAGCCAGTTCAGTGTGTGGCAGACTGGAGTGGGGGAGTCCTGGTCTCTGCTTGATTCAGCTCAAGGGCTACAGGTCTGCATGTCCTTTATGCTGAACAACTTCTGCAGATGTTCCAGGGAACCTTTCTTCTTCAGGAAAATGAAGAAAAAACCTACCAGTGCAGACTGCGACAAAAGCCTCAAACCTTCCCAGGACAAGAAAAAAAAAAATCATTTCCCAGCTAGCTCAACCCTTAAGCAAATACAATACTTTGGAAAGTCTTATTACCTATCTGAAATGCGTTTCACCTTTTCTAGGATATATTTTGCTTTCTGTGCATACCAGTTACGCTGAAATCTATGGTGAAACACGCGTTCAAAACTCAGAGTACATTAAAGAGCACTATTAGTTTATCTCACTTTCTGGAATTCATAATGGACTTATACTTTAAGTTATCCATAAGATTCACATAAATAAGAGTACATAACATGACCTATCACAAATACGGATATCATTAAATATTAGTTTATTAACTAAAAATACAAGGGGAAAAAAAAAAATCAAGATTTGTTCTTTCTGTGTAAGTATTGCTTGGAAATCAGGAAAGCAATATCATGACTGAATTATGAATCAACATCTTAAAAAAATACTTGATGATTTTAATGTTTTTTTCAGAAGAAGCCAGTATTCTGACAGAAACAAACCATACCTTGATTGCATAAAGGACAGTATGGTAATGGAAAACATAGTAAGTAGTACATATTAATTCCAAAAAAGCAAGTTTTCTTCTCAATGTGAATGTCACGTATCATTACAGTATATTATGCTGCTCTCCTTTATGTCAGTTTTTGTTGGCCTACATATGTTGCAACTTAAAATAAAATGACACTACAGATAAAGTGAATGTGATAGGAAATATATAGAGAAATATATTATTTTTCAAAGAGATCTACTAGCTACTAGTATCTTTTCCTAACAAAAGAAATACAGCCTAGAACCAAAGTGTAATTGTTATTAAATCTCAGAAATGTCTCTCCTTGTGATATGCAAACTATGTTAATTTTTATAAAGAACCATCAGTACACATAATTAAATAATAGTACACCTGACGACTATTTAATGATGATCTGAATAATTCTGACATAACTCCAGATAACAGACAAAGCAATGGGAACACAGTCTCCATTTCAGACTGTTGGAGTCAGGCAAGTAATGGAATCTGATCTGATGTCCAGATGAAAGGATGAAAAAGGAGGGCTGGTGCTAGAGAAGTGGCTGGTATTGGCTTCCTGCTGGACAGCAGTTCTCTGCAGTTTTCCCAAGGTTAACACTACATAATGCTGCAGATGTTCCTGATGCTCCTGTGAATGTTTCCAAAGTGTTCAAATGCTCAGAAAAAGGTACTATCTAAAGAATCACTGGATATAAGCCACTGGTATGCTAATGCAAAACCACCACTTACTGATTTCTTTGAAGTGAACAAGGCTGCTGGGGACCAAAAAAAAAAAAAAAAAAATTCACACTTCTGAGAGTACGCTATCAACCTTCCATCACCATCCATGGATTCCTGACAGTAACTTGTATGAACCAGCTGACCTACAAAACATCAGGCTTCAAACAAGCTGCTGACTGAGATCCCTGCCCTACCAAACACAAGTGAAGAAGAGCTCCTCTGTCACAATGCAACGAAAACCTCTGGCCTTACGCCACCCAGATCTGTGTTGTCATCAAACACCTGGTCTGACCAAACTTACTAGAAAAGAACCTCACAGCAATATATTTTTCCAGGAAAATCTATTTTCCTTTAACCAACAATTTATTTTTAAACAGCTATTTTCTTTATGTATACAAAGGTGAATACAAACAGCATTTCAATATTATTTTGAAAAACCTCCTGTTGCAATTACTTTTTCAGCTTCACTGGGGGGAGTGGTGGTTCTAAATTTAACATTTCTGCTTAGACCTGAAAAGAAAACTTCTGTTGTTATTCAGCACTAGTTTTTAGGACACCTGCTGTGACAGAGGATTTCATTAAGACTCATTGAGATTCATCCATAATATCAAGGACTGTATTTGCAGATTCTCCCCACAGCACATTAATTTTGCACAAAGGTGTTGCATGACTTGCAATAAAACCAGGATGCCTCTAACTTGTTTAATCAAAGAACATTTCATTATTTACTACAGGTTTTGCTGTGTTTGTTCTATAAACAAACCCTTTGTATTTCATTCTTGTTAAATGTTAGAGTGTGTTAGTAACATATCAAGCTTGAGCTTATGGGTCTTTATTTCTATCCCAGAATGTGTTTAAGCTTCTGTTAACAGATTTAAGAGTAGTGAAGCAGACAGCTCATTTTAGATGCCAATTGTTCTTTAGACTTAGAGTTGCCTCGCATCTGAATACGGACTTCTATTACAGGTTACTACTGATTAAAGAATAAGTTCTATTTTTACTACATAATTGAAATGAAATAAATGTGCACTACAATTTAAGAAGCAAAGCATTAAAATTGAAATTAAAATAAAAATTCACAAGTAAAACCATGAACTGGTTTCCATAATTTTTAAAGGGTTTTAATAAAATATAGTATGTTTCTATTTATTCACTAAATAGAAAATATAAGAATAACATGAACAGGAAATAATGTCATGATATCACAGCATCAAAATAGCAAACATCACTCATTGAAGGTTTCATACAGAAAAAGGGAATACACTAAAAAAAACCACAAAGAAAACCCCCAAAATCCAGCATTCAGAAAATGCAGATAACACACCATACTTGGCAGTAGATGGAGCCATTATTTCCTAAACCCTCTGTTGATAGATGTTCCTGTTACAAAAATCAGGAACTCAAAGGGTTACACCTCAATTTTACCAAAACACAAACAAATTAGCACAGAAAATGGTATTTACACTTCAGACAGCATGGTTTAGAGAGTGAGAAACACTTGATTTCTGAAACTAGCACAATGAATACGCATACAATGCAGTAAGTAAAGATGTGGAAAAGAAATAACAAGTCCTCTGCAGCATATTCTATTGGGTAAAAGGAACAGAAAATGAGTCAGGTGTTAAGACTTTTTGAAGTGAAAAGGAATGAATTTATTTTTATAATAATGCAAACTAAATCCAAAAAGCTACCTCAACCAGAACAGTCTTCTAGCTCTATACGATAACAAGGACACAGGACTTTTTAAATCAGGTCCCAAATTATTACATTTTCCATTAATGTTCAACAACATTTGAACCCAAACCACATTCATTAAGAAAGGGAGAACAGATTTCCGAAAATACTTTTTCTTTCTACCTAGAATAGAATATTTCAGTTGGAAGGGAGCTACAACAATCACCTAGTCCAGCTGCCTAACTACTTCAGAGCTGACCAAAAGTTAGC
Source organism: Bucorvus abyssinicus (assembly GCA_009769605.1). Taxonomy (NCBI): domain Eukaryota; kingdom Metazoa; phylum Chordata; class Aves; order Bucerotiformes; family Bucorvidae; genus Bucorvus; species Bucorvus abyssinicus. The sequence goes on along the minus strand of CM020043.1, from coordinate 12,826,873 downwards.
TCAGATTAAGGACACTGTCCAAATGACTCAAACACTGCCAGACTTGGGGCACTCACCACCTCTCTAGGAAGCCCATTCCAGTGTTCGACCACCCTACAGGTAAAGAAATGCTTCCTGATGTCCAGTCTAAACCTCCCCTGGTGCAGCTTCGAACCATTCCCATGTATCCTATCCATGTATCAGACAGCAGGGGCAAGAGAATAGCACCTTCCTCTTCACTCCCCCTCCTCAGGAAGCCCTAGAGAGGGATGAAGTTTCTTAAATGGTGGGGCCCAAAACCACACAGAGCACTCAAGGTGAGGCCATACCACTGCTGAGTACAAGGGGATAATCACTCCTTTTGAGTGGCCGGTCATGCTGTGACACACCCCAGGATGCGGTTTGCCCTCTTGGCTGCCAGGGCACCGCTGACTCCTACTGAGTTGCTGTCAACCAGCACTCCCAGATGCCTTTCTGCAGGGCTGCTCTCCAGCCACTCCTCTCCCAGTTTATACTTGCACCCAGTTTTATTCCATCCTGGGTGTAGAAACCGGCATTTGGACTTTAGATGTCATCCCATTAATCATTGCCCAGTGCTCCAGTGTATCTAGATCACTCTGCAGGCCTCTCAACCCTCAAGAGGCAACAGCACCTCCCAGTTTTGGTATCAAACTTGCTAATGGTGCATTCAACTCCTGCATCCAGATCATTGATGAAGATATTGAACAGCACTGGCCCTAGAACTGAGCCCTGAGGAACACTGCTGGCAACCAGTTGCCAGCCAGATGTAGCCATGTTCATTTTCTCAAGACATTTTTTATTTTACCTGTTAGTCTCAAGATTCATATTCTGTATGTACATATAACATTTTCTGTCACTATCTGTATTAATAAATTACTCCATAAATACATCAGAAAGTATCACATATCCCTAGAATAGCAATCTGAACCTGATTTCAACTGCAGAATTGCCTCCACTTCTGAGAGCATACAAAAAAATATTATGGGGCTTTGAAAATCTAACACACCAGAATGTAAAGCCTGTCTGAATCTTTAGTTATTTAGAGGTTTAAAAAAGTTGAAAATCAGCTCATAATTCAAATTATATAAATCAACTGTCCTTGACTAGTTTCTTGTGGTAATTTTATTACAACCAAGCTTCCTTTATATATCAAAAGGGAGACACTGAACATTTTAATGCCAGATTTAAAAGTTGGGAATAGCACATGCTAAGAAGGAAAGGAAAGGTTTGTATTCCTGTAACTAAGACAAGAATTGCAGTCCTCTGTCAATCTGGCAATCTCTACAGCATTAGATAAACTTTAAATTATCTTATTTATATTAGCTGAACAAAAATCAGAGAGTGACAAAGCTTAGATTTAAATTCCACAGGTAGAACTGCTAAAGTTGTATGATATAAGGATAACTTTCTTTTTACCTAAGTTTGACACTTTTTTGAAACTGAAAAACAGCTTCTAAAAAAGGCACTGTACACATACCTGATCCTGATGCTTAAAATACAGTTTCTATTCCTTTCTCTGGGATTTAAATAATCTGTTTTTTCCTTGAGCCTAGGGAAAAAAGTCCATGTAAAAATGATGAAATTCATTGAAAGCATAATATTCCTGGCAAATTCAAAAATCCAAATTTCAGCTAAGTTTTAGTTTATGTTGGTTTATTTTTCTTAATTTCAGTTCTCCAAATTTCTTCATTCTCTCAATTTTGACATTTTATAGTGGTCTAAGTAGTTTATTTTGAGTGTAACAGTTGGACAGAGGTTGCTTAAATGGGTACAGTTTTATGAAGTCTTGAAGTAGAAGCTGTTTCTGCTCTGTAGTTTCAGGTTGTTTACAGAAACCTTCCTGAGTAGCTTCCTAGATCAGGCAAGAAAAAATTCTTCACATGCCAATATACAGACAGTTGCTTAAGGATATATCAGCCAGCCAGGATCATGTGTGTCTGACTTGCATAACAGTTGCTCTAAATGTAAATAAATCAAAACTACGTTCAGTACACAATGTTATTCATCTGGGACATGTCTTGGGAATGTCTAGCAGAGGTAAGGGTTATTTTTCCCCTAAGTGTCAGCAAGTGACAGATCTCAATGACACCCCATGCTATTTTTCTACAGGGAATACCAAGAAGTAGAAATATACAGGCTTACTACAAATCCTGACATCTAACAGTCCCAGGGTATCCCATCAGCCCCTTTAGGTTATTTCAATTTGATCTACATATCCATGAAAATAAAAATCAATGTGCCCAATGGTCTAGTAAAACATTCACCCTATCCTATGCAGTTGTTTTTCCTGTGAAGTCCAGGCGTAAAAGGCACAGTGACCCTCGGAGCTATGCTATTGGGAACATATTCATCTTCCAAGTGATCTCATGCTGAACAAGCTAACAGGTGTAATCTAGTACGAGAACTTGCCCCTTGATTAGTCTGTGATAGCCTAGGCCTAATGATAGCAAATGTCATAAATATTTGCAGGTGCTTTTACAGAAGCCACATAGAAAGGCAGAAGGTGGATTCTTTTAAGGCTCTTGAGCGATACAGAAGACTATCATGAACATAAAAATCTAATATATACCTTTTCTGGTATAATCTTATCATATCATAGAGGCTTCAGTTTACCAACAGAGAATTTCAGAATGTTTCAATGACTGAGACAAGCATATGGATTGACACTAGGAGAAAAGACTTTGTTACTGAATATTAGATCCACCATGTTATTCACTATACAGGGCCTGGGCTTCAAAGTCCTCTGAAATTAGCAAATATTTTCTCTATGATGTCAGTGAAGTTTAGCAAAATTTAGAGATCTTATGAAGGAGTCATAGAAAACGTAAAAATTGTTCTCTCATATGTTAAGATAAACAAAATATTTATACACCTGACATAACTCCAGGTATATGCAAACATACTCAAAGTTGAAGGTTGCTAAAACAGCCCTTCAAAATGAAACTTGCTCACTGTAGGGCCAGCGTAAACTTGGAGCTATCCAGAATATACTACGCAAATAAAACCAAAAACTGCTCTGCTCTTTTGGTGGGGAAGAAAGAAGTAGTATAGGCATGGGTCCTCATCTGAGATGAAATGATACACCGCCACTAGCTTCAGATCCTTATAAGATCAGAGGCAGCGTTCAGGTCTGTAAGCCAAATGCTGTACACTGCATGTAGTCCCTTTTCCTTGTCATATTTTGAAGTGGTAAAATCCTTACAACATATAAGTCTGTATTAGCATTTCTAATATTTAATAGGTAAAGTATTATGATTCAATTGTAATTTAGTGACTAGTTATAAGATTGGAGTTTAATTCCAGTCAGAATTTAAATATCAATGTCAGCTATAACATAATATGGATTAGTATAGTATGGCTTGCTTACTATATCAGATTTAACTACCACCAAAACCAAACAGCATTGCAAGTATTCCAGTATTACCCAAAATACATGCATTACTCTACATACAGAACAGCTGGTGCAGTTGTAGAGTCCCTTTCCTGTATACTTTAGTTTATATTCACCTACAGATCCGCCACCACCACCAATTTCAGCTATAATTGGCTGACCAACAGTGAGGCAGCTCTGCACCGCAGCTCAATTCAGAATCTTTCCAGCCTTCCAATGAATGGGGAAAAAGAAAAAAAAGGTTTGAATAAGTTAAAAGAACCAGAAAATTCAACAATGTGTCACAAATAGAGAGGTCATTATGCCTGGATAACCCAGGATATTAACAGTTGCAGAAAGTGAAACACTATCCACAACTTAGCAGTCAATGAGCCCTGCTCAGAACCAGTGATCTTCTGTACAACAAGGGTGGCATTTTACAGTTCAGTGCAAAATGGAACAGACCCTTGATATCTTCATTTGTCCTTTTTCTGTGCATATTTCACAGTGCAACGATTTAGGGTCCATAACGTGTCACTTGTTATAACTACAGAGTTTACTTGAAATATGTATGCACAGAAAAAAAGTTCAGTGAACTGCAAAGATTGCAACAAATCTATAGTCTGAGACAACGTGAAGTTTTACTCCAAGTCTGAAACAATGCTGGTTAAACATACCAAAATTCCAGTTTGAACTGCAGTTGCTTCTACTGTGCACATTTACTATAGAAGCAGACTGCTTCAAGCTTCACCAGAAACCAGCGTCTCAAATATTTTTTCATTACACTTCATTTTAAAATAACAATGGGTATATTAACAATATCATTAAAGGATTGAGACTTTACTACTCTGGCTATGGGGTAAGAAAAAATAGGAATGGAGAGCATTGTTCTATAAAGGACATTGTCAGTTACAACAACCGTCATCATTGCAAACTTCAGTCCTTAAGGAGTTACAGTAGGAAATGCTATTAACAGCTATCCTATATTGGAATGTTGGTAGGTTTTCTATATGTATTTCTATGAACATTTTCTGCTTGTACAGCTTTCTGTACAACCATAAATAATCATTCTGAACCACTGATTAAGAGGTAACATTACAAAAATACCAGCCTGCAAAGATGGCTTATCATTTCTAAGAAAAACGTGCTCTATGAACACAGCTTAACACCTAGAAATGTTTCAGACAACATTGTGCTACAGAACAGCCAGAGATAAACAAATGATAATTGAAGTTTACCTGTGCACTGTACAATGTCAGCAAAAAATTACTTGGTTCAATTAAGCATGAAAATAAATGTTTCAGCAGCATATCCACAAACTGGACTGTACAATTTTATAAGTTCTGATAGCTTTGCATCTAAACTTTCACATGTGTTGCATTTTCTTCTGCTACCTGAGGCCAGAAATGGAAACACCATGAAAATTTTTTTTCCTGGATTGACTGCAACAGAAAATACTGGAAATCACAGACGTGCCAGATTCATGAGTTTTCCATAGAAAAACAATTTCAGGTGGATTCAAAGCAGCTTTCAGACTGCTCTATGCTTACTCCACTGAACTTCTGAGGGGCCCATGTTCAATCCTGGCTTCCAGTTAAATGATTTGTATATGGGTTGTTTTCCACAACTCAATAAATGAATGTTTTCATGCCACAAAATCAGGTGAGCCTCAGTTAAGCAGAATATTAAGATGCAAAAGAAAATCTGTGTATCTTGAAAGAATGAAAAAAAGAAACAAAAAGGCTTTTAAATCACAAATATTAGTATTCCCATTATACAAAGACTGTTGGTCCTTACTCAACCATAATAAAGCTGGGGAATGAATTGAGGTGTTACACTGTTTATCATCTATCTTAGAACCATAACAATTCCCGTTTTATAAGACAAACTCTTACTCATACAAATTTATGATAAGATAAACAGTCCATTAATGAGAGATTGAGCTTAGGTCACTTCAAATGTCCAACAACATCCAGATTTGATAGAATTATTAAAAACTATTCCAGTTTGCTTTTACATGTTTCAAGGGTACCATGAATCTCTCCCATAAGCCATAGGAAAAATAATTGAAAATAGTAAACTCAGAAAAGGTGTACATTGGGATTTCAGGCACAGACTTTGGACAGTCATAGTTATATGAGGTGAACAAGAAGAAGGTTTCCATTTAGGTGTATCAGCAAAAAAGATCTGTGAATAGCAGAAATAACCAAGTTTGAGTTTCACTGAACTCTGTGAGTCACTTAGATCATTTTGGAGGTGTTGCACTTAAGTGATGTCTATTTGTATAATTTTCCTGTAATTCTTGACAGAAATAAAAACTCTAGCTAATAGTGTAATAGTATCCCAGGCTAAACTAGCTAATTGGGTAAATCCTCCTTCTGCTGACTGACTGATGTGACACTTAGAGTATCACCACCTCCCTTCCGGTAAATCCACACGGTACAAGTAGTTCGCATTTAGCGATAAAGTTGGCAATATGCTAATGTACTTGATGAGTGCGGAAAGGCTCTGTTGTTGCCAGACCTTTGACTTGAACTTGACAGGACTGATTTGGCATTCAGCAACTGGTTACATTCATCCAGAGGTGAAGCTTCACAACACAGATAATGTGGCAGAAGCAATTAGAATTCAGAACATCAATAATAGGGCTTTGGCATGTGACTGTGGGCTAAGCAAGGGTTTAATAATATCTGGTATGTAATCACTTTAAAAAATGCATATCACAAAACTATTTTAATTTTATACTGAAAAATCACCTGTTTTTCATGTGGAAATATTTTTTAAATATACTCTAATTTTTTATTTGATCCAAGCAGTACTGATATTCACAAGTACATTTTCAAGACGCTAAGCTTTCTAAAAGGTTAAATATTTGTTTTCAATTAAACTGCACAATCAAGTGGCAAAAATTAGTTTTTTCCTTGTCTTCAGTAATCAGTTTGGAATTCTTAGCACCTGCAATTTATGGTGTCAGATTATGCTACATTGTTCAGCAAGGGTGAGTCAAAAGTTGACAGCAATAGTAGTTTCCTCCCCAGCTTCTACCATCTCCAACAGGATGCCTGACAAGAAATAAAATTTCTCTGGGATAACCAATTAATTGGTTTTGGCTGAATCCAAGACCTTGTCTCAACCCTTCTTTCCAGACTGAACTCTCATTTGAATATGCTCCCTCTGCTGTCAGGTAAGACAACAGAAAAGCAGGGATAATGGTTGACTATGAAGGCAGCCCAGTTAAAGATATGTAAGAAGGAGCAGTTTTACCCCATTTGCATTGTAGCAGAGTAGGAAGACCACAGTGAAGTGCAGGATCACGTTAGCACCATTGTTTCTAGAAAATGTTTCACCAAGAAAATGCTTTTGTAAGGCTTTGATGACAAAGGAAAAAAAAGTAAGATTTGCAACATGAATGATTCAGCAACCTAGAGACCTTAGAAGTTCATCTACCTCAAAAATCCTGTTCAGAGCTGGGTCAATACTGAGTTCGAACCTAGTTTTTCGGTGCTTAGTCCTTTCAGGTCTTGAAAACCTCCAAGGATGGAGATTCCATAACCCTTTGGGCACCTTGTTTCAGTGCTTAAAGTGAATGTTTTTCATCTTATATCATTAAACCTCCTCTTTCAATTTATGACTATTGTCTTTCATTCTTCCACCATGGGCCTCTGAAGAGCCTGGATTCACCTTACTAGAACCCTCCTTATACAGGTATTAGAAGGTTGCTATTAGGCACCTCCAAACTCCCCTGCTCCAGGCTAAACTCACTTTCCACAGCCTCTTTGCACTCAGCTCCAGCCCCTTGACCAGTTTGGTGGCCCTCCACTACAGTCACTCAAGTTTAACAACTTCTCCCTCATACTGTTCTTTTTTGCACAGTCTAAGTGCACATATAGCAGATGGTAAATCTTTCCCACAGCCCTGCAGCGAAAAGGTATAGAAGAGAATCAAGAAAAATCCAATTCAGTATGTGAAAGCCAGATACTAACTACACAGCCCCTACTGTATTTTGCTAAAACTTATGACCTTCATAGAAGTCCATATTATTCACTGCTAACTAGCTGATCTTCATACTATAAAAAGGAGTGAATAAAACCACACAGATAACTTGTTTCCTGCTGAGAACAAATTATTGTTACTCAAGGTTCAAAATATTAGCTTGCTAGTTAGGAAAATTCCAGACTGGAAAAAAACCTGCTACTATAGCATGTGAAAATGTAAACAAAATCTAAATGATACTTCATTTTCCACTGAAATATGAGAGGAACATAGGGCTAAAACATAGGAAAAAATCTTGGAAATTAAATCAAGTCCTGATTTTGTATGAAAGTTGGAATAAGAGCCTAGAATCAAGAGAACTTTGCACTGACTCATGCCTTCTCTAGACACACTTCCTGACCTAGGTGATTTGTCAGAATGTCTGACTAGTTGGAAGGTGTATTTTAAGTCAACAAAGTTTAAAATTAGATAGGAGTGGTAGCAATTTCATCACATAGCTTCTGTTTTTCAGGAATTATCTGATACTCAGTTATTTTTCAGTTCCTTATGTTTTTTTACAGGGTATTCATTATAATATCAATAATTTGACATAGTAAAGGGCAAAAGCTCTACTTGAGGTTTACTTGATAAATGAGTCTCAATTGTTTTCATCTATTATGCTTTCTTCTATTCAAAAGAGCTTGACTGAATAGTTACACACAACAGCATGATGAAAAGTCAGACTTGAACTATCCATAAAACTGAAATATCCCACTATGAATGAAATAAATTAGTAAACTTTACAGAGAAATCTAAATTGTTCTACATTCTGCAAAAGATCAAGAACACAGAAGGGTATGTAACAACTCTTCTAAACCTCTCAGCAGAAATACACCAATAAGGACAATACTTATTTATCAAAACCATCAACAACTCTCCCCCCAGCCCCCTCAGAAAATACCAAACAGCTGATGAAATGCTGAGAGATTATATCACCTGACGGTTGTCTACACCAGCTTCCTGATTTATAAAAAAATCTTAGTGATAAAAGAACAACAGGTTCTAATTGTCAAGGTTAGCTACAATCCCAGGCTTATGCACAAGGATTATACATCCTGAATTCTCCTCTGCTGGAAAGGTTTTACTTGGCAATAAAAGATGAAAAATAACAGCCAGGGGCTCAGCTCTAATACCTAAATCTGAAGGTATTTTTAAAGTATATACATCCATAACACATATCTGAGCCTTTTCCCTCTTAGTGTAATCCTCTTAGTGCTTTCTATACCTCACTGGACTTTAAGATTCTGAAAATAAAAATACTGTATCTGGCACCTTTACCTTGGATATAGCTTTAAAGAGTCCCTCTTGAGGATATCACAATTTATAATAAGTGTTCATTCCAAATGCATAATTGTTGGATTCTTCCATCCTGTTTTCTAACACCAAAATGACAAGACATAAGCACAATTTCTGGTTTTAATCTTGAATTAGCTATTCCTTTCATGTTTATAATATATTTGCACTAGGAATAGTCAAATGTTCCTGATCATAAAATGGCTTTGAGAAACATTAGATCACTGTGAGCTGACAAAATATAAAACCACTGCATAATGAATAAACACTGCTCAAGCTGACTACTTTGAAAAACTTGTTAAGCAAATTACTATTCTGTTGCCAAAATGAAGTTGGGTAAAAGACAAGTCTTCAAGTCAGAAGTATGAAACACTTCTTGCTTCTTCTGCATTCACTTTTCTTAGTTCCCTCTCTTGGTGGGATGTGACAGTTCCAAGTGTTGTCTACTGAGTTGTATATAGTACTAGAGTCAGATCAGGAATTTATCCAAAACTGATTGCACTACAGGGATCATAGTGACAAACTGCTTGTCCATTGAGAGTCAGAAATGGCCATAGAAGTGAGGTTCAACTCAGTTCACTTTAGACGTCTACATCTGAGCCAATGGCAAGAAACAAGCATCAACGGAGTGCTATTCAGGAAACCTATCTAGAAATGTACTTTACGATGAAATTAATAGCTCTTTAAATGTGTATTCACTTCAATTAGCTTTAACGGTATTCTAGATAACTCAGACTGGATAACTACTTTATACCGCATTAAAGTGTTTTATGATAGCACAACTAATAAAACAAAGTTACAGTAAATTGAACCATAAAAAATGAGCACAAGTTCCATGCCATCCTTCCAGTTAAACTGGAAGAAAGAAGAAGGAAAAAAGAAATTATTATCTAATTCTGGTTTTGCTCTGAGCCCAGATGTAGCATAAAACAGTTCTCAAACTACTCCAAACAATTACAGTTATATGATTCCAAGGACTACGAGTCTATTGATGTTCTCTCTCAGCTTCTAATGCTTCCTCTGAATTGCAAGCTCTAGAGAAGATAATGATGGCAAACCAGCTTTCAAGCACTTGTGACTCCAGGGGAATACAAGGTTTCCTGCAGGCTTAGAATTTTGCCATGAACTTCACTGACAGGCAGGTTTGCTCCCAGTATTTGAAACCAACATCACAGGGTATACATTCAGTTTCCTGAAGTTTCTACTATTTCCCTGTGAAGAGTTAATGCTATCCCATACCAATACAGAAACTAAAACCGAGCTCATCCTGACAGATGTATTCCTGAGGTTTTCACACTCAGCTTGGATTCTGTACCCACACACACGAGCCATCCTGCAGGAAAAGCTGTGCCTTCACAATGAAGTCCCACAAACCTTACTTATGGCACCCCAGCAAGACTGAGCATGGGCCAGAAGATGGAAGAGACAGACTACAATGCACACAAGCACATGTTCAATAAAAGACTTGCTTGGGTAAACCTCAAATACCCTTCACAAAGCCCGCCAGTGAGCAATAGCCATGAAAGATGTGAGAAAGATAAATTTAGGCTAGTATTGTTGTAGATAACTGACTTTCTTGGCTAGTACTTACGAAACAATATGTACATGTAATAATGGCAATATAGATCATAATTCTGCAAGAAATATACGTATGTCTGCCTGTTCTGACCACACAGGCATTCTCCTGAAACTGAATAACGCTACTCATATGTTTAATGTTGACTATTTAGAGCTTGATGTGCACGCACTTTCAGGATACAAGGGAAAGAATGCACACAAGGCATTAAGAAACCCAAGCAGCTTCTGGTTTAGCATATTGGCAATGTTAACTTAAGATACGTTCTAGCAAATGTCAAAACCAGTGTCCTTTCTTCCTAGTTCCAGTAAGCACTGAATTGAAATAACCTATTAAACTTTTGCAGACAGGAATGGAGACAGCATTCCTATTTATTACAGGTCACATCCTGTTAAGAAGAATGTAATAAATGAACTAGGTTTTGTACCTATTGAAACCATGAAAGACTAGTGAAAGTAACATTGTGCTACATTGCTATCAATCAGCACATTTCTAGGGAGATTCACAAGCCCAGCTTTTCAAGGTTCTATGTTTTTAAAGTCTCTTTTCCCCACTTTTTCTCTAAGTCCAACTATTTTATGATATCAGAGAACTTTGACAAAGTGGAAATTAATGCACTTGGCACATCCAAACAGCAGATAAAACTTTTCTGAATCTTAATGTTTATAAATAAGCTGTAACACTACTGTTTCCAGCTGCAGTTGCTCTGTCAAAGGTCAGCCTCAGAACACGATTTAAGGGAGATGTGGAAATAGAAGTAACAAAGTTGACCTTTAAATAAAATCAAATGGCTGCAAAGCCAGTTATGAGATGATATAAACAGAGCAGTAAACATAGCAATGAATGTTCTGCGGGGTGAATTAAGAAAGGAAATACTAACACCTATATTGCATTTTTATACGTTGGGTGGAAAACTCACAACCTAACAGTCATTTGCTGATATTAGCTCAGATACTTTCAACTCGGATATGAACTCTCAGCAGTCAGCTTTTTGTCTTTAACCCGTAGGTCATAGGGAATAATTCAATGTGATTGGTATCTTAGACTAGATTTTATACTGGCACAAATAAGAACTGTTTGGGAAGAAAGGTATTTGAACTATATGATTGCCTTTACACTGATGGTAAAGGTGACGGTTGGTTACTAAGCATCACAAACTGCTTTAGAAAAAATATTTGGAAACTATACATATTTTAATATTATTTAGCTGAAATAGTCTTCAACGGATATTTCATCATTGTTAGATGACCTATTATACAGTTATATGTCTGAAAGCATTCAATCAGTTAGAAAAAAGTAGGAACAAAGTAATCTCTTTTTATTAAAATGATAATATATGTCTTAAAAATTCATTCATTATTTTAAGATACAAGCCACAGCCAGAGTAAGTATTACTCAGATAAATTTGAGAAAAAAAATGATATGTCTTACCCCTCATCATTTCCAGCGTGTACATTTTCTAGTATTTTGCACATATATGGCTTACACTACACTGGTATTTATTTTCCTGTTGTTGATTTGGGTATTTCAAGTTGCTAATCAGAAATCAAGGTTAACAGTTCGGGGTTGTGTTAGTTTTCTGGGGGAGGAGGCTTTTTCACTGGTTTTAAAGCCTCCTTTTTTCCTGTTTGGCTTCTACTGCAGGGGTACTGAGAAGGCAGCTCAGCTTAAAAACTGAACAAAACCACTTCTAATTAACTCTCGTGAAATTAGTCAGTATTAGGTGTCAGTTTGGCATTATAGTAAGAATTATTGAATAGACTAAAATATAACTTCATACCACAGGAAAAAACCACACACCAAAATTTGTAAATAAAAATTAAGATTTATAAAGTAAAACAGGTTATTTGCACAATGTATTACTGGCTTCTAAGGAAATCCATCATGGATTGATGGGAAAGGAAAGAATAAAACTCCTTCTGAAATCAGACTACTGTAACTATTCATTACTAATAACCATGTCATAGTCCACCTCCATTTCCCATTAAATTATGAACTAGCATATGCTATTGGTTTAAAGCTTGACATTTGGGTACGGCCATAAGGATAGCCAGAGCACTTCCTTCTGACATCTGAAACAGTCACATTGGCTTACATAAAGAAAGTAAAATAAAAGGAATAACGTCTTTCAGTTAGCATCTTCTCTGAACAAAGACTGGAAGACTTGCCATTAAGAATTTTTTAGCTTACTTTCCAATTTCATTGATTCTGAATTCACCCAGAGTCTTACTCAATGTAGATTTAACAGACGCATTTTTAAAAATCCATTAGCTTGATGACTGGTGCAGTCAAACATCCAGACCACAGCCAGACTTAAAAGGTAGTTCATTGGCTAAGGATTTAGGTGCCTTGCAGCTTTTCCAAAAGTTCATAGTCACTTACTACATTTAATTTAATTGAATGTAAGCATTTCAAGATGATTCTGGAAAAAATCCAACAAACCCAAAACTCACCTAAACAGCAAGTGTCTCTCACCTTTCAGTACCTAAAGCCCTTTAAACAGCAAGTGTCTCTCACCTTTCAGTACCTAAAGCCCTTTAATTCTGATAGAGTGCCATATTTAAATGGAATACTCTACAAAATTATTTAATTTACTTCAAAATTTCTTCTGCATCCTGAACTTGTTTTCATCCACAATTAACCTTGCTTTGATGCTATCCTTCCTTCTTATTTAGCTTCTGAGTAACAATGATGATAATTAGCATATTATGCTATTTTAGCTTAAGAATGCATTTTATATATTCTAGTCAAAATGTGGTTAAATAGTTTTGAAACTGGTGAAACATACATTTAAGAAACTAGGAATAATTTAGGAAATATGAAAAGCATGTGGGCTACAAAAATAGTTTAAACCTATTCTAACATTTAAAATTGGGAAATGAATGTTGTTATTTTTGAATGGCAGAAAGGACATTCAGATCCACATACAAAGCTTTCCTGACACTCCTGAACTCTCACTGTAAAGCATCACAGTCCTGACTTTCAGAAGTTTACTAATGATCCGGGAATACTGATAGCTTTTGATTTTACCTCTAGGGATATGAAGGTGTCATGCTTTAACCCAGCAGGCAGCTAAACACCACAGGATATTTTAGTATTATGTGATACTAAACAAAAGCCTATATATAACTAAAATTCTCTTCCAGTGACAGATCACTTAGTCATAATGATTTTAAGGGTTTTTTAAAATTATTTTAAAAAACAAAGTCTAACTGATTGTAATTGAACACAGTTTTCGTATATGATATTAGAGAATCTTAAAAAATAATCCTGAAGTGCTACTGCAAACAACAGTGAATTTGAGTCTTTACAACTAGTTTGTAGACTCGTGTCTAAAGTTCTCTGTCAATGTGCATAACTTCATGGCACTTCAACACGATCCCAACACAGCACAGCAATAATTGATAGTGTACACACATTTTTCCTTAGGAAATCAATAATTCTCTGCAAAAAAGGATATACCTAAGGAACTAAACACTCACCAACCATGATGAGGATGTAACCCAGCTTGGATGTACCCTTAGAATAGGAAAGAAAAAGCTTTGGTAGGCCAATCTTTATAAAGCCTTACCAATTTAGCTTTCGTTTCTACTCTTATTGGTGCTTAAGAGGTTAAGACTTTATTTGTGAAAACAGAGAGAGATAGTGAGGAATCATGTTGTCTGCAGCTTCCTAAGTCTTGCTTAAGATCCTTTTCAATTACCATCCATTTCTCCTTTAAAAAGGGACAAAAAAAGGGAGGAGTGGAAACAGGTCAGGGCAGTCTGTGACAATGACAGTGTGATGGGCTCGGGCCCCCTGTGGAGTTTCCATCTGCTATCATTAAGGTGACTATTCAGACATGAAAAAATCCCTCTTGCTGTGCTGACAGGCAGACATCAAGAACTATGACAAGGCATTAAAACAGCAAGTAGAGACAGAGATGTCATCTTCCACAAACAATCCTGCCTCAAACAAGACCTCTAAAATTTTATCGGAATTTAAAACAAAAATCAAAGGGCTTTTACCTGGAGATTATCAAACTTCCCCTTGTGTTAGTTTGACAGCGAAGATACTGCTGACAGTCACAAACACTTGTCTGCTACCTGTAGTCTCTGCCATAAGAAACCCACAGTTTTGAACTTCCCCCCCCGCCCCGACCCCCCAATAAAAATGGACTTTTAATTTCTTGCACTTTCTCACCAAAACACTGAGCGGGGAGGCCAAGCCGCGATGGTTTGTGCCCGTTAAGCGCCGAAGCCTTTGCCGAATCGCGACAACGACAGCGGGCACAGGCGAACTCACCAGGCGAGCGCCCGCGACGAGCCAGCCGGGTTTTCCCCCGGCCCCGACCGCGCCGCTCGGGGCGGGGAGCGGGGCGACGCCGCTGTGCGCCGGCAGGGGGCGCCGCAGGACCGCGGCAGGACCCCCTTGTGCCAGCGTCCGTGCCGAGCTCGGCCGGATTTTACCGGAGAGCCCCCGCCGGGCCCGAGCGGCCTTTCGTTAGGCCGCCGCGCTGCCAGCCTCGCCTGACAAGCGCCAGCCGCGCCTCAAGGCGGGCCCCACCGCGGGCGGCCTTGGCTCGCGCGCCCGCGGCTCGGGGGCCCGGCGCGGGGCCCGGTTCGCAGCGCCCCTGCACGGGGTCTGTCACAGACCTCAGCCCTGCAGCACGCAGGGAACGTGCCGTTCCTCACACCGTGCCGACAGCTCCGAACCTGAAGGCAGTCTGGTTCGGTCCCGACTCCCGCTGCTCTCTCCTGCCGAAGAGCAGTTCCTCCACAGATACCACCAGCCCCCCACAGTCACCGCTCTGCTGCAAGCTCTCATTGCCCCTTCCGCTCACCTTTGTTCCAAAACCTTCACATCTTTACCTTTATAACCGGGGGGTTTTCAGCCATGTGATGAATCACGCTGGAAAATTGATCATTTGGGGTTCGGTTCGGTTTTTTTTTTCCTCTAGAGGGACCAGGGTGGTGATGTCTGGAAGAACTGCCGAGGACAGGGACCACACAAGTTTCTTCCTGCGACAAATCTGTCTGTGTATGTAATCATGACCACCTTACCTAGTCGCACTCCTCATCTCCCCTGGCAGAGGCACAGATGGGGCTGGTGCTCAGGACAGTTGGGTACTTCTCATCCGAGCTCAGGAAGGGGGGTACAGGGATATATACACACACATATAGGCTTCCATATTCTTCAATAATCCAGCTACATGATGGTGGGAAACTAAATACTGGGAACCACCACTAGACACCAAACAATGTTTTTCAGATGGCTATACCCATTGGCTTGTTATTTTGATACCTATGGATTAATGAATATTAATCAGTATCTAACTATTACTCATAGAAAGGTAAAGATAATACTCTAATGGTTGAAGTTACATTAATAGTTCACTTAATCTTACAGGCTTGTTCAGTCTGTAGCAACATGAAAAAATACATTTTATAGAAAAATTCAGATTTCAAATAATAAAAATGTTTAAATTTTAGTGAATCACTAATTTGCATATAGAGGAGGAGATAAAGTAAAACACTATGGACAGTGCATTTTCCTCCACCTATTTACAGAAGGACTGGAGGCATGAGCATTTAAATTTCAGTAACCTCTACAACTATTTCAGCCACCAGTTTAACAGGAGCTCGTTTCATTTAGAAGTGAGATTTTAAATGTTAAGCCATCTAGTCTAAGATAAGCTAGTCGTTTAGGATTTTTCTATAATCTATAGGATGAGATAGGCACCTACCTGGAGCAATTCACACTGGGTTTAGGTTTAAACGAGACATTTTGGACCATTATCTATCTCTTGCACAAACAGCTTATATTGATTCTTTCACTGCTATTAACAGAGACTAAAAACCAACCAGCCATCACTCTTAAAGGAGGATCATACCACGAATTTCAGAGCAAAAGTGTAAATTTATGGAAAAATATTAATTATATTTTTATTATAATAACACTAGAAAAATGAACTATGCTGCACATTAAACACAGGCCACAGTCATGGTTGCCAATAGATCGTATTATCAAATAATGAGGAGCTTTTGCCTTCGAAGTATCAACGCAAGGCACATCCGTGCCTCATCCCTCCACCTGAGCCGAAGAGGAGTGGCATGCCGAGCAGGTTGTCTAAACCTCCAGAGGCATATCCAATTCATTACTGTATTTCTGAACAAGATGACTGAAAAGAGCTGAGGAGGAGGGAGAAATAAGATTTCCCAATGATACGTACAGTGAGAAGAGGTATGGGATTGACAAATGCCTCCTTGGCTCCTTGCTAGACAGAGCTTACTTTTTCCACTGTGCATGTTGGATTGAAGATGCTAAGTGTTAAAATGTTAAAAAAAGGAAGATGAGTTTGCACTGTGAGAGGAAACGAAGAGTATGTCAATAAAAGCAAATACACCAGCAAGGAAATTTACAGGGAAAGATAGAGCATCTTACACAGGGAATAGTAAAGAGGCTGACATGAACTTCAAGAAGCCATCAAGAAAAGATCAAAGTGTAAATAAGATCACAGGGGTCCTTTTTTATTTTTACAACTTGTTTTATGTGCCTTTTATGTGTGAAGGAAATAAATAAATAATCTTTTGTTTGAACTTTAATCAACTCACAGATTCCAGGAACAAAAGGCCTTATAGGTAGCAATCCCTGTTGTTTCAAGAAGAGAAACAAGGGGTGCCATCCCCAGAGATCCCCACAGAAAAATGTGCAATCATTCATCTACAATAACGTGGGTTTCATTGACACGAGTGGTGCACTGACTCCCCATATAAAGGAACGTTTAATCTAGCAGACAAAAGTAGAACAATCGGGCATCATTTGAAAAACAAAGCAGCAAGTATTTGTTTTGGGGTTTGGTTTGGTTTTGTGTTTTTAAAAAAGTACACAGTAATATGGTGGATTCTTTAACACACAAGAGCTGTAAAGTCACTGGTATCTTTCCAAGGGAAAGATTGTGTGTCAAGTAGCCATTGAGACTTAATAAAGGAATCACTGGGAAAAATTCTGAGCACAGCCACCTTTCTTGGTTTTCTGGTCTCTGAATTGATCATCTGAGAATGATGAACAGTGTCTTAAAGCATCTAAATGTATTCACATGAAAGATACCTTTACTCATAACCACACTGTAACAATTGCACATCATAGGCACACTGTGTAGAGGTCATCACATACTCTATCCAAAAAGACAGAGACTATTAAACTACTCTTAAGTATTTGTCACTGCCCTTCAACTGAGATACAAGCATGTGAGAGCTCTTGGTGGCTTTCCGTTCAGTGTGAAACAAGTTTGTCCAAGTGTGCAGACCTGAACATCATCATCATCCCCAGCCCTAGCAGACACAAATGCTGTTGGCAATCAATAGTGGTAATGATCTACCACACAATGTTGGGAGTCCTGCAGCATGACTTTGAGCAGATCTACTTAAAACTAGCCTGACACTAATGGCTTGCAAGAATAGACTTCCACTGTTTCCCATATTGATAGGGCAGAATTGATATTAACACTGGCAAAGTTTAAGAATTTCTCTGCTGAAAGTCTTAGTAAAACACCATAGCGGAAACTGCTGCAAGATGAAGAACAGAACCTGAACAATGGGGAAACATGGACAGAAAAGAAACAACTTTGGATTAGGCAAATTGAATTTGACAGCTATGTATTTTCACAGAATAATCTCTTGAAGGAGTTCTTGGGTTGGCCTATTCACAAATAAAAAGGGATCATCTGTGAGTGGAATTTTTTCACCTCAGTTTCTTATGTCAACTTTGGATGTAAAGATAGCACAAGTGGTGAAGCTCTCAATGTTTAATCTTAATTTAGAGAAATAAAATTTAAACTACAGAAGTCAGTCAGGCAACAGAAGAACCTTTGTTTACTAAAACAATTACAGAAATAATTATCAACCATTTTACAATACCACTGTACCAATGCATCCCTGCATCTCTGCTGGGTAGAAGGGTTCTGCCATAAAAGCAAAGGGACAAGCAGAATGAAACAAAAAGCCCCATTGGGGAAGGCACGAAGAGTACAAGCATCACAAGCAGTATTTCAAAAGTAATACCTACACGTTCCTTCTGATGTTACTGCATATTTGTTGAAATCAACAAGAAGCTTCTTTCAAATATCTTAAAGTACGTGTTGATTAGATCATATATGCCCTCCCAACAGATCTCATTCAGTGTACTTTGCTCCTGATAATTGACATCAGAAGCCTCATGTGTCAGTTTTCAGTTTATCTGGGCTTTTTGTCAGCTGGAGTAACAACTTTGTATTTTGACCTGGCTAAAAGAAACATTCCCTTAGACACCTGATTCTGAAGGAGAAGAATGCTGCATGAAACAGAACTACTGACAAAATTGTCTTTCAAAACTAGTTATATAGGAATTTGGATACAGCCCTGAATGCAATTTAAAAATAAATTTTGGACAAATTTTTGTGGTTTGCCAGAAGTTATCATCACCCCTAAAAAACCCTCACTGTCTCAGAAAGAAGAGAAATTTGTGGCTAGCTTAAAGAGATTTTCCATAAAGAGCTGCAGGAATGGAGCCAGCTTCTACCAGCTGCTTTCAAAGCAGATGAATTTTTGACATAACAAGAATGATCACTAGCTAGCTTTTATGGATGATGGTGTTTGTGATGCCAGAGCAATTTGACTCGAATTTTAATTCTTTAATGGATCCATTAAATCTATTTTTTCAGTAGTCATACTTAAGCATAGATCAGATTGGCCATAGATTCTACCAGGCTTCTCTGGAGCCAGACTATTTTACTAATATAACAATGAACTCCAAATTAAGACACACACAGAAAATACAGGAATGTACACAGACACTGCAGTCTGACCAACTTTGTATTGAAAATAAACCTATAACTTAAAGACCTCTCTGCATGAGAGTTGGGCTACAGAATAGGGAGTACTATCAGAACTACCCTCTAAGTTAATGTTCCCATTAAACTGGAAGAAAGTAGTATAGTTATGAAAGTGTAAGTTGTTTGTCACTTTTGTAAAAGCATTTGCCAGAAGGGGCACAAAAGAAAATGCAATCATTTTCAAAACTAAGCATGTCCATCTGAAAACAAAATTCAAATTCACAAAGTGATATTATGTGACTATCTGATTAGACAAGGAATAGAATGAAGAGATTTTGTACATGTTGTTTTCACCAAAAAGTATGCTGGCTATGCAAGGGATGAGCTAAGGTAACATGGCAGGAGATAAATCAGCTGCTCTTTCCCTCAAAGTCACATTGATAGAAGCTAAGCCCGTTATGTTCGTTAACTACCTGTGGAGTAGAAATGCCAGTGTAAGCTTGTACCAGGGCTTGAGTTCTACTGTCATTTGTCCTCTGAGAATTCTTCCTGCATACCAGTGTCATGACTATCTCTGACATCTGAGCACAGTGAGTTGTACATCTCCACCTGACAAGTGTCCAGCTGCACAAGGGGTATTGCTATCTCTGATGTAGGAAAGGCCCTACATACTGATCTCCCATGGTAATCCTAGTGGTCTCCAATCAGAGCTGCAAAAGCCCTACTTTCCGAAAAACCTAAAATCATTCAATTCAAGTATTAGACTGTTCAGAATTAAAAGCAGTCATTTACTTACTCTTTTCATAGTACCTCTGGATTGATTCTCAGGAGTAATCACCCAGTTATTTTTCATTAATAAAGAAGTACCTCCCATGTGCCTTTGTCACATTCATATGCCTGAAAAACAAATACCCGCTAGTTAAAGGTACAAAATAAAACAATCAATTTGCAGTAATCTTTGGATGTGTCTACATCAGCATTTTAATTTAGGTCTAGAGAAGCACCTTTGGGGCAGACATCCCAACTTCCCACACTCAATTTTACCCCAGTCTTGGAACAAGGAACTGAATTCCTTTCGTATGATGCTAAGCAGAACGTCACATTGCAGCAACATATCTGATGTTCTCCAACCACAAATAAGGCACTCAGTCTACAGACCACACGCAAGCCACTCAAGTGAAGCCTACCAAATTGCATTTAGACTGGTTGCAGGACCATCAGCATTCGTTCTTTTGCTCTTCTAGAGACTCTGTGTCACTATTTGCTCAACACAGACACTATCTGCAAAACTTCTGGCATTTCTCTGACATTTTTTGCCTTAAAATAAAGTAAGAAGGGATTTGAAATCTCCATAGCTATCGCTATTGAAGGCTAAAGGTGGCATTAATATTATCTTAATATTTAGTTCATTTACATACACTACTGTATGGAAAAAAATACCAAATATGAAGAGGTTTCTTGTTTATAAGAGTCTTGAACAAAATTTTTTTTAAAATATCTCACATAAAGCCTGAAATTCATTAAATCTGATATTTTGCAAATTTTGACTTCTGTATTTCATATTTTAGGCTCAGAGCAACTATTTCTCTTTCATATTAAAAACTTGATAATGGTGTTTTCAGCATAATTGAAGCAACACAAAGCCAAGAGAAAACACAGATCTTTCCCCACCCGAGCACTGAGCTTCATATATAAAACTTGATAATGGTGTTTTCAGCATAATTGAAGCAACACAAAGCCAAGAGAAAACACAGATCTTTCCCCACCCGAGCACTGAGCTTCATATATCCAGCATACAAATGCTGACATCTTTTTAGGTGTTCTATAGGTAAGGATTACCGCTGTGTACAGCGCTGACTGCCATAACTACAATGCTCACTTTCTTTGCACCCCTTCCTTTTTTGTTTTGATAAAGGTACCAAAGTGAGAAATACAACAGTTCTCTGCATCCTGAGAGGACAGCAAGGGTGGTTTTATTTTACATCACTTCACAAAAAATAGTCATAACTACACCTCAACATAACAAATCTCATACAGCTTGAAAGGGCTTTGGCTGAAAAGCAACAAGGTGTAAAGTGTGAAAATGGGATGCAGAGAATTTGTTTGTTTTAAATAAGTACACACCACACATGAATATATATACACACATTTATATGTGCATATCTGTGTTTGAGCTAAGTAATTACAAAAATTAGAAAAACCAAATTCTGCTTTTAACTGAAAGTCTAGATTCTTTCAGCCACTTTTCACCTCTAATCTATGAGGAGAATCAGGCCATTGGTGGGAAACACTAATCAAAATACACAGTCAATGCATAATTTCATCAATGAAATAATGCCACCTCTTGATGTAATATGGTAGATAACCAGCGCAAAGCTTGCTATGCAAGCAGTACAATAACAAATTTTTAGCTATCAGGTGACACCTGGATGTTGGGAATTCACCTGAAAGAGAATACACTGAAATGCATTAATTTAGCATTTCTGTATGTACTCAGGTGTAACTACCTTTTAATGTCATACAAAAGAAAATACTTTGTATGCAAATCAGAGCTAAACAACCCTAATCTCCAAACCAGGACCTCTACTCCCTGCAGACACATGACATAATGTCTTAACATTCCACAGAAGCAAGCACTGGCACTGAAGAATAATCTAACCTGTGAGTGCAAGCACAGAAGGATCAAAGCCAGGTGTGCCGCACAGCACTTACGACAAGAATGCATTGTGTCTTGCACTCTTCATTCATCTCTTTAAACTGCAGAACATGCTTCTTTAACCACAGTATGGTTTGGTCATATATGACTGAATTAACAGTCAAGTCTGCACATACACAGTGCTTGATTCAGTGACAATTTAAGATGGATAGCCAGATGGGTCAGTATTGTGGAAGTGGTTCAACAAGTATTTACTGGAGAGAAGGGTGGGGGGATGCAGAATGAAACAAGCTTTTTACCTTGCAGCTGTTCTGAAATGTAGTAAGAAATAACCATGGACCAGGGGACAGTTTAAAAAACTGTTTTAAAACTAAACCAAGTACTCCTCCTGACAGAAAAAGAGCATTTTCAGAAAGCATTAAAATTTTTGGAAGAATGTTTGCTCCATACTCAGTCCAGGTGTAACACAGAAGTTCACTAGAAACAGCAGTCACCTCCAATTTGATAAAGCGCTGAAGGCTTTTAAGAAGTGACTTATACAAGATGACAATTATCTTTGCGACAGATACCTAAGCTTTCAATACCTGCTAAGAAACAAGTATTGCTCTTAAAATGTAATAAAAACAAAAATAAATTCTTTTCAGTGACTTATTGATGTACTTAAAGTTAAAAAATTCTGTAACTCTCAAAATCATGTAACTTAGATAAGAAAAATATCTAGCTAGAGCTAAAAATTTTCTTTCAAATATTTACAAATAGTATCAAAGCTTGAGCAAGGCAAAAAAATCCAAGTACCACAACTGACAATTATGGATCGAAAACATACACCTCTGGTATATGATAATACACCTGCCTACAAGCCATGTGGAATACAGTTACACCACATGAGGAGGTGGAACAGGATTAGTTTCAACATACTAAAACTTACCTGAAAAATTACACTGCTTTAAGCAAATGGAATACCCAAAATATCTAAACCTGCCTCAGAAATTCCAGAATTTCCAATACTGGCATGAAAAACAAACAAACAAGCTCACTCAAACCCCAAGCTCAGACTTTTCATTTAGTTTCCAGCAGCACCTAGAGCCTCGCCTAGAGTCAGCCCTCAGGAGTACTGCAGTTCCTGAGGCCACAGGTGCCCTGAGTGTTGCCTGGTTTGATCACAGGACAGGGGGAACAGCTGCAGAAAACCACCAGAGTTTGCACAGCATAAACCTGAATGATGCACAGCCAAAACTTATTTTCTTACTGATTAATTCAGGCAAGCAGAGAAGTTATACATCTGTACTGACAGGAAAGTGCTTCAGCCTCAGCCAGCAATTCACTCTGAACACCTCTGAAGAGCAAAGTGTGATTATGGATTGGGTTTAGTCACAACAAATACCCCAATAGGAAAGTACAGGACTAGTTCCCAATCCGTACTGCTGTGTAGGTACCATGTTCAGTCACCTCACAAGCACATGGAGAACTAAGGCAAACTAAAGGACAAGATATTTAACTTGCAACATCCGCTAGTTCTACTCCTCAAAGCTAATTATTCCCAGTCTAGTCCTGACAGGCACCATTATGTATTTCCTTATTCTCACTTAAAAGTTTCTTACATCCAAAATATGGAAAAAAAACCAAAACCCAACTGTGGTTGATTTGAATTCTGAGGAACACCTCACACTAGGCATTCCTGGAAGAGACAGATCATATGGCAAGTTAATTTCTTGAGGGATAATAATGAATTCTGTTCCTATGAAGTTGTAACAGACCAACAGTTCTCAGTACAACAGCTTGCTATAGAAAACAATGAATATCTGAAACAGATATTCACTCAATTTTCTTCTGTGAAGGAGTGAAGAAAGAAAGAAGGCATCAGCTATGCTGTTACATTAAAGAGTTCAAGAAGGAAGATTTAGCATTATCATTACAGCAATGGAACTGCTAAAAGACAAGGACTAGCTAAGCTGAAATAAGTTAAGGCAGCAAGTTCCAAACATGCTTTGAAGTTGTTCATAAAGTTGACTCAAACCTAGTAAAGTCAGCTCCTATTCTCTTCACTTGAGTTTGTTAAGCTTGCTCCAGGTCCCTAACACTGTTTTAGGCACTGTAGAGCAAATGTTGCTATGTAAAAATCATCCCCAACTATTGTCTATATAATATATAGAGACAATACATATCTATAGCCACATCTAAAGTGGATATGCTAATGATCCAAGATCAGAATTTCTTAGGATGTTTCTTTGTTAAAGTAAGGTTGAGTACAGCTTAGAACACATTTATGGCTTAAAGTGTATGTTCCCAGATCTATTGATAACCTTCTCTAAATATCACAGAACTTCAAGCAATTCTGTCAATGTTTTTAATGTTCCAGGAAAAGCTGCTAGGAAGTGCTGCTTAAATGTATAGAATTTAACTGACAAAAAACAAGTTTTGGTATATACACATCCTGCTCACTGACTTCCAAAACTAAATAGTGAAATGAATCAGCAATTGCTACATATTTTTAACAACGTCACTTTAAGTTAAAAACTATTATAAACCAGCTCTGAGCCCTGCCCCCAAATGATGAGAAACACATGCTAATTTTGAACAACTACATTTCAGAATTCATAGAGGTATACATGATATTACTGAGCAGCAGCCAAGATATGTTAATCAAGATAGTAGACCATAAAAGACTGTTGAAACATACCCTGCTACAGATCGTTCTACGAAGCTCGGCTATACAGAGAGGGATCTATAAGACACTGCTGTTCCTGCTTAGCCTATAACAGTAGAGCATGTGTAGAGCCATGACCTCAATAGCTTTGGACAGCTGCTCGTCATTCATTGATCAGCTTCCTCACCTGAACGGTTAAATTACAACAGCTGCCAGAAAGAGCTAATGTTCATGTCACACCTTCCAAGTTTTCCTTACAAACCTCCAGAAAGTACAGGGATTTTACTGTTCTGCCTTGCGCAGGACATACCATATGTATGTGTAACGTCTACAAACCAGCCTGTTTCCGATACAGATGTACTGGTACGGGTTTATGCCTCTAGCGAAAGAGAGGCATAACCATGTGCAGTGCCACATGCAAGAGTGGCAAATGCACATAATGTTTTTCTCCCCCTCTATTTTGCATTTTATAGACAGTAATACAGTAAATCATCAGTAATTCTACACTCAGAATGGTCCTTAATAACTGGAAAAAACTGCATTCATTATTCCCATGATTTGTAATTTACAAACTCTGTGTTCACAAACAAATGACATACACTAAAATAAAACCACATAATTCTTTAACTCCCAAAGAAGTTATATGTATAAACTACAGGTGTTTCTTTGAATATATTTAGCACATATTCTTCCAGCTTTCATTAAAGTATTTTCAATATCTTCCCACATCTTTCATGCCATATTTTCATTACAATAAGGACCAGATATATATTCTGTATGAATTTGGGAAGGACAAGGGAATGTCTCAAATCAAGGAAGTGTAGAAGAGGTCTAAATAAAGTAAAAATCATCCCTGCCATGCATTCAAAAACCAAGATGACCCCCATATGTCCTTTGAAAAAAAAAAAGGTAGCCTTTCCAGTGGTGAAATGTTTGTATTTGACAGACACAGTGGCAATGTAGTTACAGTTTAGAATTTACATTCTTAGAACTGTTTAAAATAGCCGATCATGTAAACTATGTAATCATCACCATCATCATGTTAAATTTTGTGAACCATTAGGAAAAGTTAATGAAATTAGCCTGCAGAAAGGGCTGACACCAGCAGGATGCTCAAAAGAGGGGTACTTCCAAAAAGCCAGCCCAAATTCTCTTACCCATTTTGGTTTTAGAAATGTCAGGTTTCAGAATTGCAAAGTCTAACCAGTCATACTCCAGTTACATAATTTAAACATAGGACTACAGTTACGCAGGGGGTTTTCAGCATGGAAACATAAAACTTCATATCTTGCTTGAAAATGTAAGCTGTACATGTACAAACGCAAAGAAAATACTGGGACCACAGTATATTTGAGCTGATGCCTCCGGCTGTCTCCATTAGTGTCCCCAACTTCATTTTTCATATGTAATTGTGCATCTAACTTAAAGAAAATTAGATTACATATACCATTAGTTTTAATGGCTTAGAAGAAATAACCGGGACAGATTGTGCAGGGCAATTAAAGAGTTAGAGCTTTGTAGTGCATGGGCAATCATATGATTTTCTTATTCTGTTTTACTGCAGAGTATGTGTGTACATACAGAAAACCATATTCACCCTCTCAGGACAGCCGTGAAGTCCTGAATTGTATGAGGTTTTTCAGTTTTAGTTAGTCTCTGTTTTGTAACGTATACTGAAGGGAAAAGGTTTTCCAACAGCTCAAACACAGATTCTTCTTTATTACTAGATTATTATATCTCTTATTCTACTCCGATATTGATAAAATATATCAATTATGAAAACACAAGACCTACAGATTTCTGCATATTAAAGAAGAACATGACCTCTGCCACACACTGCTCAGTCCAGTCCAGCCCAGTCCAGTCCAGCGGAGTCCCTTGCATTGACCCCTGCTACAGAGAAATGCCAAACATCATTTATAGAACTATTGGCCCTACTAAGCTAATGACTTATTACACCCTTTCACCCCATATTACGCAAACTTAGACTTTCTGAAGTAGGACAATTATCGGTTTATTATTGCTTATTTTCAAACAACAACATTACAGGACTCAGTGTTTTCTTGCACAAGAGAGTTCTGGAACTTCATTAAGTAGTTCAAAGAAAAAAAATGTCATGAGCCTTATTTCTGTTGAATCTCATCTGGTATATCTATTTTATGCAAGTTAGAACTTACTGGGGCTTTTTTTTTGTTGTTCAGCTTTATTCTCATCCCAGTTGAGCCATAGGCTTTTCAGTTTTACTTTAAATAAAATATTGGTACTCTTTTTGAAGACAAAGCTTCAAGCCATTTGAATTTTTACTCTAGCTTTCTTTCCTATTCCCTCGAAAAAAATAATATGAAATTTCAGAGGGTGGCATTTACATAAAAGCATTACAACATTTTGCTATCATTTTCTTTCTTTACTTTATACAGTGTCAGAGTTGATTTCCTTTCATTATTCTCATTCAATTCAGCCTATAGGGATTCCTAGATGATTTTACTGTGCAGTAACAGTCAATTTTTGAATCAGCAATTTTTCAATTGTATGAATAATGCCAATTATTCTTTCCAATGTGTATCACATTTGCTATTAATGCATTTAATTTATCATAATTCCTATTTCCTTAGCTTGCTTAAATTTCTCTGAACTTCTAGGACTAATGTCCAGCCTTAATCACAGTTATGAATTCTACATGTTCATTTTTCTACTTCAGGATATTTAGCAGCATTTTTTGCAAATATAAACAAAGCACAAAGACATAGTAATACATTTTTAGCATTACACAGACTGAGCGGGGCCGTACTCTAAAGTTTCATACTTGCAAGTCTGCATTCTTTCATGCACACATGCAAACAGAGATACATACAAAGATGCCAAAAGTAATACAGAGCTTTTGGGTACAATATTAACCTTTTGCCTTCTTAAAAGCATCTGTTATTATTTCAGTCTCCATTCTCTGTTTCTGAACCAGGTTTTCTGCAGAAAATATACGAGAAAATATTTTTAGGTATTAGAGTGATTTCATGACTGAATCACTGGATAGAGAACATGAAAATATAGCAGTAGAAACTCTTCAATAATATTATTTGATTTCCCTCTTGCAAAAATATTTGTGAAAATAATATAAATATTACTCATGGTGAGATCTGGCAGAGCACTTTGAAACATCCACTTTTATGTAAAATAAAGCTTATTGTAACTTTTCAAATTAATACTCTGAAGGTTCAATGCAAGATTGTCCTGAGAAAATATTTTAGGGTCTAGGCCTCTATTATTATCCAAAAAATAAACATCTAAAGTATTTATTTGGAATAGTTTTACAATTTTTCCTCAGTTAAACATATCTAGTATAGTAGCAGGAAAATTTTGCTCAAGTTCCTTCTTAGTGTTTTTTTTCCTTAGGTAGCAGGTCATTCCGTAAGGTAACACTACAAGTGACCCAAGTGAGATACACTCAAATCTGGTAGTACAATAACCCTGGACTATTTTACATAGTAAGATTTTTTTTTCCAACTCCCAGATGTTGCTAAAGGACAGGAAAAAAGACCTGTAAAATTCTTCATCATGAATCTTTTTTTCTGCAAATTCCTTTTTTTCCCCCTTTCAAATGCAATTCTGAATAGAGGTAAAAGAAGACAAAACTTGACCTTTTGTGATCCCAGCATTAATAGGTCTGTTCATAATTCAATCTGTGTGTGTGTAGAAGCATCCATGTGGAAACATGCAGGCCTGAGAGACATAAAGCCTTTCCCTTTAAACATTATCTGACCCTATGAGTCTCATTCACAAAAGAAGGCTTACGTACGCATAAGTTGAAAAAAATGCATGCTTTCATTGTGCTGCAGAGAGCCTACACATTTTACTCCTCATTCTCCAGGAAAACTCATCATGGAAGTGACACTTGTACAGGAGCTGGGTGAGGGAACGCAACGTAGCAAAAAAAGCACATGCAAAGAACAAGCTACTTTTCTCATTAAAAATACAGGAGGGTCATCTCCTTGGCTGGCATAGAACAGGGCAACAGTTCTGCTGTGAGAGAAGTTGAGGTCCCCTGGGTATTGCAGCCTTGCAAAATTCCACCTCATGAGAGAACCGTGGTTTTCTGCTACACTAAAACTATTTTCTTCTTCCATAATCTCTGTCCACCAAGGTGAGGGATGCTTGTGTCATTTGTACCTGAACTGCTAAATATTTATAATGTTTATAATATCTTAAAGTCTAACACTTCTGATTATACAGTACATGTGTTTCATGACAACTCTGTAAGGTGTAAGTTAAAGCCCTCTGGTGCTACTGCAAATCCACAGCAAATACGAATCTCAGTTATTATGTCTATACCTAAAGTCATCTATTATCAGTGTGTCTTCATGCTTCTGCTGTTCAGCGTAGCCCTGCAAAGTCAGCTGTCAGTTTACAGGCTGTATTACTGAGTCCCCTCGTGTTACCAGAGTGCTCTAAGCCACTTCGCACTGAACCTGTCAATTGAAATCTGAACAAGGGGCAGGAGATACACGATTGTAAGAACAGCAATAAGAGTTCACGTTTAGTGAAACAAATCCTCAGCTGGCGCAGATCAGCCAAGCTTCAACAACCTCAGTATTGATTTACACTGGGATCTGAGCTCAGCAGCTGTAATTATTTTCTAAACCAGGCAAAACAAATGGCATCAGAGATCACGAGGAGGGCTTTTCTTAATGAGTGAAGTAATTCTGCAAAATGATGACTTCCCCATCAGCGTTTCCATCATTTTCACTCCCAAGAGAGGAAATACTGCCTAGATTTTGAAAATCACATTCTTTACCTATCTGCATCTTCCCATGTCCAACTGTTTCCAAATATGGCTTGGACAGCACTCATCTTCTAGAATCTCAGAGGAGGAAATGGAAATTTCATGGGTCTTTATTACATTAATTGTTAAACAGAAATAAGACTATTTAATAGGTAATCAGAAAAGAGAAAAAAACACCTGAGAGCAAGGCTGCGATGGTGCCACAATTAGTGATTTACTATAGGTGCAAATGTTCAGGTTCAGCACCTTTTAAATAATATGGAAAATACCATGTACCCCAGTGGTACCAATCGTGTTAAAAAATTGGTCATTGTTTGCTACCTTGAACACCTAATTAAGTTGTTAGTGAATAAAAATCTAATATTTGATTGACTATCTAAATTTCATTATTTTGCATAACACCGTTGATAATTAATATGTCCACAAATGTGATACCACATCTCTTAACCAAATTGCACTTAAATTGTTTAGTTAGATGAATTACAAAACCAAGGTATATTTAAAGATAAATCCGGATCACTTAACATGGAAGTATTACTCAATCGGTACTCATGCTAATGTCAAGTGTTATTAAAATTAATATCCACATCGAAGGACATATAAAATATTGACAATCGATTGAGTTACTCAAAAAACAGAATTACTGGGTCTGTGTTCTCTGAGCAATGGATGTTATAATTCCATCAAAGAGAGCAGAGAGCTGTGACTACATTCCACCCAGCAACCCCTTTGCACACTGTGCCACCAACAGCAGTTCTCACCTCCTCCTAGGTGCTTCATCCATGTTCAGAGGTTAAAGCCGCTCACAGCCATTCAGATGCAGACCCACTCAACCCAAAGGGTGACCTTGCCTGTGCTAGGTGCTTGGGTGCAGGGGGGTGCAGTGTCTGGCACCACTTCCATACTTCTCAGTGTGCCAGAAGTCTTTAGGATAGTTAAAACGCCCTGCTGAAGATTAGTGAAAAACCCAAATGATTATTGCATGTGATTCACATTTTTTTTTTTTTGCCATCCCAAAACCTACATGGAAATAATTCCTCACTTTTATTTGCCATCAATTTCTATTACTATTTCATTTACGCTGTCAAATTCACAGCATGAGCTATCATAAGAAAAATGCTTGATTTAATAGTTTTTCATTATATTTCCTGCATCATCTTATTTTTATCTTACTAACTGTTGACATTATAAACTACACTTTTTCCCTAAAAGAATAGAACAGAGATTAACATTTTTTTGTTAGAGCAGCAACACAGTTCTAACAAAAGCAAAGGAGTTACTTAAACTCTTAACTAAATACCAAATGTTTTGCTAGGGTGGAAAATATTTTTTAAAAATTGTTTTACTAGCAAAAGAAATCATGTTTGAAAAAAGGTAGGAAAAAAATTTGAAGAGAACATCCCTACTTTCTTTAGAAAGTTGCAGAATTGATAAAAAGTATGACATATACCAAGACTTCTGCTGAGCATATGAGAAAAAATTTTTCATATGGACTGCAGTCAGGGAGGTTTTCTCTAGAGGAGGGTCCTCTACAAGGGGTCAAATACAGTGCTGGAGTCACATATGACATTAAATATATTTACAGCTACTACATAGAACATACTGGAATATATTGAACATCTACCTCATTTCAAGCTTCCCACCCATTCTTTGAGTGGGAACACCCAGCCACTGGGTTTTTTTCCCTTGTTCCAAACACATGGGCAGGAAGTAGGCTGGCAGTGATAAGGAGAGAGAGCATAGTCTTTACTTTGCATTTTCATCATGCAAGTAAAGGTGCTGGAGCTGGCCATGAGGGAGAAATCATCAGTGCAAGTAAAAGGCACAATGAGAGAAGAAGAATGAAATTGCACTAGACAAAATTCTGTTTGGGGGCAGAATAGATAGCTACGCACTGCTTCTTGCACAGAGCTATGAATTAAGTATGAAAAATAACATACTACATACACATGGATTAAAAACCCATACGAAGCATTTTCAGATAAACATATACAGTATTTTCTTACACATTTTCATTTCTATGTACATTTGGTTTTTTTATTCTGCATCAACTTGAAAAGGCATATATTTTAAACATTGTTAGGGTTAGCTTGGCTTGCAATATAATTATTAAAAAACACCTTTCAGAACGAGTAACCTAAAAACTTCACACATCCCAAATAAGTTTTTCAGTGGTCAGTATTTTAAAGTTGGGAAAACAGTGATTAATTTACATGCAGTAGAGCTGAGATTAAAAAAATCAAGACCATGCTACTTTTGGCAGTAGTCAATTGCTTTTGTATGGGTTGATTAGAACCCCCAGTCTCCAACTCATTGAGGGGCCCCTATTTAAACAATACTTGTAACGTACCTGTGGTAGGGATTGGCCTCACATCTGCATTTTCCTCTTCTGAAGTCAGCATTCTATGACGTTTTTACCTTCGCCTGAATACCTGTCCCTGTAGAGATCACTATGAGAGGATCAGTTATTAACTTCAATGAAACCAGGATTCCATCTACTGTCCCAAAGTTTGAAACAATTCAAACTATTCATCTAACTGTGGTAAATGAAAACTCTAGAAAGGAAAAAAGGGTCTGTATACGCTTGCTGTCACAAGGCAATTTGATTGACACTAGTACACCCACTGGTCTTCAGCAATTACAGCTGAAAGAAAAACCAGAAGAACTGGGAGCAGATGGGTAAGCTTTTAAGTAAATATAATAGTTACAGATGATTACCGATAGCCTTATCACAGAAATGTTTTCTTACTGGCACAAGCAAAGGGCTAACAAGGTTAGCTCTACATGACATATCTTTCATTTATCAAAAAATATTGTTAAAATTGTGATTCTAAATATGAGAAAATGCCTGGACACTTACAAAGAATCTGAGAACTTTATTTTGACAAATTCTTATGGCACTACTCAGGATTTCAGAACAAACAGATCTGCACTTTTATGCATAAGTAAAAATAACAAAAAAGTAACAAAAGTTTAAGCCAAAAGAGTTGTTTTAAGGCAGAATTATCTGCAAATTTGCATACTGCATCTTTACTTCTTTTTAATGGAAAGATAAAAATACAGTGTCCTCTATTTGGTCAGCATACATGTCATGTTCCTCTTGTATCATCCTTGTCACTGTCAAACAGGACTGTACTGACTGAAAAAAATGTTTAACTGCTTTAACATGTTTTAAAATGTTCAGACATTGCAGACAGAAAACAGATTTATTTCTCCAGTCACATGAGTGTAACTTGTCCAATAAAACAATACACTTAGATAACTGCAACGTAATGCTTTCAAAGATCAGGATCTTCCTGATCATCCTTATTTGATTCCTTGTGTAACACCTGAAGCTGTAGGAGAGACAAAAGCTTAAAAGCTCCACAAAGCTGCTGTTCAGAGATTTTCTGAAAGGCTTTGGCAGGGAAGGCATTAAGTCCAGGTTTGCATGTCACTCAATTAAATGAGTAAAAAGCCACCAACTTCAACTGACATCACTTCACTGCAGCTGAGGGTCTGTCCCAGGACATTCAGATACACAGGGGGAGGGACAAGTCAATTGTAAGTATGGATACGTTGAGATCACAGGAAAATCCTATGGATCTCTGGGTCTTCACAAAAGGCTACAGAAGCTACACAGAAGAATAGCTCTTCCTTTTCCTCCCCCGACCCTCCACAACCAGTTAAGAATGATGCTACTATGAGATCCTGATGTCCATCCACCAGGCACAGAGCAAGAGACATAGAAGTTAAAGATAACAGGATAGGCATTTGATCCTGCAGCAGATTTCTGCTCGATGCATGGATTTATATAGGAAACACAGCTCTTTCCAAGTCTTCTTTACTCTGCTTACACATGTTTTTTCAAAAGTATTCTAATTCTTGGTGTTCATATGAAAATGGGTAAGAGAAAAGACATTTAATTAATTCTTTCCCCTCGCAGCATACCCATTAGGAATTGGTTTAACATTAAATCTTTGGTAATTCTAACTGGGCTCTAGCAACCCTTAGTGAACATCAGAATATCATCGCTGCTATCATATCATAAATTATGTTAGTATTATATATTTTGTTAATGAGATCTGCCTGTGAGCAGGATTAATGATAGGTGGAAACTGGTAGCCTGTCTGTGCTAGCACTCCAAAAGGGAGATAAATTGTGTTAGGAAAACTACACTGAAGAAAGAAAAAGGCAGTATGATAAGCAAAAATATTTCAGTTTGGAAAACATGTTCAAGATGAAGAATGAAAAGAAAGGAGAGAAAAGACATTCATTCACAAAAGACGGAAAGAATACAAATTTGTAAACAAAAGTTATGACATGATGAAGTCACAGAAGTAGAATAACAAGCTCAGCAAGTTTCAAGGGTGATATTCCAGATTAGAA
Organism: Bucorvus abyssinicus; assembly: GCA_009769605.1. Taxonomy (NCBI): domain Eukaryota; kingdom Metazoa; phylum Chordata; class Aves; order Bucerotiformes; family Bucorvidae; genus Bucorvus; species Bucorvus abyssinicus. Next base: position 12,793,366 of record CM020043.1, on the reverse strand, counting down.
CTCCACAATTTACACGTTCCCAGTTGTCTTTTTATAGCCAGAGAAACCTGTGCACATCAAAACCCCGCACTTCTGTCAATCTTGTAAGAAACACAAAGAACATTCACATGGAGGCAAGCGATACGATACCTTATTTCCTTCTAACTTGAGCAGCTTTGTGCAGAATGTGTCACGTTGCAGTAAAACGCCAGCATTTTGCATTTGCTCTGCTCGTACTTTACGTTCTGAGTGCCATGGCTAACGCCAACCTCACAGGTGCAAGAACCTGGAGAATCAGGAGTAAGGAGGCTTTAACTCCACTAATTCCATTACATTGCTATGTGTGTTAGTAGAATGCCCTGGAAACACACCTTCAGCAGCACTCTAAGGAGGGCTTAACTTCCCACTGTGTTTCATAGCTAACAAACCACAGGGCTCAGCAGAACGCTCCATTCTTTTTTTCCTATATAAAAACCATGCAACACAGTTGTTGGACAAATGCAGCACCCTTTTAAGTAATATGTTTCAGTATTTAAATTTCTGAAAAAGAAACCAAATGCTTATTTCCCTATTAAAGAAACACCATAGCAATAAAAGAGGACACAACTAGGTTTACTTTCTTTAAAATAAAATGTATATGAAGAATTAACATTAAAAGTGTATCAATAAATAAAACATACTAGAAGATGTACTACAACAATGTGCAAAAGTTACAAGATTAATTGTTATTCAAACAATTGTTTAGTTGAGGATATATAAAAAAGTATCACAATAACATGTGTATGGCATATTACTCTAACAGCTGGTGTCGAAAGGAAATAGGAATTTCTCAATAAAATACCATCATGCCTAGTAAATTTTGAAGGTTAGTACTTGTAACCAAATAGCAAACAACTACTGTAAATACTTCTAAAATTATGCTCTATATGCATATTGATATAAATAATATTGTTTAAGTAAAATCCTATGACACCCAACCTTCATATATAAGTTGACAAGATTCTCCAATGGTTTGTTACCATACAAAAGAGTGGGACAAATTACTTATTTATATATACAAAACATGCTTATAAAGGCCAGCTGCAGGTATTTTTTGGAAAGTGCATTTTAATAAGGTCCTATTCAGTGGGGGAACAAATGGGGAAAAAGTAGTTTGCACTACAGAGTTTAGTGCAAGAGCTTTCTCTTTTTCTAACAACGAAATCAATCATTTGTCCAGACTGTGGGGAGTCAGAGTTAGTTACTGAAAAGAGCTCCATATATAAACAAGTCAATAACTCATTGTGTGTTATTGTTGGACTGAAGAAGTCTGCTTTCAAAAAGCTGCCCCTGCTTCTCTGAGAATGAATGTCACTGTATTCAGAGAGTGAGAGAGGGGTCTTTTGTTTCTAGCTATTGCTGACTGCCATTTATGTATGGGAAAAGAGATGTGGCTGCTAGTTGTCTCAGGAAAACCCTACCATCACCACCGCACCGTTCTACATGGTGCTTGCTCTGGACCTTACTTTTGTAAATGTACTTCTGTAAGAGAACTCACACATTTCATCAAGTTTCTGAATTCACTGGTAATATTTGGAAATGTTGGTTTCATTTTATAAAGATAAAATGGCTGAAGATTAGAGGAAATAAATGTACTTGAGCACTTTATTTAATCTATGTCAGGGTAAAGGAATAACACTCTCAACATATCAGTCTTGATGTTTTCCAAATGTATACCAATGTTTAGTAACTCAACAGCACGTAAGTGAACTTTAACATGTCTTTGTAGTAGTTGTGTTTCTTCTTCAAAAGAGAGCAAAACCGACAGCTGCTGAATCATCTCAGTTCATGCTTAGGGGAAAAAATGGAAATTAAAATCCTATTTTTGTTCACCTAGCTAAGATTGCTTCCTTACCCTCCAGCCCAACTAATTAAAGGAAGTTACCACCTTTGAGATTTAATAATAAAAATTGGAGGGTCTGCAAACAATAGTGTCATTCCAGAAGGGAACTCAGGGGAGTTACATTCCTATCTGTTAAGCTATTCATATGTAGAAGCATTTTCAAAAGTAGGCATAACTGTAGTCTAGATTTAACAATTCCTAAAAATGACAAAATTCACTATGATAAGACTTCTTTTTTGTCATTTAAAAACATTACTTGACATATTCTTTACATTGACATAGACATCAAAATCTCTTTTTTGCTGAGCCTAATACAGCTGGAGAAAAAGGTCTTGACCATTATACATCCTGTGGACTTAGCACAGGTTCACACAAGAAATAAGCTTTATCCATGTTTCAAGACATTTACAACACTTCCTTAGACTACAGAACAATTTTTAAGTAAAATATATATAAATATATATATATATATATATAAAAAACAAACAGCATCCTTTTCCCACCAAAAAAATCGTGATGAACATTCAACATTTTCTAGGAGGCAGATCAATAGGGAAACCCAACAGGAAAAGCCACCAATAGAGTTTCAGAGAGTAAAATCATGATTGCACTGTAAAATCCCAGCTGTGACACAGATTTGGAGCTCGCAGCTTATCTAGTCTGTGCAAACAAGCACGGCTTTGATGAGCACCACAGCACTCATTCTGGATCGTCAGAATTCACTGCTCTCCAGTAACGTCTCTCAAGTCTCTGCGTGGCTACAGGACAGGTTCAGGAGTACACTGCAAAGCTCAATTACACCTTGAAACTTCTAATTTTGACTAGTTTTTTATCATCAGATGCAGCTACATTTACAGTAGTTCCTTTTGTCTATTAAAGAGTAATACTGGGGAAAGCAGGTGACCTCCTGGGTGAAAATAATCATTGAAGAACTCAAATAAGATACACGACATTCATGTCACAGAAGTATCAGCTACTAAAGCTGGGACGCGTTTTAAACCTTTGCTAAACCCCAGATTTGTATACAGTTTTTCTGAGTAAAAACAGAGAGTCTAGACTTCACCTTAGCAGTGCTCTAAGAAAAATCCGCCTGCAAAGGAAGGCAGACAACGTCACATCAACCTGGGACTCTGACAAACAACAAGAGACCGAGTTTGAGTTCTGATCTGAGAGCAAACCTTCAGAAGCATTCAGGAGATAGACACAATGAATAAAAGAACCTTCTGGAGGTCTAGCTATAAATTTTTCCCTTCGATATCATTTACTTTGTGGATACCAAGATCCGGTTTGAGAACATGGACGCTCGGCAGCCCAAGTCACTTAAACAGAAGAAATACTGACCTCACGCTGAATAAATGTGCGTGTGACAGAGCAAGGCTACCATAGCTGAGCACATAAATGGTGTACAAGCTTTTGGATGACAAACACTCAACCTCAAATATATCACACTTCAAAAATAATTCCTATATTTTAAAAAGAGTACTTATGTCATAGTTACGGCAGCTGATAGACAACAATATAGCTCAGTCTTTACGTCCTAGAAGATTTACAAATGTGCCAGTTCAGCAAAAAAATATATTGTAAAGTGGACAGAAAAGGTAGAAGTTGCCCGAATTAAAAAGGAATTAGTGGATAGTGGTGGGTGAAAAATAATAAATTTTCTATTCCTGTAGTCATGCAAAGTCTTTTTGAGTTGGTAAGTTTGGAAAAAAAAAAAAATTCAAAAATTAATGAATAATGAATTAATGAACTTACATTTCAGAAGGAAATATCTTGTACAATTAAGTGAAATAAGTTTATTTAAGGTGGCCAAGCAATACGAGAAAAATATATATGAACTCTGTATTCCAAGCATGCATAGATTTTTAGCAAAAAAACTTTAGGCCTGAACTTTTAAAACTGCATTTTCTTCAAATGGGAGAATACTAACAGTGATTAAGGAGACTTGAGGTAAGATACCTGCCTGATGTGAATACTTTCATTTATAAAAATGAAAGAAAAATGATAAAACATTTCAGTTATACAAACATTCTAAGTGCTACTTCTTAATACTATCACTTCTCATCATAATTAAGATTAAAATTACCCTATGAAAGACAACCTGAGGCTATTTATTTATATATGATGAAAAATGCAAAATGGACAAAGGATAAAACCAGCATATTAGACAGAAAGAATCTGATTATTCAAGAAATAGCAATTAGCAATTAATTGGTACCCATTCTTCCTCTTGTTTCACAATGAAAAGGGACAGAAATAAATATTATTTGTCATGGCTGTTTTGCTTGCCTTATTAAAATGAACTAATTGCTTAGGACAAGATCCCTCTCTAACAGATTTGTACTGCAGGGAATTATTTGTAAATATTTACCACATAGCCAGCTAGTGAACTGATAATTACATGGTGAGGATAAACGTGAACTGGGCACTCAGAGTCCCTACCCGGCCCTCTTATGGATCTTAAATTATTAGAAAATCGATGTAGTTGTGCCTTAGCCTTCCCTATTCCTCTCTTTCCAGGATTTCATATGTTGCAGGAGGAAGCCACAAAATGCCAAAGACACATACGACCCTCTGAAACCACAACTCTCCAATGGGAACTTGAAGCCAGAGTGTGTTGTAATAACCTATGGTACGCTACAGACTTTGGTGCAAGATTTTATATCTAATTATCAAGATTTCATATATTCATAACCTTACTCAAATGTAACTACCCTTCTCTGAAAAAGAAATGTTTGCCCCAATATAGAAATTGGTATTTCTTCTTTAAAGATGTTCTCAGCTAAATAAAACACTAGCAGCAGTGTATGACCACCTTAGAAAGGACTGAGGTAGAGTTCAATGAAACAAGAAGTTAAGTCAAATATGGGATAATTTAACGACCAAACACTTTTAGCTTCCTCTGCATGAGAAAATCTTTTAGAAATACTTTCACTTGAAAATCAAACCCAGAGAGAGTTTCAGGAATTCATGTTGGTGGTGAGGCAAAAAAAAAAAAAATTTGGTTTATTTTCTGTATTTTCCACAAAAAAATCTACTGCTTTGAAGTCGAACATTTTTATTAAAAAAAAAAAAAAATAAACAAATTTTTTTTACCTGAAACAACCTGTTGATTTGACACATATTTTTCATAACCACAAAATCACTTATTCCACATACTCTGCTTATGGTTAATGCAAACTAACAACAGAAAACTAAACCTCCCGTCTCAACACGTAGCATCCTCACCTGCAGACATCAGGAAGAAATTCTTCCTCCAGTAACCAGAAGTGCACAGCTGTCTGGGTGCTCCACAGGGAGCATCCGTTGGTGGGTAATTACCTATTACAATAGGGTCGGATCCAGAGCTTATTGTAGTCATTCCATCCAAATGGGCTTTGGGACAGGCCCATAGCCCAGGTGCCTAAATAAATGCTGAAACTGCCTAATGGGCTCTGTTCCCCATCACATCAGTATAGTCACACAATTCGTTAAGCGCAGGATAAGCAGAGATAATATCTCTGCACTACTTCAGCTGACAATCACAATTAAGAGTAATTTTAGAACTCCTTTACCCGGTCCCTTTAATACAGCAACATCTTAATGATTAGCTTGTCATTATTTTAATATGCATTAAATTTACATTGGTTTTTTCCCAGGTAACATCTTTTTCTTCTGCATTTGATAAGATTTATACTTCATATGTTATGTGACCAAATAATTAATATATAAATTCCACTTTTAAATTTCTTGCCATTAATACATTTTAAATAATATTAAACAACTAACTTCACAATGCTATCCCAGATTTTTCTTTTTTCGAGGCTATTCCACCACAAGCCTTGAAACTAAACTATGATTGTATTAGATTTCCCCATGCTAAAATAAAGCGGCGATTTAAATTATTTTGATTTGACAATTTTAATTATCACAACCCCTTGTTGTCATGAGTGTCTTTGTCAGATTCTGCTACAGAAGTACCTGCGATGGCCATTAATGCCTGGCATTACCAGCAAGTACTACTTAAAAATCAAGACAGAACCTCAGGTAATTACATGGCAAAATACAGCAAAAGCTTATTGCGGGGAGGAAAACTGACTGGGAAGTTTGATTTAAAAAAACCAAACTGTTTACGTTTGCTTTTGTCCATAGCACAGTAATTCTCTTTGGTTACAGAACTGTATGAATTTGATCTAAAAATGCCATCCAATGTTTGTAATTTTTTGCTTGTGAAATGATAAAAGCTGTCTAAGAGATTCAACGGATAGGGTGGAGAGCCACCGACTGGCTTTATTTTAAGTCTGAATGTGAACACGAAAATAATAACCATTAAACATTTAATGTTTCTAGGAATCCATGAATGTTTGTACAGTTTTGAGAGGACAGATTCTATTAAAATTCATTATACCATTGCTGGAATTAAAAAAAAAAAAATCTTTTTCTTAGCTATTAGCTCTCTTTATTTTGCCAGTCCTCAGCCTGACCCAGTCTGTGAAGCTGCGAGTTGGCAGCTGTGATTGCAGTACAGATTTCACACAGTGTAATTACTGCAGTGACACTAGGACTGAGAGGTACAAAGAAAAAAAGAGGCCCTACAGGTTATTAGCACTAAACACTGGGAGAAATCAAACGCGGAGTCAATGCGTAATTTCGAGGCCTATCAAGCCTCATCAGGAACAGCAGGGAGGAAAGTGCTTCACTTCATCATCTCACTCTCTGACTTTTGTTGAAAATTACAGTAATTAAAAAAGAGCTAAGTACTTCTCAGGCAAGGGGTCTTTTCTTTACCCATCACCTTTTAGTTGGCTGCTGATTTTGTGTGACCTTTTTCTTGGCTCTGTCTATCGCAGTCAACACAGATCTTTGTTGAATAGCTCTCTAAAACCTAATTACTATCTGCTGGGTGATTCAGTATTGATCAGAAAAGGTGGCACAGCAAAATAAGAGTACCAGCACTGTGGCCCCAGCAATCGAAAAGTAATTCTAGCCCCATAGAAACATCCCTTCCATCCCACTTATTAGAAGCAGCTGTGATGTTGCCAAATCGATACACAACATTGAATTGCTTCTTTGACTAAAAAGCTCTTTTTTTTCCTCCAGAAGTCGGGCACAATCAGTGGCCTCTGACTTCAAAGGACTGTGCCCTAATGCTGTATCTGAGTGAATAAATTCCCTGTTGGCAAATATTTCTCAGATCGGAGGGTTGAGATTAAAAATCACTATTTTTATGTAGACATTGTAATTTCACCTCTCTGCAGCATTAAATGTTGCTCCGAGTTTTTGCTAGACTCAAATCCTAGAACACAATGTCTGTCCAGTGTCTTTCTAAATCAAAATGTTTAGTTATTTAGTCTAAAAACAATAAAGTGAAAGATGGTATTTAAATTCTTTACAAGGCAAAGCTTTGCCGAAATACCAAAACCAGTTTTTGGAATAGTCACATAAATATAAATTATAAGGTTCTTATCAAACCATAACCTAAGTTTTGTAGTTACATTTTACTCTGGAAAAAACCCAACTCCATTTCAGAACAGATTCCATAACTAATATTCAATGAAATTATGCGTTTAAATACATTCTGCATAATTTCCGCACCCATATTTTCTGTATGATGGATCTACAAATGGGTATGTATTGCCTAACTTCAAAAACACTCCAAAACTTCAAATCAATCATGTTCATAAATCCAATTAATATGCATTTTGATAAATTAGAAGTTATCTACTAGGAAATAAACTACAAAGAATTGAAAAGCACAGGTCATACATGCACAACATTCTGCCTTAATGTCGTTGGCATCTCTGCATAGTGAAATTGATCCCAGCGCAGAGGTGGCACGAGAAGTGTGAACGTCATCACGTGAAGTTTTCTATGGAACAGACTTAACCTGGCTTGCAAGTAGCATCTGGGTGTTTGGAAAAATATTTGCTACACATCATCCCACTGGTGTTTTTTGGATATAAATATATGAACATGGCTTCATTTAATGTAAAATACAGACCTTCGAGTGAATTTACCTGAACATACTTATTTTTACCAGTATGTAATATGCAAAACCATTTAACTGCTTAAATAATTACATGAAATAGAAAAAATGTTTTCAATTCTGAACGTACATCGTCATGACTGCACTACATTGCAGAGATATGCCAGGATTTAGAATCCATATTCTGAATTAGAGAGATAAATCATTCTGCTCATGACTTAAATCATCTTTCCACTGCCATTGCTTTTTCCCTCACCCTGTCTCCCACACTCCTAACCCTCTGTCCCAAGTGGTTACTATTCCCTCCACTCCACCTCTCCTTGATCCCCGAACCCTTTATATCCCAACTGGATTATACCCTCCTCATGAAGGATGCCTGCTCTCCCACAAAGGGGGCTGTTACAGACAGTTTCTCTGCTCTCACTTCCCACGCCTGGCACCGCAGCACCTCCAGGCAAGCAGGGCAATTGCAGGAAAAGTCTTGCTCCGATATTGGCTAGAGCATATGGCCGAGCTCTGTGCTAGACACTGCCTGGTACTGGGCTGTGTGCCTGAGCCAGCTGTACAAGAAATTAAATTACTCATATCTGAGAACCCTGGTTTTATGTGACACACCCCAAAAAACTCCCCAAACACCTTACTGCTGGGATTATATGGGATAATGACGTAAACATGATGCCTAAAAGCTAATGTCCACTGAAACAAAAGGAACACGAACGGTTTCCTTGATCGCTTTTCTTCGAAAATATGATGGAGACCATCTTCACAACCTACCAGTGTTTAACATGATTAGACACTCTTGGACAAGCTGTCACATAAAGCACATTTTGAGCAGAACTACAGCACGAAAACCAGAGGTAACCCCACAGAAATTATTGTCATTACACTGGTATAAAGTAAGTGCCTTGACGTGAAGGCTCAGGTGTATTGTCAATGGTCTGAACAGCATGCAAGCATACGATATGAAATAAAAGGATGATTGATTTGAAAGGGTGCAAAAGAATTAGATGAAAGACAGGGAAACTGAAACTGGGCCCATGATTTTATGTGTCTTTTATGAAGAGACTAAAGCAGAAATGTTTCATGAAATAAATTCATTTTTAAAAAGGATGTGAAGGAGAGAAAAAACGGCTACCAAACAGAAAAGGTGTATTGTTCAAGTCTGTGTGACCTTTGATAGGATTTTTCATACTGAGCAAAGTATTTGCCAGAGCAACTGGGCTGGTGAAGGGAGAAGTGAAAATGGCACAGATGTAGCTGCCGTAGTGTAAGGATATGAGGGAGATCAGGTTTGTAGAGAGAACCAAAGGTATTTCTGAGGCCACATAACAGAATAGGAATAAACGAACAAGTATTAAATTAGAGTAAGCTTGCCTATGCTTATGTAATGTGGGATAGTTTACATAATTCACAGTGAATAAAATCCTCTGTAAGTTAATGCCATTTCTCCAGTCCTTAGGTTTAGCCTAAAAGATAAACTTACTTCTCTGCTGTCACCTTGAGTCACTTCATGAAAAAACATCACCTCTTTCTTGCTTACTTCTAGGTTTGGGGATTTTTTTTGCATTTCTGTATTTTTTTTTAATGGCTACCAAAGACATCCCATGATATAATGGACACAAAAGGCCATAGGTATTATTTGGTTTAGAGACACATTCCATCATTCAAACAAATGAGGGAGGAAGGTAGTTAATGCTGGCAGTTAATGTAATAACCAGGTGTTCTGCAATTGTGAAGACATCTGTAATTCTCACCAGTTTGAAAGTTCTCTATACTCTTTCTTTCTTTCTTTCTCTCCCAACACCACTTTTAATAACAGATTAGAACATGATTTTGAGTTTGCATTAATTACATTTAGCAACACTGAAAACTTGGTTTTATCATAAGCCAAAACTTTATCTTTGAACAGACTATCTGAGCATATGAATATTTTTCACAGGCAAAATGTAGAGTGCTCTTAGACACACTTTTTCAATTCTAGTATTTAGATGACCTCTGACTCAAAAATAAGAAGTTCTGGGTTGGACCTTATGCTGGACTGGGCTGGGTAAAGCTTTTTAAGCTTTAAGTTTTAAGAAGAGTTCTGGACCCTGCATGTAAATTTATATAAATAAATATAAACAGTAGAGGATTTCAGACAACAGTTAATAAGGTAAATAGCTCAGATGAACGGAGCAGTAGACATTCCAGATGTCTGCCAGTTCTGCAGAACTATTGCTGAGCTCTCAGTTCTGAGAACTGAGCTCAAGATTGTTCTGATTTGATTATACTGTCATTAACCTGGACTAGAACCCTTCCTCTCTAGAAATCTGAGTTTCTAAGTGTAAGTGGCATACAAAGTTACCCATGGTCAGTATGCTGTTACTGTGCCTAAAAAACTCAGACTGTCCCTGGTACCCAAATTGGAACAGTCTTTATTATGAGACATGATGGTCTGCCTATCCAGGCCCTCATATATTTGACTGACTTGCTCTCATTGGATGTCTTTTTACTCCTTCCTAACCCTGGCAAAGTCTCTATCTAGTGTTTTGATGACCACCAATAGGAAGTGTTTCTTAACACCTTTATGAATTGATCGTTCTTATGAAAACTACTTTCGCTGTAGTTCACTCAACTAAACCATATGGCAAACTAAGTTACTCATACACCCTCCCGGAAGCAGCAGAAGAAGGTTCTATAGTTCAGTTCGTGACCCACGTTCAATTCCTATTTCATTACAGACGATCGGGTGAACTTTCTGAAGTCTTCCTATGTTCTCTCTTTTTTACACCTCAACTACAAATAATTTACTTTCTTTTAATGGAATGAAGGAAAAATTGCAGTAACACTACATTGTTTGATGATCAATGAAGCTAAACATGCAAGTGTAAGGCAGTCGGATGGACAGGTGGGATTTGGGAAGCTAGATAATGAAACAAACTTCTCCAGTCAAGTGATTCATTCATTGGAATGTGGAAGGTTCTTGGCCCTTCAAATAAAGACCATTCACAGCACAAGAAATCTCAGCTCTGAAAATTTTTATCAGATAATCCCTGTCTGTTGTGGTTGTAGACATACTATTCAGCTTTAATTTCACATATTATAAAGACTATCATAATAAAAAGAAATAAAAATACAATGAATACAGGGAAAATCCTTGCCTACTTGCAAATACTAATTTTTGGCACCCAGATTTGCTTAATTTCTGTAGCAAGCAAAAACATGCAAACTGTGGGTATGTTAATATCCAGTGGTATAAAAATGTAATTTCTAAATTTCTGTTTATAATTACTATCTATATTTTTCTAGACCATCTAATTTGTTTACACTCAGGTTTTCCAAATGTTCCGCTGCTCAGATTTTATTAAGTGATTTACTGTACTCCTTAACTCTGCCTTTCCTATAACTCTATGACTCTATGACTACGGTCTCTCAAATGACTTGCTGCAAGCATTATTAATCCCAAAGAAACACTGGGTGTGAGTGGGTTTTTGCTTTATCATTTTGATAAGAATTGAAGTTCTTCCTCCACAGTCTGCTTTCAAGATCCCTTTCACAACTTCATGAGCACAGCATGCAGACTCAGTTCTATTCTCTGGACTAATCCTGACTCGCCATTCACATCTAGGGGTGCAAAGCAGATGTATGCTAGTTGAGAATTTGTGACAGCTGCTTTTAATACTCACATTTAATTGACAACTTTGAGGCAAACTACAAAACCCAAAAAATAGACAGGATGGGTAACAGGAGGAGTAAGAAAGTAAAGGAAATTTGGTAGTAGGAAAAAATAAGAACGGGGTAAAGGATTAAGGAATCTAGAATAAGCAAAGGAAACAATGACAATCTATTAGAGACCAAATTGGAATAGATAAGAGCAAAAGAAAGAAGAGTAGAAATTGATTGGCACTAAACATTTAAGCAACAGGGAGGGACAGGAAAGATAGGGAAGACAAATAAGGCTCAGATGTTAACAATGAAAGAAAAAAGAAAACATTTAATAGGCTCAAAGAGACCAGTGGCTGGTCACTTAATCAAACACTCAGTTGGAAGAAGCCAATAAACCATAGCCATCCTGGAAAATCCAGATGCCATCCAGAATATTTGAGATAGGAGCTAATTAACATCACGTCATTCTTGACACAAAAAATACAGCCTCCTGGCAAAGTGGGGAAACTGAAAAGTTGTGGTTTGGTGGGGATTAAAGAGTAGGGCTGGAATACATATTTGTCAGAGGTCAATGACAGTACAGTCAGTACTGGAAGAATAACTAATTTGACCATTATAATACCACTAGCCTCCAGCTATATTTTCAACTACTCTGAAAGATGTATTAATAAGTGAAGAAACTCATTAATAAGTAAGGCTCCCAAGGATCTTCTATGTCTTATTGTAACTGTTCAATATGTTACTAATTTCTTTAGATTCGGACCTCTACAGTTTTAGCATAAAAAGAGGTTTTAGCTCTGACTTACGGTAGAGGTAAATGAATATAGAATGCTCTTGAGAATTCAAAATGCTGCATGCTCAGAGCTCATAAAAGTTTAATTCATCTGTTCTCTCCTGCATTGTGTCTGAACACTTCCACTTTTCATGGCAAAGCTTCAGAAGGCAAAGCACTTGAACAGTAGACAAATATTAGAAATCAATGTCTTAACATATATTGAGATCTCCCACTAGTGTCATAATTCATTCTCTGTCTGGTTCCACTTTAAACAGGATGCTTCTCAAAAAGTAGAAATACCCCTTGTCTGTCCTCAGCACAGGAGAATTTACATCAAAACTATCTTGAATATTTGCCTGAAATCCACCAGTCGCCTTCATTACTTCAGGCTTTCTTGAGTTTTAACTGGTATTAGTGTATCTTGTCTTTATATAGACCATAGAGAGGAAAAAAGAGATTCCCAGATAGAAAAAAAATATCTTGGTCCTAGAAGGTAACACATGTATGGTGAATTATGCTGAGGAAGGACTTTCATTAGCACATATGTTGATATGCATATACATATATATATATATATAAAAACAAAAAACTGCTTGTATAATCAGGAAAGACAAAATATGGAGCTTATTTAAAGAGGCCTAAATGCATGAACCTCTTCAAATCTTTAAAAGTTAATTACGGAGTTAAGTAAAGAACAGACTTGTCCTGACTTATCAACAAAACAGGTATCCAAATAGCTACCCTGTACTGCATTGGAAGCTCTTTGTGTTCTGTGCTTCCTCATCATTAAATTAAAGGTGTTTCTGCTTGTCCATGTTCAGAGCTTCTAGATACTACAGAACTAACTACAATCAAGTTAATCAAATTTGGGATTTAAAAGTTGTTTTCAGAAGATCTTCAAATATTCTATGTGTCAAAACAAAACAAAAATCTAAGGTTTTATCACTTCCCGCTTTTTAAATCTTTGAATGACATAAAACTGGAATGAAATAAAATGAAAACAAACCTCTGCCTACAACCAAATAACCAAAAACCTAGAGGTAGAAAAGTGGAACACATGTATGTTAAACTACCTGTTTTTCTGCTAGTATTTTAGGTGTGATGATGATCAAGAGTGAGTTGATTAGGATTCTTCAAAACATAGCTCTACTTTCTTGTTCATTTACTCTTATTTATTCTTCGATCCTATAAAAACTGCACACACATGCACAGGTTGATGACAGTGCCTCTCTCAGATAAAAATATAAAATACATAGAATTTTTTTTAGCATTTGCTGTAGAATTTCTCTTACCAGGTAAAAGCAAAGAATGATCAATCAAACCCTCTGCCTCAGCACACCAATTTCAGTGTAATGCATACAGACTTGGAAAACCTGTTATATCTGGTGAGTTATAACACTTTCATTTCCAGCTTCTCACAGACTTTGTTCTCTCTCTAAGACAGTAATTTTATGTTTCCAGTCAAATCACCCAAGAGCATTACATGTTTGCAGCTGCTATTTCTGTATTAAATGCTTGTGATGCTGTAAGTGGGCATGTTTGTGTAAATACTCCTGAAAAGTGAGGAAACTGCAGATAAATGAAAGCAGCTGAACGATAACAGCAGGGACAGAAGAAGAAAAAGCCATTAGTGAATTCATTAATTTTTACCTTTGGCATTTAGTGCTCCTGATTAATGGCTTTCCTGTGGGCTGCTACTTTCCTCTCAGATATTAACATGCAAAATATGTGGCATATAAGAATAAAGTGGTATTACTATTTATGCGTATCCAAAATCCCTAAGACATCAGGGAAGTCAAAATGCAGACAAATAAAATAGTTAATTTTTTGCACACATTTCATTTGGTGAAGGACAGCTCCATAGCACACTTGCATGTATAAAGTTTAAAAGGTGCATTTAGAAACACAGATGTCTTGTTTCACATCACCTGTATGTATTTCACAGGTGGCAAGTTCTGTTACAGCCCATGGCGTGCTGGGGAAAAAACAGCCTGTAAGATATCGCGGAAGGCTACAGCGGGAAGGAGATGTACAGTCAAGTTCTGGGCTCCTCAGTACAAGAGAGACACAGACGTACTGGAAACAGTCCAACCAAGGGCCACGAAGACTATTACAGGGCTGGAGCACCTCACATACAAAGAAAGGCTGAGACAGCTGGGACTCTTTAGCCTGGGGATCAGAAGGCTCGCAGGAGCTTATTAATGTACTGAAATAGCTGAAACAAGGCTGCAAAGAGGATCGAGCCTGGCTCTTTTCAGTGGTACCCAGCGACAGGACTAGGGGCAACAGGCAGAAAATGAAGTGCAGGAGGTGCCCCACTTTTTCACTGTGAGGGTGACTGAGCCCTGGCACAGGTTGCCCAGGGAGGTTGTGGAGTCTCCATCTCTGGGCATACCCAAACATAGACACTCTGGGAGCAATTGGGATAAAGTTTCTGGTACAAAGTGTAATTCTTGCTGCTGTACTGGTAAGGTATAAATTATCCCCACTACACATTTGCTTTATCTTTTCATAGCTTAGCCACATTCTCAGTTCAAAGCTGCTGTTTTCCAGTATGGATAACTAAGAGGTCACCAGTCTCATCGCTCTTCTTCCATCTACAACTACTTGTCAAACTCTTCCTCTTGTTTGTCTCCTGTAGATGCCCTCTCTACCTCCGTACTCTTTTTCAGATCTGTTTTTTTCATTGAAAAATTAAATGGATATAAGCTGCTCCCATTACTTTGTTCTCCTATGACCTACCACCACCTCCTGCATTTCTGAGGCTGAAATTTCTGACCAGTTTCTGACCTAACCTTCCCAAAGTTAAGTTTCTAGTGTTCCTGTCTGTTTATACTTTACCTTTTTTTATATTTGTATTCTCTTATTATAAAGAACCTAACACCGCATAATCCATTCTCTCCTGGTATTCCTCACCTCCATATTCTGTAAAGTCAGTATCTGAAATGCCGATTCCTTTTTCATTCTACACCCTCTCCTCTCCTTTCATGAAATATAGGGCACTGGAAAATGTTGCCCCAGTCTACAATAACCTTTTCCAGGCTACTTCTCAATCTCACTATGCAATTTTCCTCCTCCTCTCTCTTCTGATTGATTTTAGTCATTAAATTCGCCCTCAAAATCTTGTATTTAGCCATTTTGAATTCCCCAGCCAAAATGACCATCTCCTTCCAGCCTGACTAGAGAGTGAAATCTATTCTCACATCTCTACATCAAATGTAAGATTCCTTAAGTCACTCTGTCAATGTTCCCTAACATTGCACTTTATCTTTTCTCAAATGCATAAGAAAATATTAGGGTTTTTTTGGTAGCTTCCCTGTCTCTAACAAGGCCAATTTGCTATATTTAGTATTTTTTTATATATGTGTGTGTGTGTGTGTATAATGTCATATATATATTATATCAAGTATTAACAGTTGAAACTGTTTCAAAGATCCTGTTTCCTCACTTTGAGGATACTTTTCTTCTCCCTTTTCTGTCTTACCCTTCACTACACCAAAATGAAAAGTTTTGTTTGCATGCTTGACAGCTTTTGCTGTATCAATGTAATAATTAAATGAAGGCTAAGAAAGAGGATAAAGAATTGTGATAAAAATAACCTGTAGTGTGCCTATAGCATACCACACTGGGGAATGACAAATGGAGGCTTGCAGATGTTCTTCTGTTCCTGAAATGGTAGCTTCAACACGGAATGCCAATACAGAAATGTAATACAGTAGCAAAAAGTAGTCTAACCATTTCGGCATCCTCTATTGTCTAACGCACTGAAAGCTACTATTTGTTTATTATTCTGAGATTATTATTCTGAGAGTAAAATAATCAGAGCTAGGATGGTTAAAAACAATGAACAACAAAACTTATAAATTATACAAAATACTAGCCACTAATTCTGAATTATCCAGGTAGTTTTTTCAGCAAGGCACACTATATATAATGTGGATAAATCAAGTGACCACCAGCCTTTTCCTTGAAGATTAATCATTAACCACATACATTAAAGGAATACTTTCACATAATATATTCCTCTTAGGTCAGAATTACGTATTTTTAATGTAAAATTACTTCAGTCTAAAGCTAGGATGATGCCATTTTTTTACCATTTAGGGTAAGACACTACAGAAATTTTGCAAATAATGGCAAAAAGGGAGATAAGAAGACTTAGAGCCCATGCACTCTTCTATCCAACTTCAGTAAATACTTTCTCTTTTCAGCATGCCTGGAACTTAACAGAAATATAGGCAGGGTATAGAGACTGTCACATGGCAGATACTAATTGTTACGATTAAGGTCTAACAAGCATGCTTCCCTGCTGTTCTGAGAATGTCTCTGACTTTTGATCCTGACATCTGTGTCTTACAAGAATTTCACTCGGCTCTGACATTCCTTCTGATGTTGATCCAGGAATTAATGGATTGTGAAAAAGCTGGCAGGATATCATTTGAAAAATAGAATTCTTGGTGTACAACTGATGAAAAGGTATCAGAATTCACATACTTTGTGTCTGATACCAATACACTGTGTCTATATGCATGCATTTGGTATGAAGCAATATTTCAAAACAGGACAGAAAATAAGGTTTAGAGGAAAGCTAAAGCTTCATGTTATACTAATTTACAGTATTGCTATTGTACATCTTCAGCATGTTACAAGATGAAAATGATCAATGATTTAGACAAAGTCTGTGCAATGGAGATTCAATTGTTTAAAATCCCTACCAGCAAAATATGATTAATTCTGATATAGTTTAAAACTTTCATAACAACCTTTTCAGACAACAGCATTAAAGAAATCAATATAAATTATGAAAGAAGTTTCAGCAGCGCCAGCCATAAGCATACTTACACTGTGACATACGTTGTGTGGTCACCATCACACCGTTTCAGTTTGGACATGTTTAAGCTGGTTTGTGCTACAATGGTTTCAGGTTTAAAGGACCTATGAGGAGAAAAAACCACAAACTTGAAAACATTTAATACCAAAAGTTTAACCGAGATTTTTTCTAGATGTGTTTAAGACTGAAGAATTACATACAGAATGGAAATTTTTACACATCAGAGAATATTGCCTTGTATTGCATGGTTCTGGATAATTACTAGATGCCAGTGGATAACTTAAACATAGCTTAGAGTCACTGACATTAATGTGTGACAGGCAGCATTACAGAACATATTTAGCAATTTTAAATGAAAAAGTAGAATGATATTTGAAAAAAACCAACACAAAAATAAAATTCAGGATTATCACAACAGGGAAGAAGGAGTGCCCCTCTTTAAAGTAAAGCCAAAAATGTTTTTCAGTACAACAGAAAAAGAAATGGAAGGAACTATAAAAGTAAGGATTCAACAAGTTAAAAAGAAACTAAATTCAATTGTCAATTATTGTCAATTAAAATGAGTTAAAAAAATAAGACTGTATGGTTTAAGCATCTCCTCAAGCAAGTCAACCAGATTTCAAATCACACTCTGTCATCATTAAGTTAAATTTCTGGCATTTGTATCTGTATTACAGTGGTTTACATGTTTTAACAAATTTCTTAACACTCAAAGGCACAGGATATTTTGACGCAAGTCCAGACTGAAACGTTATTAATAAACAAATGTAATTACTAAAATTAATAGTACAGACCACCTATTTAGCCATTCATGCCCAATATATAAACATTGGAAGTAGTTGTTTCAGTGAGCATGAAATTATCCAAAATAAGTAAGACATAATCAGAGTCAATTTACATCTCAGAAGCCAATTGATATCTCAGACATTAGAAATCAGAAAGTGAAAAAAGCCTAGTGACTTGCAAGTTGCATGTCCCTTCAAAGTGCCCGTTACACCTCTGTTGTTGTTCAACTGCACAGAATTTACAAAACTCTAATGAGAACACCGGAATTCTAACAAGATGCAAACAAAGGTCTTAAACATTTATAACATTAATAGTACACCTAGGGAATCCATTCCTGTTTTGTTTAAACTATATTATTAAAGACATTGTGTGATTACTGTTTTGTTCTAAGGGAAACACATATCCCCTTAAGCACTAATATTTTTATTATTTACGTTCGACAATATTTACATTTACTGTTCTAGTTTTCCTTGATAGTTCTAGAAATTCATTTAACAAATAAAAGAATAAATAGCAAACAGATGAGTAAATTAAACAACAAAGAGAAAAAAGGTAAAGTGAATAGTTAAAGAAGCTGGATCACATTTGAGATGGGGAAAAACAAAAGGCAAAGCTTGTAAAATCTGAAAAAGTAAGGTAGGGGTGTGAAAGTGTGATGTGTGACAGGTGGGGTAAAATGAGACAGTTGGGAGGAAAGAAATAAAAATGAAGAGCACAAATTAGACAAGACATTCATTTTAAGTCTTTAACAGGCTGGATCTCATCGTTGTCATCAGACAGGAAATGTCAGAGCTGGCACATTTGGTTTTTTATGCTTTTTACTTGTTTTAAGAAGTCTGTGTCTTACAATACATAAAAAGTGTATTTGCTTTAAAGAAAAACACATCTCAATTTGTTCTCATTTTTTCTCCTCCTCAATCTTTTAACAAACTTCAATTCAATTCTATTGGAAACTACAATAATTATAAGGTTTAATACTTCCATTATATTTTGAGTAATTTTATTTAATACCCGAATAGGAGTTGAATTCTTTAAAAATAACTAAACTTTACACTTATAACTACAGGTGGATTTCTGCAGGAGGCGAGTATTGCATAAGATGATATGTAGTAAGTGTTATCTCACAAATACAAATAAATCCTCACTGTAAAGTTCAGAGTTTTTGAAGGTATGTAGATAATCTTTCCAAAATAAATGAAGAAAATTATTATGCTAAAAACAGGCTTTTAAATTTATTTTCCCATTAATGAAAAGAATTTAAAAGTGCATCATTTTTGAATACAGGCTTCATTAAATTTCTGGAAAGGGTATTTGGGATCTGTATAGAATATAGTACCGATCTTCTCTCAAAATGACCGTTTCATTAGCCTGTGCTGTTCTGTGAAATAAAACAAAAAATCCTTGTATAATGGAACGTGGCAGGAAAGGCAAGTGCAGGAATCACAATGCACAGGTCCATAATTTGTTACTGTATTTCTTCTACATAATCTCAAGGTTAAAGTCAAATGAAGCAGGAAATTACATGTAGTAACTGTAATTCTTATTAATTCAGTATTTTTAGAATATTCTCTTTTTTTATTTGTTACTGAAATGATCTTTTGAACTTTTTATTTTAAAAAGTTTATCTCAGAGTTATATATAAAACCAAGGTATTTCCATATGAGGAATGGATGTCTACCTCCTGTACAGTTTAGATCTTTATACTCTATATAAGGCATCTAATTTTATCCATAAATTAACAAATAAGCAACAGGGTTTAGTGTATTTAGAAAAGATAAGAAGATATTCAGATGGAAAAAATGTACTTTTTCTTATAGTTTATAATTCTCATTACCATCTTTATATGCTCTTAGCAAAAGCCAAATGGATGGGAAGTGGAAGCAAAGATTTTGGATTTTACATGTGGAGGTAAATGATGACAGAAGAGCAAGGCAGGGAAGGATCAGATACGGAACTTAGAACAGACACAATGTGTCAAAGTAAGGATACTAAGGATGTTTAAAAAAAAAAACCAAACACATCAGGTACAGAGTGATGGCATCCAATCTGATAGACAGGGATTTCCAGATCCAGAGGTTGAATTCAGACCAAGTAGTATAGAAGCCATCAGTAGACCTAGCCTGAATATTTCTAATTATATTTCTAATATTTCTAATTTCTACTCACTGCTACTTGTAGTTTAAATAAATGCATTGTCAATCATGGGTCTTTACTTTGGGCCATTTACACATTCTATGAGAAAACCTAACAAATAAAGATTCCTCGAGCTTTATCAAGCTTCAGCCTACTTCCATAAAAGAATTGATGCCATCATTCTGCAAATCTTTTCACATGTGCTTATCCTGAAAGGTTCTAATCATTGCCAGGAAGTTCAGTTATTACACTTCTCTTGGAAGCATATTGGGTTAATGGTTTGTATTCACGGAAAAAGAAACATAAATCAGCAAGCCCATTATACTTTCAGCCTTCTACTCTCATGTTACATCAGAAAAGGCAAGAGAATTTAAACAAATAAAATACTGAGCTCTCTGCAGTACTCTACTCCTGGATTACATAATTTCTATAGATAACACATGTATTATCTCATTTTGCTTTTCTCTGAAAACTAATGAAAATAGCCACTGTGTTATACTAGATTTCATTATCTTCAGCCATTATAGACTCCATTCTGTGGTATCTCAATGTTTCCATTTTTATTTACCTCTCTTCAGGCTACACAAGGCAGACAGCCGCTATAATTCTCATTTAGCAGGATAAGCAGTGTGGCTTGCCCATCCACGGTCAAAAAGGAAGCTTGTGTCATGAGAAATCAACCAATCCCACTCAATTTTCTCACATCATAAGCTGAAGGTCTTAATGCTAAAATGAATTCTGGGCCACTTTTGTTTAAAATTCACCATCGTTGTGGCTTAATTATACCCTTTGCTGCAGTCATCCTCTTCTTTCCTCCATGATTCTATACCTTCCACACCTTGCCTTGCATCCAAGGTCCTTTCACAACTCAACAGTACCCTCAGCAGCCAGCAAAAGCTATTCGAGAACTGTCACGATCAGAAAAGCAAGAATTTTTGTACTCTATGCACTACTCTTTGCTGCCAACTCCTTTCTCCCTGTTCACAGAAGACGAACAGGCAAAGTGCTGTTTTCTGTAGGGTTTACTCTCCACCTAGCAAGCGTCCCACCTGAGGAGGGCTGGAGGATCTGCTGTATTCTGGCTGATTGATGCACAAATAAGGTTATTTTTACAGGTGCAATTTACAGACCAGCCATGTCTTAACCTACAAAATTACAAGATAAAAGGTGTTATATAGCCCCTTAAGATGTCAGGTAACAAAACCACCAAGGAATTTCAGTACTTAGCTAAAAGAACTTATATATATTTTAGAAAGATATCAAAACTAAATGAAAGTTTTTGACTGACAGATGAAGAACATATTTTGATAAGTTTTTTCAGAGGTTAAATATCTGTGCAGTTAAAAACATGCTCTTATTTTCATTTACTTTCTCTGGCTTTATTACGCTTTTTTATATGCCTTTGCCTGCTACATTACAGAATGTTCCATTGTGAGATACTTTGAAATTATTCAGGTATTCTTTTGGTTTTTTTAAACAGTTTACTTTTTTTTTTTTTTAAACTGAAACTCTCCTGGCATTTAAAAAAACAAAACAAAAAAAACCCCAAACAAACAAACAAACTGTTAGGGGTTGAGTTTCCGAGTAGAACTCAAGGTCCCTAACGCTCCTTAAACCCCTTATTGATACAGGGGAAAAAAGGGAAACAAAACTCAAATCTCGGAATATATGGATGGGAAACTGCAACAAACTTTTAATAAAAATTCTAAAGTACTATCATATCACACAACTAATATATTAAATGCAAAACAGGAAAGAATACAGTAAGGGTTAAAACACTGCAAAGGGAGGAAAAGGAGAAAAAAACCCTACAATTATGGCCGATTGGCCGTAGGCCAGGAGCTGACGTCACGCCAGGACGGCAGCTCAGAAGATGGCGTCTGTCCAAAATGGCAGCGGGCCAAGTGATTAAAAGTTTTTAACAGCTTAGAGAAGTATTTTAACGAGTTCCCAGGGAGACCTTTTTCCAGTGTCTGTAAAAGAAAAACTTCAAGGACACTCCTGACCCAAGCGGCTTCAGATAAAGGAGAAGCCCTCGCGTCCGGAACGCGAAGGGGGGTGAGCTTCCCCCGCGTCCGAATCCAGCGGTAGATTCTCGCCGAGTGAGAAATATCTCTTCTCTTACCCGATACGAGAGAGATGCTGACTGAGTCCCACAACAATTCACAGCAGAGCTGGGCGCCGATAGACAGAAACAGTTCTGAGTTAGGCCCCGGGCGGGGGGGCAGGCCGCAGGCTTTCGGCCTGGACAGTAGCCAGCCCTCTCGCTGTGGCTCTTCCTCCGAAGCTGCCCGGTGTCCAAAGAGGAGGAGACTCCTCCTGGCTGCAGGTTTTAAGGAGTATCTGCTGGAAGAAATCTTTTGACCTGCACTTGTAGCCAGTGGGATGCCGGGTTTATGGAACTTGTACGAAATAATCCCAATACTCTAGTGGGCACATTTCCAAAACAAGCAAGTCTTGGCTCAAACCGTGACACAAACCAAACTGAGGGCAGATCTGGAGAACAGCGCCTCAGAACTGCTAAATATACATAAAAAGCACCGGGCTTTGAGGACTTTCACCACATCTACAAATCAACCCTACTTAGAAACTGGAGATAGTTGACACCATAAAGTATATTTGAAACACCCAGAAATGCCATAGCCAAAGATACTGCAGGGCTCTTCACTGAGAAGCAGGAGCTACAAGACAGTCTCTATGATAGAGTGAACACTCAGGTCCATGAGCCACACATTAACTGAAAACTGGTGCACGCAGTAAAATAGTAGAAGAACCTGTAATCATGGTAATCAAAATTACGTTTTTTGTTTCAAGTCCAGGTCTACAATGCCTTGAGATTTTAATACATTATCTGCAGCTAGTGCATGGGACCCTTTCAAACACAAAAGTCAGACCTTCAGTATGAATGGCTGGGGTGCCTGTGATGGGTCAGCTCTTGTCCAAGACCCTTTGGCTGAAATACCTGATGAAGCAATTGGTTTCCTTTACCTTATCTGTAAAATGCTGGAGTATGTTTGGATACATTTAATACTAAAGAGCAAATGTGCTCCCACCTGCTCTTTGCCCAATAATAACTCCTTCTTTTGGCTACCATGAAGTGGAGCAGCAGTGCAAGAAGCACATGGAGGACTTGCTCCAAAGATGTGAGACTGTGATCATTACTGTTTCTTGGATTGTTCGCTCAGCATGGCAGGACCAAACATATAAACACTTTTTCTCATATTTCTTCTTTCTGGTCTGGTATCTCCAATGTCTACACAACGCAGAGGAACAGCATCTTACTGTAAGTACCTGGTAAGAGTGCCCTGCAGCTGGGTCGTTTACTGTCCACTGTGTGTGCAGCCTTCTGTGCTTGAAGTGGGGGGAAGACTAGACAAAGTGCAGGGAGTTCTAAAACCCGTGTTGCAATGGTCCCTGGGGAACCGCTGCCAGCTGGCACGGGCTAAAGCAACACAGAGGCCTGGGGCTACGGGGAAAATCAAAGAGCTATAACCATTTCCCTGACAGCCCCACAGTGTAAACTAGGTACACGGAAGAATCCAGGTCTCTGTGTACATGAGGGAGAAGAGCAGTGTTTATTTATATCACTGAAAGATTTTATCTGTCCATACATCAAACACGGTAAAAGCCATACCAAAAGGTGAAAAAGGAATATTTAGATTATTCAACTGAGATCTCTGAGATTATCTGATGCTTGCAAAAAAAGAAGCTTGGACAGGCTCTCAACATCTTATTTCTCAGCAGATTTGTATGATTCAGAGAATCTAGAGGATTGAACGATTCCTAGCCAGGCACACATTACTGGGTTACTGTGCCTGGAGACAGGAGGACAGAAAACCTTTTCAAACTTCACCATTTCTTATCCAGTATTTATTGCACTCAAGGAGGGTGTAAATGCACAGCGCTTTGTAATGAATACTACTTGGCCTTGAATTAACAAGATGAGGATCTGAACTTCCCACAGCATCTTATAAAACCAACACATAGGATTAGACCTGGAAGCTTGCAGAGGCTACTGAGAGGCTTTTCCCTGTCTATCAGAGTGGAAGCTGAGATAAAGATTGTGAAGTTAAGCCAGGACAAGAAACATATAGACCATCATTCACTGGATATTATCATTCAGACGAAGGATCAGTGTTATCGTGCCATGTTCCTGAATAACAGAGTGCTACTACCCTTCAGTGTGCCTCCTTGTCAATGTTTACTGTTACAGTAAAAACCTCTTTCTCCCCATCTCTTCTACTCAGCCATGTTTACGGGACTGTCTTCTGTAAATGTATTTGATTCCCCTATACCTTTCCCTTATTCTGTTGCTGTGGTAAGACAGCACGTGTAAGATGTGTTCAGGTGGGCCCTTCACCTCTTGTTATTCTTATTATTGGTCGATCATCAGAAATGCAGACCATGAGTACCTGTATTCTGAGCTGTGGCTGAGAAGCTTGTAACAGAGCTTTGAGGCATACAGAGGACACATGCAAAGTTCCTTCTCTTGAGGCAACTAACTCTGCCGGTCTGCTCAGTGCTGTCAGTGCAATGTGACGGCAGTTCGTTACTTCTCCATCTATGGACTCATGCAGTGTCATTATGACTACCAAAGAGAGCATGCTCTCTGCCTCCCATCGCTACCTTCAGTTACCCTCAAGTTTCAGAAGTAGCACTTAAGCACAACCAGAATTTAACTTCTAGCTGCAGAATAGTTAATTGTATCTTAAGATACCAAATTAATACATTTAAATTATTTTCATAACAGAAGAAAATTACTAAAGGATCTTTATGAAAATTGCTGTCAAATCTAGTTAGAATATACATAAGTGTAAAGACATACATAAAACATTATGAATATTACAAAAACCCCTTTACATTCTTACTAATATAAAAATATCATAAATTGGAATTAAGTTTAAGATTTAAATTACTTTATTTGCACTAATGAATAACACAATACATACTAACAAGATTATTGGAATGACCACGTCATTGAAGGGTTAATGGCTCCAGTTATGGTAGAAATTTAAATATCATGGGGAGGTACCTCCTGACCCAGCCATCACTGAGAATTAAGCAGATTCAAATGGGAGCCATACAGGCTTTGATTTCCCCCAAGGATTGATGAACAAGTACAAAATAATAGAAAGTGACAGGAAGCAGATGACTGAGGTCTAATTTAATGTCATTCTAAAAGACAATATACCTTAAATTTGCCTTAGGAAAATTATGGGTTACAAACAAGAGAACAGAAACATGCACTTTTTCATTTTAGTTCACTAATTTAAAAAGTAATCCTTTGAACAAATGACCAGTGAAACAATAGTCATTTGGCAATGCCAAACTGCCAAACTCAAGTAGGTGTACTTTGTTTGCATAATTTGTAATTTATTGGAAAAGGCTGTAATCTTGAGGGAAACCCTATGAAACAAAATAATGAAATTATCTGAAGGATTTTATGCAAATATTAATTTGAGACTGTTACGAAGACAAAGAATTAATAGTTCTTAAGTAATAGGGTAAAACGCAATGAGGATATGTGCAGGAAAAGTTTGTCATCTTAGTAAGAAAATGTATAGCACCTGCACTTACCTAGAAATAAAAAACTATGCTGAAAAGGTTTCTCAAAGAATAAAGCTAGAATGCTGTACTACTTTTAATTAGTAAGGATCAGAAATGGCCTTCTACATGCCAAAGTTAAGCATAAGCCATACTTTAATTCAAATCTCACATATTTCAGTACATGCTGTATGAAATATGAATTTACATAATTTCCCATTACAGAAGATATAAATATCAACATCTGGATAATCCGAAACAATTCCATTTTATACCATAAATATTGGAGAAAAATTCCTATAGAAATGGCACTTGGTATTTTTTTTTACTTTGGAAATTATGCTTTTTATTCTGCACAATTATTTTACAGTTCTTTAACATGAATGAATAGAGGTATCCCAAATTTGGTACCTGCTCGGTAATTTTCTTAAATTCATCACTGCCGTTTTCTCAGCTAGTATTTAAGCATAGGAAAAGACTTTTGATAAATGAGCATTCAAATCAGATTTATATAGCATCAAATTAAAAAACTAACAGTCAGATATAAGGCTTTGGAAAGGCTTACAGTAATACATCACAGTGCTGTCAGGAAAGATAAGAAGGTTTTCTCTAAAAATTGGAGGCTTCTTATTTCAGTTTTCAAAAGGGGTAAATACTGCTTTTGGAGCAGGTACAAACACTCTATCTGTCTCACAGAGTCTGGTATGACTAACACAGGAAAAGAACAGTGCATTGCGCAAGTGCTCCATCTGCAACTTGGTCACATGGTGGACCTGGAGGCATCTCAACAGTGCGAACACAACTGCCGTAGGAATCTACAGAGCAGCCAGATGCCAGCCCTGGAAAACATGTACTCTTGCCTGATAGCCACATCCTGTCACTGGCATTCAAAGAGAAGCCATAAGACTGGTCCAACGTTTAGGGCTGAACAGAAGCCCAACACTTGCATATTTTTGTTACGCATAGCGTGACGTTTACTTTAAGAATAAATTAAACAACGCTGCTGAAAAGTGTGTACCCTCAGAAGTTTCCTGAGAAAGAAGGATGTATAACCCTATCCAGGCAGAAAACATATATTGTAAAATTCAACTATATTATGGTAACAGTAAACCAAATGTAAATTTGCATTTTTAAAATCGTATGTCAAAAGAAGCTTTTAATAAAATGTCTCTCTTTAGATTATTGCACATATATTACAAACTAAGCACAGCAGTAAAATATTTCTGTATGATAAACATAATTCTTTCCTAAAAATCTGTGTTTTGTGTAAGTGGTGAACACGCTTTTTTAAAATTAATTAAAGCCAGAATCAACTTTATTTACATCTTTCCCTAAAACATGGCTTATTTCCTGAAAACAAAAACTTACCTAATTTAGAAATAATGTAAACACTATTGCCATTGGAAAATAAGTCCCTTGATTGTTATATTTCCTGACATCAGGTTGTTCTCCTGCATGTAATGTCCATTGTTCAGTGACATTTGTGGTAATCTTTAAAACTAAATTTTAGTTTATATGACATAAGCAACTTATGATTTTATTTAAAGAAAACACAGAGAAAGAGGGGGAGGAGAAAGAAAATATACTACATATTGTAAAATATGTTAGGCAAATGGTCTAACAAATCTGAGAGTTAAAAGTTCAACGTACAGCTTTATAGAGCTCATTCAATTAAGTTTTTCAGGGTATCATCTAATTTATTGTATGTTGTCCAAGTCCTTCACCTGGATGAAGTGTTGACTACAACCCAGGAGAATCAATCTGCCCAAGGGACTGGTGGTACCTACGCAACAGAGTACCTGATGCAGACTTTGATCATATGACAAAGAAGGAGTCATCTAAAAAAAGGGAGTTGGAAGCTTTTTAAAATGGCATCTTCCTAACCAGAGCGTTAGGCTCGAGAATCTCCCTTGCCATTTGTGGCGGAACTTTACAGCTGGAGTCTGTTTCCATTCACAGCCAAGGCCCGGAAGAATCTCTTCTGGATTTGAAACAGCTTCCTAACTGTCTTTAACCGTGTGCCCAGTTCTGCATACCAGATCCACCAGGGAAATAGTACTTATTTGCATTACAAAATTTTTAAGTCTATTGTAACACCTATCTTAGATAAGACTACAACTGCAAAATCAACTGAAATATCACAGAGAAAATAAAGTACAGAAAAAATAGAGCACCTGATCTGCACTGTAATTTTGAAGAAAGAACCTCTGTGTTTTAATGTTTGGTGCAAAGGAATCAAGACATAAAGAAGGAAGAACAAGTAAGTATAATTTTGAGTTTCTGAAGGATCTAGACATGAAAGCCTGGCCATATTACCACACAGACTCTTCCAAATATTGCCATACTCATTAATGAATTTTCAATAATATATTGATATTTCACAAATAGAACTTTATTGATAAAGTTATTATAGTAATAAATAGCTTATGCATGTTTGAAAGGAGAGTCCCATCATCTTCACTCTTCCAGAACTCATTAATTCAAAACATTCACACTCGCTAATGTCTGCTCACGTTTTACCTGCTGACATGACTATTAAAAATTGGAAAATGAGAAAGGAGGTTTTTATTATTTTCACATTTAGTTTTAATGATCAGGGGAAGAGTTAACATTGTAGCAGGTTAAGTGAAAAGGCTAAGTAGTTATTGAAAGAACTACAGAAACCTTCTGTGACTGGAAAAATGGGTGTCATCTGTAAAAATCCCAAAGTGGTTGCTACTAATAGAACAACCCTAACAACAAAAACCTGATGTATTAACACAGAATGTGAAATCCTGCATTACAGAGGCAGCAAACACAGTGCAAGATTATGACTGGAATACAAGTATTGAAAGGCATGAGTGTTTCAAAAAATACAGAAGAATAAATGTAGTAAGGTAGCAGTGCACATTAATGATGAAATATAACAGGGTCTGACCTAGAAGTAAAACTCAAGATATTTAATAAATTGAGGGCAATTAAATAACCTTCATTTTGGACTTTTTAATCAACTGCTGTGTGTACTCAAATATCCAATAACACCCATTTTTAACAGATTTTTTTATGGCAGAGGCCATCAGATGAACAGAGAAGAGTGAATATAAATTATGTTTAAAAAAGGACAAAAAAATCCACGAAACTAGAAGGCACTCTAATTAGCCATGAAATAGTTCGAAATAATGTGCACCTTGTTCTTTTGTCCTAGTAAGAACCAAGACAGATGCAGACAAGGCATACTGTTGTGGTCAGAGCAACGAAGAGCATCATCTCACACAAGAGGAAGCAAGAAGGATTTGATTTAGTCCAACAACAAAAAAAAAAGGCTGAAAAGAGATATGGCTGCTGTTTGAAAATATATGTAAAGGAGGTAAAGAGCAAAGAGGATGTAGAGCTTTTTCAGATAAATACTATTAAAACAGAAAGAAATGGATATTAAGGAGATATGAAACTTTCAGAAGGGAAATTAGAAGCAAGTTTCTAATCATTGAAGCAGTGAAGCTCTCAGACAGCCTTATCACAGCAAAACTGAGAGTAGAAACCCCAATGATTTTTTTTTAGGTGGAGTTTGATCTAGTAAGTTTAAGTGCTGTGTGATATGGCTCCTGGTTGTAGCACAAGACTGACTCTGACATTATGGTCCTCTTTAGTTCTACTTTTTGAATTCTCAATTCAATCTGGACTTTTATTAAGTTCCTCTTGCAGGTAACTACAATAGCGATCCTAGTTATTGTTTCCTAATTTTTATTTCCTTGCAGTTATTTGGAAGACTTAGTCACATTTCTCAAAAAGACTTCTGTCAGTTAGCTAGTGGCAACACTGATGGCCTGTTTCCTTTTTTTACAGACTCTGTTCCTGTATTTTCTGCATCGTGGGAGATACATGATTAACCATAAAACATTCATCAGACACTTGGTTGTCTACCCAAAACTTGTTTCCAGAAAAGTCTGAGCTATATTCAATCTTGGTGGGGCAAAACCAAGTTACTGCAGGCTTTAACATGTTTGTTGTGAGTTATCCAAATTCTTTAAGATTTTTTGAGGGCTAAGATAAATTGCTCCTTTCACAGAACCTGAAAAATTAGTCCTTAGACCAAGTTCTGTACCTTTTGAAGAGTGAATAGTTATACCAGGTCTTCAAGAATATTTTTCCTTCCATATGTCATTATTATGGGAGAAGCAGCTCATTAAATACTTTTTTTCCCTAACTCATCACTTTAATGTATTATAACTTAACCTATAAACATTTAATCAATATTCAAGTAATAAAAATATGTAAATATTAAATATTTATTAATCCAAACAGCAAGAATGAAATATCATACTTTCCAGTGTTACTTATATAAAAATAATTTAGCAAATCAGTGATGTACATGTAATCAAAGTGACTA
This sequence comes from Bucorvus abyssinicus, assembly GCA_009769605.1. NCBI lineage: Eukaryota > Metazoa > Chordata > Aves > Bucerotiformes > Bucorvidae > Bucorvus > Bucorvus abyssinicus. Next base: position 12,763,460 of record CM020043.1, on the reverse strand, counting down.
ATTACACTATTAAATTTAAAGCATTTAGTCTTACCAGTAGAATTCCATTGCTGCACTTCACTGACAACATTTTAAAAAATTCTCCAGTAATTCACAATTGACTGTTATCTTGTCAGCAACGCATTCTGCGGTTGATAAGCACGTTTTGACAAGTTTTCCAAAGAACCTGCTGCTTTCAAGCAGTTGGTCAGTACAAGGCTTACTTGACTTTCTCAGTTTGCTGAAAGGGAGTTAAAAACAGCGGGAAGAGAATGAAAAACACTATCTTCTGCTGCTGCCGTTCTAGTAGATAGAATTAATGCAGTATTTTTGGATTTGCCAGCACACTGATTTTTACTGATGATTGCCTAACTAGGTAAAGTTAGTTCTTTTATATATGGGCAACTGTTCCCATATAGTAATATACAGATTCCATAACAGAACAAAGAGCACAATGCTGTAACACCATTACATTTATAATCATTTCTAAATTACATTTATAGTCTAAACTACTCATAAAACCAGACTTCAAAAATGAACTTTAACCAATTTCTAAAATGTAATTTCCATCTATGCCTTCTAACTGCACTTCTTAGGTGGGTAATCACACGCACTAAAAAAGATGTCAAGTAGGTGTTTTCATCGATCTAGTATAGTTGAAGAACTTACATCCTAAACATGGTTGTCTGAATTGCACATTAATTAAATGTTAAAACAGTCAATGTGAATGTCGATTGTCGTTAGCTTCCCACCGTATTTCTTCCCTCATTCTCCACCTCCTGAAAGTATCCATTCAATTTATATATTAAAACTAAAATTTTACACAATATAAAAGGTTATACACTTTGAGGACCACTTGTTCCTTTGTCACACACCATTTCTTCCTCCTACAAAGTCTTCTCCCTTCTGAAACCAGAGATGTCAGGATGGGGAGTGATAACGGACTGTAAGTAAGCTTTAATGCAAAAATGTGGAGGTACAGAAACATTAGGACATAGATGCTCTGGTTAAACTGTTGTTAGCAGCTCAGTCTGGGAAGCAGGTAAAACATGACATGCTTTTGAGCTGAACTCAATATACCCTCATCACTTCTTGCAGAACACCTATATTTTTGGGGCTACCTGGAAAAACAAGGACTGCCAGAATTCTGGTAACTCACAAAATTCACCTTTCCTTCCAGCAGGTTGAGTCAGCACAGTATGGCAGTCTAGTACTTAACTATTTTCAGATGTACAAAATTACACTTCATGGTGTACAAAATTACACTTCTTAGTGCAAAATTATTCAGCACAACAAAGGGAAGATGGACTTAGCATCGTTTGCTAGAGAAGGAAGTTTAGAAACAGTTTATTTTAATTTCATTGAAATCTGCAGGTCACCATTAATTGAGAAGACAGTTTTGATTTACATCCCTAATGTATTCAAAGTAAAACTGAGTTAGTTTGATTTTACTATGATAATATTTATTATGTTAATGCTGAATTCAAATAATTAATCAGGATTCAAAATTATAAATGCAGCAGATTATTAAAAAAGAAAAAGAATGGAGAAAAGTTTAAAAAATCTTCAGAAAATGGAGAATGTTTGAAGTTTCAAGTAGTAGGCTGTTAAATTTCAGTAAAATTACAGTATAAAGTACAGGAAACTGCATTTATGTGACATATAATAAACCTAGTGTATGCACTATAAACAGGCCTGGTCTTTTTGGATCTTTTAGGCATTACAGGAATAAAGTAAAATGAATTTATGGAGATACAACCATAAGATGAAACAGGCATCTTTGAGAAATGCACAACTCCATAACGTTTCATTTTTACAGACATAAGGTCCTCATGCTACAACTTAAACAGGCTTTAACTAGTTTATACAATGTGTTTGAAGAACCTACACTGAACATTTCAGGACTCAATTATTTAGAATAATTGAAAAGACAAACCAGAGTGGCATATGCAAATCAAATGATAAAGAGAGAAATAAAGCAAATAAAATCTTCAATTTTGTCCTTTGGGTCCTTTTCTTACATTCAGCTTTTAAGCCAGTAAATAATTACCTTTCAGAGGTTTTAACAATTAAAGAACAACATTGATTAATTAGGAAAGAATGTGAAGAATACTAATCAATCCTAAAGACAGGTTTTCTTCTCCCACCTCAAGCCCTTTCGTCACCCACAATGTGTTTTCTATACTGTTCAGATTCTTTTAAAAAACATTCATATTCTTGTCCATTCACACAAAACTCTCTTGGTGAGCATTGTTTTGGGAGGAGTGGGTGGCAGGCAGGGGGCACAGGATGTTGAGAGAACAGATAGGATGTCAGGTGAAGATGGAATGCTGTGCCCTCTCTAACCAGCTGAAGACTCTGCATGATTGTTTTCTTACAAATAATACCTGTGGGTGTTGAAACAGTTCAGGGAATCTATCAAACATACCCTTTCACTTTGCTGTTGTAACTCTATAAAATTTATCCTCATTTCAAAAGAATCTTGGCAATAATATCTGTAGGTGGTTGAGTAATTTAAAGAAAATCTGTCAAAGCTACTTCCACTAACTTTAGCGATACAATTCTGTAATTCCTTTCAAAGTTGTAAAATGCAATGATTTATTTTCAGTATATTCAGAAAGTTCTAAACTGAGCTTTTATTTTTTTATTTTAACAACTTCTAATATGCTTAGTGAAAGAACTAACTCCAAGAGTATATCTAATAATTATGCAGCATTTCATTTAACTCACAATAAGGAAAAAACATCAGTGATGCATTTAGGAAACAGCTAGGACACTACTGCAAGTATAGTCCCATAGTCCTGCGAGGAGACAGTCCACATTTAGCTGTCTCCTTACATAACTAAGATGATATATCTGAAACTAATCTTGATTCAATCTTTTCTATGTAAAACTACATGGGTTTACAGAATATTTATGAACAATATAACTGTAGACCTTGTTCTTCTGGTCAACAGATATATTTAGTATTTATTAATTCAGAATAATAGAACGGAATTGAAAACTTAGGAATTTATTGGAAGCTTTGTTATACCAGAAAAATCTCTTAGTGCCCCCAGACTGAGGCACACATTGAAATTACTTTAACAACCTACCCTTTGTCAGCTGAGCTAACTGAGCGAACATTTACTCCCTTTTAGTCTATGGTGAATGTGATGTAATTTGACCTTGCACAATCCCTAAAGAAAGAAAGGAAGTCAGAGATGAACTGAAATAATCTGTGTGGATCATCATCATCATCATCATGGCTTGGCTTCGCGGATGAAGATTTGGGAAGGGCTTTAAACGTGAGTACACCCTTCAAGCCTGCGCGGTGGATTTTTTAGGTGAGGCGCAGCGTGCGCGAGACTGGCCCCACCCTTTACACCTGAGGTTCATCTGCCAGGGCCTAGCGAGCTTGGACGGTGACAGCGAAGTCCTCAGGTCGTAGGTTTGGTTAGAGTATCCTTCTCTTAGATGGATGGCCTTACAGGGCTAAACGAGCTCCATCTGCCCGGGTTTGGAGTTAGAGTTGTCCTTCTCCTAGGATGGTTGCCCGAAGGCTAGTGAGCCCATCCTGCCCGTGGACACACTTTGTCTGACCCTTCAGTTGAGACCTGTCTGGCTTGGGAGACCCTACCGGAGGCATATGCCACCACCAGCATAGCTCTCAACTTCACAAGGGCACGCAAGCTCTTTCCCCACGGCAAGGGGGTGCCCGTGAAAGAGTCTGTGTGGATAAAGACAGATAAAATACAGGAATTCATCATTTGTCTGACAAATCCTTAGAACCTGGTTCCAGATGATAAAAAAGTCAAGACTTCTGAACCTATGAATCCTAAGTGCTAAAACCCAGTCAAATTCACAACCCTGTGCAGAGATGCATTTCTTTCAAATATGTATAGGCATCATTTCATGGTAATCCAATTACAAACCTGGTATTACAATGGCAACCAATGAATTCCTTTTCCCCGCCCCTCCCTGTCATCACTAAAGAATCCATGTCCCATCTGGATTCACCTGATTGTCCTAGAGGCACCTCAGCACCTCACATCTTCAAAAGGTGAAGTGCTCTGTGGCCAGTGAGACTTCATCAAATATGAGTGGTAAATGCATTGGACAAAGATGTTGGACCTTGCTATAATTAAAACTTCTTTAGTCCCAATTGTTCATTTAATTTCTAATTTGCAAAAGAATATCATGCCCCCATCTGTGAGGGAACCATATGTCTCTAGCAAACATTCATGTTCAAACAGGGAGAAGGAAAAAATAATGTAAGTTCATCTAGAAATCACATTTTTAAAGTATATATATAAATACATATATTAACTCCTTTCCACAATTTCAGACCGATTTCCATCATTTCCTCTCACCCATATATTCTCTGTGCAGAAGAAATTCACAAATTATGGTGATAAAGTACAGGACAGTGTTAGCAAACTACCTCATGAGAGCAAGAGCTACCTCCTCAGAAACATGAAACATGAGCGCCAAAGCCACTCTGGTACACAAAAGAGAAACTGTCCATAAATTACATGTAGAAGGAAAACCAGAAGCAATGCCATTCCTGCTGCTTATAAAAAGGAAGATTTAACCAGTCATCCTCTTAATAAACATACAATATCTGTGCAACTAGTCACATTAGCCTTTTCTAGACAAAGAAGTTTTTAATTACTTCGTTCTCAATAATCTCAACCACTCACTCTTTTTAACTAAGTAAACCACTACTAGACTGCTGAACTCGACAAGCCCATCCTTCATGCTTGCTAGACAGAACTGTCGGTCCCACATCATCCAAGAATTTAGGATTTCCAATAATTTCCCTGGGAGGTAAAACTCTCTCTAGACCTAAATTAAGTTTTATTTATTTGAAATGTAATATGGCATATAGCGGAAACGCTTTATATGTTGTATCAATCAGGTGCCATCCATTCTAAAAGGAGAAAAAAATGCTATTTAACATATCAAAATAATTTTCTTACAAGATAAATAGCTCAGAGACAATTCCCCTGCAATGTATGTTTATGAAAAATCAGCAGGAGCCATTTATGGTCTCATAATACATAAATCAACTGAAAGAACATTTGGTCAGGATCTGAAACATCACAACATTAACTCACTGTGATCACAAAGCTTCCATTATCCCCCTCACACGTGTCAAATCATTGTACTGTTATAATTTTTGTTAGTAGCTGGGAACAACTAAATCTATTTAGATGATAATTGTTTCTTAGATGCATTTAAATGTTGGTTGGCGGGGGCGGGGGATCATGTTTTTTCACATTAACAAATGAAAAAGCAGAAAGATACTAACAATTGTCTTACTTTTCCTGACCTGAACAATTTGGTGACAAGGCAAATGAACTATTCCATATAGACAGACAGACATCCCGCTAAGTGATGGAAACAAACAGGGCTTTGAAATAGCAATGTTTATTTTTTCACCAGAGCTTCTGCTTTCCGAATAATTACCTATGCACAGACTCTAGATGGCAACATTGCACTTACTGTATTAGTCAAACAAAATGTCGCACTAAGTCCCTACATATCCTCTTTATCAACATTTTATGTGCCACAGATCTATAGCCTCTTATTATAAGTGTAATGAAGCAGAAGTTATTGAAGCATTTTATTGATTGCTCAGATCACAAGTTTACTGTCATACTGAATTGGCACCTTACTTGCTGCAGCAAACTGCTGACACCTTTTTAAAAAAGTGACAACTACATCTATTTCATGACCAGAAATCCATTTTCATCTCTATCAAGACAAGAATGCAATTTTCACTTCATTTAACTGATGTTAGGCCTGCTCAAGGCATGACGCTTAGAAAAAGACACAAGTTTAAGGTTCTTAAAATACTTCTGGTAACTAGAATGTGGCTCAGTTGTGGGAAAAATTTCAACCATCACTCAAATCTATAACCGATACAACATTCTAAGGATCACTTACCCAAACTATTATGAGGGCAGTTTTCTCCTTCAATTTCAAAATTACTGAAATACTATTTTTATATTCTTTTAATAAGAAGCTCTAAGTATTACAGTTTTCATAAGGAATCCTGCTCTACACAAAGTTCACTTTAACATGGGATTATTTATTGAGAGGGCCCTGCACAGGTCAAACAGAAAAAAAACCCCTTTTTTTCTGTGACCTATAAAGAAGGAAATAAAGATACTTAACACCTCTTCAACAGTGTGAGTCGATGTCATATAAAATTAGAAAAGCAGACGCTGCAAAGAAGAGGAAACAAATATTTAAATAAAAAAAGGGGGGGGGTTGTTACTGAACAGAGGCTGTGATGCTCAAATTATTTTAAGAATACACTTTCAAAATACAACATGGGGTTGAACTGAAAATCAAGTTAAGCATTTTGGTGAATTTCTTCCTTCTCTTCAAATAATAACTAATACTTTTTATGCCAAGTTTACCACAATATAATCTAATTTTCTGAAAACAGCATTAGAAACAGGGTAAGTATTCTTTGGTATAATTTTGTGATAACTCTATGAACTCAGATAGATATAAAAATGATAGGAAAAACACTGATTAAAATACACTTGATAAAAATACATAATTTTGTTAGTTTCCGCCAGGCAAAACCCCTGCAAAATGATTGTACCTAACAGCTAGTTTATATTTTAATTGTAAAAAACCCCAAAGAGTCATTAGAAATGCTACTATGCAAGGTAATCACTGAGATCTGTGAACACCAACAGAAGAGTAATGACAGATATGTTTCTTATAACGTGCAAAAAGGAAAAGTTATGGAGAGAAGCTTTTGTTTGCATATTGCAGATGTATTTGACCTCCAGTACTTGAGTCAGCAATTTAAAGAGATCCACATGATGAAACACAAGAAATATAGTCTTTCCTTTGTTCTGGTATTTGCAATATTTCCATTTTTTAAAAGTCAGTAATATTCTATGGCTCTACGTAGCATGAGGAAAACCTTATGAATCATAAAGTTTATGGGCATTGCTTAGAATAAAATCAGCAAAGCCGCTGGATGTACAGTTTTGAACTAGTACCTTTAAGCTTGCGTTCCCGTAGCTGAAATGGTGAATAGTAGAACCAGTTAATATCTTTTTTCTCTCTTGTTTTCTTGTGGGTATTTTGCATACTAGCTCCATTAGTTTGATGTAATGTAATTTGCTGTGGTTCTTATGATTAATTACTATTACTGTAAGTTCTGCTAGATCAAGCTAATGAACATTCAGCACAATTTCCTGTCACTTCTCATCCCAGCTCAGTCCCCTCATCCCCACGTATATCATACTTCCAGTAAAAATAAAAGCACACAGAACAGAACCTTAGGACTGGCTATGTTTGTTAACTACCACATTAAAATTTTGCTAAATCCTTGTAAGTAACACATGCTCAAAACCATTTCAATATAGTTAAAGCCACTTGTGATTCTCAAATATTTATACACATACATTTTCCGTAATAAATCTTCACTGTGGCAATGACGAGATACTCTTCTATTTACCAGTTCATGCACATTTTATATTATTTAGTAAAGAACAGAGCAACTGCTTGAGTAAAGTGTAACTCTAAATGAAGAAAATGTTTAAAAATCATTAATATCATTTTAAAAGGTATTTGAGTCTTCTCTTTTGCCCTCTGTTTAGCTGTGCTAGGCCTGTGAATGACAGCTTCCCGGCTTGAAGCACAGAGAAAGCACAGCCTTCCTCATTCACTGTCAGTACTATGGCCTTTTCACACGTTCCCTCCACAGTGGTGTTTGTCCCCAAACACTGGAACCCAGCACAATGGCATTCCTACTTCAACACCCCCACCAACAGCACCACTACCGATGAAGAATGCTAATGAGATGGACATCCCCCATCTCTGAGAGTGTTATGTATGGCTTCTCACTTAAAAGCAGTTTCATTTTGGCAATGCTTTTTTACTAAAAACATTCCAATAGAAACTACAGCAGTTTGAGAAAAAGATTAAAAAATGCCTTACATGCATTCACCCAGTTGCATACTTTATATATATAATGAACTGGTTCTAACCCCTAGATACACTTGGGGATCTCAGAAATTCCAGCAGATACCGATGCAGCATGTTTAAAATAGCCCGGCAAAAGGCCTGAAATATTAATAGCAGAGTATTTCTACGAGTACTGTTGTTTAGATTTTACCTTTTTTGTTAGAAAACTGTACTTTACAGTCCCAGAAATCATAGTGTTAAAATGTCAATATAAGCTTTGTCCAGATTTTTGTGACACTTATAGCTCCTTATACAGATAAGTCATTAAAATTAGAAAGAGTTTAAAGGGGAAAAATGGAGACTTTTGCTGTGTAGTGTTTATGGCTATAAGTTTTCTTCCTTTCTCCTTTATTTAGAGAAAAGTACAAACCTCTTCCCAAAGTTCAAGTACTCTCTCAGTTTCACCTGTTTTGCTTCACCTATGTTATTCTCAAGGAATACTATGTGAAGACTATGGATCACCCCCTTTAAAAGGCTACCCAGACTTCAGCAAAGGGATGGTAGCTCCGCACCCTTTTCTTCCTCTGGGGCAAGAAGCAACAGAGTGATATAAAGACGACACTGTGCAACCAGCGCACGGTTTGGGCCAGAAACTATGTATTGCTTTAATTCAATACATTCACTATATTTTAAACTGAAGTCCAGCCAGATTTTAATAGAAGTACATGCATTAGCAGATTACTATAGAAGTACAGGTGTTAGTATATTATCAGCTTAAGTGGCATTTGCTTTCAGTGGACAGAGACAGTGTCTTGGCAGTGTAATACTGAATCAAAGAATTGTCCTTTTTCTTTTTTTCACTTCCTTTACCTTTTCACTTAAATGAAAAGACAAAGCAAATACAATAATTCAAATGTCAAAAGAACACTGAGATAAATAGAAATTGAGAAAATATCTTGAACATTGTCAAGCAATGGCTAGATGCTATATTGGTATGAATACTGGATGCAGTCATCACAGCGTTAGGTTGTCAGGCCCTGGCACAACAGGACAAAGTGACGGTGTTTTGATTGAATGTCCTGGGTCTTTATTCATGTGCATCCTAATCTTATATCTGTACCATATCACAATGCACTCTTTAAAAACAAGCTTGATTTAGTTATTTAGGAAAAAAGGTCAGTGTAAGCAAAATATATTGATTAGTGTAAGAAGTGTTCTTATACCTACAGTATAACATAACCTACAGTTCCTATAATGGTTTCATTTATGTTCAGTACTGACACAACTTCAGTTAGAAAATGGTTGGAAAAATTAGCAGAGACTTTAAGCTGAATTATATGTTGTATCTTATCTTTGAAGTAATATAATTCAAAATAACATGAGTTTTCAGCACATTAACTGCACAAAACATTTAACATTCTTGTGCTGTAAAATTTTCATTTAAGCACCTAATGCTTAATAATGTTTAATAAACATTTGAAATGTTTATTAAAATCTTTGAATCCTAAGTTTCGTGTAAACAATTAACTGTCATAGCTGAATTGACATATATGCTGTAATCTGGTCTCTTAAAAGTTAAAAATGCCCAACATAGTTACACTGACCGTGTGTCTATATGCAAGGCGTTCATTAGAAAGAACAATTTGTCTGCAGAAGAGATTTCAAATCTACTGAAATTATTATATTTTTCTTGTCATTTACAATTTCCAGCTGAACACTGCTGGATAATCACCAGAGGAATGATTAACATAAGTTAATTTACTGAAATGTCTTTATATGTTCTTTATAGAGAAGAGCAAAACGTAGTCAACAAATTACTTGCATATGAATTTTTATTTTGAAATTCCATTGTCTGTTTTGTTCTACCAATTACTATTATATTTGCTAAATAATACTTGTATGCATTTTATATTTTTTTTTTCTAAGAGAGTAAATATTATATGTTAAGGCAGTGGAAAGTAATAGATTTCATTTCTGTGGCTTTTGTGACAGGCATCATTGTCTTAAAAGTGAAGAATTATCAACAAAAGGTGTAAAGATATTTCTCACCTTTTACTACATCGCTACAATGACTCAGGAACATACAGCAACAAGCTTTTCCTTCATTTTTTTCCTGCTTGTTTCTCTCTCACACACATGCTCTCTCATTTTTGTTTTTGTTTGATTTTTTCTTGCTGACCACTATTAGCTCTAGACAGAAATAGCCTCTCCCAAAGTCAATTCTCATTTCTCTTTATGGATCTGACAGCAGGAGGTGCTGTATAAACAGTGTGACTGACACTTTGCTCGCACCTCTCCTCCCCCTTCCTACACAGACTGGTAGCTCCTCAATCTGATGCAGACATTCTTAACTCTGGGTCCCGAGAGCGGTTTTAAACCTGAGCTTCCCAGCTGGCTGTTTAATTTAGAAATAATACTTTTCCTGGAAAACCTGTAAGTCTACTGTTTTTATAAAGTACTCACCTAATCCGTAAAAATACGTATATTCTTACAAATGTAAATGAACTTAAGTAACTATGCTGAACAAGATCATTTCCTAAAATAAACCACCCAATTAATAAAAAATAAATCATCTTATTGCTCCCAAAATAACAGTATATTCAGTACCTGTTTTCTACTATTTTTTCAAATCAAAATGCATGTCTGGTGTATTTATTTAATGGCACATGATAGTAATTAAAATATTGAAGTTTTAAAATATTGTACATTTATTTAATTTTTCATAATGCCTCACCAGTTAGAAGTGTTTTATTTATTTATGCAAATAAAATTCAACTAAATAATTATTTAAATTAGTTTTATGGGAAGATCTATGAGACCATTACAAACTGCATGTGCAGAACAAGCAATGAAAAATGATTGCTTTTGAGCATTCCCACAGAAGGAACATCAGAGTTAGGCACAATATGCAGCGAGAAAAGATGAGACATATGACATCCTGCACCAAAAGAGAGGCACGATTAACTCCTTTACTGTTGGCTTTGCATTTACAGGAGAAGCATTTCATTTTCCTAACGGGCACTGTAGCTGATGCAATATATGTCACAACACTTTATGACACAGTGCCAATTGTTGGCTTTACAAAATTAGTACATTTGAAATGAAAACAAAAAAGCAGACTTTTAAAGAGTGGGACAACTCACCTGTTTGCAACAGTTTGCAGACTTTAATCGTTGGTGCACGGCCAATAGAATTCCTTGGATATAAATCTTTGCTCCTTAGAGGCTGAAACCTTCTCTCTGAAAGACTCAAACAGGTCCACACAAAGGTGTGATGGAATTTTGCAGGCATCTGTCAAGCAGAGGAGCTATGCAAAGAAAAGAAGAAAAAGGAAAAAAACCAAAATGCATTCTTTTGACCCAACTGAAATATACAGCCTCTAACGCAGCATCAGAACTAACTCTTAATATCTATTATTTATATCTGACCTGGGTTAAGTCTTGGAAAAGCAACTCCTGCATTTCTAGTGGACACCATGAAGGACGTGTTTATATTGAGACACCCCCCATGAAAGACTCATAAGCTTTGTGAGCACACCTGAATAGTTCTGAAGTGTGCCTAACTAGCTGCACAGAGTGTCATGGTGTGCACTGATTGCCTTATCTTCTCATTTATCACAGATGAGTTGGAACCAACCTTGCTGAAATCTACTTGCATTGTCCTGATAAAATTGCAAGATCCATGTTGTTGCTGTATACAGTTTCCTGTTGAGGAGCTGACATCTACCTTCTACACTGTAAATGGTAACATTCATGAAATATAATCGACACTCTCTTAAGCTATTTTATTCTAACCTTCTCATAGCCACAGCTCAAAAAGCAACTTCTAAGAAATAAAAATGCTCAGTGTAGCTGTTTAATAATGAGGAAAAGTCAAATGAAAAGAGAGATAAAATTGATTCATGGCAGTGGTCTTAACAAGATCTTTTTGTTGCTGTTCTTAGCTTTCAAATCTATGTAGAGGTTGCAAGCATTATCTCAAAGGGACCTAACGTCAGTATGTGTAACAAATAAGGGATTTTAGTCAGTAATTTTATGCATTCTCACATAAACAGTCCTAAGAGATTCCATAAAGTATGCTTACTTCTCCAGCAGATATCCTTGCACCTACTTCCATCCTGCTTATTTAGCATAAAATGCTTTTTCTGAATGAGTTGGCAAAGCCATTAAAATTTATTTACTTAAACCCATTGAAGTTCCAGTGTTGCTGTGATATTTACAGGACTGTATAATCTCAGTTCAGCAAAATACACAAATAGAAGAACAAATAAAAGCACTACCAAAACTCTGGTTAGATCTAAAGGACTATGTACATGGTTAACAAAACATAAATATAAGTAACTTCTGGAATGAAAACCTATCAGATGATTGTTCCAAAGTCATTTAGAACTGTATGTCAGTCTCACACTTACTCTGTTACAGAAGTAGAAGATGTTATGCAGAAACTTGTGTCAATGACAAACGGGGAGAAGCAGTGTAAGAAGACCTGTGGAAAGACACATACAGGGGCTCTATGCTCTGCAGGGACTTAAGAAAATGAGCTGAAACCCTGTCCATGCTGAAGTGTATGATACAAATCCCATTCACCTAAAGGCAGACCAGACTTCACAAAATAAGGCTGACAAGGATTCACTGAACAAGGTTAACAGGGACATTAACCTTCTCTTACTAAGTTTCCTAAAAAGTAACACTGCAAAACTTTTTCAAAACGTGCCATCAAAGTAAAGACTCCAAACCAGAACGCATATTATATAGCATGAAATATTTGACCCTATTTGTCAGGATACGGCCATTCAATTGAACACGGGCAAAATTGATTTCAAGATGACCAGACTATTATAATAATACAGTTACTACTTAACATTGGAGTCAGACATAAAATTAAGAAGATTAGATAAGGTAATGAATGCGATCACGCTGGCAGGAGTGAATTTATTTCAGAAATAAGTGAGCAGCATCAGAATTAAATCTATGTTTCATGTTATGGGATGAGCAGTGGCCATAGTCATACTTAGTTCAAACAAAATAAAAGAATGAAAATCTGATCCCAGTGAAGACTCTGGAAGTTTTACAAATAACTCAAGCACATATGGTTTTTACTCAGTGGTTTTAACTTGGTTATCATATGAAAACGATTACAAACAGAAATGAAGATAAACACAAGTAGTGCTGCTTTTGAGTGTGCAAGCAGACAAACACAGCTGTGAGGAAATGTGTGTATACTGACATTGGATACTATACTTGAACACTACTTATACTGCTATTCATTATTTCACCACAAATAATTTTAAGACCAGTGTAATGCGGCTGTGCTGATTCACCCTTTCTGAAGCGACCTTCAGGCCCAGAGAGGGCACAGTTCCGGAACCTGCTGGGATAGCTCTGAAGTAAAAAGGTCCAAAGTGTCACCTCTTTCGAACATGCCTAATACCCAAATTAGACAGTCACACTGAGTATCAGACCCAAATAATTTTCTATAAGCAATAACAATTTCCATAAACATCAGCTGATTCTATCCATAATGGTATTTGCTTCATCCACACTTAGCCTTTTTTTTCCCAGATGTATAGTCTCAAACAGCTTGTATTCTTTCTTTTTTCCCCATTCTTTTGACCTCATTTTAAAATTCCAGAAATCAATGGTATTTAAGTCATTAAGCATTCACTGAAGTACAAAACCGTGAGTCCCTAGAAAAGGAAAGGAGTAACAGTAGAACAGCAAGGTAGAAATTTCAGAAGAGAATACTTTTACTGAAATATTCCACAGGTTTATTGCTCTGGGAGCTGTTTCGTGATTCCAGAAGATACCCTTAGCACCCTAGGTAAAACATTCATGGTAGCACAGAATTTATTCCTAGTTTAGGAATGTTTACATTGTTCTCATTTGGAACTGCTGTAGGTATGCAAGAATAATTTTCAATGAACTTTCAAGGTATTTCCAGACTTCTGTCCATTTTCATGACTTACCTGAAACATAGAAGGTATTAGTCTGAACTAATAGCCTTTTGAAAACCAGAAGAGTATCAATAATGACTCCATAGACTCTCCCAGCTCCACTAGAGTGCTTTGACAGTATGGCTTTATACAGACTACAGTCTATAAGGCAAGGTGAAAGGAATCTATAGGCAAAATTTCCCAAAGATTTGCAAGTCTACTGACAAGTGTTGTTGCATTGTCCTTTCAACATTACAGCTGACCAAACATTACAGATGTTGAACTATGAAGCAGGAATATGAAGGTCATTAACTGTATGTTGACCATAGCAAAAGAAGGCAAAGACTAACTCTTGGAAAGAAAGTGCACAAGCTCTCTAGTAAGGTTAAGGAACAACTCACCATGCTGTATGTCTCTCTGGAGGTTAGAGATTTTATTGTGAGGTATCATGGAATTCCTGAGAGGGAGTGATGACAAATGAGCCCTTGATCAGAAAGTGAAATAAATTTTAAAGGAAAGAAACTTCCCTTCAAGGGAAGCTGAGCAAAGGAAGGTAGTCCGAAATAATGGAAAATATTTTAAATTATAAACAAAACCCCTTTTTCTTTGTAATTTTTATGCAGAATTTAAAAGACTGCATTACAACCCATTTGCAATTTTTTTTAATTGAATAATAATCCAATTTTTTTCTTTTTTAATTGAATCATTTCTCCCATTGCAGCAGTCTTAGCTGCTAGATAGTCAGACATGGATAAAAGGAGAGTACCCAAGGATCTTTGCTCCTCAGCTGAGATGAACAGCGTAAATATACCTTTATTGCTTTTATTCTCTCCCTCATTGATTTTTTGACTTCATATCACATGACAAACATTGGATTTCCTTGAAGAAAATAATTGTTTTACAGTGTAATTTTACACTCCTCTGAAGAACAGAGATGAGAAATTTTCCTTAAAACAAACCCCAGAGATTTTAAATTGATGGAGATAATGGCATGAAGCCACTGTGGCAAACAGGAGAGAAAAATCTGCTTTTTATTTTGTCTTGTCTTTAAATGTGCTGAAAATAAGAGTGCAGTGCTGATCAAATGGAGTGACAGAAAGCATGAAATCCAAAGCCCAGTAGGATATCCACAAAAAGTAAGCAGAACATTTGTAAAAGAATGGGAAAATCACCCTCTGACAACTTGCAATCATCACAAGAGGACTGCAAAAAACCAAAAACGAATCCCCCAAAATTCAGTTTGTTAACTTTCTTCTTACTTAAACTCATAACACTATTGGAGCATAAACATTAGTATTCTGCTGAGGTCTTTTCTGCATCAATTTCTCTTAGCAAATAACCTACAAAACAGTATAAGTATTTTTTTTTACTTTCAGAATATCAGAATAACAGAGAAGAAATCAATAAAATTTTTTCTGCTATGGGAAAAAAAGATCTTTCCATATGATCAAAATACTAGAAATTCCTTTTACACTTCCTCAGGACAAGGCTTTTCCTGAAGGGACTTTCAACATGTACTGTAGACTGTACATACATTACTCAGAAGGCATACCCTGTGTGCTAACACACTTCACTGTTTATTATTAGCAAACACCACACAGCTCTTTGTCCAGGGCATCTGGCATGTACTGTCCAAAACTGTGTTTGTATAGAGAAACCGAATGATGGAGAACATGCCTTTTCCTATGGCGCTCAAATGATATCAGTGTGTTTTTACTCAAACAAAAACTAATCTAACAGCTGCTGTGTACTTTTGTTTACATGCTATATGTCAAATCGTATTGTCCCCAAGGTACTTAAGAGAGATGCTTTAGCAGTCATTTTCTTAAATACTGATGCCTATCCGAATTTGGATTTTTCCACCATTGAACAGAATGACAAGCACACGATTGCTGTACTTAAAGCAATCTTTCAAAGCTGCTTTGCTTTTTCAGTGATCCCATTAAATTGACGGCATATGCCTGTGGGGTCTACAGTGTTACCATACTGCTGAACAAGACGTTGATTGTACGGTACAAATTTGTACAACACAACTTGGCTTTATCGTGGGAACCATTTCCCAGGCCATCCTTCCATTTACTTTTAACCCGAGAAAAATTTAATCTAAAAACTTATCTCTGCAACCTTTACTGAACACCTGGTTATATTAATTGTTTAGAATTGCAAACTCTAACACTCAGTGGTTAGTAGGCATGAAACCCATGAAGTTTCCTCAGCTCCTAAAATGAGCATGAGTCATGTCTTTTCTTGAAGTGAACGAAGTAGCTGTGCATTAAATATGCTGGCACATCTTCTGCTTGAGCAAGTGGACCGAAATGGTGTGAATTGTTAATGCCTTGCTGCTTTGGTTCACGGCTTGTGATTGATCATTTGTAACTATATCTACTCCTTGTTCCATGAAATCAAGTATGGAGTAATGGGTTCATCAGATTTTTGGGTTAAATTGAGAGTGAAGAGGTACTGTGTGTGGAAATAAGAGTTGCCATGTTCGGGGCTGGCCTTGTAACAGCATGGAATCTAAAGGCGATATTCAAAACCACTTCACTCATCATACGCTTACTGATTCTGAATAGGGTCCGTTTGCAGGGGACATTTGGTAGTTTTCCAATACACTTTATGCCTCTTTCTCCACTTCAACCACCCTGCACATCTTTTTTTTTGTTGTTGTTTTAAACTAGAATACCTTATAACAGGTCAGCATAGAAAATTAATAGAATTAAATAACTTGCTATGTAAAAGTAAAAAGAGCCTCAGACTGAATCGACTATCCTCCTACTAATTAACGATACTATCTAAATATTAAGTCATTGTCATGACTCAGGCTCTAAAAAAGTCAGCAAAGTTTTACTCAGTATTCAGAAATATAATCTCATATTTTGCAGAAAATGTTTTTTCCAGACAGAAAGAAAGATTTACAATAGCCTTAGTTTTACTCCAGTCCATTCATGTGCAGGAATGACACATATTTCCAGACACTACAACATGGTTTGTGACTTTGCAAAGAGCAGTGCGTAGGACCACAGCAATGCAAGCCAACAGCAACCAGAAGTGACAACTTGTGATGGCCTGCAGGAGAGTAATCACATTACAGTAGCTTCACAGAACAAGAAAGGTAATGCATGTCAGCTCCAAACTCGCTGCGATGCTCACTGTTCTGTTTGGGCAACAGAAGCCTCACTTCTTACTGCGCTACCTAATGTCTGAAATTTCACCAAGTCAGAATAAAACATACCAACATGTTTCCATTGTTTAAGAACAAATTATAAAAACTATTTAATTACATGTGAATGTGTAACTTGGAATGAATGAATCACTGTAGTCACATGAAACTTACAGCCAGGTTTACCATCTGCTCCTGTGCTGAAGTTCAGGGACAAAACTAAAATCCAGACAAATTTAAGGCCAGAAGAGAAATACAGAGTAACAACTGACTACATTGCTCCTCATTTAGGAGTAAAGAATGAAATGGAAGGGAATTAAATGGAAAGGAAGTAGAAACGAGTGTACTGCCTGTATATATATGTATATGTATATGCGTGGTGATTATAACCATATTAAGACAAAAAGAGAGATAAAGCAGTTCAGCTCAATTTCATCCAATCTAGGCCACGTAAGATTTTTAGTATCTCTTCTTTATTTAGTATTTACCCTGATAAATGTAAGTATAGTGCAAGTCTACAGCAATCTAGTTTATGCACACGTTTTGTCATCAAGAGTTTTTGGGAAGCTTCAATCCACACAACATTGCGGCAATAGATGAAGTGATAACGAATGAAGAAGCTGCTTTTTTCAGAACTCATTTTGAAAGTTCTCTATCTTTTCTCCTCAGACAGCTTTGGGGAGTGTTTACCTGAGGCTATTATGCTCTTCTTACATACAGCTATATTTTATCTTTGATCTGAAAGCAGCTGTAAACTTTGCAATAACAAGAAAATGCTAATAATGAAGACAAACTTCTCTTTTCCTAAAACGTGGCCACTGAATGTTATTTGGTTTGTGAGGAGAGTCAAAACCCCTGAAAACTCTACTCCTAGCTGAGATGAAATCTGATCTGCTTCTCTGAAAATGGTTAGGACTAGAAGAGAAATAAGCAGACTACTTACACAGACAAAGTTGAGGCACACCTCTCCCATGACAGGAAGATTGTTTATAGGCAAAACACTTCTAAAGTCTGAGGCCCTTGAACTCATTTCTTTAAAACTTTTTACTAAAAATGTCTGGTTGCAATACCAACAAGAGATAAGGAATAAGGAAAAAAAAGTCATAGGGATATATACTTAAATGCCTACTTAAATGTATAGTACAAAGATACAGCTATTTGTTAGAAAACAGCCCTGCAGGAAAGCTCAAAGAAATAATTCTTTGCTTTCTTAGACAGAGTTGTAATGATATCTTATTTATAGACTGTATACAAGGGTAGAAGAGATAAACGGTGTGTGTTTTATCCCATTGAAATTGTAAGAAATAGCTCTCAGACTAAAGAAATACCTACAAAAAAAAAGACATTCAATCACCGAAAAAAAAATGAAAAATTATGCAAATATTAAAATGCCAGAATTATATAAACCAATAGCTTTATTCATGAGCTTATTTACTATTTGTCATTTTTAGTTCAATTTAAGGGCAGCAACGAAAGGATTAAAAAAATAAATCCAGATTCACTTTTCAGTTCTAAGTCCTCAATGTAGTAAACAGGAAGTCTATCCTACGAATGCTACTCACCACTTAAGATACTGCCTTTTTCTTCTCCACATACATTGTATCAGTATCTCACCGGAGAAGTAAGATTCATCCTCAGAGTGCAATCATTTGAAAACTTTTTAAAAAAAAAGAAAGGTGCTACTGCAAATAATGAAGACCTAGTTCTTTGACAAATAAGTTAATAAAAACGAAAAAGCCCCACCCAGTATGAATATGCTCTTAAGCAGCTACAGACTAAATATTTACTACTTAGAGAACAAAGGCTTTTGCAATGTAGTCCATACCCCGCATAAAATGCAGAATGTACAGCTGTCAATCCTTTGATTTCCAGTAATGACTACACACTGGCAAGGAGAGCAAATTTATTAGAAATGCAAGAAATCAAATAATCCGAGTTATCCTTGTAAAAAAAAAGTAACTGCAGGTAGGACAAAACGCTGTGTTTTACCGACTGAAAGAGCATGAAATTAAAAAGAAAAATTTAGATGCTTGTGAAAAATGAATCTACTTCTGTCGGAAGTTCTACATGTACACATACGTGTAATAGGAAGCTGTACTTCAAAGTCTTTATGCGCAGACTAAGTAAGATACAGAAAGAAAACTGCTATCCATTCTGTTTAGCCACACAAAAAGATGAACATGCTGTGCAAATTTTTGAATGTGTACTCATAGACCATATATGGTCATGGGAGAATAACACTAGAACGGAGCGATGTCTTAGAAGTTACTCAGTGACTCCAGCAAAAGACTCCTTAGCGGTGGAGTGTCTGGCCTACCAGTGCACGTTTGAGTTACACTGGGTGCTGCAGAACAGAACAACGGGCTTCATTCTCCCCACCACACTTTTATGCTAAACTGTATATTTCGACTAGAGCATGCATGCTTTGAATGTTTGAGTAAAAAGATACGCTCAACTCTGGAAACATCACAGTTGCTTAAGTTAACCTCTGGTTCCCATTAAGCATACAAATACATGTTTTGTATTAATTTAAATTAATTCTAAATAACTTTTTATTATTCTAGCAAAGATAGAAACTCTCCTTTAGAAACCTTTAGAACAACACACCCCAAACATAATAATGTTTTGGCTTGTTGTATATCATCACAACTGGGGATATCACAAGCCATTTCTTGTGCCCACAGACAAATGCCAAATTACCCTTATTGCCCATGTCCATGTTGTTCTGATTTTTCCTAGTCATGCATTACAGCTATTGTTTTAGAGAGAAACCTCTCACTATTGGGATTTTATGCTGAACCAGGTTTTCAGATTGAGTAACATAAAGTCATATACCTCAGTCAATTTGAAACATGTATTTCTTGACAGCATCTTTTTAAATACTATTTGCTTGCTACACATACTTCAAAATAATTGATTATTGACTATTTAGCTTACCTTTCTCCAGTTTGTACAGAGAGCACAATACTGAAGAATATATACAATAGCTGTTTTTATATTGTGTAATACTATCCAGTGAATGCAAATTTTATAAAAGAGGTGAATCATCACTATAGGAGTTCTGTGATTAAAGCAGAAACTGTCACTGAAATGGTGCTACTGAAATTACCTGTCATTCTTTGGAAGAAAGTCTAAGATAGATAGTACACAAGTTACTTCTTGATGACAGAACTGGCAATACTTTGACCATGAGAAATTCATTGTTCATGGAACTGTTGAAAAGAAAAGGCAAGAGGAAAATACTAATGATTTTATTCATCCATCGTGCTTATTTCAGGTCAGTCAGGTGAATATCCTAGGCTGTCTTTCTCAAGGCGCTCATAGAGAAAATAGAGCCAAAGTAGGAAGAAAAATTTTATGAGTCTTGTCAATTTTAAAAGGAATGTGTCCTGTTTTAAAAATCCCACATGCATCTGCAATAGCACGTTCAACTGTGAAAAACACCTCTCCTGCCTCAACAGAATCCATTTTCCTATGTGGTTCACCGAATGATCGAACAAAACCCTTATGCTGCCCAGGGTGCTGCAGAAGCCCTACAACAACAGGGCACAAGCACTGGAGGCTTCTTTTAGCAACAGCACTGGGAATACACCTACTTGAAATGTACTCAGACCTACAACCTCAGTCACTTTCGGACTGTACAAGCACTCCACACATCTATAAGGCCTCAGTTTAATAATTAATGTTCTAGGTCAAGATATCCCTGTGAAAAAACTATTGAATTTGTGTGACATTCAAAAATTACTGCTGAACTTTTTTGCTCCAATGTACAGACAAGTTTGATCTGTGTGTTTTGATTATTCTCATCATATTGAAAGTATCGTGAATGCTCTAGTTAGTAGGTTCTAAGAACATTTATTGCAGAAGTGTCATTATTCACATTTGCGTGCGATTTCTTGATACATAATAGCACCAATGCTGACAGTAACAAAGTTTTATATTACAAAATATGGGATGATCTCTACCACAGGCAACACTAGAAAACCAACAGATATACAACCTTCTGTTAACTGAGCCAGATATAGTTCTCCTGGTTATTATTTTAGTGGATGAAAATTACAATTACCATTAGAATAGAACAGAATAGAATAGATTAGAATATTTCACTTGGAAGGAACGATCATATTGTCCTACAGACTTAAAAAATCTGGATTACACAATTCAGAGAAGGCTGAATGCTAATATTCCAGGCATTCAAGATTCCTTATATGTAGTGGAAATCTTTGCCAAGTATTCCATGTTGTGAATGAACTCGAGGTTTGAAAAGTATTTAAAATTTATTTTTAGAAACTTATTTCAAATATATCACAGACTAATAACAGAAATGAGGTGATATAAAGCATACATGCCATACTTTTGGAACACATACGTATCTTGTTCTAGACTTAACCTGAAAACAAAGACAGCGTGTCCATTCTTCTAAAACCTACTGAACTGCCAAGTGTTAAAATGGGTTCTGCAGGCAAAAAGGTTCTTCTACACAGCCTAACTTTAATATATGTTGTTATATGGTTACAGTGTCATACCTTTTAAAACAAACATTTCAACTACTGAATATTTATAACTAAATATCTAACCTAACCAAAATTGACCGTATTTATAACATATAAGCCTTGCCTCAGATAATGTTAGAAATAATGTTCCTTGGTAATAAATCCTCAGAAAACGTACTCTTAGAGAGCACATACAAAAGTAGGAGAAGAAATAATCAGAAGCAAGGTGGCTACTAGGCAAAGACAAGCAGATTAAAGAGCAGGAGGAGGTTCAGGAAAGAGGGAGCACAGAAGGAAAATTCCCTTTATCTGCTCTGAACGTACATATAATCTCCACTTCGCTGAATTCCAAGGCTTTGTAATCTAAGGGACTTTTTGGCTGGGTTTTTTTTAAGAATAATCTATAGTTACATGAAAGCAATAAAACTGCGATAACAATGAAGGTACTTTGGAGAGGCATTCAATTCAAACAGTCTAATAACACGGTTACCTTTTGAAATAGATTTTGTGATGCAATAGTCTCATAGTTACCCTGCCCTGTGCAGTTCTTAAACACTAAAATTCTGTCAAAGGTGCCCTCAATCATTTCCTACAGGCTTGGTTTTCTTTTGCCTGACACCATTATGAAGAACCAGGCCATTCACTGTCCAAGACAATTCATTCATTAGTGACAGATGGTATGAAAGAAAAAAGAAAAAAAAAAGTAAAGTCAATATCTGGCTTCAAAACTGAAAATGGTCACATCATGCTCCCCTTTCCCTATTGCCTTAAAAATACACACTAGTCTGTCTCCGCTTAGATGCCGGTATTTTCTGAAATACTACCACCAGCTTCCTACTAACCATGACATAAGCTGTAGCAAGCTGTCTGCAGTGATAGCCTGCATAAATCATCATTCCTGAAGGGAACAGATGTTCAGGGTATGAAAGAGTAATACCACAATTTAGTCATAATTAAAATTCACCTTAGCAAGCCTCTATCAGTGAGCAGAGAGGAACATTTCACTTCTCACCTACAAAAATGAAATGACTCTCATTTCTTCTGGTTCAGGAAAATTAAGCCTGAATCTTTTGTATATTGTTTGAGTTCCATATCTGACACTGCATCATAAAAATGACATTTTTATTTCACTTCAACTGTTACGTTTCCTTCTTCTTCCAAACACTAGAAAATGACCTCTAAATGGTGCATTGCCTCTGCACAAAAGGCACTTACAATTAAATCTTCAAAGGAGATTGTTGTACATTGCATGCAGAAATACAAACAGTATCTATCCAGCTACAGATCAAAACTGTGCCAACAAACGTATGCATTATACTGACAACAGGTCAGTCGGAGCTGGATATATTTAAAAACTTGGGGGCTGAATGCCTTTAAAAATTACTTAGTAATCTAAGATCACTAAACTTAGTGGGAGTTAGAGGATTAACTCGGAAAAATTTGATCCTTAGCCTTGTAACTGCCATTAAGGTTAATGGCACATAATTTTGAAAATGTAAACGTCATACTGCTATTATTACAGTTGGATTACCTTAGATGCATGACAGTTCTTTTGAAAAATTGGTTTCAATTCACAAATCTTTATATTATGAGGTTACTTTGTTATGAAATATAAGGCATGCATTGATTATGTTAATAAATATGTTAATAAACACTGTAATAACAGTACGTTAATAAAAAATAATGTTAATAAATAATAAACCCACTGAAGTGTAAAAGGATGAGCTTTTCACAGCAATTTAAAGTTCTAAGACAAAAGATATTTTATCTTCTCATCAACATTGATATTGGCAATCAATTTGAAAAAAAACCCCTCTCATTAACCCATGGTTTAGTTTCCCCACAAAACATCTTTAGCGACTGTCAACCTATGGAACCTCACACTGGGCTCTAAAGCCCATGGACTGGATCCTCGGTGAAGGTAACTTAGCTAACCTTACTGAAGTCAGCACGGCTACAGTAAGCTACCAGGTCTGAGAAGGCGAATTTATAAATCTATTAACCTAGTAGGGTCACTTTTTAACCAAAGGTACTTCTCAACAAGTAAGTGAGTTTCAAATTTACATTTGAAAAATTGCGGTTTGTTTTCCTCCACACAGATGCATCTACATGAGCGCTCTAGTTCAAATAAAACCTGCAATTTTTATGTGAGGAACCTGTAGCTTCTACTTAATGTACTTCAATTTGTATCACAGTGCAGTTTCATAGCATGCAAACTGGTATCCTTTGGATGAAACTAAGTCAATGGATGCGCCCCAGAGGTGTCCCTAAAGCCCTTCCATAAGTCTACTGCACAGACTAGAGCTAGCTCAGAGTAACATCTCTTAAAATGTGTATAGTGTGGACATTACGATCCTTTGTACAAATGGCTTCACTCCACAGATCTGTTTCTCTGGGACTATACAACTTACTAACACAGACGTAGCTTCATTTGCCTGCTCTCTTCTCACAAGCTCTTCCTGTTACTTGTAGAATTTATGAATTTTGCTTTATCTTTAATTTTTAAAGAGCACAAACGCACAAATGTGCACTTGCAGTGGTCAGGAAGGTATCCTGTGGTTGCTGTGAAAATAATTAGCATGTGCACTTGGTATGAACTTGTTAGAAATCCACTGCTAAAACTCCAAACGTTTCCGTGGCCAATGATCAGGTTCCAGCATTAAAGGACTTTGCAAACACCAGGGGTACTGAGTAGACTCTTGGGCTCAAAATAGCCTTTTACACAGTATATTTAAAACTGGAATGCCAAGTAGGATACTGATGGGTGAAGAGCACTAGCTCTTACCTGCTGCAGCGAAAAGTAACAATGCTAGATTGGGAAATGCAGGAAGGCTTCAGCGAAAGGCACTGACAAATCTGTGTGTTTCACAGTCCTCATTATTAAACAGTTGGGGAAGGTTTATTATTTTTGATTTATTACTGATTTAGAAAGCATGAAAGTTTTACTAAATCCATTTTAGAAAAGGGACCCTGAAAAATTGTACAGGATCACACAGATGAGCTTGAAATAATCTCCTCTCTAAAAGGACATGCTCAAATACCAACTATTTACCCAGACAGAAAAGTTACTTTTTACTTCATGAACAACAACAGTTTATGAAGACATTTTTCTTCTGGACATTATTTTTTATCTTAATAACTCCCATTTGTGTGAAAAGATTGTAGGGAGAGAGGATATACTCTATGAAACAAACAACTACAGTAAGAAAAACAGACAAGGTGTTTGACATGTAAGTCCTTGCATGACTTAAATACTTAGATCATCTACAAGGGCCTACTACTATTACTACAACACAAGCAGATTACATTGTCTTTCGGAGTGGGGAATAAAATGCAGTATCATTATGTAAACAGGGATGTTAAGAGGTCCTGGAGAGAAGGCAGCTGAGAGGAGGTCTAACTGCACTCGTCAACTACCCAAATAATGGCTATAGGAAAGATAGAGAGAGAGATTTCTCAAAGGAGCACAGTAAAAGGATATGAAGAAACAGTCACAGCTCTGGCATGGGAAAATTCAACTATATGTAGGGAAAAAAATTTTCTACTACTTAAGCAGTGGAATGGCTTGCCCAGAGAGGCTGGGGAATTCCCATTGTTTTCAAAACTTGACTGAATAATGCTCCAAGCAACCTGCCCTGCCTTTGAAGTTAGCCCTGTTTGAGGAGACTGGACTAGATGATCTGCAGAGATGCTTTTCAAGACAAATTATTCTGTGAATCTCAGTAATCTGCCACTGTGTAGCAGATAGCTGTACAAGCTACTGCCAACCATAGTGGTTAACAAGTTAAGGTACATTAAGTTAACACTAGGTGCTTTATACTGCAAATTTATCAATCGTAACCTAGTTTTTTATACACATTGTTTACATAAATTTTTATGCCAGACTTTACTATAATTTTCAAAAATTAAATTATATGCTTGGTATTATGATTAATGTTAGCTGTTGAAATTATTTAAACGAGATCAATA
This sequence comes from Bucorvus abyssinicus, assembly GCA_009769605.1. Lineage (NCBI taxonomy): Eukaryota > Metazoa > Chordata > Aves > Bucerotiformes > Bucorvidae > Bucorvus > Bucorvus abyssinicus. The sequence goes on along the minus strand of CM020043.1, from coordinate 12,738,007 downwards.
GTCAATGATTTGGTACAGAAAGTGAATATTAACTCAGCAAATTGACATTACACTGAGAACTGTGGATAAGTAGAATATATTACCTAAATGGAAGTAATCTCACCAAAACACACGGTAACGCTGCTACTGCTAAAGTGGCTGTAAATCTTCAATCATCTCAAGATAGCAGAATTACAGTTCAAATTCATATGCCAAGGAATACCTTCCTCCAGCAAAAGAATTCATAATGATATGATGACATAGAGGTTCACTATTAAGAACGAAGAATGTCGCTTGCAGAATAACAAATATAAACTGACAGAGCACTGAAATCTTCATTTGACATTCCCTGTCTAAGTACTGACTACACTGTTCGTGATCTGAGCCCAGGTTTGTATGTCACACGCGTTTCCTGTTACCTTGAACTTACTTCAAAATCCAGTTTTCTTACTCCCAACACCTACCCCTTCTTCCTCAATTGCTTTACACTGTCACTGTTGAAACAAGATTTAGAGAGTTGTAAGAAACTTTCTTCACACGGTAATAAAAAGGAATATACTTAAAGGCTTAAACTTCATGGGACTAGCATGTGGTATTACGAACATACTGATACTGTACGCTCTATATTATACTAGGCATATGGACTCAGACACATCTTGCTTTAACTTCTTTCCCTTTCCTAACCTTGACAGAAGTAGATAGCAACCAATGCCTCAAACAACCTTCAGGAATCTAAATCTTATTGTCTAAAAAAAAAATTTCATCTATTAAAAACAGGACATAATTTTCTCGGTTCCCACTCTTCAAGATTTTGAAAATTGAGTGATACATTTTAAAGGGTACAGGACAGTGACATGAATCTGAACTATACCTTATGTATTAATACAATTAAATGTTAATATAATAAATATGAAACTCCCTGATATATACGTTTATGAAATAGGAAGAAAGGCCCAAGTTTCCTAAAATTTCAATACTCCAGTAGCAATAACACATTGAATGCAACATTCAATTATGTCATTTGTTCAAATCACAGTTGCCTCTGTTTTTGGGAAACATATTATGCCCAGGTCACATTCCTGTGCTTAAGTTTACAGTCACTCCCTTTTCTTTAAATACTTGAGAGGTTTTTGTTTCTGCATGTTCTGAAGTGTCATCATTTATTGCCACAGGCACACTGGCTATATTTAACTACTAATGACAGCAGTTGTCATTAGATTTTAAACTCACGAACACTAGTCTGACATATTATTTGAAGTATGCCTTAATTCTAAATTTGATTAAAATTACAAACATCCCATCTTCTCTGCCAATCAACACACTTCATCCCCTTGTCCTGAACTTTGCTATGAACTCTTCAGGAAAATAGGTCATGGTATTAGTGTCCACTTAAACTCAAGAAGGCCCCCAGATTGTCAAAAGACTTTTATATGCTTTTCACAAAACACAAATAAAACTTTAGATTCACCATGAATGATCAATGTTTTTCCCTACATTTTGTGTGATAGGAATTTGAAATCTACAACTCACTTCACAAAAATTATATTGTATTTCCATTTAAAAAATGAAGTTACATTTTACTTTGGGAAATAACTGAAAATATGCAAATTATTAGCAATTAAAACTGCTAACATAGTCTAACAAAAGAGGGAATCAATACTTAAAATTAAGCAAGAATTCCTATCATTATACTTGAGCAGTCCAGAAGCAATTAAAATTGTTTCAAGAAATCAAAACTCTGGTGTTAGTACAATTTAAAGGAAATAATTAACATTTGCTCATGTAATTTCATACAAATTCTCCCCTTATGTACACTCAAGTAAACCTGAAATTCTTTGGGGAATTAAACAGGTAAATGCCAAACAGAATAAATAAGATAAGCCCTGAAGAGGCTGCAGCAACAATGCAGTATGATAAAAACACATAGAGACTGGGTAAAAGGTTAAGACTCCTTGGTTTTTTGGCTCTCAGCCCAAAATTCAATTGATAGGTTGATAGTTTACAATGCAAACAATTTTATTCCATTTGGAAGTAAGAAGAGACAGAACGACTCTTAGTCACCAGTGCTCTATATTTACCTTCCCCATTCCTCTCAAATTTTTCTCTTGACTCACTGGATCTAGAATGATAATGGCTGGAAGACTGTCTGTCTTGTTTGGGATAGAGATTGATTTCTCCATTGCGCACAGATGACAATCGATTTTATAAAAGATCTCAAACAAACTATTCTTGAAAAAAAAATTTCTCTCTGGTGATATTTCTACCCTGACCAATTTGCCTCACTTTGTTTTATTTATATACGTGTGTGCCTGTGTATGTAAATGTAACTTTCGTCTATCAGTTTACAATTTCTAGGTAACTCGTTGCCTCTCACCCCATAAAGCCTGTTGGTTGCTCCCAGAAATCAAGCATCTGGTCAATCCATCATGGTGTAAAATGTCTCTACAAACCAGTAACATCATGAAGCTGAGGTATATCACAGAGGTTTCTCATATTTCTTTAACAAACTACCAAAGTTAATGGGCAGGAGAGTGAAGCCTAAGACCAGGAAAGCAAGTTAAACCCTGACAACATACATCTGCTACGATTATTGTGCCATCAGTAAGACTCCATATAAGTTGTCTAGAAAAACAAAGATACCAAAATCTGCTGTGGAAGCTCTTGGGGGAACACTTTATGTGCCTTTGCTTCTGATGCCAAAGGAAGTAATAGAGTTTGCTAAATGAGAAATCTAAAGGAGGAAAAGACACAGCACAGTAAAGGGGGGCTCTACCACTAGACTCCTGTATCAAAACCACTACAGATGTCAATGCCATTGAGTAACTAGAAGAAAGAGTTCAATATTGTGAAGGGTTCCAAAATAGCTCAGAAATGAGCATATTTCAGATTTCAAAAAGGTACTTACAACAGGAAAGGGCTGTAAGAATCTGTAGTAATAATTTGAGTCTAAATTTTCCATAGTGAATTAGTAAAATTAATTTTCTGTCCAAAAATTAATTAAAACAAAATATAATCAAGGTTTTACTGGCATCCCTCTCAAAGATCAGATTTCTTTCATACTAACTTTCAGGTTATGATCAATTTTTTCTGTATTCAATTCTATTTTGAAACATAATGATTCAAGAGGAAACTTCTATAGCTTATAACAAATTCCTGATGTATACCTTGAGATGTTCAACCTATAAGATGGATAAGCTCATAATATATGAAAAGATACATATTTCTGCATATTTTATGAATATTTGTTATACTATACTCCCTCTTCGGATCAAAATTCCAGTATAAATGCACTGCAAAAATAACATATAATACAGTAATTAGAGGCAAAATTGTAATAAAATGTATTAACTTCAAGTTCATAGAGGAGATGCATTTTTTCTGAAAAATAAAATGTGACACCTTTAATTTTTATGTGTTGATGAGAAAAAGCCCTCTATTAATTAGAATGCTGCTTGGAATTGAAACATTTCCAAGTCCACCAATAGTTAGAATGGTAAGAATCCATCTTTTCACTGACATTTACTCATTGTACAAAATATGTCCTAATTTAAATGTATTCACACACATTCTTGTCAATTGGAACCTGTCTTGGTAAATTATTTAATCTTATAGATCACACAACATTTACATGTATTAAACAAATAAATTTTACCTCTTCATTTAAATACAGACCCAAAATGCAGCAATAAGAACACTAAACATGGATTACTTTTTCTAGTGGCCTCCTCGTCACAATGCATTAATAAACGACACAAATTCTTATATGTTATTTTCAGTTTTACTTTTAGCACACAGTACGGCAAAAATATACAGCCTACCAAGAGAACTCTAAATGCAAGTGCACAGACATTTTGGCTAAGTAGTAAAAAGTGAACACTCGTGTAGTAATTGTTTCCATATCTAATGTTCTTTTACTGTATTGATCCACAGAATGAGAGCTGGAGGTAGGTCATAAACAACACTCTGTGCCCAGGTAGTAAGTTACATTAGTCAGATGAAGCGCCTATGTGATCATGCTCCATGCAAGGAATCCTTGTCAGCATGACATACAAAAAATATGTGAATATGGCATATCAACAACAGCATTTTGGACAAAATGCTGTCTTAGAGGAAGTGATTCAGTTAAAGAGTTGCACAGCTCAATGAGGTGTCTATTTGTAAATTATCTACGTGTGAGCTAGCCGTCACCAGAGCTCTCGCCGGTATAGTCATACACCTGTGTAAATGCTTAGTTTCAGTACTCTGAAGGCTCCTGCAGACATCACTGATGTTATCTCAGTAGTACAGTGAATTAGACCTGAGCATAACTGGGTTTGGACTTCAGTCTAAGCCCACAATTGATCAGCCAAAACTCCTTTGTCTCAAATTTAGTAACTCTGAAGCAAGATCAAGGTAAATGGCGAACAAGGAAATGATAAAATTACTGAATGGAAGATGAAGTTTAGAAGAAGCCATGTTTTCCACAATATCATGACTGATAAAATCCTCAAACTGTTTATGAAGGAGTACCACCCTTGCAACTCAACTGCAAAGAGGTGTGGGAGTAAATAAAACCTGACAGGAGAAACACAAGGGGAAAAGAATAAACAACATCCAATATATTTTGAAATTTATAACTGCAAAATATATAAGTGTCTGCAAACAAACACTGGAGTACATGTACTCCCATATACTTCCAATGAACAATTAATTAAATACAACCATTGATGATCACCAAATTACACGTACAGAGAATTAACTCTTTGGCACAGTTCTGCAACCCGCTAGTTTCAAAATAGACCCCCCAAAATATGTCTTAAATGCTTGGGAATACAGACATTTTTGTTTGCTAAACTTCTGTTGGAATGGTACCTTATAACTGATATGTCACATGCATTTATTATAAACATTGAATTAAATTAAAAGAACCAATGGCTTTCAATTTTTATCCCCGATCATGCAATATGTCATCTTATGTTTGAATCTTTATTCATTAATCCAAATCTCAATTTAAATTTTAATGTGTCAGAAAGATGAGAAGGAATAAACCAAAACATCAACATCACTGGGAATTGTATTTTATCCAGATATTTATACCACTTGAAGCAATGAAAGCATATGCAAGTTGATACAATTCTGATAGACTCTGTAATTTATACTGTACTTGAAATACGGATTTCCACAAGGGTGCTGATCTTGCAAATATTTACAAATAACTACACATGTAAAAAGTTTCTCTAATTTCCATGGTATCACTCGTATACATTTATAGGGCTGGGGCTTTACCATGTATTAGTGATCTTCCATTCCCATGCAAAAAAGATTTGCTACTATAGTAACATAAAATACGGACTGTCCACTTCTATATCTTTATATATATCTAAAAACTATCTTCAGTATATTGTAGTTTTTTGAAAATGTTTACATTGTCATTCATATGATATATAAATAAAAATTTTAAGCAAAAGAAAGTAATATGGAACGCTATACAGAGAATTTACGAATGTTTTTAACATCAGTTCTGATTTTTGAGCACGTGGAATCCTACACTATTAACTGCCATTTTCCAGTTCTATTAAACTTGTGAACAGGGATGTAAAAAGGCCTATTTTCTGGTATTGGTGGCTTTTCTACTTACAGCAGTGACTTTTTCCTGTTATACTTACCCTTTTAATGGACACACAATATGTTACTCTGTGCCCAAGCTCACCTACTCTTTCTTTTCTCAAAAGACAAGGCACATCTGCCACCTGCTCTAGTCTGTGTCCCAGCAACAACTGTCGAGCAGCAAAAAGATTGATTATCAGTCAAAAACCATTCAACAACACCAGATTTTGGTAGGTTAAGCTTGCTGATCCAGCAAGAGATGGTGTGAAATTTTCAGTAATGTGTGCCAACATTTTGGTGCTAAAAGAACAGCAGTGCATGTCACAGTGAAACACAGCCAAAGGTACCCAGACAAAGCACAGAAGTTTTTGTTTTGAACTTGGCTTGCAAGGGAAAAATGAGAGAAAGAAAAAAAGATCTGCTTAATGAATTTGAAAATCTATCATAAGACTCTAGTCATATGCACGAAGAAACTATAATCAAGTAGCAGTGAAGAGCCTGTAACAAATTAGAGCAGCACCCATATAAAAATACTGCAGTAATAGGCTGTTTCAATGATTCATACACTACAAATAGCAGTTTTATCATACGTTTTTGCAAGAATCAGTACAAAGATCTGTGTCTTTACTGAACATATAGGCCATTCACTATAGCCGTTCTAGTGAATGGATCACACTCAGAATAATTTTTATGTTATGAACAACAACTTCTCATAGAGAATATTGATTAAGTAAGACAAAGGTTTACTAACGTAAGTTTTGTTCATGAATACCTCCACGAATATGCAAACGCACCTTTAATTACAGGACTTATATCATAAAGCCTTTACCAATTACTGTTAGATTTGGGTGTTTACAGAGAGAGCTATATAGTGGTCATTTTCACAGGCAAATAGCCAGTAATGAGTACTACATGGATATTTTCATGAAATGTATTTGTACGAAGTAATATCAATCTGTAAAAGAAATAGCAAAAGACCATTTGGATATTTTGAAATTCAGATTGAAAGATTTAACACTGAAGTACGTCTCCTAATACTGCCAAGGATAACAAATGTTACTTAAAAGCTATGTAGAAAAACAAAACCAAAGGCATTTTTACTAAAGAAAGAGCAGAAGGAAAAAACCCACCCAAAAGTGCAAAGAAATATACATATTAAAAATATATATACAACATATATGTAAAATACGCGCACTAGATGAGCCATTTGTCTTTTGTTTTCTTCTTTGCTATCCCTAACTTGTCAAAAAACCCATCACACATTTTACTACTAAAAGATTGCACATATTCAAATGTTTCACATGAAGTTAAACAATTTATCTTATTTGCATTTCTCATTAAACACTGGAATTGTAGATTCCTACCAACACAGACACTGTCTGAAGAATAATTTTACTTTTTATAATGCATTAGCTTATATCAATTAAAAGTTCTTTATCACAAATGCTGGTTGAATTAATAGTTTAATAAAATTACTAATTGGTATCTCGAATTTGATACGGAACCCTACTTAAGCTAATGTTAAAAACTGTTACCACAAATTTGCTGCAGAAATCTCACAATGTGCTTCACGACCTTAAAACATGTCCGAGAGAAGCATTTACATTCATATTTAAACTGTAAAGGATTCAGAAATTGTGTTCCCCCCTTGTAAAAAATAAAACATAATTACCAGATTGGTAAAGAAATGAGAAAGAAAGAAGAAAAATTCTAATAATGGTCTTACCAAACAATCTAAAATTATTCAAGTGTAGTAGGTAGATATTCCATATTGCTGCATTAAACTTCCAAAAAATTTCAAACATTGACATTAATGAATCCAATCTTACATTCTGGATTATTTTAGCTAGTGGAATAAGCCTAATTAATTATGTCTGTTTGATGTCATTGAAACTAAACAGTAAATTCAATAATCTCTTTACATTTTCACCATTTAACCTCCTGCAGGCTCCCTAATGTCTATTCAGATCTATATTAAATTAAGTACCAATGCTAATGAAGGGCAATAAACGTGGCTGTCAGTAGATTTTTCTTTCATTAAGCACATTATCCTCTTACTGAGCTGTAAATGAGTAAACATTAGTTTTGTTAAACCATGCAAAAGACAGGATGAAATAATTTTAATTGCACCCCTTAAGCCATTTGCTGGGGGTTCTCAGTTTTGGTTTTGGTTTTTTACCTTTCATTTTTTTGAATGGATATAAAAGGTCTCTCCAGTTGAAATATAAACGTCGGCATCATGGGGTATGTCTTTACGTTCTAGTGCTTCAGTGCTGTCTGCCAAGAACACTCATCATGCAGCCATGTTCAGATTCAGCTTTTCAGAGCACTCCTCCAGCAGCTAACCGAATGCAAGAGGTAAGGAATACTGATTACTGACATATTTATTTTATGAGTAATCTTTAGTCAGAAAAAATAAAACTGGAAATAAAAAATCCACTCTCAAATAAATTCCCAATCCTAGCAACTGCACTATAAGCCATTTAGTATTTCAGTGATTACTAGAAATCATAGGATGAAAAAACCACCATAACCTTAAAAGATTGGTTTAAAAGTGTTGTGCTCTTGCCTTTTAATAATACTGTACGTTAGGCTGTAACTCACTTCACTTAGTGTTTAGAAGATTTTTTAACAAGTCGTACATTTTTAGGAATGGTGTACAAAGAAAGGGAAGTTTCACGTAAGGTTGTTTTAAAAGAAAAAAGGATTTACATTAGCGTTTTTTTTATATAGGGTTTGAAGCAAAAGTTACAAATAAACTTTATGCATGCAAGAATGCTTCTCATAGAGGTTACTGGCTTAATTAAGGGCTCAGAAACTTTAGCAAAGATCTTCTTTGTGTCATTTTTTGCAAGCTATGATTTTGATTATATTTGGCTGCTGTTTAATAACTTTGGATACTTCAAATGCCCTGTGGACATGCCAGAGTTTTGAAACACAGAGCACAGTAAATTCTGTTGTCAAAAATCCAGTTTAGGATATTAAAGAAATAATCCAAGATATTTGTGCGAAAAGATAGTCTGAATGTACAGTCATTAAAATTCTTCACAGTGCAAGAATTTAGTCTGCAGCACCTAAGTTACAACCATAGAAAAGTTACAAAAAAAAAGTTATAAATATAGAAAATATAGAGAAATTGGACTGTTATAAGCAAAACAGTCTTCATGCATCCCAAATTGTTCTATTCAGAACTTCTGGAATACTTGGAAAGTAGTTGCTTAATTTCCCTATGAAGTCCTTTTATGAACTATCTTAAGAATTTCACAATAAATCTCCTAATTTTAAAAGTATTTTTCAAAATCTATCAGCACAAATAAATACAGAAAAACAAATGGTTGATTCTGAGAAAACTTTTAATTAAAGAGTGCTTTCAGTACATATTAGGTGGGATATTGCTTCCAGTTTAAAAAGTAAGAACTGATGACAGTCTTTTCTCAGGCAAAATTTCAATCAAATTGACAGCAATTATGCCTGTACAGTGAATGCAGAGTAGGGCTTATTGTCAATTGTTTCTGTTTCCCAGATAGCAAAATATATTCAATGCAGCTGCCAGAATAAAATTAAATAAACTAATACTCAATTTAAAAAGATCATGATACTATTTTAAAATGCACATACCACAAACAACTTCTGAATAATACCACAGTAAGACTGCTTTTAAAAAGAATTAATAAAAAGGAGGAGAATTTATAACAAAATGTCGTACTTCAGCAGGAACATTTGTGACACACGGTCGCTGTCCTAGTCTGCAGCAAGAGGTTCCCATGCAGAACTCAAAACTGGTTTGAAGCCTATGATCTGAATCTCTCTCCCACAAAAAACCTTGGAAATTTTTCAATTAGCACTGAACTGATACTTCACATAAACTATAATGGCATGTAGGTAATTTCACATATTTTACAGTTTCCACATTTCTTGAATGACAAAATGACCACAGAAGAACCCTTACTTTTCTGTCTTTTTTTTTTTTTTTTACCATTTCTAAAGCAAGTCATGTTATTAAATCAGCGTAGCTACTTCAGTGTTGAGTACTAAATCATATAAATAAGAAAGCCATAGTGTGGCCCCCTTAAAAAGTAACTATATTTCCTTTTTGGTTTTCAAGTTTACAGGTTTCATACACCAGGAGACAAATATATTAAAATGTGTCTCTTATCATACAAAATTAGCAATTACAAATAATTTAATGGTTTTGGACAAAGTACTTTCAGAAACGTTTAGAAAAAAAATTCAGAGCCGTACATATCTTATTTGAGGTCACACCTGCTCACAAATGAGGGGATACCATGATAACTATAACCTAGGTTTGTCTCAGTTTACAACAGTTTACCTACTCAAAATAGAAGACACTAGCATCAAAAAGCTTTTGATGAGGAGATCTAAATTAAACACTCTAACATACGCTTTTGTTCACCAGGTCTTCGCTTTAACCACCTTTATGGTACATTGCAAAATCCAATGGTTCTCTTGGATTTTCCAGACAGACAAAATCAGTTAATTTTGGATTAATTATAGAGAATCTCATTCTTCTTTATGGAGGATCAACTTGATGGGTATTACCTACCTATTGTTAAGTTTTTTAAAAGTTTGTAAAGCAAACTGGAATGCCTGGCTTATTGTCATTTTATTTGATTTCAGAAATGTTTGGGTTTAAAAAGGATATACTCTGAGAATTGTTAGGTCAAGAAAATAAAAATCAGCATGGTCTGTTTTAGGATATCAACTGAATCATCATTACAAGGTGACTGAACTGCAGCGGTCATGATTAAAAGCAACAGAGAAGAGCTTTGATTACCTTAACTGACCTGTGGGAACACCTTCAGCTCTGTTGCTCCTGGATCGTGATATGAGACAGAAATTGTCTGTCCTGCTTGATTTGTAGCTGTCTATATGTCTGATATGTCTCCGTCACAGCTCTGAACTGATTTGGTTTGATGTGCAGAACAATCCTGAAGCCCTCACCTTGATACCATTGCTGATTGCAGGAGAATGTTATGGGCAACTAGACATTGTCTAGAGCTTTGCTTCCCTTGCATATTGTTCACAGCCACTTTTGCATATGGAGAGAAACATTTTCTGAAATAGAAATACGATAAATATAGTTAAAATTTTATCTTTTTCCTCTGGTCTTCAACTATTTTAAATTTAGTCATGATCGGCTGTGTAAGGAGTTCAGAAAAGCCTACAACTTAATTAAAGTTGGAAAACACCTTATGAAACGGTGTTAATATGTTCATCCTGATTCTTATTTCTGCAAACTGTGAAATCATTTCAGAACTCAGCTCAATTAATCTTTGCACAAGCTATGGCCATAGTTGTTTAAAGTGCTGTAGACAGGATTACGGTCAAGTACAGTAGGTATTTCAGCTACACTATACCGCACAAGCTCTGGCCTTCCTTCTTAAAAATGAACATTAAATTATAAAGCTAAACAAAAAAGGTTTTATTTGCATAAAAACATTAAAAGTAATGAGAACAAAAGCCTTCAACTTTCAATTTGAGGCTACTGTTAACAGCACAGAATTACTTTATACTGTAGGCCCAAAGTCTAGATGGAATATTCACCCAAATGAAGATCACACAATCTAATTATATCCAAGCTTTGGAAGATCCAAATCAGCACTAGTGTAACTGTGCCAACAGCAGTCTCAAAGATCAAAAAGAAGCAAGAAAGGAATTGGATGAGATCAAGCCCTCATTCTTCTTTCATATTCAAATAATTCTTAAGTGATCAGAATATTCCCATTATAAATCACAAAAATGATGTCACAAAAAATGTGAACTTCAATATTTGTCCACATGGATTGCAGCATGTTTACTTAGGAAATCCTTAAACTACTGTACTATCACAGGAACAGTACTTATTGGAGTTCAATCAAAGAAAACTCTTTTTAGTGTTATGAGTCTGAGCACATTATTCTGCATTTTGAATTCTGACTAGTGACAGCAAGAGGACGTTATTTTTTTGTAAATACTCTTTTACTTAAAAGACCATTTTGTAACCCCCTTCAAGAGCAGAAAATAACTACAAAACCAGAAACAAATGTCTTTATACAATAAAACTCTATTAATTGCTATTACTTATTCTGTAGATAACCTCCTCCTTTAGCAGATAACATCCTTACTTACTAGTAATGAACTCTTTTGACAGAATATTAACACACTCAGTATTAACTATGAATTATTTTGTTTACATGACAAGTAAACCGTTTTGTAAGTGCTCTGGTGGAGCAAAGGGCTACTACTTTTCAACAATATGAAGTACCATAAAGTCACTATATTACACTACACAAGGAAAATACCTACCAGACTATTACTATTATTGCTCCCCAGTCCTTGTCAAGCTTTTTCTTAAAACTTCCCACTGTCATAGCAACCATTTATACACACAGGGTATGCAAACCTTAGGGTACTTGTGCATACACTCCAGTTCCTTAACTGTGGTGGTTTCAAATAGAAAACACGAGCACGCAGATGCCAAGAGTAATCTTCCTCTTGTACTGCTGACATGTTTTATACTTTGAGAAAATTCAAATTTAGATGCAACCCTAGTGCCCATCCTCCTGGAGATTAAACACCATAAAATGGAAGTCTTAATATGTGGAAATCTCATAAAAGAGTCACTTAGAAATGGCATTCACTGGTCGGGAACAACAGCTCGGCACTCTGTGTTCATTACAGTGAAATTTCTTCTTAGTCAATAGTAAATTTTGCTAGCTGCCAACACCACGATGTTGCGACCCCACTTTTGCAGCACAAGTAAGAGATGCCCAGATAGAGATACAGAGAGAAAAGGTTTTGAAAACAGAAATGTGAGCAGGAAAAGAAATGAAAAAACCTAAAAACCTGAAGAGCTCTAACAACTTTTTTCCCATTTAAAAATAATTAAACTGCTGCTTACTCATGGTGAGAGCACTGAAGTGTTTTTGCAATTATTACAAAAGGAACTTTTACCTTCAGTTAGTTCTACACGCTGAAATTGTTTCACTACATCAGATTAAAAAATTTATTCTATTGCACTAGTGCAATTTTCTAATTATTCATTATTGTCTGACTAAAGCACATTTCTCCATAGTTTTCTTTAAATAGAAAACAACTATATACTACAGAAAACAGTCCATGCAGTTTCCTAAAACATAAATCTGCACACGGCTAATATTTTTTTCCATGAAAAATATAGTGAAAAGTATAGTTGCTTTAACAGACGTTGGTTCAGTAACAGCTATACAGGTCAAAGTTATCACACAGTTTTGGATGCGAATTCAACAGCAGGATAATGACAGTTGCCAAGGATTTGTACTTGCTGTCGCTTCCTACTAGTGTTGCCTGTCAAATTGTCTCTTTTTCTTATACAGAAGCCATGGAATTTTTTATGGATAGCAATTACTTACAATATACAATGAAGTACATCAGACGTAACAACCACCCTTTAGCCCTTCATTATTTGGTCGTCTCTTTGTTATATCTAGTCATCCATTTTCACCTAAATTATTTATTTATACTGCATATTTGACAAGCATGTATTCTTTGCTTTATTTTTTTCAGTAGTTGTTCAAAAGATATAGTGATTTATTTTAATATTCTATTTAAATTTACATATTTAAATTTACCTTATTATTTTTATTTTTGTACTTGCACTTCACGTTGGATTTCTCAAGAAAAGCCTTATCCACATGTCAAAGGCATTTTATTTATCTATCAAAGGTATTAAAAATTAAAATAATGGCAATATCAGATCTTGACCACAATGGAGTGCTCAGGCAAATCTTATATTTATTTATTATTTGTTTGCATTGTTAAAGTATTTTTCTCCAGCCATCAAATACGTTTCATATTTATTTGCACTTACATTATTATACCACATGCATGTATGCTCCAGATAACCATATTAATGTATCTTTGTGTTGATAGATGAGAACATGATGTTTCATGCATTATGGTCCTGAAACATTTTCTGGTACAGGCCTGCATTAACATCATCATAGACTTGTGAAAATTCTGAAGTCAAACAGACTTGTGAAAATTCTAAATTTAAATTTATACAGGAAACCCACATTATACAGTTTTTACATTATATATAAAAAAATCTAATAGTTCAGTAAATTTAATATGTTTGGGAAACTGCCTTCATAATTTACCCAACAAAGGGCAGTCTTACAGACCAGTTGTATCACTTTGGGAAGGACCTTCTTCAAAAAACAATGCTGCAGACCTCACACCTGCAAAGTAAACTAAAGTGCTCTTCAATCACAGCAGCTGGAAAGAAAAAGTGATCGTTTTCCTTTTATTAGGAAAGTCAAATCTTCTCCTTTTCTCCTAATATTCTTTCCAATTACAGTCTATCACAATCCATTCTAAATGAGTACACCCTGAGTAATAACCTAGTAAGTACAGGCTGTGTGTGAAACTTGTGTTCCACTAAAATTGCTGGGAATTTTGCCAAAGGTTTGAATGAAAATTTTATCCTGGATCTTTGAGTCAATGAATAGAAAGAAACTGCTTCTCCTTTCTCTGTCACTTCCCCCTTGAAATCCTGGCATCCCGCAGACCTCCGGCCCTGAAAGATTTTTCTCCAGTACCCCAAAGAGAAGAAAAGAAACTATACTGCTCAGTTAGGCTACTGGTGCCTAACACAGAAGAAAATGTTTAAAACAATCCTTTCTGGATAACACAATAATCTGACTGCATTTACTGTCTCATCTTACTTAGCCAAGAAACTAGAGAGCACCCAATACACCTCTTCTGTCTCACCCGAAATGCCAGAGAAATGGGATTTTCTTTCAGTGCTGGGTACAGACAAAACCTACTCGATGCCTGAAGAAAGAAGCTGCTACACTATGGAAAAGAAATCAGCGTGAAAAATGAGAACGTACCTTTCCTCAACCAAAATAAGCGCTTAAAAAGAAACTGATGACTGAGTCAACATAGCACAGTTTTGCTAGCTAGGTAGATAGTAAGGTAAATAAAAACATAGAAAAGTTTGAAACTTAGGTGTCACTTATACTTGCACAGTTAAAGTGGCTCCCATGCTCCATCTGCTCCCATGCTCCTCTGTGAAGCACAGAAAAAAGGGCAGCAGCACCTCAGGATCTTAAATGTCTGTAAGGGCCCTGATTGCAGCCCCCTCCTGGGGATTTGGCCGCTGGGCTCAGGGCCAGCTTAGAGATAGCGCAGCTGAGGGCTGCCCCTCCTTCCCTCTGGTGACCGCGGGGAGCTGCCAGACAGCTCTGCAGGGTGGCCTCAGCCAAGGCTGGCCCCCTTCTGTGGGAGCTGCGTTTAAGCCAAAGCTCTAGCGCCTGGCCTCGCCTGAGCCACCTGCGTGGCTCCCGTGCCCCTACCCGTGCCCAACCATGGGCTCTACTTATTGCATCCGGGCCCCAGCCCACAGGCTGACTTCCTGGCTTGGCCTGTAGAGCACTGGCTGTGTCCGACCCCATCACCAGACCTGCTCCTGACCCCGTCTTACTGACTCGTGTTCCTGGCTCAGCCTCAGCGCTGCCTCATCACCCCAGGCTTGCCTGATGACTCGGGCTCTAGGTGTCCTGGCTGCCAGCCCGGCTGGGCCTTGCCTGGCCAAGGCCCTGCCCCACAGCCTGTCCCCAACCGCAGGGTGCAGCTGACCCCCGCTGTGCTCTGTCAGGGGCTTCCAGGACACAATAGGATCTCTTCCCTTAGAATCAGAGAATGCTTTGGGTTGGAAGGGACCTTCAAAGGTCATCTAGTCCAACCCCACTGCAGTGAGCAGGGACATCTGCAACTACATCAGGTTGCCCAGAGCTCTGTACAACCTGGTCTGGAATGTTTCCAGGGATGGGGCTTCTACTACCTCTCTGGGCAACCTGAGCCAGTGTCTCACCAAACACTGCAATAAACACAAGCAGTATCTTGTAATTTCTAATCACTCTTATATTACCTTTGCTCAAAAATATATTCAGCTTTCCTGACTGAAATCAATTAAAACCCTAACTTGGCATTCCAATTTGCCATCTGAGCAAAGAGGAAGAACTGGTACCTAAAGAGCCGAAGAATCATGAGAAGACAAAATTATTTTACAGATTCCAGGACCACTGAGTCAGCTGCAGATGGATCCAGAATAAAGGATTCACAAACATTGAAGAACTAAAATTTAAAATAAAGATGAAAGTTTAAAATCAGCATATCTATTGGGTTTTGAGATATTTTTCCCCTTGAGTGAAACTGAGAGTATACTATACACAGAAAGTATAAAAATATTTAAAATGTTTTATTTCATCTTGAATTTGAGACTGATGCTAACAAAATATGTACTCAATTATATTTTTACAACTTATCACACAGCAGCAAATTAAGCATCTTTGACATGACACGAGTGAAAAGTTGCCATGGCTTTACTCACCCATTTTTTGCGAATGTCGGTTTTGCATCCACATGGCAGGAAGACATTGCAAAGTTTAGAGCTCACATGATGATGCACATGCCATATGGCATTTTTCCTGAACACTTATCAGACTTCTGGTGTTTGCCATCTCCTGTTGAGAATTACAAAAGATTGTCACTAAAATGGAAACGTAAGCTTTTTGTTAATTGCTAAGACTGATGATTAAATAGTGATTAGAAAACTGAATCAATCTTGCATCATCATTTTCTCCACAGCTTTTGAGAATGTGGTGGGGTTCAGATTGAGTTTCATTTGGATGCCTATATACTTGGCATATTTCTCCTTTCTGGAGTAGCAAGATTTGGAATTGAAAGGCAAATTTAGAGGCTACAAATAGTGAGAGGGAAGACATTCTCTGTGGACTTAGATTAATCTGACTATCCGTATATATAATCAAATCGGAAACACCTGAAATCAAGTCATACAGATTTTCAATAAAACCATCTCTTCTCATCTTCTCCCTGCTGCCCCCTATCTCTGCTACCCCTATTAAAATGGAACAACTACTGTTTTTCAGAAGTTCTTTCTACGACACCACCAAGAACTCAGGAGTTTTGTAATTTAGGGGAAAACAAACATGTGATAGACCTTCAGTCAAACTGACCTGAATCCAGGTTAGAATTTACGTAAACCTGAAACAGATCACTGGCTTTTGGGCATACATACAGTCTCATCTTCTACCCATAACTGATTGATACAGACTGGTCAGTTGAGAAAACCTTAAATTACACTTTTTTATTCATGACATCTGCCACCTGATGAGCAAGTTACCTGTGAGAAGAAAACTTCCATAGTGCTACTACAAAAACTATGCTGACAAAATCTTACAAAGTAAGCTCTTAAAGTGAGTGCTTGCTTTAATATTGCATGAAGATCAACATTTGAGTATATGTTTTATTTTAATGAAAAGAAACAACATACAATTTACACAGTCAGCTGTACTTTTTTCAGCGACAAGTTTACGGCCTGATATCTATAACAGTTTAGAAATCGCAGTTACCAGCAAAACTAACAGTAGCAGGAAAACCTAAAGAAAATCTGAAGCTTTACAGTTTAAGAGCCAGTTCCTGCAAATATTTACACAGTTATTTAATATAAACCTCATCAACGTGTCCATTACTTTGGTGCAAAAAAAAGTATACATGCTTGTTTGCAGGACTGAAACCCTGTTGTACATTTCTTAAATAAATGTTTGTGTTAAAAAGTACATATTATTATTTGTACAGTCTACAAAATGCAGACATACCACCAGGTTGTATAAATCACCACGACTAACTTCAAACATTCCATTCATTGAAAACAGCTACGAAACCTTTTGATGGTACAAACTGATGCATTTGAGTAGTTATGCAAAATAGGCTGCTGTTCCACTGCCCTCTGAAATTTCTTTAAATACCTTCTTCTAGATCTTCTGTAAAATAGTTTTACTTATTTTTTTGTGGATAGGATTTTTTTTTTAATGATATATCTGTACAGAGTCTAGCACAATGGGCCCTGTACTTCCCTGAAATATCAATGGACACCACCAACCCTCTCCCCACAAATCAACATTAAGGTAACAATAAAGTAGAACTGAGTAATTCTATGAGTCAAAAAAAAGCCAATTATATTGCTGAAAGCTAATTTAAATGTTAAAAAAGATGAATCTTGATATCAGTTACAAAATCAGGAAGAAATGCAAATTTTATTCCATAACATTTACTTCCATTTGACAGGATTGATCTTCTGTGACTGAGTAGTAGTCCTCTTTTATCTTACTGTTCAAACATTCATTGCTGATACACATTATCTTGAAACAGCTTTATTTACCACGAGCTTAATTTTATAAATTTACTCAGTCTAGCTCAGCACGCAATTTGATGATAAATATGATCTAATGGCTAGGTGGCATCAAACTGGGCAACCTGCTTCCATCTTCCATCTCTTCCTCTTGTCCTGGCCAAGTTCTCCAGCCACCTTCTCTGTGCTGGCACTGATGCATGACAAATATGTTCAGTAGAGCTAAATCAGCAGAAAATTATAAATTTTGGGCATAATTAGATTTTTCCTCATTTATCTCCATTAATTGTTTCATTTCATACAAATGACAGTGATGATGTAAGGGCAGCAAGAGAACATGACTGAAGCGGGTGAAAAAGGAATGGTAAAAGAATTTTACTACTTTCAGTAGTGACTAGTCATTAGATCGGCAGAGCTGTATCTTCACACTACACCTTCCAGTTCACGCTGAAGAGACAAGAGGGATTTTGCTTAAGATAAGACTTAAAAATATATGTAATATAGGAATATTTCATGAAATAATATTTGAAGTACAATAACTATATTCTTTCCTGTAATACTAAAAGGCATTTTACTACTTGTCATACTTGGAAAGTACTTTAGTCTTTAAAAGAATCCACATAATGGAAAAACATTAATCCAAATTATAATAAATTATAAACTGTATCTCTAAAGAAAATAAGCAAAAAGCCAATTAGCCCAGTGCTCCTCTTCAACAAACATATCCAATTACCTTGGAAAAAGCCAATTAAAATAAAATGAATAATCTAAACACCAGAACTAAATATTCCATTTTATAATTACCTTTCTCAAGTAGCTGGTTTTAACATAAACTGTGACATACTGTTGATCTGTCATGTTTGCAAGCTTTCCAGACGCCACAGTTGTTGTTGCGCCGTTGCCTTTGTGTGTATCGCAGTTTGCATTAGCAAGTAACCAATGTGGCATTAACCATGTCTGCTCCTCATAAGGGTTTTCAAACATCTGAATATTGGCGTAAGTATATCAGAATAAAGCTCAAGGTATATCAAAAAAAGGAGTCTTATTCAGATTTTTCATTACAGCAATTTAAAAAAGAAGAAATATGGCACCACGTGGCTTTATACACATGGTTAGCAGCATATGACTATGCAGAGTATGAACACATGTACAAGAGGGACAGGAAGAAAAGAGAACCTTCTGTTTGAAAAATCCACATGCAATTCAGGCATAACTACAAGTTTAGTACTGAGAGAGTGATGGGTATTAAAACTGTCCTGTGTTCTTTGACAGACAGGTAAAAAGGAAAGCCATACAATGGCAATCTTTCCTTTCGGAGTTGCAGGGGGATACTGAAAACAATGTGTATCACAGAGGAACATTCTTTTCACAGAATCTCGCAAAGCATGATGCAATGCTTTATTAATTAATTCTACTGAGCCTACCCGACAAAACTGGGATTGAAATTATAACATATGAAGGCATTTACTACATAATGTACTAGCATACAACTGGGGGAAAAAAAGCAAGTTGATTTTTATGTATGTATACTCTAAACTTGACGAGTCGGACCTTGACTTCAGACAGCACTGGATTCATTGAAACGACTGTGCAGCCTCAGCAGTAAGGACATGGTGGCACCAGCCTAGTCGTGCTACCTTTCTCATTTGCAGGTGATCACTATGGGGATGAGGCCTTTTATAGCATGACAACGTCTCAAAGGAAATCCCATTATGATGAAAAAGGGGATTAGAATATGCTACACTACAAAGCGTAACAAGTAATGTTAGTTTATCGATGAATGACACCCTTAACTTCAAACAATAGCAGGCCAGTAACTACATATTGTTGACCCAGGCAGTAATTCAATAAATATCTGAAAAATTCAGATCTTGGGGGATTTAACACCTGAAGGATTTCTCTCACCAGTGCTGTTTCTGGTTGCCTTTTCACTTCCCCACTGGTCACTATCAGAGACAGAAGGCTAAGTACGAGTTTAACCCTGTTTGCTCTTAAGTTTTTGTGCTCAAAGACGAAACCAAATGAAGACAGTAGCTTGTTGTGAGGTTTGCCACCTCGAGAAAACACTCCACTTCCTATTCTTTCTTACCAACGCAGAAACTATGGAAGCTAAAATATCATGTTAATAATTTTTCAAATGCAGTTTGTTCAAATTATCAAGTTTGAAAAGTCAAACAATGAAAATCAAAACAAAAATTTGCACATGCAGTTTTTATTTAAGTACATGCATTCTAATAGACTCAAGTGACATAATCATTTGGTTTTTTGATTACTTCAAGTCATTCACTTTGCGGAGCCAAAAATGTGCAGGGAAATGCAGGAAAAGAGAATCGTCTCATGGGTAAAGTCTGCTGCCCCAGAAAAACTGGATATCATTCTTGTCTTTGTCTTAAAATACTAAAGTGATATTGAGTAAGTCATATCAACCAAGATATCCCAGAAAAAACAAAAACAGTAGCCACATTGTCTAAACACCTGATCTGGAGCATCTGTGACCTGTTTGTGTAGTTTTTCCACGAACTGTGAATGAAGCCTGCTCTGAGCATGGGAGATGCATTATAAAGATAAGTACAGTAAATTATAGGAGTTCCATATTCCAAAACAGAACACCAAAATTCACTGTTACTTTGACGCTTCAATCTTGGTGCCTCCTTTCTCCCTGTCTGAAAAGGAACTGAGGATACCCTTTGAACTTTCAAGACCAATGATGTAAGAGTGTCATGAAGACTGATTAATTAAAGTATGGAAACAAGTAGATTCCGACCACTGTTTATTGTGGATGTTCATTATTGATGTCTGCATTTTCAGAACAAAATCTGAAAAAAGGTCCATAGTGTAAACAAATGAGTCACATGAACACTCCTCATTTTGGGTAGACATTGGGGTCCCCTGAGAATAGATGCACAATGCAAATAGGTGATAGGTTACAATGCAGATAACACCAAGTGGGTGAAAAAGCTGAGAATAGCTGGTTCCCGTTTCAGCTGTGTGCATGGCTTTTAATGTTGTTTTAATGCTCAAACGTTAAGTAAATATTTATGGAAAAAAGTTGGACAGGAATAGACTTAACTCCAGTGTAAAGGTGGCAGGCTATAAAAGAGAGACAAGTAAGTTGTCACAGGGCACGAGTGTAAATGCCACTCTGATCGGTGTTAGCAAAACCAGGGAAGGTCTGGGTATCTTTGTCTTTCCCTCAGTTAATATATGCCTGGTTTAGACTGATTGACACTGCACTTTAAAGACAACAACGAAGTCATGAAATCTTTCAAATTATCATATTTGACTGAATTTTCATCCATCGATTTTACTCCACCTGCAGCACAGTAGACAAGGTAATAATTTATGATAATTATATGAAAATATACAATTAATATTCATCACCTCTCATTTCTCATCACTTTAGATGATCAGTAATGCAGTGTAAAAATGCTGTCAGATTTCTAATTGCTTTGTAATGGGCCTGAAATAGGGAAATTGTTAAAGACAAACAATCTGTCACTTGTCTGTTACCTTAACTATCTATCACTTAAAAAAACCCTCATTAAATACATTGCTAATGAACGACAAAAGACTGTACTCAGTGTGCCCAGATGTACCTTTTTAAACAATATTGTAAATTGCTCAAGTAATTCCCAAGACATTTTCAATCATTTTTGTGGAAATTTAATGGAAAACATATATTTTCGGTGCACGTTACATCTCATTTGTTCACATCATTATGACATTTAGTCTATCATATCCACACCTCCTGGGAGACAAAACTTTGTTTTTCTTTTTACTATTGACAAATCTGACCCAATTAAAATAAATTCTGGAAGAACTTAACATTCAGATCTCTGACATATCTAGATTAAAAAAGAAGTCCAACATCGTTCAGTTGAACAAACTATTTTATCTTTCACAGACGAAACAATTGTTCCCAAGAGACAGAATTCAGAATTGTCATTTACACCACTCGAGTGTGCTGTCTAGTATAGCTCTGACAGAAAACTTCATTTGAAAAAAATTCTTCTTACCATACTGACTTCAACAGTCAGAATGAAAACAGTACATCAGAACTATTAGTGTGACCCCACAGTGAAATACGGTATTATTCATCGCCACAAGAAGTCAGAAAAATTAAGAACAATTAAAAAAATCATTTAAGTCAAACTATCTATCTGTGCATGACTTAAACATGCTCAGTCTCTTAAAATGTTTCAAAACCAAATAAATATTCTGTGCTTGTTTATGTCAGTATATACTAGATGCAAAAACACTACCGTTTAAGGCAAAAGGTGTAAGAAGAACCGATGGCTGGAAATAGAAGCCAAGCAAACTCAAGTTTAGAATTAGGGACAAATTTTAATGGTAGGATGATTAGCGGTTGAAGCAGCTTCCTCACAAGTGAGGAATTGTCCATCTTTTCATATTGACAGACAGACAGAACACACTGGACTCAGAGCAGTCTTGTAACACAGAAAATTCACGCTAGGTGATCTAGTGCTTTCTTCAGGCCTTATTCCCATGAATCCTGTTTCTCCTCAGTCACATGACAAATCAGAAAGCAGAGAAGCCTGCTTTCAGAAAACCGTTCATTAAATACACAAATGAGAGCTGGCAGACGAAGTCAGGTGCGGTGCTTTGTATAAAGAACAGCACTACAGTGTCTGCTGAAGTTAACAAACCTAAGTGCTGTCCAGATAGGCACATAGTTGTCCAGGTAGGAATTATACTAAATAACTTTTCCTTTCCAACTATAAAAAGGCATTTGTTGCAAAAACTGTAATTTCTCAAGTAGATGCTAAGTAATCTTAGAAAGACTTGCCTTCTGATTTTTATAAACTGTGCACCAGTTTTGTACACAAATATAGCAATATAAAACCAACACAAACAAAAGAGAAGGAAAAAAAAAAGGCTTTAGTACTCTGAACAACACTTTGAAAAATACCCATTGTCTTTAAAAGTAAAAAATGTAGTTAAAAGTGAAAGTCCGGATGTTTCAGCTGTTTCTTAATAAAATAACACCAAGCTGTTCCATAATTTGTACTCATCTTTCACTGTATTAATATGTGACACAGTAGTCCAGTTAATTCTTCAATAATTGTTTTCCTGTACTTTTATAACAACACAGCACAACGTTATGTGACAGTTTTAAATAAAGCATCTACTAATTGTTAAATATTCTCACAAAAATGTCTAAAAAGCCCTACCTACAAATAAACTGCATTACAATGAACAAGAGAAGAAAACTTTTTATCATATTTAGGGGTCCAGCTCCACTGACATTAATAGCACCTGTACATAGTCACGTAATAATTTGTTTAAGATACTAGAGCAACTAATGAAGCCTGGTTTCTTAGAGACATGGGTCCTATACCTCCCATTCTGAAGCAACAGTCCCAGTTCTTCTCCATGACTTCATCATCTGCCTCCACACGTCTTAGATTTCCATGGTAAATTCCTCACATTTGCCTGTCGCTCACCTACATCTGTTTTGGTGTCAGAAGAGCAAAAAGCAGCAAATCTTATGGCTAGTTTGAACTATACACTGACTTACCAGCTAGTAGCTGCCGAGAGCAAGAGGTAGCATTTGAGTTCAGGCTGGTTTGTCCTGTTCTCCTTCCTCTACATAGCCATTTGGTTTCAACAAATCTTGAGCTAATTTAATTTTGATACCTCTAGTGATTAAAGCTTATCAAATTGGCTTGAGATCGATCAACAGCTTCAAAAGTCATTACAGCCAGACACAGTACAATTAGCCAAGACTAACTTGAGCCTAATTCTCTGACTTCTGAAACGGGATAGATAAACAAAGAGAAACTGAGACACAAAGATTATAATACCAGATAAGGCCAGATAATCCTGCAGTGATTTCACTTCATACTTTATGTATTTTGCAGCCCTTGAACACCAAACTGTTATAATAAACAACCTGTTCTCTGTTACTTTGGAAGGACCGCTGAACATGCACAGAAAAGAATGTTTCACCTCAAAAATTGTCCTACTGACTTCAGAGATAATTCCTTAACATTTACAGTTAATTTTATATTGAACAACTAATCACAGGTAATTATACTATTGGATACAAATGCTCACAGTCTCTCAAATAACTCTGAGTTTAAACTACATTATGAGCTGGCTTCAGGCACCAATCCTATAACAAGTTTAAATGGAAAAAATTCTATATGCAACATTTAAGAATTTTGGACATAAAGGATAAAAATGGATATTGTAAATGTATCCCATCTGGAAGAGGACATTCAGCATTTGTGATAAAAGCACAGGTGTGGTAACCAATCTCCAAGACATCAGTGCATCTTTTACAATTTTTCTTTTAATTCTTCACCCTTCACAACAACTGTACTTGTTCACGTATCAGCCCCAGTCAGTGGCTGAGGGGAATACACTAAGTGCTGTGGGCCATTCAAGCTGATTACAAGCCGAAACGCAGAAGGTAACTCATGCAATCACTGAAGCTTTTGCCTGAGAAGTAAATCCTAATTTCAAACAGGACTATGAAACTGAGCTCACACTTGATACATCTCATCTATAATTCCATGATGCAAGTGAAATATCTAATAACTCACACTGGTGCTGCAGAAGTTAACAGCGCATTGACAGAGGGAGCCGGACTGTTCCAGGGCTTATACACGTACTGCTCAAGAGCAAAGACAAGGCTTTCCTTTTGACAACTATGGATGCTTGTGTTACAAATTTGAGCCCACTTACGAAAGTGCAGCAAAGGGCACAACACTAACCTATGGGCTATTTTGTGGAAACATTGATGACCAGGATAGACAAACAACAGCCTGATGCACAGGTCTTGAGTAGTCATGTAGATTCCATGTTTTTCTCACCTACCCAGAAAGTCTCTTGCTTCTCTACCATCCATGTTAAACTTTAAATAAACCCTCCATGTTCAGCCCCAATCGTCACACACCTTTCCTGCACTGGTGGTTAATGGGAACAACATGCCAGGAACAAGAGTCCCAGTTCTTCCCACCAATGCCTCTACAGCCAGGCTGCCACTCTGCTTAAACAGCTCAACGGGGATGAAAAACCACAAAAAGCTGCTTTAATTCTAACATATTGCATAAATTGTCAGAGGAAGTATGCTACCCATTTAAATGTATAGTGTGAACTGAGATTGTCTGGACTAATATTTAGGGATTTTGCTAACTAGGATTGACTGACATACAAAAGCTGAAGTCGACAGCACCACCCTGGTTTTTTATATATAAGAAACATCTTTACAACATTAAAAGTCTGCTTCCTGAGCTTAGTTTTTTTCATCAAGAGCATGTTCTCCCTTCCCCTTTAAGACAAGTACTTTCTAGAAAAGCACCATCGTCTTATTCCACTCACAGCGTCAGGAGAGCTCGTAAGGGAGGCGAACAGGAGGCGGGATACAGTCACCGCTGTTCCCGCGCTTTTCTCCCCAGACACACGCTGCCCGGGGCAGCTGGCCGGAGGGAACCCGACGGCGTCTGTCGACCACATGCCGAGCCGATCCTCGGGATGCCGGCGAGCTCCCCGTTTCGGACCTAATCTTTGCCTCCGAGGCGGGGAGGTTTGCAACCAGGGAAAGCGAGATGGACCTGGTGCGCCCCGAGTCTTCCCGCGCCTGGAGGTGGAGTCCCTGCGGGGACAGAGGGTGTCGGGCGGCCCGGACTCCCCGCGCAGCGGGCAAGGGAGGGCAAGGTGGACCTCGGTGTCTTTTCACACCTTGAGACAGAATCCCCGAGGGGAAAGTGGGGGTGAAAAGATGTTCCCGCTCTCCCTGGGCCGGGAACCCGCGCTGGAGGGCGGCCGGCACCGTTACTTACTGAGCCCGGCAGCAGTTTCGCAGCTCCGGAGCGCCGCGGGTCGCCATGGAGACGGCGTCGAGCTCGGTCACGGCTCCGCCTCCTGCCGGTGCAGCGCCACTACTGCCCGGGCGGAAACAGGCAAGGCAACCCCGTACGCGCTGCTGCCCCCCGCCACGCTAAAGCCGCAAAGCGCCACGCGGAGGGCGTAGGGAGGGTGTGGTTTCCCGCCGGACGGGTTATCCCAAGCACCGCCCGCCTCCACCGACGGGCTGGTGGCGCGGGGCAGGTGGGTGTTGCCGGCCGCCGTGGGGTTTTCTGGTGGGAGGGCCGGCAGGTTCCACCGCTCTCTGTTGGTGCTGACGGCCGCGGGGGGTTCTCGCGCCCAGCCCCTGTGCTGAGGCGGCGGCGGGGGGCGCTAAGTCTGCGGCGGCCACGGCCGGCCTCCCGCGGCCTCCCTGGCCTTCCTCCGTGAGTTCTGCCGACCTCCTCCCGCCGTCCAGGTCCGTGCGTCCCGCCGTGTCGGTCGGCGCGGGGCCATGGGGTGGGTCTGCTGTGGCGCAGCTACCGCTTCGCCCTGGGCGGAGGGCGGTGGGCTGGGGC
Source organism: Bucorvus abyssinicus (assembly GCA_009769605.1). Classification (NCBI taxonomy): domain Eukaryota; kingdom Metazoa; phylum Chordata; class Aves; order Bucerotiformes; family Bucorvidae; genus Bucorvus; species Bucorvus abyssinicus. The sequence continues at coordinate 12,711,856 of CM020043.1, read as the reverse complement.
GGGCGAGCGCGGCCCTGGGCGGCGCTTGCGTTTTCGGGTGTTTCTAAAAGCCCCTGTGGGTTCCCTAGAGAGAAGGGGGTCTTCCTAGAGAAAGGTGTGGAGTGGGGGGGACGGGCGGAGTGCTTCCCCTAAGGGAGTGGGGGGGCCACCCGCAGTCAGGTGGGCCCTCTGCGCTTGTAGCTCTGCAAAGTCTGAAAAACATACTTTTCCTCGCCCATGTAAAAAGGATTTATTCTGAAGTATGATGATAGTTATCAGAAAGCGGGTTTAGAGCTGAAATGGAGAAAAAAAATCCTTTTTTTTCGACAATAACAGCAGTGTTTGTAGATATAAAGTGTGTATATAATGTGAGAAGGTTCAAAACAGTTCAGACAGTTAAAATGCAAAACGGTTTGGAGGGAGCGTGGGCAGCTTCTGAAACATGGTATACTAAGGAACTGGGACAGGAAACAACACAAGTTAAATCACTTCTCATGGGACAATCTGTGGGACAGAATGGCCAAGTGAATTCATCTGGGTTTTTGCGCTCTAGGTCCTGTGTAAGGCTGTAGATATGCTTGAGGGCTGCAGTCTATTTCATGATCCTGTATTTTGTCACATTTACTAATCCTTGCTTTTTCTAACTGCTTCTCTTTCAAATTGTAATTGTATTAATTTTCTTACACAGAGCTAAGAAAGTAATTTCAAGGCTAGGCAGACTATGGCCTGTGAAAGGATAACACAAAAGGACTGGTATAAAATCCTGGGTGCAAAGCCATCAGACAGTCCAGCAGAGCTAAAACGGAAGTACCAGAAACTTGCTTTACTAGTAAGTATGTTTTTGTTCTTTCAGATGTACAAAACCATATTTTATAAACCATTAAGATAATAATTGCAGAGTTGGTTTGGTTTTAATTTTTTTGCGTAAATTTGATTAATCAGAGTATGTTTATATCAGTTCACTGAGGCTGGTTTATGTTTGAAGTAAACAGCTGCAGTTTATGAGTCGTTATATTTTGTGAAGAGGGGTTGTGGTGTTCTGGTTCCCCTGATCTATGTCCCAGCTCTGCTAAACTGTTCATGAATGAACTGAGCCAAATGCTTGTTCATCAGGTGCTGGATCATCAGGCACGCAAATCAAAAAAGGTCATTGTTTGTAGCATGTAGTCATGAAACTTGCTAATTGATATTTACTATCACGGGTGCAGTCACAGAGTGGTGAACACAACCAGTTAATGTGCAAAGAGCAAAAAGAAGTTCTTGATAGTCTGCAGTAATAAACAATATGTAGTAGCTACCAGATTACTTTGTATGATTCTTGGTTCTTCTGTTCCTTCCCCTGAATTCAGGCTTTTTGCTTTGACTTGGCTTTCTGAGCAAAATGAGCTGTGTGGGGTTTTTTTTTTAATAATCTTGGCCATTTTCTACCAAATTTTATAGGAATTTAGTTACCTTGGGAATTATATTTGTCTAAATTTTTTGAAAACTGGCAACCCAGCAGAGAATAAGGAAGAATGTGAGGAGAGTGCAGTTACTCTGTGTTCCTTTAGCTAGCTGCTAGCTAGACTGTCAGTAGTGGCAGGGGACTAGAGAGTGTGTGCATGGCTAATCTTGCTTGATTTAAGGTGTGAGAATGAATGTGGTAAGAAGTTGGGATTTTAAGTGAGATAAAGAGGATGTCAGTCAGTGGGAAACAGTTTTGTTAGAGTTAAAATAAATTCATGAATTGATTGGGGGGGGTGTTTGTTTGGTTTTTGTTGTTTTTTATTTCTAGCCCCTGTGAAAACTGTTTTAAAGGTCATTTCACCAGTATTTTCCAAATTTACATATTTTGATACTCTTCAGCTGAATTCACCAAGCAGTCCTGCTGTGCACTGGCTCGTTCTCAGTCCTTCCTGCTAACTTGTTTCTTTGTCTGAAACTGATCTGTGCACTTAGTCTTAAGTTTCAACACTTTGCAAGATGCATGCAGATAAAGGACATAAATCCTTTGGTCCTTCCTATTGAAGGTTAGAAGAATCAGTATAGGAGGGTGCTTTGGAAACCAAGCTTCTTTGTTCTGCTCTTAATAGTTTTTTCTTGGACCTCCTAATGTTTTTGTTTTACTAAATTATTAGTAAAATGTCAATAAAATATTAATAATGATTTGTTTGCCCTTAATGAAAACAGTAGGGGGACTGCAGTGTAAAATACTTGTTCTATTCAGATAGGGAGTAGTTTAAACTGAATTCTATAATGAATATATTTCTTTTTCTACGAATCTGTGTTTAGTAATGGAATTAAAATCATCTGTAGAGTATTGCTTAGAGCTCTTTGCCAGAGAACTGAAACTTCCTAGTGCCTTTGCTGTATGAATTTCTTTAAATGAAACTGACCCTTTGTGTTATAGTACTATACTTTCATGTAATTATTTTCAAGTGTGTGAAGTGAGAATTGTTGGAGTTTACAACTGCCTGTTTACATGTATAACTGTAGTTTTAGAAGATGAAAATATTGTCTAAATATATAAGCTTTTCTTTAGAACCTGTGTATTTCCGAACTAATTGGTTAGTGCTCTTTATTTGGAAAGCCAGTGAGAAATGTTAGAGAAAATGAAGATACTTTTTTCTTTTGCTGTTTGGCTCAGAAGTTTTTTTGCTCTCTGTGATAGATTTCTGGTGAAAGGGCTATGCTGATGTTTACTTGTAGGTGTTTTCTCCAAGGCAGATCTGCTGCTTGTCTGTTGTTGTTAGCATATGTCCTGTCTTTCTTCATCTTTTTCTTTCAGCTGAACTGTTACAGGCTTTACTTGTTTGTCCATTTACTAATACAGCATCTAGCACAGTCAGTCTAAAGTCTGTAAAAGAATGGTGGTAATAAAACAAATTTTTTTATGCACCTTGAAAACTCATTGGCCATAGAAATGACTGGAGACTACACTACGTATCTTCACTAAAAGCTGTTCATATAATACATCGATACAGAATCAGTTACTGCCACAGATGTTTCTAAGTCCAAGGGGTTCTATGGTTGAAAGAGTTGTTAGACATTCATGAAAGAACAGTCTGCCATGGTGTGTTAACACAAAAATACTCTCTGATTCAGATGTCCATGAGCTATAGACTTCTGGTGGAATATATAAGGGAGGTGTTGCTGTATGATACTATCCCCTAGGCAACCACTGTTCATTGTTAGTAAAAAGCATAGCCCTGGATGACCTTTCCTCTTACCTGTTGTGCCCTGCTCATAGGAAGTAACTCCCTTGCTGCCCAGGTAAAGCTTGTACTTGGAGCTCTTGGTAGCTTCACACCCCAGACTGGCAAGTGCTCATTTTGGTTTTCTAAAGCTGTGGTTGCATAGTGGTGGAAGAAGTAGTAGCAGTGTTGGTGTGAGCAGAGAACAGGACTACATGCAGATGGTTTTATGTATGGTGGTAGCAGTCAACTACTGGAGCAACTCCAGTTTAGAAGCTGGAATAGCAGAGGAGCACAGCCATGTATTGCTTATTAAAAGATTTCATGACACATTATATGGTCAGCACAGAAAGGTTTCTGGCATATGTGTTGCAGCAGAAGTTAACCTCCTGAAGAACTGTACTGTCCTGATTACCTTAAAATCCAGAAGTTTATAAAGCAACTTGCATCTTGGATATCAATTGCAATTAATATGACATTCATTCTGTAATCGTGACTATTCTGAGCACAGCTATTCATGAGCATCAAGCATAATAGATGGTGGGATTTATTTTAAAAAGTAATTTTGGTGTTAAAATAAAAATGGCAAACGTCTGAGTCCAAGCCTTCTTCATAAGATGCCCAGTGCTTTGTGTTGAGCATTTGCTTTTTGCCATCTGCTCTATTCTGTTTGTCAACACATGTATGCTCAGCATCTTGAAGGAACAGGCAGATGTAAATTTCCAAAGCTAAAAAGAGTTGGAAATCTTGCCATATGTCATCCAAAAGATAACTATATTTGTAGTTAAATCTGACTGACCTTAATAGTACAAAGAGTATGCAGTTAAAAATGGTTGAATTGTAGGTTTGTAAGAATAATTTCATGAGACTAAATTAGCTTAAAGCTGATTAATTTTTAAAATAACTTGTTTTTTCACTTCTAACAAATTGATGCTGGAAAACGTTGATAACCCATAACAAATAAAACTGTGCAATATGCGCCCTACTGGAGTGAATATATTTACATACTGCTTTGCTATATTTTGCTTTGCTGTACTTTTTTCATTTGGTCAGGTCACAACATACATTTAAGTGAATTATTGTACTATGTATAATGTCAATTCTGTCTTTAAGCATAGCATTAACCTGGTACAGAAAATAGCACAGGTTTGGCCTAAAAGTAATGATATTTTTAATCAAATTTTTTCTTCTCACCTTCTAAGTATTTAAGTAAAAGCTCATATTTATAAAATTTCTTTGCAATGTAATGAAGCTTAGATTTATTTCTTTTAAATTCTTGTGCGTTTATGTGACTGATACCTGGATTACCTTGATACTTTATGGTCGTAACAATCAGTAGCAGCTGAAGATGACAGACTTTTGGACACAAGACGTGTGACACTGGCAGTTTTATGAGTATCTTATTTTTAAAACAAGTCAAACTTTTGTGTGTGCTGGCTCATCCTCTGGTGTCTTCTCTAGCACAGAGCTTCAGCCAGTAGTTCTGAAAGGGAAGAAAAGAAACAGGAAATGTGTGGTTTGTAACCAGCATAGCTCAGTGTGAAGACTCCTTGACTGGCTTTTGTAAGTCCACACGAAGGCGCTTTCTGAAGTGCAGAACACTTGCAGTTTCCATACTCTGAAAGGAATCACAACAGATTTTGAGAATTAATGTGTGGTCTAAATGGCAGGAGTTTGGTCTTTAAACTTCTGTCTTTGGAACAGGCTGACGGTTTTGAGATATTTGGGATAGGTAGAGCCTTTTTACCCACAGCCACATACACAGTAGTTTCAACAAGATTTCCTAAAGTGTTTTATACTCTGTACTTAGTTTTTCAAGGACTCCATACAGCTTTTAGGAAGGACAGTGCTTATGTTATGTTTCTGAATGTGTATTAAATCAACAGAGGGTGAAACTAGAGTAACAAAAATAGGATATGGGGGAAAAACAATTACATCATCTTATTATTGGCACAATTTTTACATCTCCTCTTGGTCTAGCACTTTGGTCAAAGAATGAGTTGCCAGATTGTTTTCAAATTTTCATGTAGCTGCTCTATATCTGAAAACTGCTTTTCACAGAGAATAAAGTCACCAAACACATAAGCTTTCTCTAGCTGAAAATCAGGTGTCTGTTCCTGTTGATGCTGATGATATTATAGGATACCTTTCAACTGGAAAAAAAATTATTGTGCAGGAAAATTATATGCTGCTGTGACAATGTGTGCCCTAATCTTAAAGAAAATCCATGTAATTTGAGCAGGCAGTATGCAGGAAGCTCATATTTTTAATATGGTAAGGAAATAAAATGTGCCATTTAACACAGTGTTACAAAGATTATCTTTTTATCAGAAGGGGTGGTGTGTGTATAGAAATACAGACAAAGTGTTAAGGTGATCACTTAATCTGTTTGAAAGAGTAGAAAATTTGAAAACTGCATCAGGCACAGGTGAGAATGACTCAGCAGCAATAAAAAAGGACATTAATAGAAATTCAATTTAATGAAGCAAAATAACTTCAAGAAGAGATTGTTCCATTGAGCTTGTGTAAAGACATCTTTTTCTGGGGGGGGAAAAAAGTCTGTTATATCTTACCAAATTTATATACACATCTAAGTTCTGCGATCACAAGAAATGCAGAGTTTATTTAAATAAAGATCTGTTTCCATGATTACTTTGGATCAAACTTTAACAAAACAAATTCATTGTTACTCCTGTAAGCACTTGCCTACTGAGGGACTTATTTTCATGCTGCTTTTAAGTTGAGAATTTGAGTCTTTTTAATAAAAACACTTTGAGCTTTGCATCAGAAGTCTCATAATAATGCTTTTCATAATGAAAATTATGCACTGTGTGTATTCCAGTTTTTAATAGCTTTTGCAGATTTTTGTATTTTTTGTTTGAATAGCAGCATCATTGTGAGAGATACTGAACAGATTATCATGCTTAGTTAACTCTAGTTTCAGCTAAGTTGTAGAAAGTGGGTTTTGTAATTTGACAGTGTAAACAGAACAAGTTCAGTGCAGCCTGGTTGTAGCTTGACTGAAGTTAACATAACTGCAACAGAGAAAGATAAGCCACTAAGTTTAATGTGAAGGATTATTGTTTTGACACTGGATGGTTTTATTTTGAGCTCTTCTTTACATCTCATTTACTACTTATGACCTTAATAAAATACAAGGGGGCGTATTTTCAAGTTGAATTGAAAAATTGGTTATTAGCTTATGTAGTATGTAATGAATCTCAGTGTTACAGAAGCCACTAGTTTAAACAGCTTGATCAGCAAGATCACGCTGAGTTTCCACTGCTGTTTAAGCTGTAAGAGCTTTTGTTTGACTTGTCCACCTGTTATTTTATGGTGGTGGTTGTGGGTTTCTTCTTACATGAGAAGTCATTATGATACTTAGTAAGTCTGAAGAACAAGTATTTACCCTGGCAATGATCATGTTTCAGTAACAAGAGATTTTATCAATCTGAATGGTATCACAAATCCGTTGTGTCAAGGTGGTACTTAAAGCCTGATGTTCTGGAGATCCGTGGTGCTGCCACACACAGGGACACAGACTGCTGCATCGGAGCCGAAGCTGCTGCTCGCTTGGATGGAATTTAGTGAAGGTGCTGGGGGCAGTTGGTCCTTGGGCCTTACCTGCTCTCCTTAGAGTAACTGGCCAATGAGAGTGTGTGTTCTACATAATTAGGCAGCTGGCTAATCAGATGAAATGCAGTGATTAACCAATTAGTGCCCTGATTGGTCAGCAACCAGCTGACCAGGGACACACCCTGTACAAGAAGAGGATGAGAAAGGTCTTCTGACTTGCAGAAGGGATGGGAGAAGTGAGGTTGTGGATGTAGGTGGTGAGAAAAAGGATGTAGGAGTGTATCACAGTAGGATAAGGGGCACGTGATGGTACTGGTATGTAGTCTGCACTACTCCTTTAGTAGACATGGCTGTCTGCCATATCTCAGTTTATATGGAGCGATGTCTCACTTTTTATTACTTTGTAATGTATAATTTTTTATATTGTATTTTAAAGATGTAGGTGAATTTTAACAAGTGGATGGTGTGAACATCCCCACAGCAGAAAGTTATTTTAAACTGTTACATAGAATATGAGAAAACCCATAGCATCACAAAATAAGCCAGCAAGTAAATAATATATTGCTTGTCCAGGTAGCACAGCCAAATGTGAAAGTAATGTTAGTTTGGAAAATGATTTCTGCATATAATCTGTTTACTTACTGGGTTGTTGTCATTCCTAAAGTGAGACATCTGAAATAAAGATCCTGTAGCAAAATATATGAATTAAAGCATGAAGAAGGAAGCTACAAAGACCAGCATAAGATTTTTGCGTAAGTAAGCATTCTGATTATTCTGATATTTGAGCAGCCGCAGCCAAGAGTAGCTTGAGTTGTTCAACATTTTCAAATCAGGCTATTTATTTAAGGACCTAGTTCTTTAAATAATTGACCCAGTGCTTAAAATTTCAGAAGTTGTAATCCCAGAACATGAACTTGAAGAATAATAACTGTTAAGGATAGAATCAATCATCTTGCAATAACTGTGTTTATATAAGGATCTCTTACTGCTATTGAATGAAATTGCCCACATCTGTGTTGAATCTGGAATATTTATTAGATTTTGAAAATAATGTAGTACGATGTTGTAAGCTGTAAAACTTAGTGTTTTGGGGACTTGTATATTTGGAATTTAGATTTAAGTAAATTAGCTGTGTGTAATTTTGCCTTCTATTTAAAATTCATAATATAATTATTATGGAAATGTGTTAAAGCAGCGCATTCTACATTCCTTCTTTCATTCATCTTTAAACACTTTAGAGTCAAAATCATGACCTGAATGACTTAACTGTCCCACCCTCTGACTTTTCTTTGCCTCAGTGCATCAGGAATGCTTTCTCGTATCCCATTGAGCCCAAATGCTCAGCAAACTTGAGCTCGTTTGAACTCATCTAATGCAGAAGCAAATTCTTCTATCTGAAGGGCTGTCTTGTAGGACACTTTGTAGATAGCTTGTATTACTGTAAGAAAAGTTCAGCCTTTTTATTGTAGTCTACCAGTCATTTGGATAAACTGTCATTTAATTTTCTATGTGTTAAAGTAACTCTTTAAGGCTGAAAAGTCAAGTCAGATATTTCAAAAACCTGACCCTTCATTGATATTCCCAATAAATTAACAATAACAAAATTCCCAGTCTGTGTTGCTGGAGTTATGACCTAAGAATGTCCATGGTCAAAGAAGGTCAAGATGAACAAGTTTTCTGAGCAGCATCTTAGCTAGACATTTTTCTTTTCTGGACATTAAAGACTAACTAATTAGATGTTTGGGGAGAGGCTGAACCAGAGTTCCTCTTTTAAGAGGTCCTGTCAGAGCACACCAGCAATCCAGTACTAGTTCCTATTGCGGCAGAGGAGCACTGCAAGGGATGAGCTGGGTAGGATTCTCTCAGTGTAACTCTGGCCTCTGTAAATGTTGCTATTGAAACTCAGGTAATGAAAACCTCACATTGTTCCTTACTGTTGCTGCTCTGACCTAGGTGATTGTTACCTTTTCATCTCTGTCGCTTGACTATTCCCTCCTAAAATGGGAAGGTTCTGTAAAGTCTGAGACTATGACTATCTATACAGAGTGCTTATTAAATACCAATGGCAGAAGTCTCAGTAATTCTGTTCGGTGAGCAGAGCATTCTATTGTTACATGATTTCCTTGAGCCATCTGGATATGGTCCTCTTAGTAGTTATGAAGACACTTTGTCCAGGTTATTTCCTTACTGTAAATGGAGGAATTTGACAACTGGGACCAACCCCGAATTAGTTTAATTAACACCAAACTAGCAATCAGTCCAGATATGAATGCATCCTTTAACTATCAATGTGATTAAATCCAATCCACACTAGCTGCAAAGTTTGTGTGATTCTGTGGATTATGTTTGGGATTGTTTTGTCTCTGTGGCTATGAAATTCTGAAAGAACTGAATGCTGATGTGGGTTTTGGTTTGGTTTTTTTAATTCTGTGAAATGGAGTCTTTGTGCCATAATCATAACATACTTCATGGCCTCTGGTTTTAGGAGTTGAAACTTCTCAAGATGCTTTAGATTTGTCATTGCCTGAGATAAGAAAATATGGTCTGTACAACAGGCTGTGGTGCTTCTGTGTGTGTTTGGATACAGCATAACCTGTTTACTAATGTGTATCTCAAGTTAAGAGACCTCCTAAAAGGTAGGTAGTTTCTTCATGGGCTTTGCACCCAAATGTTTTCTAAACTGAGTGCTAAGTTCTGTTGTTATTTAGCTTTTCATTTCCATTTCAAAAGTTATAATTTGACTATGGCCTAACCTGTTATTTTGAGATCAGGAATAGCTTCAATACTGTAGAGATTCTACATTGCTTCTAGAGACAGGGAAAGCTAAAAGAACTATTTTCAAGAAAACAAAAAATGAAAGCCTGCAGCTTTTGAAGTGTTATGCAAATATTACAGTTATGGTGGCTAACAAATTATTTTTTAAAAGAAGTCCTCTATTCTTCAAGGGAGCTTTTCACAGTGATACCTGCAGCAGAAGTGCCTTAGGGACTTGATTATTTTGCATTATGCTTAAATCTGACCTCTGAAAGGTGTCTAGGTTTTTTGGTACTCCAACTGAATTTGTAAATTGATAGTATACTTTGGTTTGGAATACTGTGCTTTGTGCTCAGCAGTTCTGAGGAGGTTGAGGGGTATCAAAGCAGTTGACTTTCTCAGCCTGCAGGAAGGTATTCCTCTTGCAAGTCACAGTGCCAGCTGAAGCCTTCTGCCCCTGCCCGCCTGTCTCTGCCCTTCAGCCAGATGTTACTCAGCCAGGAAATAGCATCCTGTAGGTTTTCCTTCATCTACTACCGTACGTGTCAGCTGGAAAAGTTCATGCCGGTTTTTTCAGTAGTTTAAGCAACCCTGGTTGGTTATTGTTTGTTTGGTTTGTTCTGCTTTTTTACAATACAGGATTCAGGGGGTTGCTTTCACATGAAAGTAGCATTTGCCTAAACTAGTTTCTAACTATTTGTTAGAAATAGGGGTGAAAGGACGAAGAGTTTGTTACTGAGTTTTCTCTCAGATGGACTAGTTATTGCTGCAGCAGGAATGCAGTCTGTTTCCCTTGCCAATGCAACAGGTTATATTCCTTGTCTTGAGAAAGTTTTCAAACAAGAATCTGCAATTACTTGTTTTTGCAGAGGGAGCTGGAGTGCTTTAAATTAGCAGATACATGGAGTGTTACCTTAAAGTGGAGACCCACTGTCAGTTGGTAAGACTAATACGAGAGGCTACGGTTGAAATAGTATCATGATGCTGCAATACTGTGACAAAAGCAGATCTATTAGAAAAGGATTCTGGCCATTTGTGATATAATCTTTAGACTTTAATAATTTGCTACAGAGAATAAGGTATTTTTCATTAGAAATTACTTTTGAGTGTAAGACCAGCTCTGCAATCACAGGACTTTTACAAGTAGCATCAAATGGAAAGTGACTCTGTGGGAGTTGAAATTTACTGCTGTAAAAGTACAGTCAGAATGACAGTGGCAATCCTGCTGCTATTGCAGATACATATATAAAACAAGCATGTAAAAGATGGGGATTTGGGCAGCAGACACTGAGTATAAAGTTCAGCTCAGAATCATGCCCAACTCAACAAAAGATTAAGATTTTCCAGTGAAAAATAGAACCATTCGAAACCCTGGTCAGAAAATTAAGGTTATCAGCCTCTATGATTTAATTGAAGTTGTAGTGAAATTCTTGGTTTAATCAGAGTAAGTTTAAAGTATGTTTCAGCAAGATAACTTAAATAACATCCAATATGCAAATTAATGAGTTTGACTGAACTATTCTATGCTTGTGTTTTCCTTAATTTCACTTCAGAGAACTCCAGTAATTTTCAGGAGTTTGCAGCATTGGATTGGTAGTGTCATCCCCTGTTTTTGCTGTCGCTAGTAATGAATGCCATTTCTGTGATCTGCATAACTGTTGCATATTGCTGTGTACATTTAATCCTAACTTTTTTTATCCTGGCTGGCTTTAAAAGAGCGCAAGTTGGGTTGTCTGTAGGTGTTTTCTTTTAAAATTAGTCATTGGGTGATGAATAACTAAAATGTTACAGGAAAAATTCCTTTCTCTTCCTGTGAGCTGTCTTAATGATGCTTTGCTGCAAATACCTTGAGTCACAGCAAATATTTTCTTACAGTAACAGCTATAACAGCAATGACATTAATGGAAATATTTCTATTCTGATGGTTCTCACTTGCCTTAAGTAAAGTTGGAGGTCTGCTTTGCTGGATGTTGTGTATAGCAATGGTTATCTCTGACCTGAAGATATGGAAAAGATTAATATGTATAAAACATGCAAGCAGTTGACTGTCATTTGAGAAGCTCAGACTGATACTTGCATAACCATTTCTGCTTAGAGCAGATTATAAGGAGGAAAAGGGGACAAGAATGGACACAGTTTTCACCAGCTAGTGATCATTGAGCCGTGTTAGAAAAATGTCATAGAATGGGTAAGCTATAATAGATTAGAAGGAAAATGAAACTGCCTGATTTTTCCTCAAATGAGGAACATTTCCTATGAATAAGAATCACCCTGGAGATGGACAGTGGAGGCTGGAATCAGTGTCACAGCAGATAACAAGGTCAGGTAGGAGAAAACTAAAGTTGTTAAAAAGCTTAAAGATTGTTTGTGTATTGGGGGGGGGGGGGGGGGGGGGAAGGAAGAAGAGATGGATTGAAGTAATGAATCAAGAAGATCAATTCCTTGCCCTTTTGTCCAGCTGTCTTTGGAGAGTTTAAATCTCTGTAAGAACAGATTGAATGTCGCAGGGAACTCTTCACTTTCTGTTTCTCCTCTTTGCAAGTGGAAAAAGCAGGCAGCTTCCATGTCCCCTGCTAACTTCTGCCAATTGACTGAACATGTTGAAAAGATGGATTGTGGGCTGGGAAGGCGTGTTTAAGATCTGGAATCATTCATTGCGTGGAAGTGAACGAGTTTCATGTTTCAGAGAGAGTACTTTGCAAAATCACTGAAAAACAAAAAACAGCTTCAAAGTAATTTTGTTTTGTGCTCTTTTGACATAAGACCATGCCTCTTTTTTCTTTTCCCCTGCCCCTACTTTTCCAAATACTTCAATACTGAATTTTGCTGGTTACTTAACAGGGGGCAGCTTACAAAAATTTAAACAAGTGTGGAACGTGGTCTAGTGAATGTACTCGCTTCTCTGTGAGGATCCTAATGAAGTGCATGTCTTATGTTCCTGATAGTTTTGCAGATGAAATGAGTCCCATGTTTAGCCCACTGACCAGACATCTTCCCTGTTACAGTCTTTGTATACAAGAAAGGAAATTATCACCTCAGTTAAATTTAGAAAGCCCGTAGGGGGGGAAATGTGAAGCAGATATTTAAAAGCAATAATAAACTTTTTTATTTGCTTTGGTCTCCATTTTTCATCATGCTAGTGTAGGGCAGAGAAACAATGAAATGTTTTTGATGTAACCTTCTGGTAAGCATTAGGTGGCAGCAGCGTGTTGTATTTGGCAGCTGCTCTGTCACTTTTTTTTTTATCTTCTGCAATCTTTAGTGCAGTGCAATAAATGGAGAAAACATGTATTTTCTTACAGTTTTTATAACATACTAATTTATGGTTGTTCTGACTGTGACTGTGAGGGCAGCTGCTGTTTGGACTCTTGTATACTTAAGTGGGATTAGCATACTGTAGCTTCCACACTGTATTCATGACTGACTTTCTGATACACAGTATCTAACAGTGATAATATTAACTGCAAATATTTTGATGAAAAATATCCTGTGGCTAAGTGAGTTTAGTTTTGCAGCCTTTACTTTTTCATAAACTGTTACCATTTCTAAATTTATTGCAGCCTGTTACATGAAGTATGGTTTTTTGCTTGTGCTTGGTCTTCTTTCTTAGATAAGAAACAAACTTAAGCTCAAGAGAATGTTGGTGGGAACATAATTAACCTTTCAGCATAGTGGTGTTATTGTCACTCCAGATCTTGGACAAGTATGGTTACCTTGTGACCTTTCTGGAGGTTGTTTTTCATTGTTTCTCACAGGTGAAGGATCTCGGAGTATGGAACTGATGTTGCATGGTACTAGTTGGGCAGGATGATCAATTAATAGAAGAGCAGGAAAGTGTTGACAGAACATGCTATCTAATTAGTACCTGATGAACCACATAGGCTACAGAGCCCAGAGTGTAAAGTTGCTTCAGGGTGGCTCCTGTACAAGACCTTTATATGCAAAATAGGAAGTCTTCTTTGCTAAAAAGACCTTCACTTTCCACTGTAAACTTGGGGAAGGCTGGAGATACTTAGTCCTTCTTAGAAGCACATACCAAAGCATCAAGCCTGTGTTTTGTACAGAAGTCTTGCTCTTAAAAATCATGTACACTTTTATTTGTTTAGGTCATCTTTTATATAAGTGATCTACAAATCATGTGAATAGATGAAATAGGCTTTTTAAAAAAATAAAACTATAATTTTTCTTTCTGCTTTTTGGACTAGTAAGGAAGAAATATTAGGGCAGTAAGCTTTCCTGATGGCTCATGTGATAAAGTGGCAAGCAAAATTATTCTGAGTTAAGAGCAGGCAGCACCACAATGCTTTACGGTTCCACCCTAATGGGTTTTCTATTACATATTACTTTGTAATAGTTTTTCAATTGAAAATTAAGTAATTTTGAATTGAAAAGCACTTCTGAGTTTAGAAAGATAGTGCTGCCAGAATACTTAGTTACTGGTAAATATTTTTTCCATTCATTTGTATAAATATATTTGTAGTTAATTCATACTGTTCATTCAGAAATTCTCTTTCCTCCCATGATAGGAGAAAAGTTTAATGTTTGCATGTTTAAAACAAATATTTTTTTTTCAAAGCGAATGCGTTTTCTCCTGCAGTTTAAGCTTCTTTGTTTTACTTAAACCACTTCCTGGTTTAGAACACTTTAAATCACTCAAATTTTTGTAAAATACTCAAGTGGGTTTTTTCTTCCTGCACTAATTTAATGAGTTCATCTGGTGAAGATGGAAAACAGCATCTTTCTGTGACCTCTCAGTGAGTGCCACAGGGTGGAGGCCAAGCATATGTTTGTCACATTTTTTCTTGACCAGCACAGGTGGCTAAAATGTGCTTTTCTTAAACTTAGTTATCAAAAAAATTCAAATTCCAGTTTAATAAATAATTTTATAGTTCGGTCTGTGTTATGATTTAAATCCATTACAGGGTGGATTGTGCGAGAAAAGGAGTGCAGCCCTAAAGCATGACAGCTAGCCTGGATAGGTTCTGTGTGCCATGCCTATAACCAGAGTAAATGATCACTTGGAGTCGGTGTGCTCGATTGCTCACACACAGCTGTCAGATATGTGGTGTAGGTAATAGCAAATATGTGTGTTAATTCTGTTATGTGCTGATAGGGATTTGTGGCTTAAAGTATTCAGTGTGACAATGTATGTAAAATTAGCAAAAGTGTTAACTTTAAATGTAATTATATAGCTCCTGGAGTCCTGTAATTGCATTACATGGTTCCTTTTTTCTGCTGTGTCCAGCAGAGAGGCTGTTCAGCTTCATATTTTGTTGCTCTATCAGCTGATCTGGAACCTTCAATACATGCTGCAAAATTTGATTAAAAATATTTCTGCAAGCTGTATAATGACATAGTATAGTGGAAATGTGCAGTTCGGCTGGGGTGTGGGGTGCTGAGGGAAACCCGCTCTCCTGCGCCCTGTTCAGGTTGGCTATAGTATTTCAGATACCTAAGTTTAATATCTCAGGTAGTTCTAAACAGAAATTTATCGAGCCTTAAGACCAATGTAGCAGAATGCCTAGTTTTGTGATAAAGATCATGAGATCTGGGGCCTTGACCAGCCACACTTTAAATTGCCTGAGGACAGATTTCAGGAAGGGTCCCCGTTGTCAAAAACCTGAAGTCAGTATGAACTCCGCAGTGTTGGCAAGGCTTCTCCATTGGCTATCACGTTCAGTCTGCAGTGAGAGACTTTCTGATAAGCACTGCTGGATCACAGCAACAAAACTCTATTTCCAAATGTAATTTTAAAAGAGGAGGGATGCCCTAAGCTTAATTGTCCAAACTTGATTCTGAAGCTGTGGGAATATGAAGACCGAACACTGGCTTTTTGTAGAGAGGAAAATGAGTACAAATACAGAGCATGTCAGCCTACCCTGCTATTTTGATACCTGAAATGATTTAGAAGAGTAGTTGATTTCTTAGATGTTTATAGATGTCGCTTAATCATTATGGTCACGTGACAGGTTAAAGAATCTTGTTTTAAGAATTGTGATTTCTTTCTAAGAAAAATTTGTCCATGTGGTCTGCGAATAACTAGAGAAATGGGTGCAATTATATGACCCAGTCCAGCCCTTGTTTAGCAGTTAATTTCTCTGGATTTCTATGAGCATTTGGTCAGACCTACACAGATTTGGTTGTTGGTTTAAATCTAGCCAAGGCTGGTGGTGTCTTAATTGCTACCACAGAGCAACCATTTGGCCGGTGCGAGATGAGGGTTGTCAAGGTACCTTCTGCAAGGCAGACATTCATCCACTGGGAATGTATCAAGAAAGTTTTCATTAATTGGTCCCTTTGTTGGCATTTGTGGCAAAGCAGCCAAAAACTGAGTATGAACAGACACTCTGTGTCAGGGGGTGAGATTTATTGGCAAGTCCCAGTAAAAACTGGTATTTACTTCATACATTGTAAGCAGGGGCGCAAAGGACTTTCTTCCTGAAAACAGCCTGGCATTAAATTTACTCAGATTTCTTTTTCCTTAAAGAAGGCAGGGAAATGTAACAGGGACTCAGGCTATAATTGGAAATTAACAAGGAAATAGCTGGTTGATAATTTTCTTCTTAATGTTGACTGTCTTGTGGCTTCTTTTTAATGTGATGTGAAGAGTTCTGATGAGCTCTGTAGTCCAGACAGATTTGTATGGACCTGTGAATACTTTTGTCAGATGAGAACACTTGACAGTTTTTGTCCTGACTTTGTTAGCTTAACCTGTAGATAATAACAATTACAACTGATAATGTATAAATGTTGCATAAAGCATAAATGTTTTAAAATGTAGTTTCTGATTTTTATGTTCTTGTTAACTCCTGCCTGTTGTTGTTTTGTTAAAGAGATGCATGTCACTATATTGCAAGGGACATACTGGTAGTGATTTGTGCATTTTGTGTTAGTGCAACACAGTTGTTTGTTGCTAAACTTTGTAAAGATTTTGTGTTAAGCTGTCTGTTCTGCTTGCTGATGCCTATTTTGTCTTTAAAAGAATTTTAACTTACTTTAATGTGGAATAAATAAAATAATAGAGTTATTAACCAAACAAACTGTCATACATTGATTGTGAGAGAACTCTGATTCTGGTATTGCATATCTTGCCTCTTCAGTATTGAGCTTTTGATACAAGAATAAATAGATTGATTCCCCCCAAATACTAAAAATGCAATTTTAACTGCTTCATATTAATCTGTGCAGTTCCAGTTAGAAGTCAAAATTCTCATCCTGCTGGATTCCCAGCCATGAGTCTGGCAATTTCATTGGAAAATAAGGCTTGGGTTTCTTTCTTCACCCAACTGCTTCTTACAGTGTTTCCCCTCTGTCTTTTTCTCCTCTGAACAGCATAGTATCCAACTCCTGTGTCCACTTGCTGTCACTCATCTAACTCTTCTGTCAGCAGAAATGGGTGTCACTGATGAGTACTGCTGTTATCTCATACCATCCCATGCTTATCCATGGGGACTTTCACTTGCGCACTGTTGATCCAACTGACCCTTTGCATACCCGTTTCGTGACTTTTACCTTTTCTGTTTGCAATTTTAATTCAGTTCTGTCATTCATAAAAACCAGTAACTTCACCAGATACGGAGCAGTGCTCTCTTTGTAATGTTTGGGTTGAATTTCTCATCACTGACCGAGTGTCTTTCACCTATAAATACAGGTCTTTTTACAAATTCCAGGAGGTATTGTAGTGTAGGTCACGAACACTGTAGCTTTCTGGTACTTCTACTGTGACCAAAAAAACCTGATACTTGGTGGAAAATCTTATTTCTATCTGCATTATATGAAAGAAATACTGCCAAGCTATAAAACTGTCATAGCTCCTGCTGTATGCCTGCCACAGAGAAGGGGAGGATGCTAAGAGATACTAAATTAATTTTAGATGTTAATGTTCTATCGTGGACTCTCTATTTACAGCTTAGGTTTAGTCACGAGATGTAGTTCCTACAAAAGCACAAGTACTTGAATGCGTGTAAGTAATCTCCCATTACAATCTTAGTACTTGATTTACTCAAACTTTGGGTCTATCTCCAGCTTTAAATAATCTGTTACTCACATATAGGCACACATCCCCTGTTGAAATAAAGCAGCAATTTGAGACTTGTCTAAACTTTTCAGTTTAATTTAGTAAGGTGATTCCATGAGACTGTAGATAATTTGAGAGTTAAAAATCTTTAATAAATCTGATAGTTTAGAAATTCATTATGCTGTAACTGTTGCTAGTACTGACTGCTTAGTGGTTACCTTATAACTCCTAAGTCCAGAATCGTCTTTTTAATTTTTCAGCTCTAATGGTTTCATCAGTATTCTGTGTCTGTCTTTACTTTGAATTTTAGAACCTCAATAATGGTTTCCCTTACAAAAAGAAAAATCGGTAAGGTGTAGAATAAAAACTAAATTATCTGAAAATATTTCTCAATGATTATTGTCTTGGTAGAGAAGGTCAAGATTTAATGCAGCCACATCTGGTTCATCCTTTTAATGTTACTTTTTATTTGCTGCTGAAGATTTCTCCAAATGTTTGACAGCTTTGCATGAAATACTGGAAAGCAGGAAAGACAAAGCTGTAGAAAGTAGAGAGTACTCTTTATTTCAACTCTGGAAAAAATTCAGAGCTGATCTACTTCGTTTTCCTCAGTCAGAACAGAAAATTTGTATTTTAAACAGGTGTACTTAAAAGCTCTGTAACTTTACAGGGGAGAATTTCTTTACAGTTGTCTCTGAAATGCTTAGTAAGTGAAAGCACTTTAACTTAAAAATTTGGAAGAAATAGTAGTTTTTGTAGAAACTAAAGCCTTCTGTTTTGAGGTATGAAATTGGGGATGTGGTGCATCTTTGGTGTTATAAGAGAATAACCCTTATACACAAGCAACATAACGAAGGTAGTGTATTAAGTAATAAATGTGAAGGAATAGTACTTTTTTAACCTCTTCTAAATAATCAGCCTTTCCAGTTTGTCATGTGGAAAAGTAGCTCAGAGTAGAAGTTTGACTACATTAAGTGGTTTAGTTAGTGTATTCCACAGTTAAGCAAGAGATTACAAGTGTAGTGTAAGAGCTCTGTCTGTACGCTCTGCCCCTCCCCTCCCAGTAAGTCGTGTTAAGTGGATTCTCACTGGATGCTCTAAATTTATTTTGCAAAATAAAGTCATGAACACCAATAAGAAATGTACATGAGGTTGATTTAACTGGAGGTTTTCTGCTTGCTAATTTGAGTTTGATTAAAATCAATCAACCCTGTTAGATTTCTTCCATAAAGTTAAGCAACGCATACAAGTGTTAGGGGGAGAGAGACCTTCGGGTGTCATCTCTGTGTTGCTTGATCTGCTCAACCAGCTATTGTAGTTTCTCGTCTTGTGGTGTGAGTTCTTAAGACCTGTGCGTGTGGTCATTGAGATGTAATACCATTACAGTTATTGACCAAGTGGTCTTTAGTAACATCCAGTGTTAATTTTGCAATTCTTAAAGGGCAGAAGGGACCAAACCTGATGGAGTATAAAGTAGGCAGAAGTAAAGAATGTAGCAATTGAGTCTGTAGCATGTTCCAAATTCTTATACAAACCCTGTGGGTGAAAACCATCTGTGTGGTACACTGTATAAATAAAAATATCGTATAAATAAGATACGTGACGGAACTCAAGTAGTTTTCTGAGAGCCTACACTTTTACTTGGTAAATGCATCATTAACACCTTTTTTCTGAAACAGAAAAAGTTTGCTAGCTTGCTTGTTCTTTATTCTGTAGTAGGTATCAAAGGCAATAGATGAGCATAATGAAATACAAGTGATTTACCTAAACTAAGGTGTTCTGTGAGATTTCTAAATTTTTGGATACTTACATAACCATGAACTGAACCTGTATCTGTTTCAGAGTATGTTTGCCTGGTGATACACTGTTCCCCACTGCTAAAAAGCACAGTCTGATGTATATACAAGACAGTTCAATACAGTTTTAGGAAGGTATAATAATGGTACTATAATTGAAAAGGGTATGAGGTCAAGTTTGTGTTAGTCCACTTTTCTGTTTCCCTGCAGCACTAAAAATTTCACCAAGTTTCCAACAGATAATGTTTGAAGTGTGGGGTTTTTTTCAATTGAGCTTTGGACTTCAAGATTTGTGCTGTTTCAGTTTTCTTCTATTGATTGTAAAAAAAAAAAAAAAAAAACCAAACAAAACCCCTAAAAATATATTAAAAATTAACCCTTATACCAAGAGCCAGAGTCCTTGAGAAATGCTAT
Organism: Bucorvus abyssinicus; assembly: GCA_009769605.1. Classification (NCBI taxonomy): domain Eukaryota; kingdom Metazoa; phylum Chordata; class Aves; order Bucerotiformes; family Bucorvidae; genus Bucorvus; species Bucorvus abyssinicus. The sequence goes on along the minus strand of CM020043.1, from coordinate 12,692,147 downwards.
GTCAATGTGACATTTAAGATAAACATCAGGGGAGTGAGCAGCAGTCCATGTATGTGTAAGATAATTTTAACAGAAGAACTAATATATTTCCATTATCAATCAATGTGTCTTTTAGCATTCACGGTAGCTACAAAGTATCATACACTGTAAAGTGATACGAATTCCAGACTTTAGTAATGGAAAGAAGTTAGTGAAGTACTTCTAGCAGAGGTTTAAAAAAGGAAAACTAGATTGGGCAATACATCTCTAACTTTCTTCCTTTTCCCTTCCCTCTGTCAGACGCAGGAAAATATCCTTTACTGTTTTTATAAAGCCCTATTAAGTAGTAACATGTTAGTAGACATTATTAGTGTTCAAAAATCAAGATGAGGGCTCAGCAAAAAGCTGTTTTTATGGAAGTATTGCTTCTTAAAAAATTACAGATATGCAGCCTGAAAGATTTAAATATATGGTCAGTGTGGTAATACAGCTGAAAATAGTGCTCAGGCGGCAGGTATGAATGACACAAAGATAATGTGCACAGATTTTGAGAAGTGATACTGCTCGAACATTTTGAGTAAGAACTTGTAACTGGATGCAGAGAGGGAGACATGAACAGTAGATCAGTTTGTGTAGAAGGAGATAGGTCAAGTAGAAAACAGATTTGTCCATTTTTATTTTGGAGTTTATACACGATTGCAGCCGAGATTAACCCAGAAACAAGGTTGAATTGGGGAAAGAGGAGATCAGAAATGTGCATCATATTTCACCTCCTTCAAAACAAAGCCCAGTGAGGCAGCTCCTGAATAGTATGATGGAGAGGGAGGAGAATCAGAAGCAAGGACATGGTAACCAAGAATAAGGGAAGATGCCAAAAAAGAGTATGGTTGATTAATATCTGATGTATTGATGGAGGACATCAGTGTACTCTCTCTAAACTGCAGCTGTTAGTGGGTCAGGCGAAACTTGGGTAAGGTGTCCTCTGTGGTTGGTGTCTGAGCTTGCTGAACAGGGTCTAAAAGAGTTAGAGGGCACCTCGCTTCTTAATTCAGAGATGAAAGAGAAGGGTATGGGCAGTTGAAGCAAGAGTGGATTTTTACTACAGACAAACTTTCTTGGATTTTGATCATCAAGCTGGAGAGTAGGAAAAGAGAGTGAATGAGAACGGGTACATAACGAATTCCAATGAAATGGAGTCACTGGGGAAAAATATTATTAGAGTAAAAGAGCAGAGATTTGCGGATGTCTCAGTGTAGATGTAGACTATTAAATGCATTGGATGGTAATAGAGGAACAAACTCAACAAAGGAAGGAGGAAATCATTTCAGAAGGCAGAGACCAAAATGGAGAGAGAGATCTATATTGGCATTACTAGATCGCCTACAATGTAGTTGTTATTAGTTACGTGACATTGTAGTCTTTTTGATATGATACAAATACTAAATTTTCCCAATCTATAGAAAGAAGATAAAAGCTAAATGATAAATCTGAAGAATGACTTTCCTGCATTATTCACGAAATGAACAGAATAGCCTTTTCTGCATTGACGATTATTTTTCCAAAGTACCTTTGAGATATTTGTGGCTCATTGTTTTTCACTGACTACTTCCAATATAGTCCAAAATTATTTTTCAGTCAGGCGAAGTTTTGGTGTAGCAAAGGAGAAGTATAACTGATTTTGTGGGGCTGCTTTCTCAACATTCTTGGCAGGGGAGAAGCGAGTATTCTTAGTGCTGGTTTGGGCAGCTGGTTTTATGTATCCATAAGAAATTATCTGAGAAGGTGTGGTCTTGTGGCCCATCCAAACATGTAACAATATGAGCAATAGGTTTGTGGCAGTGCTATTCAAATCCAGCTAAATGTCAGTGGTACTAAGTCTGGTAGAATATTCCTTGGACAGGCTTTTACATCTTTTTTGGGTGTAAGCTTGCAGGAGAATGCTTACAGTATCATCCAAGTGGACTGAGATGCACAGCAGTCATATAACTCTCTTTTTAGGTGTTATAATGAGCGCTGCAATATTTGGGGTGGGTCCAAATTTTAAATATAGCATCTGAAATATTTTAAAATAATGAAGTATCATTTTTTAGTTAAAATATTGCTTTGAGGAGTAACTGCTGGATGCATGCTTCAAAAATCATTGTTAAAATAACTAACAGTGCTATAAGGAAACCGTATAAGTCTTTAATGCAATGTGACTATATTGCCTTGTATGCTTATTAAGCATTGTTTTTTTTTTTTTAATAACCTTAAACAAATGTGGTATACAATCCACCACCAGTGTTAAAAATGCTATTAAAATGGAAGTAACAACGGGAAAAGCTAAAGTTTCAAGAAAACTGATTTGAAAACAAATACCTTTAAATAGCTTTTACAGTATATGATGCATGCTGACAGCACACTGAATTTAGTGCCTACCAAATAAAGGTATAATTACTCATTAGCTATTTAGAGTACAATGACTAAATGCAATGGCCAGAAATTTGTTTGTACCTTAGAACATTGTCATCTTCTGCTGGGGAGATAGAAAAGGGATCCTTAAGAGAGAAAACTTTACAGATGGCAACTGTGCTTCAGCCACGTTTTCAGTCAGCTGCAAGCTAGTCCTCAGTGTTGAATGCAGAGATGACTTCAAGTGTGCTTCCTCATATGATGGAACAAATATACACATTTGTGTCCAGACTTCATACTTGAGGTTGCAGCTACATACACAGATTTTGCTCTTTTCTCCTGTTGTACCGGATATTTATCCGGTAATACCCATCAGTGCAAATGACAGATACATACATCAGTGAGCAGAGACTCTAGTAGAGGTGGTCCTCTTAAGTTCTGGATTTTTATAAAGCACATGTGATATTCTCTTCTTTCCTTTCCAAAATTAATTATAAACTAAACCAAAGGGATTCTGTTAATCAGAAATCTGCTCAAACACTCGTAGAACAGATGTTCAGAGTCTTAATCTGCTGTACGTTTCAGTGCCCCAACCAAGGTTAGTATAAAGGGCAGAAATTAATGCTCCAGAATAAGGTAAATCTTGATTTATAACACCGTTAACAGCTGATAGGTCTGATTGTATTGCAACCATCTCATCTTAAATGCTGTTTCTTGTTGGTCCATCACTTAGCAATTTAAAAATAATTTTAAAAAGAGATTATTGGTGATGAATTAAAGCTACAGGAAGATGGAGCTTTGAAGGTTCCTCTTCGGTAGACATTTGAACCAGAAAGAGATGGAATTCTCTGTTCAGAACCCATAGTACAAATTATAAAAGTGTTACCATTTTAATTATTATTGCCTATTTAACATGGGATTTCTTGCAGTTATGTCCTTGAAAAACCATTTCTTAACTAAAATGACACAATTTTGTAGCCAGTGATCCATGACTTTAAATATTTGGAAGGGCTATTGGTTCACTGAACTGGAAGAAATTAAAGACATTGAGGCATATTATCAAAAATAGAATTACATGTATTATAACTTATATTTGATCATGTATGTTCTCATTACCATTTAATAATAAAAAATAGGTACATGTAATACAGCACCAGTCTATCTGTAGTAGCCTTAACTAAACACTGGTGGTATCGTTAATATCAGCTGTGTGTACTGTTGGGAGAGCCGCTAGCACCTACAGCACCTCCGCTTGTTCCCATGTCATGGTCCTCTGCATGTACCTATTTCTGTTTGTGGTAGTCATTCTCTCTAGGTAAATTGTCCATAAGACCAGTGATCCATCAGCAAATTATCCAGAAAATGCTGTCAATGCGTGTGGTGACATTTGTGCCACTGGTGGTTTTGTTGCCATTTCAGTGGTCTAATTAAATTGGCAGTTTTCTCTTGTGCCCAGCATCGTTGTCTCCCTTCCTTTGGCACCTCAGCTCAGACCCTCTCCTTTTCTCTGTCCTTTTAACTGAATATCAAATGCATTATTGATTGCTCCTCTCCCACCCTCCTCCCTTCCACTCTCAATTTTTTTATCTTTCTTTTTTTGATTGGCAGTATCATCCAGACAAACAGAAGGAAGATGTGCCAGCAGGAGAAGTGGAGGAGCGCGTGCAGAGGTTCATCGAAATTGATCAAGCGTGGAAAATTCTAGGGAACGAAGAGACAAAAAAAGAGTATGACCTAGAGCAGCGTGGTAGGTTCCTGCCAAGGAGTGCTGTAGTGGCAGCAGCTCTTTAAATAAGCAGGGTCTGGGAGTGGTAGTTAGATGGTATTTCAGAATGCTGTTTATTGCTGAACCAAATGTTTCTTTCACTCTTGTCCTACTTTCAAATGTGGATCCATTATTTATATCTTTTGCTACACATACATTAGCTAGTGAAAACATTGAATTACTTCCAACAAAACATTAGGTGGCGTTATTCCTAATAATTTGAATGAATATGAATTTTATACTAATTAGAGGCATTAGCCCTTTTCATTTTATTAAGGCAGCTTCATTAAGCATTCTTTAAGTCTTATATTACATTTTGTTGCAGTATCTTAGATATAGGTATTTATCCATTTATACCTGGTGTGCAGTGTGTGTGGGTTTATAAGCACTTCAGAATCATTAAGACGCATTGGTTTTGGTTGTTTCTGTATTATGTTAGCTTTCATAATTCTTCTGTAGTCTAAACTAATCTTTTTGAAGCAGGTTTATAAATAATATTCCAATATAACACATTAACTAGGCAGCTCCAGCATGCATTTCTTTTTATACCTCTCAGAAAATTGCTTCTTAAAACACTGACAGGCTGTTGTGAGAAAGAAAGGGGGGAAATGTAGGTCAGGTCTGTCACACATGGGCTACCATTACATGAAGTGATAGGCTGTCTTTCTGCTCTGGCCTCAGGATAGGAGTCCCTCAGCCTTCCATTAGAACCTTCAATAAATGTATATCCACCCTACATGTTAATGGGGGGAGTCAATAATAGTGTATTGCCTGTGGGGAAAACACTCAGTCGCACTCCGCAGTAACACACTCTGGTCCAGCATTGACATGTAGCCACCACCACTTTTGAATGTGTCTGATAAAAGCCCACTGTCTCTGCAGCTTGTTATTGAATTCTCTTCCATTGTACATTGGCACACCATCAGACCTTTCTCTCTTGTGCTGATTTTTAACTCCCCTGCCGCTGCGGATACCAGAACTTTGAGAGACAAAGGCTTAGTCATTCTGGCAGATATGCATCACTGCAGGATAAAGAGAGTAATATATAATTGTATATACCCAGTATGAATTCTCTAGTTAAATAATCTCGTGTTTCAGGCTCTGTGTGTCTTTTGGAAAAGAGGGTAGAGGAGTGAAAACAGAATTGTTGAATAAATATTTTAAACAAATGAAAATATTTGGATTTTAGCTAATTTATGTAAACAGTATTAAGATCAAATGTAAATAAATTTATCTCCAACTTATTCTTTAAATTCCTGAATGTGATGCTGTAACAGGAATTTCTGCGACCGTGTGCTCTCATCCCATCATACTCGTAGCCTTGTGTCTTCCATTTTCACAAATAGTATATGCACAGGAAGAAAGAAATACTAGAGGTTAAGTTACAAGTCTTTTATGTATCTAGTGAGTTTTACCTAAAGCTTAAATACAGACTATGAAGTTCTATTTTGCTTGGGTCGGGTTAATCTGCTGAAGTTGAGAGCTACATCGAGATTTAACAAGTTACTTTCTTTTCCCATTTGAAGACATTGCTATAAAATTGCTTTGACAAAACTTACAGTATTTTAAAGGTTATCTATATTTCCTGAGATTCTTTTGCATCCAGGTGAGTTCTCTGAAAAGCCATCTCAAGATTCTGTAAAAAAAAAAAAAAAAAAAAAAAAAAAAAAAGACTTAGTAAATAAAGAAAACTTTCATTTGTGCGTTCATTGACACAGGTACTCGGTCATGGTATGGTAAAGGGGTAGATCCATTATTCTATAGAGGGTGCCATTCACAGAGGACCCAGTGCTTCAGACTAAGCCACGTGTAACATATGTGTGCAGGGTTGCTGAATTCTCTGCAGCGTGTTCCCTGGCAGCAAAAGGATGGTGAAATAAATTTTAGTTCTTTGAACGCCTGTCAAGCTGCTTCTGAAGTCGTGATTCTAGACAAATTCATAGACACTGCTGTAAAAGCTCACAGAAACAAAGGAATGGAAACAGCAGCTAAGGGGAACGGTGATGAGAGAGAGAATACAGTGAGTTAGGAAGACTGGAAAGCCTTGGAAGCAGGATCTGATGGATGGCAGCGTGCGTGTGTGTGTGGCTGCCAGTCAGCAGGAAGTCCTATGCACTGTAGTCTTTTTTCCATTTCACAGATTCTTTATTTGTATGTACCTTCTTGTGTTATACGAGCTAAATCTTAATTACTTGGCTCAGAAATTCAGTGGCCAGAGAACTTCTAAGAATCTGAAATTCTGAGGGACTGTAGGGTTTTCATTTTCTTTTTATTTGAATCATTGAGAATAACAAGTGAATGTGCTTTCATATCTTAATACTGCTTTTCTCTGAAGGCATCACAGTGATCTGTTCCTGATTTTTTTTTTTTTTTTTTTTTTTGACTTCAGGCCACAGTATTAAAAAGAACAAAACCTCACCATTTAGAGGTTTGGCTCAAATACTTACCTGAGCCTCTCTGGTCTGGAGATCTTACAAGAACTGCTTTTTTCTATATTTTGAGAATTTTTCAAATGCATTGTTTTGTCATGTCTTTAATGTCACATAAGAATATTCTTTTATAATGGTGAATTTTTTGCTTCCAATCCTTGTGAAAAATTTGGGGGATGGAAAAAAAGCTGCATAATAATTTCCCTATTAAATGGAATATTTTTCCTCAACAGATTTTCTTCTTGGAGATTTTTCTATTCTTTGTTCAGTATCCCATTGAGAAAAGATGAATCTGCAGTTAAAATGAAGTTTGATAATAATTACCAAAAGTTTTTCAGTGAGTTTAGCTTGGAAAAAAAACTGCTTACAGTTCTCATATTAGCAGTCATCTGAACCCTGAAAGATCCTAATTTTGTGTCACAGTTTGAGAGAATAAAAAATTTTTCACAGAATCAGGGGATCATGTAGGTTGGAAGTGACCTTCACAGTTTTCTAGATCAATCTCCTACTCAAAGCAAGTCCACGTAGGTCAGTTGCCCAGCCCTTTTCCAGCCTAGCTTTTAATATCTCCAAGCATGGAGATTCCTGAGCTGCTCTGGGCAGCCTGTTCCAGTGTTTGAACATCCTCATAGCAGAAAAAAACAAACCAAGCAACCCAAACCCCAAAAAAACTACAACATTTTTCTTCTCAGGTCAGATATAAGGACTATTCTTGGAGCTTGTGCCTTTCACTCCTCATCCCTCTCCTGTGCACCTCTGAGAAGTCTTCTTTACACGCTGCTTTCTTTTGGCCTCTCCTTCTATGACACATGTCCCAACCCCTGACTGTGCTGGCAGTGCACTGGACTTGCTCCTGTATGTCAGAGCTTTGTACTGGGGAGACCAAAACTGGACACAGGACTTCAGATGCAGTCTCATTAATTGCTGGTAGAGAGGAGAAAAATAGCTGCCTTGATGTGCTGGCTACGCTCTTAGTAACGCAGCCCAGTATGGATTGGCCTTTGCTGCAAGAGTGCCCAGCTGACTTGGGCTGAACCTGTTGTCCAACCTCTAGTCCTTTTCAGGAAAACTTCTTTCCAGACAGTAATGGTCTCCCAGCCTGTAGTGGTGTGTTACGTTATTCCATCCAAAAAGCAGGACTTAGTCGAACCCTGTGATGTCCCTGTCATCAGCCCATTTCTATATTCTATGGAGGTCCCTTGGAATAGCAGCCCTGCAACTTTTGTGGATTTTTGTTGACTTAAATACAAAGGAACTGCGTATCTAAACAATCACGTAATTAAGGTAATTGAATTTATGAATTCATTTTCCATTTTAGTTCTTGACTGAATGATTAACAAAGGTCACAATTAAAATCAAATCAATAAACTGGTTACTTTGATTAATTTCTGACACTAAATGTAGCAAATAATTCAAAGCTAGTAATGGGATTGACACTACAACCCGTTGCTTTGTATGTTTTGGAGGCAGAGGGTGGTGGCATTTAAGAACCTTGGGGTTTTGCCATATATGGCTCCAGTGAGCTTCTGTGCAGGGTCATGTGTTTTCATGTGATGATGGACACGGGTGTCCATAAAGCCCATGTACTTACAAGGTGGGAGATGTAATCACCTGTAGTTTTCAGATCTCAGCACATACGTCCTTTTGATTTTCAATTTGTAAATTTTTAGAAAAATTATTGCAGATGCAATTTTCATCCATGAATACGTATTCCAGCATTGTTTCCCTTTTGTTCTTGCTTCATTTCTTGGCCATAAGGAATTACAGGCCCTAACTGGAATTGCCAGTGTTCTAGCTTCTGCCATTTGTCTCTGAGAACTAGTCTCGTTCCATCCTCTCCGTACCTTCCCTTTTAGTAGCAAGGCAGAGCAAAAACCTTCAGTTAGCCTAAAATAGCTCATTTTAAAATATCTGGTCACTAATTCAGCTTTCACTGACAATACCAATCTCTTTAGAACCTGAGAAGTCTGTGAGGTTGTGTCTGCACACTCCATTAAGTTTCTACTGAACAGTTAGAAAGGGAGATTTATACCGGTGTGGTCATAAATGAGGAAAATGAAAACCCAAGCTAAATAGAAGGAGCTCTTTCTCACCCTGCTCTTTCCCCATTCCTCAAATAGTACAGTAAACTGAAAAGATTGTTTTGGAGATGGTTGCTTTCCCATTAACCCAGCATCCCCTCCTGCTTCAGCAATAATGTGATGATACTATAGGAGACACCAAAATACCTTACATAAATTGGTAGTAGGATGCCAGAAGAATAACCTTGCAAACCCAGTGTGGGAGTAAGCAGGAGAAACAAGACAAAAGCCTGCAAAAATGCTCATAGCATCTAGCGGAAAGGGCAACTGAAAACCTTGACTACCTTAAGAAAGGGAAAAAATTAATGCAGCGTATTTCAGTTGTTCCTTATTAAGAAAACTCCTTCCTTTTAGACCAAAATAAAGCTTTTACCGTGGTTGTTCCTTTAGGCTTTTGAGTGTTCCAGGGTATACTTTTTAAGGGACAGAAGCGTATACTCCTCTAGCCATGGATTTTCCTGCTGCAGACCCCCAGCTAGTGCAAAGCACCAGCCTGTTACCACAGCTCTTGGAGTCAGTTCTAGTCTGCACCGGCTACAAGTGAAGCAGTCTCTTTTTAACAGACCTGGCTTTTTGTTACGGAAATTCTTAACCCATGACATTTTTATAATTTCAAATTAAAGCATGGTTATTTTAAACTAATGCAAGAGACTCAAACTGAACTAGTTGTTTAAAAATAGCCTGTTAGAAACAACTTGTGAAAACATCCAGGTTTTGAGTACTGTGATGACTTTGATACTGAGTAGATGCTATGAATGGTATTTGATTGACAATACATACCTTCAGCTTTTTTTAATTGTATGTTTGGTTTAAAAAAAGATCTTAATAATATATGACTGATAAAGAGCTAGAAAAATCTTTTCAGTATTATGGCTATTTTTACAATTACCATAAACTGTTAAAAGGGTTAAATATCCATTCACTGCTTGCAGTCCTTTCCTTAAAACTCAGCCTTAAATAGCCCAAGAAATATTTATTGTATCCTCAAGTGAAACTTAAATACCTTTCCTCTTTTACACTTTCTGAATGACCCAGCAAGGGCTCTAGTAAAGCTTTACTGAACCAAGCTGCTAGCAGTTATTTAATGTTGTTCTGTAGCCTGAAAGACTCTCAGTAGATTTTTTCCTTTTAATCTCTTTGAATTGCAGGCTCATAAACCTCTCTGATGAGCCTGCCAGTGTTTTCTTAGATCCTGCAGTTGAGACAATGGAGCTGCAGAATCCTTTCACCTCGTGTTGTCAGACAAATCCAATAGATGGCAAAGCCAGGCGGGCTGTACTTCCTTGCGAATTAAAATTTGTTTGTCAAGTTACAGTAGATGATCAGGTCTTCACAATTTTCCCTGTGTGTTCAGGAATGTGTTTCAGGGAGTTCAGCTCTGTGGTACACAGAGTGCCACAGCTCGAGCAGACGCCCCATAGAAGTAAGCCTATCACGTAACACAGTACTGGGAACAATCCCAGTCTTTAATAACCTTATCCCCCAGCAAGGGACTGAAAATCAGACACGGGTTTACTCTAGAGAACCACTAACGAGCAAATCGTGGTTGTTATAACGATGATTCTGTGAGTTAAGACCACCTGACCTTTTATTTTATTTTACTCATTTCATGCAGATAACTCACGTTCTGATCAGATAAATGTTGTGTAACTAAAACATCACCCGTAGCTCTGGTTTATGTAATTGAGAGCATGCACCACAGTGGGAACGACTGATTGAGAGGGACATCTTCCAGTTTTCTTTCATCATTACATTCCTGCCAGGTTTTTTCCCCTGTCTTTTGGCAGCAGTAAAGTATTAGGTGCGAGTGGGTTAATTTTCTTTTCCTTCTGACCCTTTCATTACAGAGTAAGTAAGTGTTCAGCAAAGGTAATGTCAAAGAGGCTGTGTTGATTCTGTCATTAGTTCCAATGTGTCTGATTTGTCTTAATCTCCTTCATTAAAACTAATTTAGATGAGGCTCATTCTCAAGGATATATAATGCACATTTTAGTTAGAACAGTCATTTAGTTACAAAATAAAGACTGGGACTTAATATTTGGTGAGGTTTTTTTTTTTTAAAACTGGCCTTAAATTTCCTATTTATAAACCCCAAAGGTAATTATTAACTCTTCCCCTCCACACATATATGTGAGGCTAGTTAAAATGTAAGGGGTTCATTTCACTACCGGTACATCACGTTAATACTTCTACCTAGGATACTCTTAAAACTGATAGAGCTGAGAAAGAAAAACAAAACAAAAACCCCAAACAACAGGTTTGTTAGATGCTGAAGTAAATTTAGATAATTAACTATAGAGAAAGCTGTGATTAGCTATTGACAGGATTATACTTTCATAGTAGCCTTAAACTTTTTTGCAGCAGCTTACACTGCTGGGTTGTAAGTTAGGAATCCTACCTGTGAGTAGCTTGTTTCACACAGTTAACGCGTGAAATCAACTAATACAGCATTGATGGATGTCTCTTCTGAGTTACTACACTGATACCTGATACCAGCTTCAGAAGAGTAAGGTGGTTGCAGACAGAGGATGATGTTTGGTGTTAGAGAAGGAAATACTCCATTATCTGGTCAGATAAATGTTGGAGATGTGCTGTTTTTCTGGGGTACTATTGGAGGAAGTAGCTGCGAAGTCCGTTATTGCTACTAGTCAGTCCAGAACAAAAAGCAGTTACTTAGAAGAAGCTGAGAACCATTTAGAAAACCCTACAACCTAGTGATTAAGTAGGGAATTAAAATAACATAAAATAATCTGGGCTGCTGATTTTTTTGGCAAGTGCTCAGTAAGTAATTCTGGAATAAGAAATTTTTTCACTGCCAACTTTTCATCGAAAGCCACTGACAACTCTACGTGCTTTAGAAAGTTTGTTGTTATTAAACTATAAAACTTGCTTAAAAACTCACTGATCCAAGAGAAGGAACACCTACTTTCTCAGTAACAACCCGATTTCAACCTTAAATAAGTGCTATGCTCCCAAGTCTTGCCAAATCTTAAGGTATTTCTGTGTATGTGCTAAAGATCAGCTTTCAGGCTTTTCTGGTTCTTTAAAATGCAGCGTTTGGGAGCTGGACCTTCCAGGTGTCAGGCAGCAGCTGGGAGGTTTTGTGTAGTAAGTTGTAAGGCATTTATGTCCTTTTTTTTCTCTATATATTACCTTTTATGGCTTCACTTGTAACGCTGTTGTCAAGATAAAGAACTTGGTGTGAACTTTGTACATCAAATTTGAGCATGCTGATAAATGGCAAAAAACAATTTGTACAGCACAGTTTGTGTCTAATAATTTCAATTGTACTGTGCTCTTTCCATGTCATGTGTACACGGTGTTGAAAGAATCTAGGGAAGCAAATGGCAACAGATCTCACAGGTACAGGCGAGAACTGACCTTCTTTCTGTGCTGACTCTTTATCATGGAAGAACATTTGGACTTGTCTTTCCCTAAAAACGTGTTTCATTTACCTTTTGTAGGAATATCTTTTTGCAGGAATCTTGGTAGCATTCTCACACGCAACTCTTAACATTTACTTGGCACTTATTGGGGGGGAATTATTTGGCTGCTTCTTTCTAAAGGAGAATGGGCTGCCTAAGAGACATCGTGGGGTCTCCGTCTGTGGAGATATTTAAAATGTGGCTGGACATGGTCCTGGGCAACCTGCTCTAGCTGACCCTGCTTGTGCAGGAGGATTTGATTAGGTGATCCGGACAGGTCTGTTCTGACCTCAACCGCTCTCTGATTTTGCAAAAAGTGCAGGTAAACAGACAGTCACAATTTCTGCTTGTGGAAACGTAGTTACAGGCACCAGGCTTTTACATGGTATTTATTTATATCAAAACAAAAGTTTCCCATAATAGTTTGGGATGCACAAAAGTACTGGTTTCAGTAGTGTCTTAATTTCAGTAATAGATCTTCACTATTTACTTCTCCTGGCTACAGCAGGACATTTTCCAGCTTGTACAGAGATATGGAAACTAAAATTTTAGAGAACTGCATTTTTAACTGATAGCATGGTCTAGGTGTGACTCTCTAGGGACCAGATTGACTGCTAGGTATATAAAACTATTACGTTATCAGGAAGAAATAAGGACCTTTAAGTTATTCAGGGTTGAACAGCTGTCATTTTTTCTTTATAGAAGATCATCTGACAAACGAATGGCCACTACATGCACAAATTTATCTTGAGGATATGTCCTGGAATGAAGGTACAAGTGCCTTTCAGTGTCGCTGCAAATGTCATCTTTTTTTTCTGCATCTTACACCATTACGCTGGCTTATTCTAAATTCTACTTTCTTTGTATTTTCCTCAGATTTAACTCTGCTGTTCTCTGTGATTGCCTGAATTTGAACTTAACTTTGTGATAGTTACTTTGCATTCTTCTTAATCTCTCTTTCCCTCTCCCCCCTCAGCTTGCAGTACCATTTTTCACCTAGCTCTGTTCTTGTAGTATAATTGAGTGTTTATATTTCCAGATTCTTCCCAATTTTCTCATGCATCTTCTTGCTGCTAATGTGATGGCAAAATACACGTTTTCATACAGGTTTTTTTAATCCGACAGTGTGTTACTTTCCTCCTGTATACTACTGTAGCTTTTATCATTTACTTGCTTTTTGAATGAATGGCTGGTTTTTTACTATTTTTTTTTTTAAGCTGTGAAGGGAAAATCGTATCTCCTTATGTTTTATTTTTGTTTCCTGGGTTAGCAGTCTGTTTTGGAACCATCCTTGATCTGTCATATCTATGACTAACACCCCTTAGTTTTTTCTTTTAGTATCTCTCTGTTTCACAGATGTGCAGCTCTTTATTATTTGCTTTTTTTAAAGAGACCCCATGGGCCCTGGCTGTTTGGCACAAGAATGCCTCACAGTCACTGAAATATTTTAAGAGTATAGTTATTTTTTCAGCCACAAATAGTAGCACAGATACTGATATTTACACTCCAGCAGTGGGAGGTCATTTGTTATTGAGAGCAGCTTTGTGAAGAAAATCCAAAATAAATTCTTGATTCTTCTCAAGCACTAAAGGCTTTTTTGTTTTCTTTCTTGGCAGATGAACAATGTTACACTCTCTCATGTCGATGTGGTGGGAATTACACTGTCTTCAAGAGTGAAACCAAAGACATATCTTTGGTTTGTTGTGACACATGTTCACTTGTTGTTGAGATCCTTCAGTGATTGTTTCAAACTTTTCAAAAGACTGGACAAAGAGGGGACAGCATCTGCTAAAGGAAATACAAGTTAAAGAAATGGGGGGCACCACAAGAACAAGTTCAGTCAGGCTTAAGAAAGGAAATGTGCCCATTTGCTAACATAGCTCTGCAGATATGAGGCAGGATTTTTTCCTTCCACAGGTAAAGAGCTAGTGATTAAAAACCTCCACAGCAGGACACTAAGTTCTGTACAACTGGAGTAGATCTCATGTTCTAAATGACATTTCTTTCCCAGCAAACAACAGAGTACTTTCACTCTCAGTCTCTGTCAACTATACCTCAGGCCCTACCTCTTAGGTTAAATGCTTTTAACAGCTCAGGTGACAGAACAATCAGGAGGCATACATGAGAGAAGGCTTTGAAGATAATGAAGAGTAAGGTGTGTTAATGAGAGACAGGAACATTTTCTATTTCTTTGCTAAATATTTAACTTCATTAAATCTTCACAAGGACTTGAGCCTTGGGGAGAGGTGGCAGAGACCCACAGGTCTAACACAGCTTATGCACTGGACGGTAACAGTGCATCTGTTGGAACTTGTCAGCTTGGAGCAGGGGCACATTTTGAATTGACTCTGCCCATCATCTGAACAAATGCAGTCTTCATTCCTTAGGTGAAAACTAAGCAGGAAGCTGTGCTCTGACCCTCCAGGGCATACAGTCCACGGAGCCAAACCAGAGCCAGTGTAAGGAAAACCCTACAAAACACATAAAAATGACTAGCAGGTCCAGAAACCCATGGCTGTGGTTTCTGTTCGAATCCAGCTTGCCACACTACTTGCTAATGGAGGCATAGCTGTTGTATGCCAATATGTAACAGTGCTACATGCCTTTTCCATACCTTGTCAACCTTGGCTTGTAGTAAGAACCACAACTTCCTCATAAATCCAAGCACTGACTGTGAATAGCCAGAGGAAGGAGTAAGAGGCATACCATTTTTGTTGATGACAGCAGTATATCATTGCCTCTTTCAAGTTAGATGTAATCTCAGAGACATCTTTGTCAAGTAATTCCTGTGTTTATTCTAAACAAAAATAGTTCCATTGATTTTAGTAGAAAATATTATGAAAGCTGGCAATAGTCACTTAAACCTTTTAATCATCAAGAAATCTATGGCCATTGGGGCTTGCACGTAGAAATCCAAAGTCATTCAGAGGCCATATCTGTAAAACAAAATACAGTTACTAGAGATTTTAATCACAACTCAAAGTTCAGGATTTTAATCACAACTCAAAGTTCAGGGATTTTCATTTGTTACTGTTGTAATTGTTGTTTCATAAACTGTGTAATTTTTTAGCTCTTTGTTTGAAAGTATGTATGAACTTTTCTCACCTGTGTGTTTCTTTTACTACAAGTAATAAATACTATATATCAGGAGGACTCATTCTGTAGTGTCTGGAGATGACACTAATTTATACACAGCATGATTTGCTATGGAGAGTCTCACAAATTACATTATTTCCAAGGCTGAAAAAAATACACTCCTAGAAAATCTTTCAAATTTTTCTAGCTTGTGAACCTCTTAAAAGACAAAATATGTATTTTTGATTCATCTAGGAGAAGAAAGAATTGCACAAACATTACCTCCCAGTGAAAGCAGTTGAGGTATACATTCATATTTTCAAGATGGGCATTTGATATGAAAACACCAAACCTTAGAAAAAGTTTCCACAGGCTTAAACATAAGCTTATACCATGCAGATAGTATAAAGGGGTGGAGTGCCTGCCACCCTCAGGGGCTCTCAAACAAGGGGCTTCTCTGAGAAGGGGACTACTACATAGAAAAAGGATGGAGCACAAATCATGACCACGCACAAGTGTTAGAGAAGGATGCTCATCAGTAAGAACAAACTTTCTCTCCAGAAATTAACTATATAGCTGTTCATACTTCTGAATGCTTCCAGGAGTACTTCTCTCTGAACACTGACTAACTCCATGTAAGCTGGTCTTGGATGCAAAAAACAAGTAATAGGGAATCATGGACGTTCTTTTATACTTTGTCCTTTGTCTTCCTTGACTGCCTGTGTCTCTACAACGTGTTCTTTCAAAGATGGCACAAGGGGATCAGCAGGAAGAGGGAAAAGAGATGATGGTTGAAGAATGAATGCCCTCTATGGCTTTAATCCCATAAAACTCTCACAGCTGCTGCTCAAGATGAAGTTACCTAGACAGAGGAAGATGATGCACTACCTTGTTCCCAAAGCATCTGTCAGTATGATGCTTATCTTGCTCATTTTTCCTTAAAATTTGATCTTAAGGAAGGAATGCAGTCACATTCCAGGAACAGCAACTAGCTCTCTAACTGGGTTCATGGAACAGCCACAGCACAGAAGGAACCTCTGCTGCTTTGTGTGGAGTGAAAAGTAATTTTCTCAGTTTAAAAGAGCAGGCACAATGCCCAGGTTCAATATGTCAAACCCCATAACTTGTCCCCAGCACTAAAGACAATGACAGAAGAGGCAGTTAAGGATGGGCATGCCAAGATGAGGCATCCGCTTCCTACTAAACAGAGACCATGCCCTGGCTCAAAGCTCCGTAGACTTGCCTCTGTCAGGCCCCTTGCAGCACTGTGCTACATTGCCCTTTGGAAGACAGAAGGATGAGTCATTCTCAGGACCTCAAGTTCTGTGCAGCTGAAAAGGCTCAAAGCCCTCTTGTGCAAATATCTTTGAAAATACATGTCGTCTTTAGCACATGCAGCAGGGAAGAGCTTAAGGAACACCTGCTGATACACAGAAATACAGAGGTAACATCTTGTCTCTATGTGCATATTTTCCAGGGAGCTCTTTTAACTAACTTCCACACAAATTTATAGAGATACGAACCAACAACATAAGGGTAGTTGTGATCTTAGTTAGAAGCAAAGCTATGGAATTCAAAGCTCTCCAGAAGGCCTGTGCTGGCTGCAGGCTGGGTGTCAAGTCTTTGGCCTCAAAGGCAAACAGGAGTAAAAGGGAATAGGAATACCCCATACTACAAATCTAAGCTGATGTGAGTAAAGGCCTGGAGACAGGATCTTCTTAGGCCATTCAGTACAGCACAGACCTCATTTCAGACAACTCAAATCGCATCTATTGAAACTTGACTGACTTTCAGTAAAATTTGTTTTAAGTATTGTTTGGACAATTTACTTTCAAATTCACCACAGTAATCGTAGTGGTAGAGTTAGAATGAAAATTATGTTTTATCTAGTCTGCATGCAGGAGAGGATGTGAGAAACAATACTCATGACTGGAAAGGAGATGGAACAAGCCTTCTCTGTGAAACAAAGACATGCCACTGTGTGTAGTCATTCCCAAGACTTTTAAAGTTATGACAGAAGTTGCTGTGACTTGTTCGTTCAAACTGGCTATTCCAATTAGCAGCTATTTCCCCTTGCCCTCTTTGGTTTGGCCTAGATTTGAGCTGATGGATGGGGGAGGAATGGGCCTAACTAGCTCTTTTGAAGATACACCACAGGTCTATTTTTGACCTGGAGCCTAAGTCCAGGGAATGCACAGGATATCCTACCTAGGAGAGGATGAAGCCTGAGTTCTGTCAGGGTGGGACTTCCCAAGCTTTTACTGAATTTGCAGCTACTCTGATATGGAATGAAATAACTTGTCTCAGAGTGATACAGTGGCAGGGAGGAAAAGGGCAAATAATAAGTATCATCATTTCTGTATGGGTTAAAAACTGGTGCTCCAACACTGAGAGTCTTAGGTCTAAACTGCACAGATAGATAACCTACAGACAGAATTAATATTTATGTTTTGCCAAGAATACATTGCCTAAACAAACCTGGTGCAAGCTCACCATCTTCTGTTGAAATCTACTGCTTCCAAATTAGACTTGGGTTTTTTGGATCACCTACTAAAAAATGTAACTTGGCATGCAAAGCCACTGGTACATCTGCTTCTCCAAAATCCCTATTAAGATAAAGCCACATAAGCTTCCATTCTCAAGGCAGTAAAAGATTTTTCATGAAAGAGAAGCCAAACCTCTAGCAGATGACATGAAAAAAACATACATAGGTTCCTTGGCCAGTGCTCTACTAATTCACTACCACCATGTGGAGTAGCTGTATTCTGCTGCCTTTCCCTGTAGTGTTCAACAGCAACACACAACAAATAGCAAGATCACTGTATTTTGACATGGATTACCATAAACAACCCATACTATAAACACTCATTTCAAGAATAAACTCATTTTTCCTTTTGTTAGGCACCATATACTTAAATCTCATTAAGCTGTTAATAATCACTATGCACCATCATAAAAGGACTGTAATAAAATTTGGTTAAATAATTATTCTGATTAAGTATCAAGTGATTGCATGCTATCTTTTTAAACAGACAATATTCTGGAGTCCTGAAGTACTTCAACATGTAATATCTGTCGTTAAGTTCCGTTCATTTTACAGAGTTTACTGCTTGCTAAATTTAGGGTTCAGTCCTGTCAGTCACTTCATTACAGTCTCTCAAAGATCCTCCCTGTTGAGGTACAAGATGGACACATTTATTGCCTTGGAGAGATACTGTAAATAAGTATGGCTGTCCATATATGTAAGTTCTTAATATATACATTATTTGCTAACAAAGTAGTAAACAGCAGTTCTTCTATACTAGCACATCAGTTGGAAAACTTTTTTTCGGTTAGATTATTACCACATTCTTATTAAAGAGTTTCAGCATATCAGCTTCATTTGTATTTTAGCAGTTAATAATTCAAGCTAAAACTTGGGTCATGAAAGTAGCCCCCCCTCAGAGTCAGGTGAGTGTACACAGTAAGTACACAGTAGGGCAAACAATACAGAGAAGGAACAGAGAGCACTCAAAGAAGACGAGGGAAGAACTGAAAGCAAACACTATGCAGAAAGAATAGAGACCAGACAGAAGTCGGTGGTGGGGCTGAGGGGGCCATGGTATCCAAGGTTTAGTAAGCAATCAGAGATCATCAATAGCTGCAATGTTTTTTGAAAAGTCATAAGTTGTGTTCATAAAAACTGCAAATTACGTATATAAAACTTGGTTGAATTGGAAAGATCTAACCTTCCCTGGGCATGTAATACAGCTCTGCTAAATTTTTTTTTTTTTTTGGTGGATGTGTTGCAATATATGGAGAAGAGTTTTCAAAACCTTTTTTTCTTGTTCAGAATGGCTCCATTTTAAATGTGGCTTTCTAAAAGCTGGTGTGTGTAAAACATGCTCCCTTGTTATGGAGAGGAAATTGTGGTCATTTCTTGTTTTTTGTAAATGAATAAATTAATAATACAGATAATATGAAAAAGTAATTTAGTGTGAAATAAAGCTGTGGAATTGTTAAAAGAGGGGGAGAATGAACTATGGAGGTTTATACAACACAACATTAATTCAGAGCAATTTTTAATAAAAATGTGGTGGACAATTACAGTGGCACAGATTTGACTTTACTGTTCAGACTTTTTCACAGGCTTAGTTTAAGAAGCAGCAAGGCCGGTCTACACATCTAAAGTACATCTGCAAGGCTGAGAAAGATAACCTCCTCTATTTTGTTGTTTGAACTATGGAACCACACTTCTGAAATTACAACAGTGAAATATGGAGCTGCTTTTTCCACCACTTTGCAGAGGCAAGAATCAAATTAACATGTACATCCATGCAGTAGGGTGTATACGTGTGTGTGTTTTTACCAGGTCTGGATTTGCTTGCAAAATAATTCACTCAGTTTTCAGAGGCAGTGATTGCTCAAAGAGTGCTGCTCAAAAACCAAGTCCTCCCTCAAAAAAACCCACCATTGTTGAATTACCCTTTCAGCAAGTGGCTAGTGTTTTCAAGTTATCCTTTACATTTGCTTTGGCCAGGCAGTTAAGGAGGCAAGTTTTAATACCTAATACGCAGGCATTAAAAATGTATTATTGCAACTATTTTCACATACTCTAAGTACATATACCTTAAAACAAATGCGTCCTCTTATCAGTCCATAGGGAACAGGTCCATAGCACCTGGAATCTGTAGAATTCCTGAGATTATCACCTTCTAACCAAACATGTCCTTTAGGCACCTATAAGCAAGATTGAAATGTAAAAAGAAAATAGAATAGAATGGTATTAAGCATAGTTTGCCTTACAATATATTTTCTGATGTCTGTATTTCATGACTGTATAATGAACTAATTTTTTACTGAATCTAGTAAGACACAGTGCCAGATTGGGAGGGATGAGAGGGAGTGCTCCAAAGTATCTGTTCTATCATGTGCTCAAAAACCAATGGTTTGCAACAAAAAATCCAAAATGAAGATGTAAGAGGTTAGACCAATGTGACAGGGTCATTAATTTAATAGACTTCAAAAGAGGTCATTAGGATGTTGACTGAAAATCTGCCCTCCTGTCGCAGTAACAGCATGAACAGGGCAGCCACACACTCATCAACATCCTGGGGCCAGCACCAAGGCTAGACCTGTTAGTAGATTCATGATGAACTAACTGGTAATTGATTGTGACATCAATTACGAATAATCTCATCATTTTATCGGAGTAGGCTTGTCAAAGTTCTAATTAAGATCACAGTTCATTCTATGTGCAGGCAGAATCCACAACACATTATACTGCAATAATGATGATCACAAAACAGCAAATCCCTTTTTATAATTTGAAAATTAATGATGGTGACCTTATAGTATATGACAAAGACCTTTCATTGCCTATATATATTATGCATTAACCATATTACATACCATAGATTCATGGCATTCACTGACTCTGACAAAATAAGAAATAGCAACATAGCTGTATTAAGTTACCTAAGCAGAAGTATAAAGCTCTTATATATGAAAAGTTGCTACAGTAACTCTTAAACTAAGATTTCCACTTGGAATATATAGGACTATTTTGAAATGGTTTTTTTTTTTTTTTTTACAAACATTTCAGATATAAATAATCTTTTAGAAGTTATCAAATAAAATACTCAGATACAGTTAGAAAAATAATTATGTTTCTAAAATTCTAAACCAGGATGAAAATTTAAAAGTAGCAACATATTCTCAATCTACATAATATTTATCATATACTTTAAGCTAACATACATTTTTCCAAAACTAAATATGTACTTGAAACATTTCTATGCCCACAATTCAGAGGAAAAAAAAAGATACAGAAACAAAATTTTTAAAAATTCAAATGGAACTCAGATTTTCAGAAACATTAATGCTTTAGAAATAAGCCATGTGGACCCATAAATACAATAGCCTACATATACAGAATTCAAGGATAAACATGCTAAACAAAACAAAATACCACTCCAATAGTAAGGTCTAGGTATAAACCATTAAGATCAAAACCAGGTCCCCCAGATAAGCATTTGCGGAAAATGCAGCGCAGTGTAATTGTTGGTACTCCAAGGTATCTGGCCAGGTAACACTGGTGAGGAACTGTGTCTTTAAATGAGTCTTTTAGGCTCTTGCTTAGTCATGCTCCCGCCTGCCTGTTGCCAGAGGTGGGTCTGAGGCCAGCAGCCACCCCAGAGCCCTTTGCTGAGCTGGTGCAAAGGTATAACCTATGGATTAAAGCCCAATAATTTGTCTGTGACAGTGGCAAAGAGACACTCATGGTGGAAAGCCCACGAGGGCCTGTCCATCCTCTCCCAGTCCCACCCTGTACCTCTCTGGTATCCATGGTTCAGGCGTGTCAGAAGGCACACGTCCTGCCTCGTCATTTTAGAATCTGTATGTGGAGCTGTGCAGACCAGCAGTATGTCTAAACCCTTTTGAAACCTACTGATAGTGTCTCCTTCCACAGTCTCCTGTATAAAGGAGTGCTGCCTTGTTTAAAACAAATGGATCTAGTTCTGTCAAGGGCCTTTACTTCTTGTTCTCCCAGTCCTTCAATACAAGAGTTCCATATTCATCTTGTCTGCCACCACATCTGCTTATCAGATGGCTGGCAGGTGCATGCAGGAGCTTTTTCTGGGAAGGCCAGTTGGGTTCAGCTGGATGACTTTGGCCCTTCTCCTACCCAAGCAGCTTTGCAAACAAAATAACCAACCAGAAGTCAATTTAAAATACATTTTTAAAAAATTCTATCCAGAGTCAAGTGCCTTGTGTCTAACATACATCTCACCAATGTGGATGTGTGTTTTTGATAGGTCTCCAGTTGAGAATGTGCTGCTCTTCCCATTTTCCTTAAAAATTCCATGGTGTACAGCCCACTCAGAATGCCCAGCAGCAGCTGTTAGGCGAGATGGATATTCCTCTTCACTCATTTGCAGTGTACCCGCCTAAAGCATTCACTGAGTCCACATCTCACACCACTTTGTTTCTCAGGTGCAGATTACAAAGCAAAGCGGGGTTTTGACCTTTCTGGTGTAAACTCCGGTCCAGCATCCACCAGAATGACATACATTCTGAACTACAAAGCCTTTCAAATAACATGACTTGTCATGTATGATCTCAGCACATATACAAAAAAGAGAAGTATGAATTACTCTGAAAGGAAGAGGTTTTTTTTAATGAAATAAAAATAGCAAACCCACATTAACATTTCAGATTCCTGAAAAAGCATCACTTCTTGCAATGTGCTGCTGTTTCACACCCAGGACACTACCTGCTCCCCTTCTACGTTACTGGTTCCCACACTCTCTCGGGTTCGCCAATCATAGGCAAAACGTGAAGCTCATCTGTTAGTATGTGAAATAAGGATCCACTCAAGTGGACGTACACACAAGTATATCCAAACACTTCTAGACCTTCCCAGCTTTCCTCCATGCTCCGAAAGTATAAAAACTACAGTGCCTTTGCCAGCTGTGGCATATCACTCACTACTACTAATTACCTGTCTAGACAGGACCTTCATAGTTCACATTAAAACCATATTTGCAATAAAGTATATTCCTATAGCTTGAAATTCACCATTTACAGTAACTTTGAGTTCTCCATGGAAGGTGTGATGGGACCCTATACCTCTAAATTTGTCTTTAAGAGTACTGTCAAAATGTATGATTCATCTGGAGATAATACAGTATAATACCTTTGTATGGTGCCTGTCCATCATCTAGGCACTTCACTACAACCTAGAATTAAGACAAGCAATAAAAATCACATGAATTGCATGAAAATGTAAAACCAAATACCAGTGACAGGCTGTAATCATTAATTAACAAAAAAAAAAAGGTTGTTTACACCCCTTTGAAACAAAGGCTAAAGGCAGAATCCTTCAAGGGTTTATGCACCAAGCTCTTTCTAGACCACACCACTGATTTCCATGGGATTTCTCCCACTGAATAAAGTTAGCTTGGAGTATCAACCTTTGCCCAATGAGGACACACTCCAAAATGCCTCAAAGCTATGCAAGCACAGTAGCTGGGAGTAAGATACATTTTTAACCAACGGAAAAAAAAATGCTGCCCAAACCCACAAGGCAATGGGAAAGTCACTTGCTTGACAATTCACAATGCTGCATTTTGGTATCTACAGGCCATGGACCTGTACAAAATTAACTGTATCTAAGGAGTACAGCTGAATCACAGTCACCATTACTACACCCAGAAAGACTGTGAATACCAAAAATACTGATGAGAGTGCCAAAAGCATTTCCCTCGGGCTGGGTAGCACTTCAGTTCTCCCTTACACATAAGTCAGGACCAAGAGGTGAAAGTCTCCCAAGCCCAACAGCTGAATATTCACATAACTAACTAGTGGGTCACTTGCAAACCCAGCAGTTCCCAGCAGCGCAGGTTCACACGGAAACACACTGCCCCTGGTCCTCTGCAGACTACTTCGCCTCAGCAGCCCTTGTGCCTCTGGTCATGTGCAGATTACCTGAGGATTTATTTCCAAGGAGCAGCAGTTCTCAGGCAGAACTGGTTATCTGAGGTGCAGCTTATATGCATAAGAATACAGGACACTGCTCAGACTGACTCTTCCCCCTTCTCCCAAGGCTCCAAGGGCTCTAGTACAGGAGCAGATAGTCCAGAAGAGCACAATTATCTTGCAAAACTGAGCTTGTAGCAGCAGCTTCCCCTCTTTCAGCTCGGATAAATAAGCACCTCTCACCACAGCAAACTGGCTAAATTCGCAAGGCTGTTGCCATTTACTTAGTGGTGTGGTTGAAGTGGCAAAACTGAATTATAGGTCAGGTGCTGATGCAGACTTATTAGCATAAAACATTATTTACATAAGGGGGGAATCAACACAATTATATTCTTCTGATCTGTGAGTAATCTCACATCAAAATCAAGAGATGAGATGCATGCGCTGCATTAACTGGCATACCAAAAAACTAATATATTGCAAATAAAATCAACAGATTGAATTATCTGCCTCAAAAACAGCCCCAAACCCCACTAAATGAAAATAGGCTTTTATGGGTTAGGTTGGTGGGTTTGTTTGGTGGGGGTTTTTTTGATTTGTGATTTTGGGGGACTTCAGTAGGGAGGTACTAAGTATGGCTAAATAGGGATTTTTAATAAGTGGAGAATTATAAACATGAATCTCTTGTAATCTCTCCCCTTGGAATTCTGAGCAGTCTGTGTTTGTCAAAGAACATCAGCATGTACAATCAGCTGGGAGTAGATGAAGTTTGAACTTTCCTAAGGTCACAGGTATTCACATCACCTCCAGCAATATCAAAGTTTCAAACTTAAGAAGAACTTTAAATCATTCCCATCTTTTCTTTTCAGTTCAGAGGCTTCCTTTTTGAGCTATGATAAGAACTAATCTCGGTGCTGGACAAAAGAATAAAGTCTGCAAGTTCTCATCTATCCCTGCTAAGGTCTATTTAAGTGCCTCCCACTTTGGTACAAGCAACAAATGTAATTGCTTCATGGCCTGCGGGTGTTCATTTAACAAAAGCAGCTTTTGTGAATAAACCACAGGTGTTACCTTTCTTGATTAAAGTGAAATATGATGAAAGAATCTACAATATCAAATGACAAATTTACTAAATACTGATTAAATTGCCTTATTTCAGTAAATTGCATCTAGTTAGGATAAAATACACACCATAGAAATGCGGGAATTTGTTTTATCACTCAATACTTAAAGTCTCACATAACTATTACTTAATCCTTTATTTATTAATTCAGAACCAAGAGTGAATAATGCTTAACAGATCTTCTTTCTTAATGATCCAGTTGCTCCGGGCACCATTTCTGTAGGTTTATTATAAATGTTGTTGATATTACAGTTGCCATCTGTATAAACCCCAACAACAATTCATTAGGTCAGTATTTTATAAATCAGCATTCCCATTTCCTTTTTTGTGCTGGAAAAAGCTATGAAATGGTGGCAACCACATCAGAACTTTAAGAGGATAGCAGATCTTAAATCAGCATCTTCTACCTATCACTAAGAGGCTGAATTACCTGAAATTTAATACTTAAAAGAATGTAATAGAATGAATTTACCTTAAATTCATAGGTACTTCCAAACAATTTAGCATTTTCCTTTTACCTACTGAACAGTTTAAGATGCTTATGAATAAGACATAATGTACTTGGCCTAGTTTGTTTAAATATATATATTAAAAAATACATTACAGCCTTGGCCCAGATTACTATGAGAAAAGACAATGAAACACTAACAGGTTTTTATATAGAAATTAAATTCACTGAGATGAAATATTTATCTTAGGAATTCATTCACTATATTAAGTCAATAGTTTTTTTTTATAGAAAAATCTATAAAAAGTTAAGATATGAAGACTTGTCTGAGTTTTGAAATGAATTATTAACCAATATTAAAACCACACAACCTTCAAAGGTAGCGATGCTAACTCATATACTACAAGGAAACTAAACTAACAGAATCATAGAATGCTTTGGGTTGGAAGGGACCTTCAAAGCTCATCTAGTCCAACTAGGCTATTAACCAACATTTGCATTTTTAAGACATTTTTCTCTGTCATCCAAACGTACCACTTGAGAGTTGTGCTTTAATAAAAATTTGGGGAAGCAGTTACAGCAATCTGTCAACGCATTCACTGGTAATTTGGATGTTTGTTTCTTCTTTTTTGAAAACAAAACCACTTTGCTTTACATATTGAAAAGTTATCTAAGCTTTTTAATCCACTACAGTTTTGAGGTTTTATAGACATTCATACACGAAAACCCTTAAATCTCCATTTAGGAACTCCAGAAAAAAAATCAGTATTTCTGTGACTCATCAGTCCAGAATCTTACCAACTTTCTTGATTTATAGGAAGTGAGTATTTTGGAAGAAAACATTGATTAACAAATCCAGCAGAGATTACTTTGCGGTCTGCATGGACTTTTCTCACAGCACTCATTAAGAAGGATTTGATTCTTTTCTTCTCCAGAAAAGAGATGATGTAACAGGGACACCCTAAAGTATAGATTTGAGAACAAAAAAAACCTACAGGATCCAAACTCCAACTGGACCTTACTGGTTAAAACACAAAATCCATTAGCACCACCAGTATGCCCTGGACAAAGGCACACCTATAGAGTGATCTAGCTTGTAAGACTGGTAGCAACAATAGCCAAGAAATACTGTGAGGAGGGTTAAGGAATTTTGAAAGTATTGTCTGCCAGCTCCATCAGGAATGCCCTGAGTCTCTGCTGATCAATCAAAGGCCTTGGTTCTGCATGATCCCATCATTTAATAGTCAGAAGGCCTTAGCTGGTATGTATAGAGGAAGAGGAAAAAAAAAAAATACATCTGTCACTCAGACATGAAGCTGATATAAGCAGACTAAAACTTGTGTCCAAAATATTCAGTGAGTCCTCAAGTAGTTGATTTCATCATCCTGAGCAACTTCCTACAAGTTTTGACTGAACTTGGAGCAGAGGAGTAACAGAATCATAAAATCTTGATGGTTCAGACTGATCTGACCAGTACAGCCAAGACTATTCCCCAGAGGAAAAGCATCTAGTGCTATAAATTCAGAAATGAGTGATCTTGAAAGAACCTTTCTTCAAATCAACAAGGAGATTTCTGTATGGTTTTGCTTCAGGAATGAATTGGCTCAACAGAAGAGCCAGGGCAATGTGTCAGAGCCTGGGCAGGGCTCTCCCCGACCCTGCACTCAAGACAAGCTGATACAGTGCAGCTGCCTCATCTTGGTTCAGACTGTGGGGAAGAAAGAGCTGTTTGAGAAGGAGACACAAGATGCCTCGATGGGAGCTCATTCAGGAGCTGTTTGAGGTGAGCCTCTCACTGCTCTCCCACGCCTGAACTATGTTGCGAGCATGCCCATGTCTGGCCACCCACCTCCCTGACCCCACAGCCGTGAGAATAAGCTATGGTGAACAGCACTGTTGTGTCAAGTCATGCCACTCAAATGTTCTTGAAATATCAAAAACAAAGCTGCAAAGGTAAAAAAGACCAATCCACTTGGGACAAAGAAACCCTGGAAATATTGGGAAGTAGATTGATAAAATTCTGTTTCTTCTCTCTTAAATAATTTAGTTTTGACAAATCAGAATTTTGACTTAGAATTACTTCTCAGAAAATTCAAGATCAGCTCTAGTCATGAACTCTCTCTCTGTACTGGGGTAGACAGGCCTCTGCAAACTGAACAAATCTGCAAACTAAACCAATATGCCAAATCAGTTCTCCTTTCCCACCAGACATTTAGCATTCCTGCTGCTTCAGATTATGGCACAACTTCCTCTCAGGCCTCTAGAACACTAGAATTAAAGAGTGGGATATTTCCTTTCTCCTGGCCATCAACTATTAAAACTTAGATTACTGAAATACTAAACCACTGCTGTAAGCTAGCTATTAAGATACTAAGGACAAAAGGAAAAGGAACTAGTATTTTGAGAACTTTTCAATTGCTATTTCAGATATTTTAAAGACATCATCCCAATAGTATTGAGAGCTCTGAAATATCAAACCACTGCTTGCTCTTACATTGTGCATCCAAAATCTGCAGTACTGCTAGCAATTAAGATATTGTGGTGTTTACATGAACATTACATTATTCTTAGTGCCTTGCATTTGACAAGGACAGTTTAAGAGTTAATAGTGCTGCGTAAGACCACTTCTCTGATCTGCAAACACAGTAAGATGCATTATCTTCGGAATTATGTTAGCTCTAGAGTTAACCATAGGATGAAGAGATGCCATCTCCGCAATGAACCTCATTTCAGCACAAGGTAAACACACTTCCCCCACATCAGCCAGTCTCACAGCATTAGTGGTGTGTTGTGATTGATCACCAGCTGAGTGTTGCTGAGATATGGATTTGTATCTCAGCTTTTTATCGCTATGACTTGAAAAAGGCAGTTCCTTATTTACAGACTTTAACTGTATTAAGTGACATTATTAGGTACTACTTTTGTTTAAGTGACACAAAGGCTTAGCGTATTGGTGGTTTATGACATACAAGCTGTTTTAATCTGATGGCCTACCCCTCACTTTTCAGTCTGTAAATAGGATCTGCAGCCCAAGAACATATGGTACTAAAGAAATTAAAGCTAAAGTAAATGGCATTAAAACAAATTCAAATATAACAATAGGATACTCAATCTCAATTAGAAACCTGGATCTGCATTAAGACTTTTCAAAACAGGAAATAAAAACCTAAATATGAAAATTAACCTTTTAGGAGTCTTGTGTAAAGACCTTTTCAGGAGTTTACTGTGATTAGGGCATTTCCTTATTAACCCTCATTACTTAGATCTTACAGTTAAATGAATAAATCAGTAAAGATATTTCTTAATAATTCAAACTAGGTCTGTGTACCCCATGACTAAAACTTAGTCCTTTGCCTTTTTAACTTTTGGATTCATATCACATTGCTGCTGATACAGTAAAAGTTTTATGCACTTAAATGTTATTACAGTAAATACATTTGCTTATATCTGTAAACACCACCAGTGAGCTCAAACCCAAAAGAGCCCAGCAGAACTGCCAGCCTAACGCTCATATTCCATACCAAGTATCAGTAAAAAGGCAATGCAAAGAAAAATTACATTTTCTTAACTCTGTAATACTATAGCAGCTTACTCAGAAAAGGAATTTCATTATACTTTTCATGTAAATAGGAAGATTTTCCTTATTATTATTCTGCAGATAAGCTCCAGCCTCTAGCACATGAAGCATCATGTACCATAA
Source organism: Bucorvus abyssinicus (assembly GCA_009769605.1). Classification (NCBI taxonomy): domain Eukaryota; kingdom Metazoa; phylum Chordata; class Aves; order Bucerotiformes; family Bucorvidae; genus Bucorvus; species Bucorvus abyssinicus. The sequence goes on along the minus strand of CM020043.1, from coordinate 12,663,271 downwards.
AGGATCCAAAGTAAAAACATTCCTTATGGACTTAAATGGTATAAATTCAGCACATGCTTAAATTAAAAATCAATTTGGTACGCTGGATTAGGTCCATCAGCTTGTAATCCCACAGTGACTCCAGAGAGAGTTTTTTGGTACAGCCTTACACTTGGCATGCTCTGGCAGAAATAATTTTTCTCATGGGATGTATTACTTCAGGTAAGTATGGCAGCACAAGGAATTATATACCACTATAAAGACTTTCATGTAACTGCCACTGCTATACTGCATTTTCGCTCATCTGAAATATTTATCAGAACAATTTATTCAACTTACATATGCTTTTCTTATTTTTCATTTTTATTATATCTTGGAAGGGTGGTTCGTTGGGGCTTTTTTGTTATTTTTTTTTCCCCAGTTTACAGGTATCTACTTGGTTGTTTGCACCAATAAAAGTATCTCATCTGTGTAATTTTACAGAGAGCACATTGTAAACATAAGTTCTCCGTTCTCCTGTCTCCCTGTATAAACCATCCTGAGAAGTATATTCAGGAAGGCAGCAGGATTGGAAGCAGGATCTGGTTTTAGCATTCTCCTAGGCTTCAGAGTAAGAATCATGTATGATAGTGCTTCTAAGCACAAAAATCCCTACCTTAAAATCTGTAAACCCTGCCAGCACTAACACTGTCACAGTCAGTGCAGACTAAGTTCCATTCCTACTAACATGAATGTAAGGCTTCTCCTTTTGGGGTGACAAGAGAGCCAGCTGCGTAGAGGTGGCTCCACTCTCAGCTGTGTTCAGTATGTTGTGCTGCCATTTCTCTGACATCTCCAGGGACTGGCTAACTCAGAACTCCTCTCCACTGGCTGGCAAACACCAGCAAAGAATCAAGCAGGGGTTTGGACCAGATAATTTGGTAATATTCTGGTATCTGATACTTCGTATTTCCTGTACCATAGTAAGTTTGCAAATATGACAGTACCTATTGACAATCACTCCCCAAAACAGGAGACAAGTTGATCAAGGAAAGCTGAGCAGTTCACTGTAATGAAAACAATCAATCCTCTGACCCTACACCTCTTCAGAGTCACTGCATGGAGGTGTCACTCAGATTTCTCATTTTTAAAGCAGCAGTTAGTAGCCTAAATATAAACCACAAAACTCATGGCCATTTCTAGGCCTTCTCACTTCAGGAGTGCCTGCAGTTGTGACTTTGGCAGTTAAACGACACCCCAGGCAGCACTTCTGGCCATTTGGGATCCTAGCCAAGGCCTTTCCTCAGTTTTGACAAGCTTTTTTTCAAAAACCCCACTCAGGTTAATTCTTCTCAAGGAAGGATGAACAAAACATATAGCCAGTTCTCTGTCCATCTGCTGCTGCTATTTGATTTGAGAATTTTGTGTTTGAATCAAGAGGGAAAAATGCATAGAGCAGTGATTCACTAAATAAGGAATCTGATTAGACAATGACCTAAACAGACACATACCACTTTGTCCCTCCCCAACAAGATCTATTTACTTAATGAATAATCCAGAGTAAATTATGAGCATAAAGCACATATCTATGTGGGGATTATGCTCCTCTGTAAAGGAAGCGACTCCTGAGCAGATGGAAGGATCTATCTCTTCCACAACCACTAAACACAGGAGGAAAACAGATATGCACTAACAAAGCTATTTCCATTTACATAATTTCTCCCCCTACATACAAGGTATGATGTAAGAACTAACACAGCCTGCATGTCACTTTGCTGCATTTCTACAAGTTAGCCTTTATGAAGAACATGCACAGGAAAACAGGAAACAGACTCTGCATTCCTCACCCTGCCACCACCCTCCTTACATTTTGTATTAAAATTGAAAACAAGAAATCTTGCACCTGGGACAGAAATTGTTCTGCTGGATATTCCTTTGACTACCTCCGGGTTTCCAGAAAGGCTGACCTCCTGTTAAGTACAATCTTTCCTGAACTTCCTTTTCAACACGATTTATGCAAAAAACTAAATGCTCTGTCTTCCCTTTCAGAACATAACAGAGAATGAGTTCCTTCCTTCTGTCCATAAGGGCCAGAAGTAGAAGCAGAAGTTCCAGTGGTACTGGCACTTGATCAGAAGGGCAGATTACAGGCAGGTGCCTGAAATGCATTGCCTCAACACTGGAGTGAAAGAAACAACAAATTCAACCCCTCAGATCAGGGTATGAATCATATCCTTTTGCTTTCTGGTCTTAGGTCTTGACAAAATCCGGAAATCATGTTGGCAAAAATTTTGCCACTGACTTTAGTAAGGACAGACTCCAGCTGCTTAATGTAACTGAAGCACTGGTACCTGAAGGCACACTGGTGAAGGTGGCTGTCTCTATGGTAGCTAAACTCTTAAAAGATTTCTTTACCACTGACTGTGGCTGGCTGCAAGGAGTGTTGCATAACATCCTTCACCTTCATAGCCCAGGACTTTGCTATGCTAATTCTAATTATGAGGATGAAGATAGGAAAAGGCAACAGAAAATCTTTCTTTGAATATTCAAAATACCTGTACCCCTAAGCAAAGGGCAGAGCAAAAATATCATCTGCCTACACTTCCCACAGAGACAAAAGGCACTGAGACAGTTTGCCATAAACAGAGTTTACAAATGACAACATTTTACTGCACACAGACAAGAAAGAATAATTTATGAATGTCATACTATGATTTATGATACTTAAATACTGCAAATCCATTACAGACTACCCAGGCTACTTAATCATTAATTTACAAAGGAAGAAACTCTCATACTTACATAGCTGTGACTCTTAAGGAAATCTGAAGGGTTGCTTGTGCAGACTTTATCCCCTTCCAAGCCAATTACTCTTTTACAGATATTTGATTTGGGGTCATTTGGGCTTTTCACAATTACAATATCTCCTCTGAGAGGAAAAAACAGAAACAAAAACAAGCTGAAGAACTCTAAGTACAAACTACTAGGCTGAATACATGTGCATCAGTGTGTACACTCCAAAAGTATTCATGTACATTTAATAACACTTCCTTTGCTGAAAATTGCCTACAACTTTGGCTTCTTCACTTTTACTCAGGATGTAATTTTACACAGTTTTTAAAGTACATGTGGAGAGATTCTTTGTTATTTAGATCACTTATGAAACTTTTAAGACTACATTTTAATTGACAAAGCTCTGATGACATGAATGCCATTTAACTTGATCCTGTTGCTACATAAATACAGAACAGAACAGATTTCACATTCCTAAATGTTACTCTTCAATGGAACTTCAAATGTCTCCTCTGAGTTTGCAAGACCTTATATTACTTTTGCCTCCTGATTATATACATCAGATTGTACAGTGAAAGAGAGCACAACACAATGGGCAATGGCCTTGAGCCTACTGTGCTGTATAACACAGTAATAAAATGACATTTGTAACCGGTCCTTATACCACTTGGTCACTTTCGTAACAACCTGAGCACAGCAATACCTACTCCTTGGTTTTTAAGTATGACAAAACCGCTTAGAGAAGTTACATTTGCACAATAGAACTGTTTTAAGAAAATAAAGGGAATTTTTCCATTTTTTGGACAAAGCTGTAAAAGTGACATAGACACTGTGGAAGTGACAGAATTCTAAATGAATTCTGAAGAGTTGTATGTGCTAATTACTTCCATCAGACCTAAATTGAGGAGATTTGTGAAAAATGACAATTTAGAAGCAGAAGAATAAATGAAAACTAAAAGACTAATAGAATGTGGTTATTGACAAGCTCTGGCAAATGGAATGTAAAATCTAGTCTCAACAAAGCAGCATACTTTCGAATGCAATAAAAGTGGTGGCTAAGGTTCTCCGAAAAGACAATATCAGAATTTTGAATGGTTGGTTCCATTGAAGGTCCAGAACACTGCAAATTAAAAATGAGAAAAAAATTACTATTTCAAATTACTTTCATCTAAAATACATTAATATTCAAATTATTTGCTATTAGGAAAGGTGTAATTCAAAGAACAACTAAAAAAAGTGAGATCCTCCAAGGAACACCTGACGCATTTACCAGGTGAGGACACTCTCCAGAGCACCTCAGGAGTGGTCCTCAACTGCACTAGGTGCTACAAGCCCCTACAGAGTCATTTCAGCACATAGTCTGCAGGAAACTGTTAGGAGCAGCCCCCAAAGTTCTGCGAGCTTAACCCTTTCTTCAGCCTCTGTAAAAAAGAATCATCACAGAAGCTGCAAGAGCAGCTCACAGCCAAACTCCGCTATGTCCAGCAGCAGCATCTGCTGGGTTTAGAACCTGGAGAAGAAGGGGAGGGAGGATAAAACTTCAGAAATCTGCCCAGAGTTGGAAACAAAAGCATTATTAGTGACTCCGGTTCTTCTGGAAGAATGTACTGTCTGCAAAACAATCATAATTTCCCATTTGTTTCAGTGCAATAGATTAGCAAAAAATAGGAATGCCTGAAGCAGAAATAACTTTCATAAAGGCTGGACCTGCCTCCACAAAAATAGGCGTTTACTAAACACACTTTGAAAAAGTTTTAAAGAAAATTAAGAAACTTGCAATTTTAGCATTATCACATATAACAATTTCTATACTATAGTTTTATTTTAATGTTATGAAAATGAGAAGTTACCACAACAATTCCTCCAAGGTACTCAAAGGCACAATGCGCTATGCAGCCATATTGCACAGTATACCCAAGAAATCGAAAGGTTTTCCCTAGGACATCGCGAAGCATGGCACAGTGTTACGTCGTTCAGCTGGTTCTAGTCTACAGTAAAACAGAAGAACATCATGGACAGTGCTTAAAAAAAATGAGTAAAAACAACAAATAATCAGATATATCTGAGGAGATGAATATAGTTTAAACTCAAATGCCATCAAGTTTTTAATTTACTATGCAGACCCTTCCACAAGTACAATCTATAGATCCCTCTCACCAGCTTATTAGGGAGATTCAGTTGAGCAGGAGCTGAAACAGTAAACCCCAACTTTGCCAAACTAGAGAAATTAGTAGGAGAGATTGGTGTCAGCGCTCTTCACTGGACTTCTTTCAATCAAGATGGCAGACAGGCTTACCTATCACACATCTAAATATCTGCAATAGTTAGGGAACATCCTCCCCTCCACTCTGCTTCGCTGAATGCAGTATGGAAAGCTGTACTCATACCTTCTAACGCAGGCTTTGACTTCCTGACCGGACCACATACTATAACTCAGATGCAGTTACTCATAACATTTGATAGAGTTGGTTTAATCATATGAAGACAGTGCAACTTAAATCACTGTTTTCCTTCAAGCATTAGTATTTAACACTGAACACTCAAGAGCAGAACAGAGAATCAAACCATCTGAAGTGATCTGAAGATATTTCACAACTGAAATTACATTCACAGAAAACTGGAGTAATGAAGCAGTCACCAAAAACTGGACAAAATGAGGATAACAAGAGTCCTTAATGGCTTGCCTGAGTAAGACTATACTAGAAAGAATACAGTGGGAATTCTGGAGGTTTCCTTTGACTAGTATTCCATTACCAAAACACTTAGATATAAAAATATGGCATTAGGTCTTTCTGTTCTCAGCTACAGTACCATGGCTTAAGCTCTGCAACACATTAAACTGTAAACATCTTCACACATACCCCAAATATGTCAGTCAAACTCTGATGAGATGCAATTTCTGCAATAGACACTCTGTAGAAACTGGAACAGCTTTGCTGTAAGCAATATACACTTTCAACAGAATTATTCTAGAGCACCAGAAAAGTAGCTTGCTCTTCTCAACCCAGTATGGTATGAAAAGCATGGACCAACTCCTTGTTCTCAGGGCCAGAACCACTGTGAGCCCAGAAATGTGTTACAGGTGATAGAAGATGGGAGTGTCAGCAGATCAACTTGAGTGAACTAATCACCACAACTATCTTGAGAAAAGTCCACCATCAACAGTTCATAGCAGCAGCTGCCAGAAAGGCAGCCTCTCATTGCTTCTCAGTTGAGGCAGACAGAAAATACTGCACAACTATCCTGTATTTCAGATCCATGCTATTCAAACCTTATATTAATATTATGACAGTATAGAATTCAGGCACCTGTGGATATTATGAGTAAAAAGGAATCGTACGAACACTGTGTTACATTGAGCAGAGTAGACAGATGATGATTGTGCCAAATGGAACAGTAATGAGACTCATTACAAGAAAATGTAAATCTCCCATGCCAACAGCTATCAGGCTATAACTAAAATAATTTTATTATGAAACTACAAGCAACTGCTGTGCGTCTCTGAAATAAGTTTCAAACTGATCCCTGTTATGCTCTGGATGACACATACTCCCAATTACACTGAACATGTTTCTCTGAGTAACTCGGAATTAGGAGGGATAGATTTGTAAATTATTCAAGGAAACACAGGGTTCAGACTGAGCTCTACCTAGTGCCAGAGCTATCATGGTATAAAACTAACCATGAGGATAGAAGGTGAGTGAAGAGTTCTTATGTTTTGTCACTAGTTCTCTCAAATTTGTAAGCCCTGAGACATAGATTTCAGCAGACCCAGTTTATAAGTGTGGCACAAGGGATTTTTTTTTTAAGCACTCAGGCTTATCAGATTGTCATGATGATGAAAAAAATCTTAGCTCTTATATGACTATTACTACTCAGTTAATTTCAAATTAAGGCACATATATACACACACAACCCTAGATTATATGCACTTTGAACCTAGCAAGGTAACTTCAGAGAACTGTGGAGTTTGATTTTAACATTAAGGTCCATCTTTAGACATCCAATGTTCATTCCACAGAGTAACTACAGTCCTGAAAGTTTACATATAGTTTTAAGGAAAAACTAGTTGGCAAGTGAATGGTTGCAGTAAGAGTAAGCCCAGTCAAAAAACACAACACTAGTTTATTAAAAAACCTCCACAGAGTATTAATCTTTAAATTGCTCTATCTTAAGCATCAGTAAAATAGTTTTGAAGAAATGATTATCAGTACATTTTTAAAACAATTCCATATTGCTGATCACCAGATAAACAGCTGAACGTTTTTGCACATCACACAGTTTTAATAAAGTGCTGTCAGCAGGCGACTCCACCAGATACAGCATAAGACCATTAAATACAATAAAACAAATTGTTTAAGTCACAGGCCCCTTGAAAACTTAATGGATCTGTTGTATAAACATCCTTATCGCAGAACTAATGGCATAAAACCTGCTGCAATTACTTCCAGATACTACTTCCTATCATATAGTAGGTAGCTGAAAATTTTATACTGAAATAAGATGTTTTTACACCAAGCAAACATTGATTTAAAAAGTTATACATCCGTATTTATACCATAGAATACAATTTGCTTATTTTACAGGGACTGTATAGTTTATCCCCTACAGCAAATAAAATGCAAAACATAATTACTATTACCTCCTGTTCCCTCTTCCTTACATACCCTATGCCTTTATCATTTGATTTTTGTTTGTTTGTTTATAAAATTAATCACAGCTAGCAGGGTGGAAATCACTTTGAGCCTCATGAATGACATCCAAGAGATGGGAAAGGATTAGTTCTCAGTCACTGCCAGTTATAGCACCAGGTGGCTTTTTCTGCAGTGAAGGTGTTACCGATAATCCCATTACATTGGTACTAAATCTTGCAGACATCAAAATTATCACCAAGGTTCCTTTTCATCCCATCCTTTCCAAATGACTGGAAGTCGCTTCACCTGAAAGAAGTCAAATCCACATGCAGCTGCTGTTTTAGCAGCCAGCGGACTCCCTGAGAATGCCAATCGTGATCCAATTTCGCTGTGCTGGTGGCCCCCTATTCCCTGTCCAATAATAGATCTGTTAAAAAATCCTACAGCTACAAATCAAGTTTAATCCTACCAGGGACCTCATGTTGGTCTTGTCTTCCGAAAAGGCAGCAGGTTTTGCTGTCTATCTCTGCTAGTGTCTGGGGAATACTCTTTAAATCCCAGCCCTACTTAGAAGAATAAGCTAAGGATCACAAAACATGACCTCAGAAACCCTGATATGACTATATTCTGACCCAGAGGCATTCATTCTAGGTGAAGATTAGAACTTTGCATAATAAGATTACACAGCAAGTGAATGATATCAAGGGACTATCCATATGCAGCCGCCTGGTTTTCTATAGACAGCCTGTGCTCTGCAATATGCAGTGCAGACGAAACAGAGCTTGGTCTTTCTAGCTGAAATAAAATAGATTCACATAAATTAGTTGGCCATTTCCAGATTCCTAAATCCCCTATTACATCTTTTATTGACAGCTCCTGTGAGGATAGCACAAATGGTATTCTCTTTGTATTCTTTGTTTCTGTAACAATCACACTGAGGGAAATGTACATAGGTTGTCTAGAAATTAGCATCATCTTTGCTGTAATCCAAGATTACAATTAACTGCATCATAATAAAATTAGGAAATCAATGAACATATTTATCATTTCCAGATAACCAATGGCATTGTGTAAGACAGTTTAATATATGGTGTCAAAATTTTAAATACAGGAAAATCAAAGTCACAGCCAATGAAAGTGTAGCTAACCTAATTATTGTACTTGATACAAATAGATTTTTCACTATCATAAAAACTTCCATTCACATTTGCTTTATATAATGCTTCCTAATTCTGAATTGTCACTGAGTATGTAGTGATAGCTGATCAGTTCTTCCTTAGCTAACAAACTCCTCTCTGGGCAGAGGGTCAGGCAAAACTTGATTTGTAGTTCTAGCTGTTGGTTTTCTCTAGAAGAAACACTGGATTTGGTCTGGCAAATCTGAAAAACCTTGGTGATATTCTGGAACAGATGATTTTTCCACATTATCTCTACTAGGCACTGACAACTTGTCTCCAACAAGTGCTCCTTCATCTACTGATCTCAGGCTGACAAGGAGCTCAATCCTGTGAGCATAAATTCAGATAATGCAATCCTCTGGTATTAAACAACTGGAGAGTACCTACATAAGAACAAGCAATTTTTCAAAACAGACTTCAAGTAGTTCTTACTAATTCTCTTTATCTTTGGGAGGCAACTCCTAACAGTCACACAACCCAGTGTAAAATGCTGTATTAATGGGCAGATGAATTCCAGGGCTTCTCTCTTCCTCTGCAGCTCTATATAGTCATCTTTGCTGAACAGCAAAATCCAAATAGCTGAGCAAAGGCATGGTCATACATGGTAAGTTTGAGTCTAAGGGATGCTGAAATATTCACTTACGTTTCCTGTAACAATGTCAAAGTTAGGACAAACACCAAAGGTCTGATAGACAGCACAGTCACTTTGCTGGTGACTGAAAAATGCACTGTCTGTGACAAGGGCCAAATGACTATTTTCTGTGCTATATGCATTTATCATATCTTCTAATTTTTACAGACATGTAAACATTTAAAATTGATTTTAATTAGCTAAGACAGAGTTACAAGTCCAGTTTTCACAGTAGACACTTCAAATCTACGACCCTACAAAAACTGAAGTTGTCACACAGCCCATTGCTGACACACCTCGAAATACACAGCTATTTTTGGAAATACTACTCCAAGCAATGAATAGAAGAGTGGTAAATAATTCCCTATGCACTGACAGGTAACAAGACTGTTTACTGAAAACATTAGTCATTTCAAAGAGGATGGTTTGCTGGTAAAAAAAACCAAAACCAACAAAACCACCACAAACCAAAACCCTCCACAGCAAAGCAGCCTATTTATGGACACCATCAGTAAGACTGTTCAGAAAGAAATAAAGAAGTGTCTTAATCTTATCCCCAGTGTCAGTCCCAGATTAGAGTGCCATCATTCAAGAGAACTCCATAGTGGTTTACTAACAGAAATCACACAGTATGAGATCTCAACAGAAACAGTAAATCAAACCTGTACTAAACATCTGAAAAACAAAAGCAAAACCAAAACCAGTTCAGCACTGTCAGAAAATATAACAATCTTTACATATGTTCATCAATACTTGCCAGTTACAAGCATCACCTAATGAAATACCTTATACATATTCTGCATTAAAAAATGTGTTAGAAGAAAGGAAACAAGGGTCAGACAAAAGTGAGCACAGTATTTACTTTTTCCCCCATTATCTGAACAGAAGAAAAATGCAAATCAAGTGATTGTCACTCCTATTATTCTACAATAATTTTGATGGCTTTCCCAAATGGTTTTTGTTATGAAATTCTAAATACACATGCACATGGACTCAACTACTTATTTTTTCATAGCATAAATTGTATTTCATGTGAGTTTATGCAGTAAAAATAAACTGTAACCAGTACTTTTTTCATTGCTCAATAAAATTTTTAGTTTTCTGACCTGTTTTATGTATAAAACAAGTTCTGTAAGTTCTTCTCCACTTACAGATACCAGTATTAAAGAAGTTCCAAACATCAATAGATGAGTGCAATGATATTCATTCTAAGTTAATCCCCAGACATCCAAATCCATGAATAAAAATTCATCAGTTTTAAATACACTGAGCCTATTAAGCAAGAACAAAAGCATATGCACAAAAGAGCTTTTAATGTATTTCAAAGCCCACAAGAGCCATGGTCTCATTAAAATTATAAATTACACAAACATGGAATAAAGATTCAAACTGCAGTGCAGCTAAGCAGATTACAGAAAACCCCGCGTTCCATATGATAACACACCATGGCCCTCCCAGATGGGGGCTTGGAACAAAAAGGCCATCACTGCAGCTAGGGAAAACCCTCTTGTGATCTCTGGTTTCTGTTCAGCAGATGACAGCCAAATAATATGTTGATTATTCTGTTTGTGCTGCTAAGCTTGTAAGATGGAATAAAAGCGATATGATCTATTGTGAACTCAATGCTAATGTGTTGCTCCACTCATAAATAATATACTGAATTTATTCTGAAACTATCTTTTTATCTGAGTTCCAGGTTTTAAATGCATGAACTAAAATAAAAAGCCAGCATAAACTATTATTTAATTTGATGATTTAAAGTGAAAGAAACAGCTGACAGTGAGAACACGAATCACATAGACATGCCTCTCTCAAATTTAGCAAATGATTATCCACTGCAGTGCAGAGTACCTGCAGGATGCCGAACACACCCTAGCCCCACACATTGCATTATCACTGATAACGGATTACCAAAAGGGGCCTATATGACTTATTTTACCACAGATAACTACCCCAAATCCAAGTTTCAAAGGAGAACACAAATACTTGTAAAACAGAAAAGTACTACAGAAACCATCATAGTATGGCCTCACTGATACTACATCTCCCTGACTGAATTGCCTTCTTAAAAACTGTTTCAGTTGGCTTGCTGCATGGGATACATTGGAGCATTCCTATCACCCTGCAGTACCTGGTCCTCTGCAAGACCTGAGGGTTGTACCTTTTGTGAAGCCACTGACCAACACTGCTACTCAGGAAGGCCAGAAGTAGTGTCATGCTAAGCTGGGTCAGTAACCACAGCACTATTCACTATATAAATTACTACATCTCACTCCTTGTTAACACCCCTAAACATGTTTCAGCTCAACCACTGGTCTTTTCTTGTCTTTATCAGTCTAAAGATTGATTAGATCTAAATTATGTTTTACAAAGTCCCAGCTAACCTTTCCTTTCCAGAAATCATAATTATTTACATTACTTACCTGGCTTTAGAAATGCCTATTTAATGAAATACATGCAACCAGATACAACTGGAGGACAAAAAAACTGAAGACCAAGTATCAAAGCATTTAAATTGTTTTTCCAGTTGAAACACTAAAGTTTACTCTTTACCTCTTCCATTGACATGCTGGAGCAACAAACTTTTATTCTTTGAAGACAGCCATTTGTATTCAATATGAAACAGATTTTTGGATGTTAAGCACCTGGAAAGGTTAGAATCAATCTGTCTTAAGTTCTTGTTTTTAATCCTGAAGCAAGCTTTATATGGACATGGAACTCAGTATGGAAAACATTACAGAATATCAAAAGCCATGATATAAATAATACTCCTTTTCTAGTTGGTGAGCTGTTTTGGTTTTTTTCCCATTGCTTTTAGTCCTTTCTTACAAGTATTTTTAAATAAATTTTTTTAATGAGAACTCCTCGTTATGATAAACGAGAAAAATAATCTCTATGAAATAAATCACTAATCTATATGACACTTAAGACACTACATTCAACTTACAACTCATTTTCAATATTATTCCTGTTTCAGTAATAGTATACTGTACTGCAGCATCAAATTGTTTTCATGATTTATAGTGTCCTTAGCACATACCACTAACTACTGTCTCCTAATTTATTTATTTTTATTTTAAGAGCTGCTTAAATTTGACTCACATTTAAATTATCGCAGTTGTTCAGTATACACACTGGGATGCATTTAGGTAACATCCAGAGGCTTTCTGAAGAAAGTGATATCCAGTTTTATACACTGCCATACAACTGGTATACCTTAAACCCTCCCAATAATCCTCACATTTTCCATGGACTGGTTGGATAAGTAGTCTTTAAGCTTTCTCATACTAAAAAACCCAGGTCTTTTGGTGTCAGAACTTCCAGGATTAAACATTCTTTCCAGTTGTCGGCTCATGGCCTGAAGATCCTGCACTTTCAAATTTATCCTATTCTAGCTAGTTCAAAGATCAGGAAAATGAAGCCATCTTCTTTGCAGCCATAATCCATGGCCCATGCTGTTAGATACTTAAGAACATCTCAAAAGCAAACTACCTTGTTTCAGCTCCCAGCAGGAGCTCAGCAGGGCACTGGATCACATGACTGCAAACCCAACCTAGTCAGGTGACTCAACAGCTAATCTGATTTGGTGTCTATAAAACTTTAATCAGTACAGTCTAATACCATCACATTCCAGAACCGATGAGGGAAGCAGCTTGGCAATGTAACAGCAAATGCTAATAAGATTATGAATTAGGAAAGCCACTAGGATGCAGTTTTCTAGTTCTCTACCCCATATGTAAACCAACAGGAAAATATCACTGCAAACTGATCAGGCAGACATATGGTCTGAAACAGCATGCACTGATGTGTTTGATTCCAAAGTGAACAGCGTTCTGCTCATTGCCATGGAGGGGCAAGAGCATACACTGAATCTTACAAGGCACTAATAAAACATAGCAAAAACATTCATTTGAAATCAAGGAAAATAAAATACATACATCAATACCATGGTCCTATTGAGACACACTGCTCAAAAAATACAGCTTGTGTTAACTGAAGATCCTAAGAAGTTACATCCACAACCCACGCAGGCTGCAGGCAGTGAACAAAGAGCAACAACAGCCACAACAGGTGTTACCTCTTAGCAAGCACAAAATCTCTAAAGCACACTTGAAGTGCTGCTGTTTTGGGGACACTAGACTTTTCACCAAATCCATAGCCTACAGCTTTTGAAGAGAAATGACAAACATACTTGCAGATTGAATTCCAAGCATACCTTTTCCCAAATGTTTTGATTGCTCCTCACTCACACCTTGTATTCCCTCCATTTTTTCCTTAGGGAATTCTCACCCAAAATCCTCTTAATCCACCTTAGAATCTGCATTTGGCATAGGCAAGTAGTCAAATTGGATCAGCAAGTTTACAAGAAATGGAAAATAGAGAACTAGATTTCTTCATACTAGAGTTAGGATTTGCAGTGAAAAGCGATATAAACATCTGATCAGGTCTACACGATACTACATGAGCTGGGAGAAAGAAAAGTTGATTATGCTACAGTTTAAGACATCCCAATTTAGACAGAAGTTAAGCTTCTCCATATTACAGTGATTCGAGTATGACCAGTCAGTTGCCATAGCTCCACTGCCAAGAACAAACTTGTTAAGACATTTCCTGATCACTTCCAATCTTGTCCATGTTCTTCACTTTCTCTGCAGTTCAATTCCACCCCTAGAGCTCCTGCTAGAACTTATCTACCTACTAATGTGTATTTGAGAATAAAGTGGTTTTCATATAACATCTAGAAGTACAAAATTCCTGCAGTTTTGCTCTCTGTCACAGTCCCTAGTGGGATCTTTTACAATGGCTGGAAATTTGTCTTTTGGAAAGCAGACATGTGAACATATGATCCTAAAGGTTTGCTTTCAAAGACAGTGAAAGAGCTATTATTATTCCTGAAAATGAACCACCACTGATAATAGATACACTGCAAATTTTAATAGCATTACACACATCTGAAATATTTGTTACCTGGACTCTGGAATGACAGTACAGTAAGAAATCAAAGAGCTGATATGATGTTGCAAAAGTGGAGAACTCTGTAATTTTCCGCTTCCTCACTCAATAATACAGAATTTATACCACAGGACCCCACTGACAGTAACAGATTCTTGAACTCTTAAAAAAAAATTGTGAATTATGCTTTATGCCTTTATTTTGTTACAGTCTTTCCTATTCCAGATATTCACAACTCTTTAGTGAGATGCTACAGAAGTACATATAATAGACATATTTATTTCTTGCCTTCTTTTTAAATGTGTCCTTTGATTTTTTCCTCTTAACACCAACTTTTAACTTCCAGTGAACAATAATCTACATTTGATAGTCAATATTATTCAATATTTCACAGTTCAGCAGCAAATATAAAATACTAAGACAACCTCTTGATACTCATGATAAAGATCTTAAACTGTCCACTGCTTAACATGTAAAGAAGTTTGGCCAGCAACAAAATGAATTGAATTTAACCAGCTAGGAAGACATAACCCTGAAACTTCATGCTTTGAATTTGATATGAAGGAAGAACTTTAAGGTTCAGAACTGTTAACATATTATTGCTCTTTCTTGCTGTTCAAGGATTTAATACAAGGATTATTTTTCCTTCAATTAAAAAACCAGACAGGCTCAACAACCACAGGTTTTGGTTTGTAGCAATAAGAAAAATCATTCATTGACATTAAAGATTGAGAGTGGGAAATTAGAACATTAGAGTCTCATTAGTACATCTTGCTACATGCAAATGCCTTCGTGTAGCTTAAGATGCATCTGAAATACAAACAGACTAAATACAAATACACTAATACTTGTGATAGTAGCTATTTTATATGCTCATAGGGATTGCTCTTAACTCAAGAGTACTATAGAATAAAGTGTTGATTTACAAAGCAAGCATACTAACATTTTTTCATTAAGATAAAAAGTATTTTAATGTCTGTGCATACAACAGAAACAGAAGGAAACAAGTATCAAGTTTGGATCAATTTCACCAACTTTACATACTCGGTTTACAGTGGTTGTTTGCTGCCACATACAAGGCCACAAGCTATGATCTATACACTGCTAATAGAGTAAAGGACACCCTTATCCTCCAAAACACACAGAATAACATTCTATGATATTAGCAAGTGATCCAACAATAAATGGTAACATAGCACAGAAATTATATTTCTCACATAAAGCAACATTTTCTGCTATAGCTCTTGGCTTATGGTGAGGTCCAAAGATCTTGCTGCCAAGGGAGAGATCTTAAGTCATACACTTCGGACAGGTCCACAGCTATTCACAAACAAGACTCCAGGCACACTTACATGCTATGTTACATACTTAAACACCGTGAGAACAAAAAGAACATTATACAAATACTTTTTCTTTTCACACTCACACCCCAGAAAAGCTTTTTTCCAAGGGGTGATGCCGACAGCACGGCACAGCACCTGCCGAGGAAACGCAGGGGCGCCCAGGCCCGAGCAGCCTCGCCCTTCACGACTCGCTACACCTCAAGCCTTACTGACGCCTCAGGCATCCAAACCCCCGAGAGAAGACAGCGGTGATTCCCCTCCGCAGCGCGGCCGGCGAGCCTGAGCCAGCGGCACTGGCACCGCGCTATCCTCGCCTCCTCACGCCAGCCCCGCTCCAGACGAGACGCGGCCGCCGCCTCCCGCTACCGGCTTCCCTCAGCCCCAGCCGGCGCTCCAGGACCCCGCCGAAGCGGCGCCCTGCAGCCCAGTCCGGCCCCGCCACACTCACCTGCCTGCTCGCTACCGGCCCTCTGGCTCCTTTCCCCGCCTCTTTAGCCCCGCACGTACAAACAAGACGGTCTCCCATTGGATAGCGCGTTTCCCATGCTGCTCTCCCATTGGTGGAGAGGAAAAGGCTTGATTCTACCCGGCGTCCCCCTTGGTCCTGTCAAGCGAGCGGCAGCCGAGATGGCGGCAGCCTCGGCGGCCGGCAGGACGGCGAGGGGACGCGGGGCCACCAGCTTCCAGCGGAAAGCCGCGGCCGGCAGCCGCCTGGCCGCTGTGGCGGGCACTCGGCCTTCCGTTCGCCACGGGCAGCTGCTGCTCTCCAGCGGGCTCCCCTCCCTGGACTGTGTGCTAGGTTGGTGGGGAGCGGGACCCGGGACCCGGCTGCTTCCCCCCACCCTTCCCCGCCCGGCAACTCTCTCCTTTGCCGGGCCCTGCCTGTCATTTACCTTCCATGACCCCGCAGCTGCTCCCGAAGGCTTTTCCCTCCTTCCCACAGCTCCCGGGGTTGGGGGGAGGATGGGGGGTGAAGACGAAGAGGCAAAGCAGAATCCATTTCCCGCCTTGAGTCCCCCTGCCCCGTGTGAGGAGGCGGGAGGCGGTACAGGCTTCGCGGCTAGCTTGCGGAGGGGAAGATTGCCTTTTGCCGTTCATTTCAACCGCTTTAACAACCTCCCGGGAGTGGGAAGCTGCCCTGTCCCTTTCCTTAGTAACACCTCCCTGTCAGGTTTCAAACTGTCACTCAAAGGGGTTGAAGTTTTCGGTTTTGAAAAACATGTTTGCTGAATTAACTCGTGGTTGAATGTGGTGTAGTTCTGGTTCTCCAGTAGGCGATTTCAATGATGCGTTTGACCCTAAGACTGGATTCTGTGTGTGCCTTTTCTGTCTTGCTCGCCACTGCTCCATCATTCTAAATGCCCTGTGTAGGTACTACTGGTGTGACGCTGTGGTTTTTACACTGGTGTGACGCTGTTCTACTGTCTGTGAATCTCCTTTCTCCTACTGTCAGTGTCGAGATTCCAGATAGTTCTGTGGACTGATCTGTTCTGACCATTGCTATGTTATAATGTGGGGCATGAACTAGCACCATTTACTGGGATCGGCCGCTCATTCATTTCACTGGTACACATGGTGTGTTACGTCTGTGTGCACTAGGGCTGCATGATCCTTTCACTACCTGCCAGTGCAGTGTACCTGTGTAGGAACTACCTTTTGGTGAGAAAGGCTTGACTTTAGCTTTGTTCTTTCATCCTTGGCAGAGTACATGGAATATAGGAATATACCACTTTTCTTTCTAAGGATATTCTATATGAATAATGATAAATATCAAAGTTGTAGCCATTTTATAAAGAAGGTTTTGCAGCCTTTGTACCTTAGGGAGAATCACAGTTAGGTATGTGTCTGTTTGCTAGGGAACACCTGGTATTGCATCCTTGCGGAGAAAGCTCTTCCTCCTTAAGAGAGAAGTATTTCATTAAGTAAGTGTAATTTGTGAAACCCTTTGATTGAAAAAAGATAGAAAATAGAAGATTTGCATTCAATATTCTGTGTTTCTTCATATTCCCTTTTATAAACAGTGGATTTCACACAGCGTGGGTCAGAAGATGTAGACAGCTCCCATGATGGCAGTCTCCTAAATGTCCAGGTACTTGTGGTGGTTTGTTATGGAAACTGGAGACACTTCAAGTAAACCCAGGATCCCTTCTAAAGTACCCTTTCCTTGGCTTTTAAATAGTCAGGTCTTTGTCCACTTGAGTCTTGAAAATCCGCAATGGCAGAGATTTCACTGCCTCTCTGGACAACCCAGTCCAACGCGTGATTTTTTTTGCAGGGAATTTTCTGTTTTCTTATATCCACTTGGTACTTTTCCTGTTTCAATTTATGCCTATTGTTACTTGCTCTCCCACTGTGCAACTCAGCAAAGGGCTCAGCTATCTTCTCAGTAGCTTCTCTTAGGTACCAGCAGGCTGCTTTTAGGTCTTCCTCTCTAGGTTAAACAAGCCCAGTTCCTTCAGCCATTTCTCCTGGGTCATTTGTCCCATCCCCGGTCCCCTACCCTGGATTTAATTAAGTTTATCTTTACTTCTTTCTTGAACTGAGGAGCCCAAAACTGGGCATTGTATTCCAGATGTGATCTAGTGAGTGCTGTGTAAAGCGGAGTAGTCACATCCTTGACCAACTGACTGAGCTTCTGTTGATGCAGCCCACCATGCTGGTGGCTGTAGAACTATTGTACTTGGTCTCCTTTGTGTCCTTTTTGGGTGTGTGTGGAAATGCTTCATAGATGTCTTGCAGGATGCTCTTGATGTGTTTCTTAAAGAATGTTGTTACTTTTTTCCTTTCACCTTGCCCTCTACCAGTTAAATAATTGACTGTACAAAGTATTTCATTTTATTGCCACTAGGGACTGAGGCCAAACCTTTTTGTATCAATTCCCTAAGGAAGTTACAATAAATTGTTTTAGTCTAGTATTTTTCATAGACATATTTTTTAACAATCATCCCACAGTCTTTCAGATGTCTCACTTCAGGCTTGGATTTAAGTTTGCCTTGTCCAGAAATAGCAAGCCAGATACAGTATTACTTACCAGACATAAAGATACAGTTTTTGAATAAGTGAGAGCGAGGGAAAGCATGGTGTTATGAGACACAGGTCTAAAAGAAACCTTCAAAGAGCAGAAAAGGCAGAGGATATATGGAGGGATTTCTTTTACCCTACAGCTACTGGCTGGTTTGTTACATTATTGCTGATAGCTCTTCTTAATAAACGCATTTCCTTTCATAAAGGAGTGGTAGATAAGTGCTGGATTTCAAATGCCATGTTGCCACAAAGGCACTCTTTACATCTCCAGGCCTTATATTCAAGCTTACTTTCAAGGTTTATCCATATAGGCCTGATTTATGCCGAGGCAGTTCTCCATAATTAGCTGTAACTGTTGTGTGTTATAACCATCACGTGCTTGGCATTGGATGTTTTGTTTCAAGCTGCTAGAAAAAAGGTCACAGATATGCTTTGAAAACAGTGGGGAAGCTTCTCAACTTGCAAAGATTGTTGTGTTTCAGTCCATAAGGTCTTACATCTCATTGATGTAAGTAGAGATGTGGAAAATTACAAGTCTTGTTTAGTTGTTTACAGACCCTTAAATACTGGTGAAGAAAAATTAAACTAGCAAAATTAGGAAGAATTACAAGTTCACAGCAGTTTTCTAAGGAAACGTGAAGATTTTACCTCTTCCTTTTGATTCTATCAGCATTCCTGCTACTTTTTCCTGTTGTCTTTTTTTTGCTCAATTTACCATTATTGTTGCTCGTTGTGATATGAATATGTAACCATGGTAACTGCAATAGTTTTACATTCCATTTAATAGAATACACTTGTTCAAACTGTTCACCACATCGGATAATGTAATGCCAATCCTCTGAGCTGAGTTTACCTTTAGCAACCAGGGTGTGTGCACATAGGTTACAACTCTGGCTAGTAGAAGGAGAGAGTACGATTGATGATCTGAAAGCACAGCTTGTGAGAATTTTGACTGCGCTGACATACGGTTTGACAAACACATTCTCTCTTGTGCAAACAATTTAAAATCAGAAGAGACACTACTTCTGTGGTGGCTACAAGTGAGCTTTTTATAACCAAGATTTTAAGTCCTTATTGCTGTGAGATAATACGTGACTCGTGGCTGCTTTGATCATCTTTTCTATGTCAAGCTATGATTTGGTAAAAATCCATAATTTAGAGCTAGTTTTCTTTATGTGCTGTGTAGAACATCCTAGTTTTAAACAACTGTTGTTAATAGCCCCTGAGCTCTGTCTGCCTGAACAACTGAATGCAGTGAATAGTGGAAGCATACTTTATATCAACCACCTGCATAATTTCTGATTTTGGTCATTTTTCCTTCTTTCCCCTGTTGTACATCTTTTGGTTCATTTCCATTTATCTCCCAAACAAATAAAATTAAACAAAAATTGGTGGATTAGTACATGGGGGGTTCATGAGTAACTTTCTGATAAGCAGTTGGATTTGGTTTTTTTCATATCTAGGAAATCCTTGATTACTTGATAAGCTTGCCATAAATATTGAGGCATTTGTACATCTTAACTCAGGAGCTTAGCTTAAAAAATCTGTGATGTGTTGAGCTACAACTATGGAATTAGTAGCTGACTAAACATTTGCACCGTGATGGAATGCTCAAATTGCTGTACCTCATGACATGATGACAAAGTGATTCTGTTGTGGTTTTAATTCAGGTGTTAGTATGCAATAATATTAGCACTTTTTGGCCTATGGGAGAGAAATGTACTTTTGCGCTTCCTTCTGGGTTTATATCAACAGTACAGGTGCTACAGACATTTGTAGTCCCACCAGCGGAGCTAAAGATTAAGATTCAATCCCTATTGGAATCAATTTCAAGTGAAGCCAAATCAGCTCTTAAATTGAGAGACAGAATCATCCCGTTCACTAGAGCCCATCTATGCAGTCCAGAATTGACTTCCTTTATCGAGAACTTTGGATACTGTGCTGATGTGATTCACTTTGCTCCCAACTTGCTCTTAAAGTAGTATGTAATTGCAGAAGTCGTACTGCAGGTTCCTTCATGCAAAACTCTGCAATCGCTAGGTATATATGGCCAACTGAACACTTCCAGGAATTTTTCTCTTTCCTGTCACAGTCTTGTATGATTGCTCAATGTAATATTTCTAGTCTGATTTCAAGTTATTCCACTATTTTCAGTCTTGGAATTCATATTATAAACCAGTTTACTCTTCACCTAAAATAAAATACGAATACTTTCTTTCGCCATCTTTGTAAAAATTCCTTCTTGGGGCAACCATTTAAACCTCTGTACAAAATTATGCGTGTGGTCTTTTTGAGGAGTAAATAAAGCAGTCAGGATGGGAATTCATAGGTTATTTTTTTACTGGTCCTCCACACTGTTGAGATCAATGGGATGAGCATCTATATAGCAAAACATACTGGGAGTGTTCTATTCTGCCTATTATTTACTCAGTCATCTATGATTGGAGCATAAGCATTGATTGTAATTGTTTAAGCAACAAGAAAGAATAGTAATAGTAGCCATGTATAAATCTGTCAGAATGTATTTCTATTTTTTGAACAAATATTTCAATCAACTGCATTCGTAGAGTTGGTTTTATGTCCAAGACATACTCCAAAAGACTTTAATAGTGGGGTTTTTTGCAGGTGTATGTTGCATTGTTTATGATCTGTCAGGCCGGTGTTCACTGGGTGAAATCCTACCTTTCTTACTGCCATGTCTTTTTTCAGTAATACGATAAAACCCAGTGGAGCCAGGATATTTCCTCATTGACTTGGGTGGGAATTTGCTAGCCTCTTAGCAGGTTGCTTTACATACACAGTTCTTGGTACAAAGGACTATCACTTGGTAGTGATTAATATGGATTTAATTTGGAGAATGTTTACTCACCTGAGTCATCCAAGTAAAAATTCTCTGGCTCAGACCATACCTCGTTATTGCAGTACTTGAGCATAGTTGCACAGAGCTCTGCAGGATCTTTTTACCACACTGATGATAGTACAGTATATTGTGAAAGTAATTGTAATGTGTAATATATAATTACATGTAATGTATAATTATTTCATAATAGAGAATTGTAGGAAGTATTGCAAAGGTAATTAAAATGTTGTTCACTTTTATATTTTAAAATTCCCCGTTATCACCTTTCTTTGACTTATAAACTAAGAAAACTTAATTGTTCTCTAACATAGTATTAAAATGTAGTCTTACTTTATTCTTCATTTTGTTTCCAGGTGGAGGCGTAGCTGTTGGAACCCTGCTTCTTATTGGTTAGTATAGAATATATTGATACTTAAAGCCATATTCTGATGTGTTTTGCTCATTTTTTTAAAGTTGTCCTGCAGACAGTATGCAATTAAGTGGTGGAGTACTGCACCACAGGGTGTTGTGGATGTAAAATAAATCACAGTCTCAGTGGGAAACTGGGCAGCTTGATGGAAGAGAAAGGCATTGGCATTCCTAGGTTAGTGGATACCAAGTCGGCCAAGGAAGTTCTTGAGCTACAAATGGTGGGAGGCTGAGCAAGTGCTTGGTTGAAGCGTCACATTTTCTTGTTCTGTTCTTATTACCTCTTCCTAAATATCTGCTTTTGGCTACTGTTGAGTGTAGGGTTAGCTAGCCATTTGACCTGACCTTAACAGCAGTAGATGAAACAAGTACAAAGGCAGTGCTTTGTGTTCTAATGAAAGAGATGACAAGACTCAGTGATTTGCAAATGACAGGATCTTTACCTGAATGGTTTTTTTTCCCTTCTCTGAGTGGATAGCCTGCAGTACTCAGTGGTGGATTTTAATTTACTTATACCCTATATTGGTTCTTTATTTGTGATCTGATATTAAACTTAGCTTCACAGAAACACAAAGAAGAATCTCTGCTTTAGATTTGAAAGCTAGTTTTTTTTTTCAAATAAGACTTACCATATATTATTTTGAAACATATAAGTATATACAAAAAGTCTTAAAGTGAGAACTATATTCATTCATGACTCATTAGTCTAAAAATTTTTAGACTAATTTTTTAATTTGGTGCAAGTAGCATTGTAACTGCATTGTTAGAATATTCTGTCAGTATACAAAAATTTCTGTCATGAGATTAGTCTAGGCAAGCTTAGTATTACACAGGATTGAAGCTGTCAGTTATAAACCTCCTAGGAAGATCTTTCTGCATTGTACTCCAAGTGTTATAAAAAGGTTAAATTCTTCCCCCTTCTTCAACATTCTCTAAGGCAAGAATAAATTGCATTACTTTTAGCTTAGCTCCCTTTGCAAATTAAATGCTCATCTTCATTATTTGACACATTATCTTGGTTAATTTAACCAAATAATAGTAGATTCTGGGTATTAAAATATTTATTTTAACTATTGTGTTCTGAAGATGTAGTAATGGCACAGATTACTTGATAAGACTGTAAAATACTGTTTGAAATATATGTGCACATTTTTTAAACTTAATTCATAATAAAGACATGGTTTTTGGTTGAACTTAATTCTATAATATATTCTTTTGACAGTGTTTTATTTATATGAGAATTAGGGAGTTGAGGCACATGGTAGTCTCATACAAGATCCTAGCTGCTAGAGGAATGGGAAACTTCTTGGGTCTTTGTCATACAGCAGGAGTGATTTGGATTTTAACTAGTACTTTAATAAGAAGTAGTAAAACAAGCATTCTGACTCTATGTGAAATGAAATTTGAACACTGTCAAAACAGTTTGTTCAATGTGAATGTGAGACCCCTTGTTTGTTTGTTTATCTTACACTGCTCCAGAAGATCAGCTTTCTAGAAGAATCTCCGCTTTCAAAAGAAACAAATAGTAGAGCTCTCGATGAAGCACAGTCGTTTCCCCGTTCCCCTCTCACATGTACTTCAACCCTTCTACGTCTGTTTTGCCAGCCTCAGGAAGAGTTTCCAGGAGGATATTTTTGGTTTTTAAATATAAGCTTTGTTCACATAACACATTCTGCATAGTGAGTTCCAGCACACACAGATAGGTCTGTCCTGGGTACCCTGTAAAACCTATGCTTACATACCTTTAAGATGCTCTAGGTTTGACAAGGTCATTGATGGCTAAATGTTTTAAAGATTATCAGTAGGAGGGTTTTTTTTGGTAGCTGAGGTCAATTATTAAAAGTTAAAGTTGTCTGGTTGAAAGCAGGTCTGTACTTGTACATTCAAAGCCTTGAAGCAGTTTCAAGTACTTCAATTAGCTACTATTATTTTTGTTATACAGTTTAACCTGACTCATAAGAGCTCTCTTCACTTGTCAATATAATTGAATTTATCATCTTTTTAAAATTGAAAAAGATAACCTCCGAAGAGGTACAACAGTGATTTGCTAAATATATTTCTACAAAATACAAGTTACCAGAATTCACCTTCCTGAAGTATGGCCAAATGCCAAATATTGTAACTTACATGTTTGACAACTCTGTTTTGGCATGTGCTAATTAAATGCAAGAGACACAAAGAATATCCCCTCAAGCTTACTAAGTGTGGACATTAGTAAAGTACCTTTTAAATGGAATTTCAGATTATTAAAATAATCGCGTCTTATAACCTGCAGCAATTCAGAGAGAGATTTCATAGCTACGGAAAGACACACCTTAGGTCACAGTACCATACTGTAGAACTATCTGGTGAAAAATGATCAATACTGATAGGCTATGACAGGCTTTTGGCAGCTTTAGGGCAACCTGTCTAGACTTTGTACAGAGAAAAAAAATAAGCTATCTGTACATTGCATTGTTGCAGTCATTTTCTCCTCTTCTAGCTCTCATCATTTTAAGCCATTATACTACAAATTATCTCTGGAGTTTTTCAAAGGCCTTCGTGCTGTTTAATGTACTGATGTTTAAAAGTCAGCTATTATAAATATGATCTATATATATTTTTTGCCTTATGGTGGATTTTGCTCCTGACTTTTTCTTCCTCTTCAACTTACAGTGTTTGTTCTCCATCCTTCTTTTGGAACATGAATACCTCTGTGCAGAGGAAGTGGTTAAGGCTAGAGATTTTTTTTCTTAAGGCCACATGTTTACATAGCAATTTCTATATTTAGATGAGATTTTTGTCCTTAAGTTTTATCTAAATTATATATTTACAGTGCCTCACTCATATCCGGTCTCTTTGTTTTCTGTGCCCCAGCTAAATTCCAGTGCCTTAAAATTTTCTATGTAATTCTGTGACCCAGTGGTTTCTCTGAGCAGTAGCTGCAGACAGTCCATGCACAAAGGTGTTGAGAATGTCTTTTATGTGTTCAGTAGCCTATTCAGTGTAGGGATAAAAAGAGACATAAATAGGAATTGGTCTTTATCATTAGTTTTCAACAAGGTTATATGTTGGAATTCATTGCACTGACACTGACAATACTTCTTTTTCTTCATGACTGTTTCAGCCATGAAAGCATGCTGTTGTGGAAAGAGTCCAATGGATAGCAATCACGATAAACTGTTTTATTTATGTCCTTATCAGTAGGATCAGAAGAGGTTTTGTCCTGGAGACAATATGCATAACTTGTAGGTAAATAATGTCTTCTCCTTGTATAGTTTTACACTTCACTGGTTTCTTACCTGCCACTTAGCTGTAGCACTTTCTTCCTTTAGAAAGAACGAGCTAAAGCTGTGGACTGTTATGTGGCTTGCAGTGATTGGACCCAGAAAAGAGTCTGCAGCTGCGAGAGTCTTGTTTATGTCCTTATAAGATAGAAGTTCACAGTAAAGGCTGCTAGCTTGACAGTGCTTTGGTGTGGAGGCTAAGAGTGAAGATTTGGGTCAGGCTTGTCTTAAGTATTTGGCTGACTAAAATACACTTCAGTGTTAGTTCCTACACATACAGAGTGGAGGTGGTTCTTTTGGATGTTGCTGTAATCTGGAAAAATGAAGATAGCAGTTAAGAATTTATCCTAGACATCAAAACAGTAAGTCCAAGCCTTATCAGAAAACAAATATACTTCACAGTATTTCATTCAATTTATCTATGAAAGGATCAGTGAGCTACTGAGGTACCTGTGCTAAATGATTCGTTTGTTTATTTACAAGAAGGAAGCTGTACTCCTATGGTTTTGAATAGTAACATACCTATTGAAGCCAGGGTACAATGGATGCTATCAGAAAAGCCCCATTTGGGTGCACTTTAGATCTTTTGAATACCACAGTTTAGTGACCTAGAAATGAATCAATAAAAAGCCATCTTCTGTCTGACAAATTGAAGAACTGAGGGATTCTTACAAATGCATTGACTTTAACAATTCAAGATACACTGTTTGTAAAGGCTTTCTGAGACACATCTAATCCTTAGAGTACTGTGGCAGACTATAAGGTGTTTTATATTTAGATCTCCCTCCAATAGTTCATTTCCTACTTGTACTGTAAATTTACTTTTATGAAAATCAGTGTAAGATGACTAGAGGAAAGGCTAATGCTAAAATTATGTGTCCTTATGCTGAATGTGAATGTTTTTAATTTGCTACATTGAAAATTCCTTACTGTTATGAAAGATATGTTTTGGAAGGGTATAGCAGCGTAAGAACTGCTGTAGTCCTCTCATATTACAAATAACTCTATCACTCCACAAAATTAATTATGAACTTGGATACTTTAATCTGTAGATAAAAATTAAGAAAGAATTTTGATTCACTGAGGATGATGCAAATGTTACAGCTGAGAAATCTTCCAGAGCACCTGACTAGTGTTCCTTTGCCTCTTTAGTTCAAAGGGAGAGAGGTCTAACAAAACTGTCTCCCTCCACTGACATCTCCTGCAGTGCTGTCATTGTGGGAGGCTTGGTGGCTTCTTTCAGGTAGCTAAGACAATTAAAAAATAAAAATTAATAAATAGGTATCATGCTCTCACTTTGATTTCTAGAGAGCTTTAGTTCTTAAATTGAGAGTTTCCTAGATGGAGATTAGCGTGTGCAAGTCAGTATGCTGTGAATAATGTATTACCAGTTAAACTGCAGTAAGCAACCAAAGCATGACTAACTAGAGAGCTAGTGTTTGGGGAGAGGGAGCTGTGTGTATTCCTGGACTCCAGTTATAAGGGAGAATTACTCTGCATGTGGCTTTTATTTTCCTCTTGTTGAAGCAGTTTAAGATCTAAGCAGGCTCCAAAGACTGTGTTTACAAAATAGGAATGTAATACTCCTTCAAAACTTCAGGTAGTGTCAGTTCTGTTTTTTGCTTCTGCAGCTGTAGTGCTTCAGTTTAGCTGCACTGAGTCTCGTCTCCATCCTAGTCTCATATGTGGATTTACGCCCTTAGTCACAGCACAATGAATGGAGCTGCGCTACTAGGAAAACACTTCTTCAGTTACACTATTTATGGGTTTTTAAGCATGTGAGAATAAACTATATAAAATATTTAAGAGCTCCAAACTTTCAAGGAAATTGCCATTTGCAATTCTTTACGTTTTTGGAAATCAGTCTTGCTGAAATGTTGCTAAGGACCCCAGCACTGTCAGCAATAAGCTGTGTCAGTACTATACTCTTCACAAAACTGATTCGTCTGTCTTTTTCACTAGACTATTTTTAAAAAGGTAAATGTTATTGAAGTACTTTAGAAGGCTAATATGACCTAATAAGTAGGTTAACAGTATCAAAGGTAAATTATATTAATCCAATCTGAGTTCTTAAAACCCTCAGACTCTACAAAAACTGGGTATATCAAAGGCTGGTGCTAGTAGCAATAGGGTTGTCGTTATTATATTCCCTGTGGCGTAGTCAGATGTCTAGTTCTATGTAATTTCCTGTCTTAGCAACTGTGTTATGAAGCATTTTTCTCTATCTTGAAATGTTGCTTTAGAATTACTTCTTGTTAGTTTCTTGAGTTTAATGAAAGGGAGCCTTTTAAATAAGTATTTCTCCTTAACAATGAAGTAGGTAATCTTGATTTGGTATCTTTAGGGATTATTATATTGTTTTACTCTTTTAGTTTTTTTTACAAGTTTGATATGAGTGACAACTTCCTTATTTTCAGCCTTTGTCACTGGTTTTTCTGTTTTTCTTTTAATATTTTCATGTTTGATTTATAATAGGGAGAAAATTGTTTCCAAGTCACACAAAGAATGAATTAAGAGTCTTGTTGGTTCTGTATAAAGAAAACCTGTGTCTCTGTATTTTCCACAATATCTCTCTGTATTATCTTGCAGCAGCCGGAGTAACAGATGAAAAAGTGAAACCTTACATTGTTGCATTTACTTTTCTCCCAAACAAAATATTTCACTTATCTTTCTAAATAAATATCAGACAAATGTTGTTCCAAAGGGCATGATCTAAAATTTTACTGGCCAATTAATTGGGTAGTTATATTGTTAGGAATTTTTTTTGCTAGCATTAACATTACTATTGTTTATATTTCCTAAAAATTAAGAAAAACAAAGATGGTTCAAATTTCCATTGTTATTTATTCATTCACTTCCCCCATAGTTTTGAGTTATGGTAAGTTTTAATTGTATGAAGCTCGTTAATACTTTCAAATTCTAGTAATTTCTCATGCTTGTAACAAAGAAGCTGAAGGAAATATTAGCCTTTCTGAAGTCAGTGGGAGTGTGTGTTTTTATTTCAGTAGGCTAGTATTCTCGATGTCTGTTAACAAGTACTGTCTCTCCTCTTAAACTCTAAGTTCATGTGTCTTTTGAAATGTGTTCATGATTTTGCTCTGGTTAGCTTTCCAAAACAGCACTGCAAAGTGTTTATTTTGTCAATGTATCCTTTGTTTTGCCTATTTCTATAGTTCTCATGGGTTTGAAAGAAATGCAGATGTAAGAATGTCTCTGCAAGAAATGATATCTTTGTATAGCTTTAGCATGCCAAATAGGATTAAATTTTGAAAACCATCAACTAATAGATGCTGTAAGCAAGTTGGTTAGTATTTTAAGCTTTAGGAATATAAATACTAACACAGTTCTTGTAAATGAACCAATGCCCTTCCCATTAAACCATGATTCTGATAATCAGAGTTGATACTTAGGGGAAATCTTGTTGGGAAGATAGCGCTATTGCTATATCCCATCCATATCTTAGAATCAAATACATGATTGATAACTGTTTCTCTGGCTTGAAAAATACAGTATTATCAAGCAATATTTTTAAAGCTTTGGAATCATTTTATCTATTATTTTTGTTATACATTATGTATTCCAGGAGATAGACAAAAAGAGAGCTTTTGTAGTGTTGTGAAAATACAGGTAGGTGATTTCTCTAACAAAAAAGAAATCATTCCAACCATATTTGTTTTCACAGAGGAGGATAAATATGCCCTTTACTCCAATTTGTTGTTCAAGTATTTTCTTGCGGAGGGAGTTGTCTGCGGACATGACTTGTTTGTTGCTTCTGCTAAAGTGCATCCTGACAACATTTTAAAGGTAAAGACTCATAGCTTTTGAGAAGTAATTGATGAATTTAAATACATTTTAAAATGTGTATATTGTGTAGCAAAAAATTTATTAATCTTGGTGATTCATAAGAATGTGTTGGGAAGTGCAGGAGTATTTACACTAGCCAAATTTGGGAATGAAGTTTAGCTCACTAGCCTCCATCTATGGACAATGGCCTAAGAATCTCCCAAGGCCAAGTCAGGTTAGGAGCCTGCTTAGTCTTTATTTTGATTATGGATGAAGACTTGACATACTAGCTGGCTTCATTGAATGGTTTAAGTGAACGCAACTGTTTCCAGTTCCACCTGCCTATCAGGAAGAGTAGTTCCGCTGCTTGCAATATATTGTGGTGGAAGCAGTGTACAGTTTGTGTGGATAATTTAGTTTCTTCTAGAAAAGAAGAATATCATTTAACATCTTTACAACTTCCTTTACATGTACATTTCATTCTGACTGACTTATTTCTACTAGGAAACATGGTCAACTTGGCATCAGGTCATGTAGAAAGGTTACTTTCAGACTTCAGTGAGCTCTTAATCACACACTGGTAGTTTCCTTTATAAGGAAATTATATAAGAGGAAAAGCCTGATCAACACTGTAAAAAAGTGCTGAAGTGTGAGGATAATCTTACAAAATTTCATTAAATATTTTATATCTTTCTAAGGCTGCTTTTTTCTAATATCAAAAGTAACATATAATTTACTAATTACTTCTGCATCAAGTGAAATCTGCCTATTTCCTTAAGAGTCTTCAGAGACTATTTCTGGACAAAATGATTACTTTTCTTTTTTCCTGCCTAGTGATGGTAGATTCTGTGCCTTAGCTATTCAGTATTATTTTCAGTATTCAGGAAAAATTGTATTTTTAATGAAATAATATGACCATTGTTACGAAAAATCTAATAAAATTTTTAATGATCTTGAACCAAAAGAAGTCTTATTTAGCGGTGAAATTTTTAGCATTTGTTCTTGTGGTTTAGAATATAGCCTAAACAATTAGATTAGTGTTTGATTGTGAAGTACAAATGACATAATATTTGTTTTTAAATAACTGATAATCAAGTCATTGACTCTGACTGTACAATACATGATCAATGCGATTTTTCTCATCAAAATTAAATTCAATTAATAGTTTTATTGCACTGCATTAAAATTTCTTAGAATGGAGTTGCTAATACTCATTTTATTCTTCTTGCATTCACCTTTGAATTGATTATTCTTAGCACGTAATATTTTTCCTAGCTTCTGTTCTTTGTTTTTGCAAGTTAATCGGCAGAGACTGTTATATGCATCTATCCTTCTTGAGGCAGTTTGAGTTTCTGGTCAGTTAGTTCGATGTGACTTTACTGAGCTCTGCTGTCTCATTCGGACTGCTTTCCTTCTTACTTCTCAGGGGTAGATGTGAAGTAACAATACTGCATTTCTCTGTGGTAACTCCATAGTGGTGTTACTATAAGATTGTAGATGGATGGACAGTATTACTACAGAAAAGTTGAGGAAAACATAAGTTTGTCTTGTTTTCTTCCTCCATTTGTAGGCTTATATAGCCAACAGTACCCTTGTCTATGCTTTTTTATTCTTACCTTGACTATTCAACACTTGCTTTGCTTAACAGACAAGGCACAGGAAAGTTGATTTCTCTGATTTGTATTGCTTTCTTGAAAAGCTTTAGTGAAGTAACCCTGTAATACATACGCTAGGCATCAATCTAGAAAATTACGTACTTTCACGCTTGGAAAGCTTAGGCATGTTGAAATGCCAATATGTGCTACCTATAAAACATTATTGCCTCACCTGGAAAATGTCAATCTAAGGCTGGCATTGGCCACAGCTAGGTCTCCCAATCACAGAAGTAGAGGAGTTTACCCTACAACTGCCTCACTTGACTTTTAAAGGAGAGGACCTTCAGGTGCTTCAGAAAGTCCTCTCCTGCCATAAAAGTAAGCTGATCAGGATTTAGATGTCTCCACCAAGTCAGGATTTTAATATAACATATCTGACCATTGAATAACGTTACATTTTATTTAAAGAGATTAGTAATTAATTTTCAGTATTTGATTGGACTGTATTTTTTACTGGAAAGGCAACGTAGATATGGTACATACCAACCTGAATTATACATTCTATGCTTGGTTTTTATTTTATAAAATTCAAGTATAGTTTCAATATATTCTATAGCTTGTGTTCTAGTTAACTGGTGTTTTACATAAAGGCAATTCATTAACTGCCTTTTGTCCGTACGGTGTGGTCAGTCTATTTATACATTTAGTTCTCTGCTGAAATGCCATAATTGTTCTATTCTAATTTTATGATGTGATTGGAAGTTTCTTGAACCTATAACCAAGACAGATATTGCTGATAGTAGGAAGGGGAAAAGACATTCTTATAGACCATAATTATCTTGAAATTGTGTATAACTAGAAGACAAGCAGAGGATAAAGAGCCCTGATCAGCTGCCTAAGATATATTATATTACCACCCACCAATTTATCCATCATCCTTTGAAAACATATTCATGCCTTTTGTAGTCAAAGCTCCTTCAGGAAATTGGCATTAAGACGTAATGCTGAAAAATTATACACCTCTGGTAGAACCTACAGAACTATATGCATGCTGGGTTTTAGAAAGTATTTTAAACATTTGAGAGCATTTCTGTTCAATCTGTATTCTTCAACAAAAGGTGACTTTCTACTCTAAGAGCATAAATACTGGGATAGTATATAATGTAAGAAATAGTATGGTATACTTCTGTGACCAATCATAAACCTGATTGCACTGGTAAATGAAAGACTAATTCAATAATAAAATTACTGAAGGAAACATTATATCTTAACGTTCCATTTTCAGTACTGTACCTTATTAAGTTTAGACTACAAATTAGGAAAGGCTGTTATGTGCTCAAGCTTAAAAACAAAGCAGATAGGGTTTTCTCTTGTACCTGTTTCCTTAACTTCACCACGTTCAGTGGCTACTTTTTTCTTATAATTCAGCACTCTAAAGTTAATGGCAGCAATTTTGAAGTTGCATACAGTGTATGTGTTTGAGTGGAACATACAAATTTGAGTATATGGTTTTATTTATTACAGAGGAAATCTTTAACTCTGTGATTCTTTGCAAGAAACAGGAAGCTGAGGTTGTTGAATATTTCCTTGAACATCACTGTAGCCAAAATTAGAACAGGCTTGGATCCACTCCAAGACTGGGTACCAAATTGACTTCTGGAAGCCATAAAAATACAGTAACTAATTAACAGCTTAGTTCTTTATGCCCATTCTCCTTGTTAGTGCCAAGGTGTGGTTCCTGTCTTATAAAATTCTACTGCAAATTTGGCACTAAAATTCTAAAACTGCCTAAACTGCCTATATAAGAATTTGTTTGCCTTTTTTCCTAATTATTTTATCTAGACCTTTGTGGGGAACTGGTTCTCACAAGTTTTAATGAGGAAAAAGTTGGATTACATTTGCCGGTTATGAGCTCCTCTTGACAATGAAGAGTCCTCTCTGTTAAGTTGATTTTACTGTGAAGCCTGTGCGATGCTTGTCTTGAGAGGAAGACTTCCTGGTCATTACATGTACTAGGAGACAGAAACCAGCATCCCCTGAAGCCAGACAATTTCCCTGTGGGACCCTGGCCGGTGTTACCTCAATGACCGTTCCACTGGGAATCTGGAAGCCTGAAGTGGAAGAGTGGGAGGTCCACTAGAGCTGCATCTGTTCATCCCCTGTGGAAAAGTTGAACGCTTTATGCGATTACTGCATTTCTATGGAATTTCTGTTTTCAAGCTGCAATTTTATTGCAGGAGGTTCTCTTACAAGAAGAGAGGGTAAACACCTCCTTCAAGAAAAAAAAATGTACTTTGACAGAGTCTATGAGCCTGCTGCTTATGGTGGGGATGCTTTTCCATCCTTTGCTATAGAGGATAGCCCTCTTAGAAGGAAATGCATTCCCCAAAATTCTACCCCCAGTCCAGTCCTTCAAGGCTTTCTGTACTAAGGCATGAAGCAGTATTTACCTTGTACATCTGCTGTCATTGTACTTCCAAGTTTGAAAATGAACTATATACAAAGAGTTTGCTCTCTGGAAAACTACACAGAAGATTCTCTTGACTAGTAAAGCCCTTGGTGTGCCTATGTACCAGATACACAGCTTTGCTGGACGTATCCTGAAGTCAAGTCAGTCAGGAGAAACCATGCCTAGTGTTGTGGGGTACCACAGTGAAAGGGAAAAATGCAGTGTCAGACAAAGCTGGGAGGTGCATGTAAAGAAGTATAATGTTTGTTAAAAAGTAGCAACAAGATAAAAACTCCAGGAAAAAGTTTTTTACAGATTTCTACCAAGATGAAAAGATCTCTAAAACAAAAGTAAAAGTATGTTTTAAATATACATTTTGCTTAAGTATGTAATTTGGAAAAGACTGAGAAAACTCCACCCCCAACAACCTGGTTATGATGAGCAGACCTGAAGAACAGAAAGTGCAGTTACTCTTTTCCCACTGAAAAGATGTATGCAGGAAGAATCTAGCAAATTGCACCTTTGTTATTTCCAGGGTTATTTAAAAAAAAAAAACCAAACAACCCACTGAGCTTCAGTGTTGTATTACTGTGTACACAGACAACCTCTGGAGAGAAAGCAGAGCTGTCTACATGGGCTTTTTTGTTCCAGCAAAGCACATTCAGCCATAATGCTTACCTTTTTCCCTCATAGATATGACTCAAATGTTGTTTTGTCAGAAGGAAGAATGCAAACCTGGAAGAAATGATCAGGCTGGTGACCAGGGCTCTGTAAGCTTCCACTTTCAAAGAGGACTGTTCTAACTCCTTCTGTCTCTTCTCCGTCTGGTGGTGTGAAAAAAAGCTGTGCATGAATGCAACATGTATTTTTTCTGTCATCCAACATTTTTAGATGCTTCATAAAGAAGTTAAAAGCGTAACAACTTGAAAGGTAAAAATATATATGTAAGCAGGCCTATGTTCCTATTACTGTTTTTTCCCAATTGTATTTTCAAAATAGGTGAGCTTGTTCCAGTGATTGAGCTCCTGCATGCTGTTAAATGTCATCACTTCACATGCAGAAACCCAGCTGCAGTTACAGCACTGGGGCACTGTCCTACCACCTGTTATCTCTCTTTCTGAAGCACAGATAGCCCTGTGGCACCATGACCCTGGCAGCCATCTTGCAGTTTGAACATTCCCTTCAAATATCTAATTTCTTTATTATATAGCTCTTGCTCATCTGTTTACTTTCCTTGCTTGCATGATAGGTAAATGGAATATCTATTTCCCATTTTTCTCTAGTAAAATGCAAATATTTTAATTATATTGTAATATGTAATTTTCTGCATTACAAAACTGTGTTAGAAACTTGACAGAGAAGTTGTATGTGTGTGAGAGATGATGCTGGAAAAAACAATTATCACTTCTGTTTAAAAAGAATGAAATCCTTTTAAACAGTACCCATGCTGGGAACTCTCTAAAGTGTAAAGCTTAGTCTTTGTCAAAAGTTCTAAACAATCTATTAAAAAGATTTTCCAGAACCAAAGGAAACAAATGTTTGGTTTAAATTTCAGGTTTCCTATGTACCAATCCTTGGCTGTTTATTAGGATATTTTCTTTTGCAACCTTAGTTATGAAATTATGTTTGTTTTTAAAAACAGATCTTACTTATCCAGTTAAATGTATCATAAAAGTAGGAGCTTAAAAAACCCAGATGTTTAGGCTTCAGTGTACACAAATCTGTTTTACAAATCCACTTGGTAGTGTTGTAGAATTGATTTGCTCAACTAGTGAACTATTGCTTGTAGTGCTCATCTGTAAAGGTGTTCGTGAATAATGCTGTTATTATTAAATCTGTTTAGGTGAGTGCTTTATATACTGCAGTGGAGTTTGCAGAATTTTGGACGAGGACACTCATTTTTATTTAGTTTCTTCACATTACTTTTTTTAGTATATCATTCTCTTCTTGGTTGTATTTATCTTTCACTTGAGCATTCATGAACTGATTCAGAAGAAGATTAAATAAAAAAAAAAAAATCATCTAATCCTCTGGTATGCATTCCTGGGTTTTATCATTGTGGGATGGAGCCAAAGTGCAAGGAACTTATGGGAAAGGGTTCTATGACTTGACTGTAGGGTTTGCTTCTGTGTATGTGAAGCAGAGAATATGTTCTCATGGATTAAAAAAAATACCCCTTAGAGTACTTTCAATTAACCTTTTTTACTTCATAAAACAGAGGAATATTGCTTCCCTTTTCTCTCCACACAATTCTCATTTGTCCTGGGTTGACATCCATTTGGTCCTTTTGAATGTCAAGGAAAGATTTCCATAGAACAGCCTTACCTGGAAATGGAAGCAAATTGTTGTGCAAGGGCCACTGAAAGGAGAAAAATTCTGTATCAAGTCGTTTGTTCTTTAACAATAGACCTTGTCTTCATGAGTGTTTACAATCAAATTAGAATCCTCCCCCCTTTTGGGAGCAGGGCACTTTAAACTGACATTTATATAATACATTATTGAAAAGAAAATATTTACCCTTCCAGACTTACCATCTGGTGTCCTTTAAATACTAAAAATTAACATAATGAAAAAGAGCCTTAAATTCATGTAAGTTTAAACTATTTAAATATTGTTGCAGTTAGAGGTCAACAGAGAATCCTACTCCCTTTAGTATTTTTTTACTTCACGTTTCTTTAGTTGTACCTTTGATATTGCTTTGCAAAATAGTTGCATAAAACCATGTGAACAACGTATTTATTGATACATAAATAGATAATGTTTTAAGTTCTTAAGTACAGTTAATTATACAGTTATTGAAACCCTTAAGGATCAAAGGATTTTATAACGAGGGATTTCACATATAGCTTGGATTATGTTGCTAAATAATAGCACAGTAGTGCTTCTTTAGCATTGTAAAATAGCTTAGAGAGGAGTATGATGCCTATAGATGGTGTAATGCATTGGTAATTAAGAGGGTGTGAGGTTAAGCTTTATTAACTGCTGTGGGATTGTATCTTGGATTTTATTATCCCCTAGAGAACAGAAGAAGTGAGAGAGGTCAAATGTTAGAATTTGATTTTGCTTCATGCATCTGCCAAAACAAGGCAGGCAAAGTAATGTGGCAGCCAGCACAGAAAGACCTGGATTGCTGAGCAGATACGGGCTGTACACCGCCTTTATTACAAAGGTAGAAGATTTATTAATGAAATAAGTTATTTCATGTTTGCAATAAAACCTTCATAAGCTTGGTGTGTAGCAAACAATAACTTTAATTTGCATTGTCACTTAGTATTTGCACTTCAGGAAACTGTTTTTCCCCAAACTTACTCTTTTATTTTAAATCATAGCGACCCACTTCCTTCTCTCTCTTTTGCTTCCTACTGCATCTGGTCACAGACGAAAGCCCCAACCAAACCACACTTAATGACTTCAGCACTTGTCTGCCTTTTTGTGTATTCATGCGGCATAGCAAAGGCTTGTATTTTTGTTGACCCCAGGAAAATGCTGTATATTTTCTTTTTTGTTGTTTTAACTAATGCACTGCTACATGCTTTGGTTTTTTATATACCTTATGAGAGATTTGTCCTTTTTTAGCCTGGGAGAATGTAACAGTTCTTAGGAGTTGACACACTGATGACACAAAATTGTCAGTCCCAAAGCTTTTCAAAGCCATATGATGTGGGAGCCAAGATATTTTTAAGCAGAAATAGGTTAAATAAATCAACTCTCTTTTTCTTAATCTTTTGTTTAAATAGCACTCTTGTTTCTGAATTCTGAAAGGAACTTTTAAACATTTTGATAATCTTGTAGTCTTCTGAAATTCTGATTTTGATTCTAAAAATATAAATTGGTTTAATCCTAAATAGGCTCACAATTAAATTCTTTTTAGAATTCTGATAATTTCAGCAGAATCTCAGTGGTTTTTATATATGATAGAGAAGTACAGTTCTCAAGCATAAATAATGATTTAATAAGACTGCTGGAAACTAGTGTCTTTGTCAGTTGGTAATGAATCTGGGAGAAGGGTAGTTGTGCTGAGGCCCTGTTCTTAACTCTCCCACACTCAGATATTTTGAAGAGAATCCCAGGCTTAGCCATCTTTAAACGCCACTCACAGAAACCATGCTCTCTACTGCTCTCCGTCTGTGTTCCGCTGTACACTTTTCAGTTCAGCTCCTGTATGGCTGTGCCTGTGTTCTACAGCTAGTTTGGCTGCTGGTCTGCTTCACCCTTTCCATAACTCTTTTGGTTTTCCTTCTATTTTTAAGAACAGTGTGATAACTGATGAATGCTTCCTAGTGCTTGGACAGTAATGAAACCTTTCATGACACCGAAGTGTTGTAAAGTTTATATCCAACAGCCAGCCTTTATCTTTGCGAATATACCTGTGTGATGACAACTGGAGATGTTTTCTCACTTAGGTGCTCTGTTTCACTCAGGCATGGTCAGGTTTGGAAAGACCTATTTCTTTGTAACAAAGAAGAGCATTTAATTTGCAGTGTCAGAAGAGGGGAAAGCCTTTTGTTCCAGTTCTAGTTATCATGAAGATCAAAAGAGGGTATGAAGACAAAAAGAAATGTTTGGATCACTTCAGTTTCAGTATTTTCACTATTGCTCACAAAGCAGGTCCATATAACTGTGTCCCGTGTCTGTCCCCAGTCCTAAGCCTACTAAACAATTTTAAACTCTCTCCCTTTCCAAATGTGCTTATATAAAGATCTAGTTAACAAAAGTTATGGACTGAGGTACAGGAATCAGTACATGCTAAGGAAAAATAACATTAGCGGTCACCAATGGTTTTTGTTCAGTCCTTCACCAGGCTAATGGTGTGCAAGTTGGCTTCTAGTCAATGTAGACATACCTTCGAACAGCAACTGCCTCTTTTTCATGCAGTTTAGTGTCAATGGGAGGGAAACAAGGGTGAACAGAAGCTGGGATAATAGTGGTAAAGTTAAGGTGCAAATCTGGAGGGAAACAATCTTGATTAGTTCTGTTCATTAATCTTTATCTAAAATGTGTTCAAATTATTGATATACTCAGACCATGAATAGGACTGGAATTCTTTTCCTCTTTGTACTTGACATCTTAAAATGTGTTTAACCATGTGAATATACCAGGTGGAGCTCAAGCAATTGCTCTTCAAAATACCAGTCAGCTCCAAAGGCAACCTGTCTTTCCCAGATTGCAGCTGAAGTATGTACAAAGCCTACTAAGAGGCCATGAAGTTCACAACCACCACTTGCAAGAATATGGTTCAGGATATGTTCGCTTTAGAGCAAAGTTTGTTGGGATAGAAAATTATATGGCTGTGAGACCTAGTAGCCCCAGAAATGTCTGAAGTCTCGGTGCATCATATGATCATATCTCTTGCATAGGGTCAGCAGCATGGCATATCTAAGAACTTCAGCTAAGCGTGGTAGTTATTAGGTAAATGCATTTTGGAAAAGCAACTGAGGAAATAAGAGTTGCCTTTATGAGAGGGTTCTTTAGGTTCTCCTGGTTCCTTCTGTGGGGCAGCAAGGGACAAGACAGTGTGAAACGACCCTAAGCTGATGTGTGCACTGGCTGCTCTGGTACTGAGCCTCGGGGTTTCCCATGTTGCTTTATGTGAATTTAGTCATGTTTTAAAAATCACTTTATAATGTTAGAAGATTTTTAAGTCAGAATAAAATCTCTGTAGTATGTCCAAAGTTAAAAGTAAACTATATTGGCAAAAAGGCTGTTTCAGATGGATACTTAGAGAGGTTTTCATCTCTGGCAGCCAAAAGCTTTACCAGCTTCAGGTGAAACCATTTCTCCTTGATCTCTTAATCTGATTCATTCTTAGCAACAGTTAAGTCATACTGCAGTGCCTAATTGTGTTGCAGTGATTGTGTGTCTGTGTCTGATTGTTTCGGACTGAGCTTCTCGGGCATCAACAGCTTGTGTTCGTAATGTCTCTCTTCTGTGTAGCGCCGTGTGTTTGACTGCAAGGCAGGAACGTTTTTCAGTGTTCCATGAGAGTATTGAAGTAGCTTGTACTATATCGGTAATACTTGGAGAACTTCTCACTCTTTATTGTCTTGTCCTCTGTTCTGTTTTAGTGTAAAATACAGTTTCTGTGTAACACATAGTTAGATGTGATTGTATAAAAGCAAATATATATAGCTAAATGTCCCTGTCTCAAATTGGTCTTTGCCGAAGTACAAGTGAACCAGGGGTACAAGTGACAGGCATTTGCAGTGATTCTAGAGGACAAAAAATATTAAATGGCTTTAAGAAAATATTGGTGCTTTACTTACAGTAAAGGTGAATGGCAAAATATGCTGTTTCCTGGGTGTCAGCTTTGTGGATGATGTGATAGCTGCCTCTGATACTACAGCAGGAGGAGGGAGCAACTTGTTTGTCAGTGGTAGGTTCTGAAACAGGGGCAAGCTCAAGGAGTTGGATGAAATGCTTAGGCAGGTTTTCAGGATCTCTTCCAGACTGTGGTTTGCACTTTTTTCAGAAAACAGAGGTTACCCACCACTGTAAAAAGTTGCAGGTAGTACCTGGCAGCCACTTGATCTTGATGAGTGAAAGGAAGAGATATCTGGAAATGTTGTTTTGGCCTGTAGAATTATTCCTTTACAGAGCTCACTTTTTAAATGAAGGTTGATTTTATTTATTTTTCCATTAGTAAAATTGAGCAATATTTTGAGATGATTGCGTACCAACATCACTGAAAAAGAAGGACCTTTTTACCTTAGCCAGCTTAAATCTATGAATAACTGCATTAGAAAATTAAGACTGC
Organism: Bucorvus abyssinicus; assembly: GCA_009769605.1. Classification (NCBI taxonomy): domain Eukaryota; kingdom Metazoa; phylum Chordata; class Aves; order Bucerotiformes; family Bucorvidae; genus Bucorvus; species Bucorvus abyssinicus. Next base: position 12,623,642 of record CM020043.1, on the reverse strand, counting down.
ATAAGAGTTTAACTGTTCAGTAATTTGTTTTCAAAATAGCACCTTAATTGGAAAATGATTAATTAACTCTTTGTTGTGAGTATCTGAGTTATAAAATAAGAAATTCAAAATATCTTCTTTTTTAGAAAAATCCTTTCTATAATACTCCTAGAAGTAAATGCAAATAATTTGTATCTGCATACATGTGAAATGCATTGGCATGCTTGTCAGCTCATGTTTGTATTTGTACTTTCTCAGAAAGTTTCAGTACAGTGTTCTGTTTTCATTTTCTCCTATCTGTTAGAAATCTTTCCTTTGAAAGTTTCCCTGCTTTCTTTCTAGGTAGATATAAGGAAACTGTGTTAAAAACATTTGTTACAAATCTGTAAATTTAATGAAAGCTGTAAAGACTAACTTAAAATTATAATCTTTTTGTAGCTATCCTACCCATAAAGCTTAATTTTTACAACCATAGTAATATGAGTTTGTTTACAGGTGTATCTTTTAAACAAGCTGTAAGAAATATGATAATTTAACTCTACATAACTATTCTCATGAAGTGCCTTTACCAGACTTTTGCAGTTCATTGCAAAAAGAAAGTAAATAAAATAAATCTATTTGCTCAAAGGTGTGGCTTGCACCTTCTGCTTAGCTGCTGAAGTACAGAGGTACAGATATTCTATTTCTGCAACTTCATTGAAGTAACTATATAAAAGTTTTCATAACTTCCATTACCTTTTTTCTCAGAGGATGTACTGACCAGTACTCTTTAATACTGAATTAGCATAATACTAAACCCAAAATTCATTTAAACTTCCATTGTCCTCTTTCTATGTGTGACTGTTTGTACTGTGTCTGTCTGCATAAAGCTGTGAATGTCATTTTGATGTTTATTGTTAGTATCAGCTCTGCCTATGTTCAGTGTTTCATGTGGGTTCCATACTTTGACCGAGATTCTTCATCTAAAGTTCTCCAAGTTGGAGGTTTTATGTCTTCACACCTCATGCCTCGTAACAGAGCTACTGGCTAGCTCTCTGTATTTTTAACCCTGGAGACCACATCTCAGTTCCCTCTCTCTTGTCTTTGCTTATTTGAAAACTAAGTTTTCATTAAGTCTTCATCTCTTTTAAGCAGATAAAGAGTTCCTGTGCTCTCCGCCTCACACAGAGAGGTGATACAGTTGAGTCAGAAAACTTGGTTGCACTTCATTCCTCTAGTTGATGTAGAAGCCCAGTGCACAAACTCTGAATGCTCTGTTTGATATCCACCCAGCGCAGTGCAGCAAAGGTAGAAAGCAGAAAGTTTGTAGTAAAACATTGTTCCTAATCTAGGTCTAAGACGAAGCTGCAGGTCGGTCCTCAGAACAATCGAATCCACCTGCTTACAATGCTGGTTTTTTTAAGACAGAAATGTTTGCATTAGAAATTTACAAAAATTCCAGGATTAATATTTGCCCCTTCCTTTTACTCGCTTGTTTGTGTTCATGAGGTATCTGTCCTTAGTAGAGATCATGCCTAATGGTTAGTAGAAAAGGAAGTGCAAACCATCCTGTTACAGTTGTTTTCATCTTGTGTCTATAGGATACCGTGGTCTGCTGAGTACTTTTGAAAGCTATACAGAAGCTAACAAAGAAAAGTGTTATTATTATGAAAGAGGCTTAAATTCACTATGCAGGGAACTTACCTATTCTCAGAAACTGAATAGTTTAGGAGATCAACATTTAAAGAAAGATTAAAAAAAAAAAAAGGAATATGGGTGCTGCTCAAGATGTGTTGCCTGTGTAGAGTGGGGTATTCAATGTGATATTTCCATTCTGCATCTTTGTATATTTGTATCATTCATTTTTCCCATAATTATTACAAGGGTTTTTTCACTCTCAGTAGTAGTAGGAACCAATCTTTCAGAATAGTTATTTGAATCAAGTTTTGTTATAGGTTTTACAACTGTCCATTATATTATTATAACTGTATTAGCTAACTTTTTGGGGAAAGGGTAAAAATCTGAACTGCCATTTCTGCTGTAAAAGGTTGACATTCTTTCACTCTCTACCTGTAGGAACTTCCAGCCCCTTTGCTTGATGACACCCACAGGAATGAACTGGGAGAAGAAACAACAGCTGTTAAGGCTGAAGATTTTCAAGATTCTATGAAAATAGCCTGGCGCTACCAAAATTTACCAAAAATGGAGGTAATCGGTATTTCGTGCTTTTTTCCTCTTGCAGTCAAGAGGAATTTGCAGAGCAAATGCTTTTCAGTAGAATCTAGACAACAGAACTGCTAATGGACAGTGTTGCAGGATTGCCTCCCGGGGGTAAATTATCATACACCGCTATATGTTTTGATTACTAGAGATACAGAGAGAAAGGGAATTTGAGAGTTTGCAGGGGCTGTAAAACTTAATATAATAATAATTTAAAAGTAAAATCCATTAAACTTCCATGGGATTTTTCATTGAGTGTTATTGAATCAAAACAGCTTTTCATGCAAGTTTGAATAATTTGGTTGCCTACAAACTTTGTTCAAATTTAGTTGTACACAAATTACTTAAGTAGGTTTAATCGACAGGACTTACTAGGTCTCTGTAGTGAAAGTACTGTGTTGTAGCAAGCTGTTGACCTGCTTATCCATGTGCATAACAACTAAAGTAAGCACTTGAGATTTTATCAGCTTCACTGTCACTGGAAACTAATCACTGTGCAGGGGGAGTATAAGAAACAAGCGCAGTGGTCAGTCTTTCAGAATTCACAGTTGTTAGTGTTTTGTTGAATAATCTGTCTCCTATGGCTGGTGACTTTCTCATTTAATCCAGTAGCACAATCAACCTTAAAAAAATTTACAGCATATTTGACTATCTAGAACAAAATCCTTGTTTTGTCTATACAGTTTAGCCTACATTTATAAATCGTGGTTTAGATGTAGTCATAACTGACTAGTAAGTTCAGTCCTATTCTTAAAAAACATAATTGGAATGTGACAAAATGATCTTACAAGGCTTGGCATGTTTGGTTTTCTGTGAAATTGCAGAGACATGGCTATATAGTTGTGTCAGAAAAGACTTATATATGGTGACATGCCAAATCAAACAGCCTCCAGGGTAATCATATAATCTCATCAATTTTATTATTGTGGAGCTTGCTGTGCCACTCTGAACCATCCCCAAAATAATTTGTCTGTTTTAAAATCTAGCAGAAGTCCCTGTACATTGATATGGAAACAATTGCATGTTGTTAACAGCTAGTGTTCTGATGTTCTAACAAATCAGAAAAACATATAAATAATCCAGTTAGGTGTGCGCTTTGCTTCTTTAACTTCATAGAATTGATCACTTCTTCCACTAATACAGTGTTTCTCTACAATACATAATGTACTTATCCTCGATTACTGAAATTTGATTATGCAAGATAAAATGATCAATCTTTTGTGGGGTGTTTCTTCTGTTGTCATTGTCACTTTCCAAATTGGATGCTGATCGTTTGGAATAGTTGAGATACAATATCTTTTATGTATGTGTTTAAATTTATTTTAAAAATCAGAACTTGCAAATAACAGTCTAATTCTTAAGCTATCTATACCTAAAATTTCCTCAGGATATTCAAATCAGTGACAAATAATTTGGGGATTTATTTTTTTTTATATTTTATAATGCAGTTACCATAAAATTTTAGTGCTCTGCTAAATTAATTTGGCTGGTGATGGTACTCCATTGAGGAAAAATCTGGTTTTGCCTTGCAGCACCCTGGATGTTTAATACACTTAATACTGTTGTTTAATTAACAATTTTGGTTATGATTTATTCTTTAAATTTTCTTTTGGTGGAAAAAATAATGAAAATAATGTTGGATAAAATTTCAAGGTGTATTTTCCAAACTGATTGAACTAATAAACTAGTACATTTTCAAAAACTACTGTCAAGTAGTTTCAAGTAGGAAAGAGAGAAAATAGCTTTGTTTTTAACTAGACCTCTAAACACGTTAGCACAAAACTTTTCCATCCAGTATCTGGCTTTACATGAGGTAAGAAGGCTGAGTAAAAGCTTTCTGGTATTTTTGATGCTTGATTTAGGTTTTATGTCTATGTAATAAAAGAGACTTTCATTACAATTCAGATATTCCCTTCCCCTTTATTAGACCTCATACAGCCTTGCTAGGTAACTCATTTTCATTCCTAGGTGGGGTGTGTATATTGGTACACCCTGGTATCTTGATAACTATCGCGGTTTCTCTTTACATCGTGCATATACCTTGTACATCAGAAAGGGGCAGAAGATTCATAAGAAATCTGTCAGAGTAACGGGTTGTGTTGTGCTTGATGTGACTTTGCCAGTTTGTTACTGTAGCAGAGGTTAATTTTGTTTAAACTGCTGAGTGTATGGATAGCCTGTTTGGCAATGCAAGACAGGGAGGGGTGGTTCTTTCCTCTTTTTTTTTTTTTTTGAATGAACTGCTTATGTTCTTGGGGCAATATATAAACTGTCACAGCATGAAATCAATTTTCTGCCTTGATTCATCCTAAATCTGAGATTTCTAGCACATTAGTATTGCAATTAGAAACATTAACAGCAGACGGTAGCATAAAAGCACGCTCTGCTCACTGACAATTCAGTGTATTTCTGCTTGTGCAAAACAGGAATCCAGGAAAGAACAGGCTTGAGCCTCCAATCCACTAATAAATTTATCAGATTGAACTCAAGAGGAATGGAAAGTCCCTGCTTCGCGCTCTCCGTGGTCATTCTGCTCAGGCAGATTATTCATGCTTACTTGATTCAGGTAGGCTTTTTGCAAGCTTCCCCGCTAAGCCTGGGAATGCTTAGTGCATTGAGGTCTATTCATAGGCTTCTGACATAGACCGAGCTTTTATTGCAGGGTGGTTTATTATAGCCAAATCCCAGTCTCCACCCAGTTTGTAGGCACTGTGCTTATTCTTTTGAATCAAGAGAGGTTATCACCTACCTTAATCCATGCAGCAGGGTGGATTAAGGACACCAATGTGCCTCAGGATTCTCAAAGAGGATCCTGGAAACTTCTTGTTTCTTCTTTTTTGCTGTCTTTACTAAACTCCATTGGGCCTCAGTAAGGATTTGCATCTGAAATGGGCAACCTGGAGCTTTTCTCAATGAAGACATCAGATCAAAGTTCAGTTAGTCAAGGCCTTTCTAAAACATTAAGGGGGCTTCGACGTACATAATAAAAAGATGAGCTCTGGCAGAGATTGCAGTAAAAACATTCTGATCTGTAATCCGGATAAAGAATAGATTATAGGCCAAAGAACAGCCCCTGTTTAAATTGCCTTCAGAATCCTCGTTTATATAAAGTTACATTTTACATTGAAAATATTTAGATTTTTATAGATTGTTATGCTTTGTTGGACTTCCTTCTTTAAAAATCAGGTGGTGTTTAATAAATTGGAACACTGACTTAGAGAATGTCTCTATCTCTTTTTGAGTAAAACTGATCTGCCTTGTATAACTAGATATACATGAGCAATTTTGTGGGTTTTTTTATTTAAAAACTAATCACTTGTTTTAATGAAAAATTTGTCTTTGGTTATTCTGTTAGTTTTGTAGGAAATATAGTGTATTATTGTTACTGTTTATATTCTCTGAAAACTGACCAGGCCTGTTATCTGTTAAGCAAATAATTTCAAAATATTTACTCCGAATCAAACTATTCCAATTAATCTTAACAGTTTAATATATTTTTGGTACGCTGAAGCATGAGATAAGATTGTGGAAATACATAACACGATTGATCTCAGAAAGCTAACTATAAGTACATGGCCATGTCTGGCATGTCTGTATTCTTTCTTTTTACTGGCATAGTACTTATTTTATTAGCAAGACCAAAGTTTATGAAAACCACAAGCTTTCTGTAATAATTGGGGTTGGAACTAAATCATTTGTTGCTCAACACACAAAACTTATTAGGCTCCCATTATTGTGATAATTCAGTATACCTATAGTCATTGCTGTACATAGCAGGAATAGCAGGCGTTGAAATTGGAGCTGAACTTTCAGATAGCAGATAAAATGTATATATTGGCCTGCTTTTATAGCATGTTCTGAGTTGTTGCAGAACCTGCTGAGAGTTCTCCTCAAAATAAACTAATAGGTGGTCTTTCTTTCAGCTGTAAACCTGCTGTTAAAGATCTAGGATCCATCACCTTGCTCAGTGCAGGCATCTTACCAGTTAGAAATATGGTGGGTTTGACTGATACTTGTATTACAAAACCTGTTTGGTTATTCTGAATGACCTTTCTTTTTCTTCAAAAGAGTTAGAACAGTTGATGAGAGAGAATACGATCAGGAGCACAGGACCATACCTAAAGATCAAATTAATATTGCTTTTGGTAATCTGTCACTCCTTTACAGTGTGTACATTAAAAAATACTATAAAGTGGTTTACATTTGCGCCAAGTGTTTTCCATCACTGGAAGAAACTAACTCACCTCTGAGGTGCGCTCCACTTGACTGTGCTTTGCAGGATAGCTTTTTTATTGAATGAGAAGGGCAGGAAAGATGAAGGAATTGGATTATTACATGACAAGCAAAAACTGTTCAATTCCTGTAGTGGGCAGCTATTACGTACTTGAATACTGCATATCATAACGTTCTAGGGGGTTTTTAACATTACATATGTAATTCATATAATGTTGCAGGTTGCATGCCAAACCTCAGCCTTGTGGAACAAAAATATGTGTTCGTTTCCTCTGTTTATTTACTAGCAAAACATATTCAAAGTATGTAATTCCTGCTATGGCTTGTATTTAAATTTGAGGGGTTTGTGATGTTTTACCCAAATTTGAGAGCTGATGAAAGAGTATCTTCATTGTAGGAAACCATGGTTATTGTGTGTAATGTCTGTGTAATGCTCAACCTGCTATTTATTCAAAATTTAAGAAGTAAAAAGCAGTTTTTAACTATATCCTCTTTTTTACAAATTTTTATTAAAAATCAGACAGATAAATAAGAAACAGGGTTTTTTCTTACTGATCATAAAGTGAAACATTTTCAAAGGCAAATGGAAATGTTTCCGTAGTGCCATAGAATTCCCAGATTCTGAAAAATCAGTTGGATGGAAGACGTCATGGTCTACACATTTGATATATCTGGGCTTTTGAAATTCGTGATCCTATGTCTAGAGCACAAGCAAAAATACATTAAGTATCTGACTGCACTCTGGTGATGTATCTTGGTACAGTAAGGGTTGAAATTCTGTGTGAAAAATTCACATTATGGAGTGTCAATCCTCGGCAACCAAAACTTAGTAGTAAATATTATAATGTTGTTCTACTTGAAGCTTATACTTAAGCTAAATGGGAAAAAAAACCTGTTTCTTTCAAATGTATTTCTAGTTACTTATTTTCTTCTAACAGATAATAATTTAATAGGTTGTTGTAATCAGCATCATTGTTTCCACAGGCCAGCCCAACAACATCTACGAAGTTTGGCCATTATTACGATCTTTCTAAAACCATGTCTCCAGAACTGTTTCAGTCCATAAAATGGCACAGTTTTTACCTTCCTGAAGAATTGTCTTCACAGCCTAAAATGAAAACATGGTAAGTTGTAATGCCACGTGCTTCTGTTGTATGTTCAAAATACGTCTGCATATTAGTAGTAAAGGGTATGTTGCATCTACCCTTGCAGTGAAGAATCCTGTAGCTATTCATAGCTCACAAGCAGTTCAGCTGTGGTTCTCCTGTCGGTGCTGCGTGCCATGATGGCAGCAAAGCTGCTGTGGCACAGAAACAGCTCAGTTTACAGACTCCTCAGCTGTGGGAGGAAGCAAACTGGCAGGGACAATTAAGGCAGACATTACTAGGACAGCCTAGGACACGGCAGCATGTTCAGTCCAGCCCTGCTGACAGCTGAGTGTGGGGACTGGGGAAAACTATTACTGTCTGTCTGTGAACTAATCCCTGAGCACGATGCAGCATTCAGAGCACCCTGAGCACTCAGATTTGTGTGTCAGGTGGCTATCAGACTTCAGAAGATATCCATACAGGTTTTAGGGCTAACAAGACAGGCCATCCTTGACCTACATAGCTTAGAGTGCTGTATCAGTTTATTATGTGACCTTTACATCTTACATCCTACCGTTTCACCTAAAGAAAAAACAAAATACTGTGAATAGAATTACAATCACTAATTATGTCTTACACAACATCCAGAATTCCAGAGGAAAATCATAAACTCTTCTCTAAATGAATAACTTACTATATTTGAAACAATGTATAATTATTTTTTTTAGTAGCAGGGCCATAGAGGAAGGATAGACACAAGAATCTGACAGATAGGTTGCAAGTGCTAATGTTCTTATTGAGCAATTTAACTCCCTTTCTGCCTTTCCTCTAACTCGCTAACTAGAATGTGTCAGGACTTTGGGCTTAATTCCACTAAGTATTTGTACACTTTACATTAAAATGAAATTATCTCACATGTATAGTATAGGAAATGGACTTCAACTGTTATGCATTTAATTTTATAAGCCTTGATTAGCTCTGATATTTTCCTTGTGTGCTATCCTGGTAAAAGTTCATCATTCTTACCATATGAATTCTATTCTTAATGGAAAGATTAGCTTTAGTTAATTTGCTCAGCAAATTGGTAGAGCACAGAGTGGTGAAACGAAGAACATGATCAAATAAAGACGGATTTTGGAAGGCTTGTCTCCTTTTCTTCTCACTGCACCCACAACATGGGTCTCCTTAAGGAGCCTCTCCTGAGGATATGAAAGAGTTATATTGTTGTGAGTAAAGGCAGGTACGAAGGTAACAGACAACCACCATTCTAAACATCGTTTTCGTAGTCCACAATGCCATGTCATAAGAGACAGGAAGGAATAAAGAGCATCTCTTGAATAGGGAACTCTCAGAAATCTGTGGGAACTATGAAGAGACATATACGTCTCTTTCTTCATTTACAGTAGACTTTTTGTCTTCTAACTTTAATTATTGTCTTTCCTGACCACAAACACCACTGGTTTAGGATTCCCTCTATTTCAAAGATTCTATTAGGTCAAGGTTAAGGCGAAGTGGGAAGAAGAATTTTTCAGAATTACAGCCTCTGAAATAAAGAAATAAACGATTTAAGCTTCCCATAATGACAGTCATTCAAATCTTGATACACATTTTTAAAATAAACTGAATTAGAATTTCAAATTTCATTCATCGTTGTATAACTGGAGTTCTTAAATGATGGGAATGGAGAAAAGCTGCTTCTCCCATTACCCCAATCCACAAACTGATGTGCACCTAACAAAGTTAATATCAGCAAATCGGACTACCCAATTTATTCAGAAAATACATAAATATTTTCAGGCTGGGACCTTATCAAGTTCATCAGTAAAATGTAAAGAATTTTCAAAGTTCCACAAAGTCAAAAAGTTTGAACCAATGCCTGTCTTTAAGCAGAAGGTGAAGATTTCTGTAGGATAGCATCAGTGCTCCAAAAAATACCAGAAGAAAAATATAATCTATTTTTAAGCTTTTAGGGTAGTTTCACCTAGTATCTGTTTCCTTTGTTTGGTTACGGGTATTGAACTGGGAAAGAGTCAAAAGGCTTTAAAACAAAACAGGAGATACTCTCCATTGATAAAGTCTGTTATGTCAAAGGAGGAACATAAACTGGTTTGACAGTTCTCTTTTTGTTGTGTTGATTAATTCCTTATTTTCTAAATAAGCTGTCATTGAGTCACAGCTGAACCAGAGTGAAGTACCAGGCTTTACCCCAGTGTTGGGTCTGGTAATAACCTAGTACTGTGCTAATTTGTCTTGATACGTATCCTGAGCAATGGGTATCTTTATTGCAGTCATAATGTCAAATCTGCAAAAAAAGTGGAAGGAATAATTGCTTGCAGATTAGAGAATTAGAGTTCAAGAACGTTTAGGTCCGTGATCTGGAATAAACTATATGGAATTCAGTGAAGACATGCTGAATATCATACTGGTAGCAATCATTAATTGAACAAATAAAATAGCATAGCAGGTCTCCAGAAAAGATCTGGCATTATGAGGTATCTTGAACATAAAATATATTGGCAGTGTTGTGTGATTAATGGTACCAAAAAGCATAATTTAAAAAGCATGGGGGTAATAAACCGCAATTTAATGTGGAAGGCATGAAAAGTGCTTCTGTTCTGCTCAGCTGTAACAAGGCTGTCCAGTTTTTGATAGCATCCTCCAAGAAAACTCTAGATCATTTAGAGGAGGTTGTGAGGATGGGTATACATCTAGAACTGGGATGTATGTAATAATAATGGAGATGTATGGCCTGTGATGGAAGAATGGAAGTTCTTAGACAAATCTAAGCAATGTCTTGAAGCACTTTAAAATCTGCCGTACAGAGGGTAGTATCTCTGCTGAGGGTGGGACAAGCAGTAATGAGGCACAGTAAACTGTAGAGGTAGAAGTACAGGCTGGAAATGAGGAGGTATTTTTCTAATGATTAGCATGAGAAGATGTTGCCTTGCAGACACAGGTTGGGAGTATTATGGAATCTCCATTGCTGAAAATTTCTAAGGACAAGTTAGGTAAATATCTGTCAGAGATGGTTTAGATGTAGTTAATCTTGCCTTGGGGCAAGAAGATAGACTACCTGACCTCTTGAGGTCCTTTTCATCCCTATCTTCTGTGATTCTTTGATACACATTAGTCACAGTGTATTAAATCCAGTACTAAGTTTGAATGTTACCAATTATTTCACTGCTCCTAAAACGTTTATGCTTTTACAGAAACCCAACAGGCTTGTACTGTATTTTTTACAAATATTGTGATGGAATTCTGAAGGAAGCGTTCCTTTTCTCAAGGAATGGAAACAAGCTCACAATCCTGTCAGGATGATTTCATTAAAGAACATTTATAAAAGGGGGAAGGAAAGGATATAATTTTGCTGGCATTACTGTTTGTTAAATCAGTACAATGCTTCTGGCTTTTAAAGCTAACTTCCATATATCATGGAATAGTAAAAATTTCTGTTCTCTTGATTAACTAGGCAATGATTTGAAAGAAAGTAATGTGATAGTCACAGTTAACCCTTCTGATAGAAGTCAGCAATTTGTATTAGACCTCATCTTTGATTGCCCGAAGGTCCTGCAGAGAGCTAGAGCTAACCTCTTTTATTCTGTATTATGGTGAACTAGGAGCATGGACATGGCTAGTTAGCATGTCTCTGCTTAGAGGGTATGATTTCTTAAACATAAGATTCTCAGACTGTGGTCTTAGATGCACAGCCAAAAAACCACCTGCTCATGTAATGGCAGTTACTGATGCAGCACCGTGAAATCTCTGTAGTCTGTTAGGCTGACAGTAACTCAGAAATGTACTGATAGCCTGGAAGGAATTAAAAAAAAAAGTTAGAAAAATGACTTGAAATTCATAAAAATCTTAAAATATCAATTTTTCCCATTTAATTTATCAAAAGAAGATTGACAGAAAGTGTTAGCACTGAAAGCTGACAAATCCTTCAAAGAAAAAAGGAGTCATTTTTAAGAAGGGATAGTTCGTTATTGAAATAATTTACATTAATAGGCTATGCATTATGAGATGTTTACTCTCTAAAGGGTATAATTTGCAAGATATGTATGAGTAAAGACATTTCTGAATGGAACTTTCTCTTAGATCATGTAGGAGTGCAGACCAAAATCGGTGGTGTCTTTTGGGCTTTTGTAAAGCTAAGAATGTTTTGCTTTTGTCACTAATACGGAGGTGGAGGAGGAAGTGGGAACTGGTATATCTGCCTAGTATATAATTTTCCATAAATAAATGGTATTGTTGTTGATGGATGATACCTCTTTATAGTATCAGAAGTAGCAAAAAAAAAAAAAGGAATTTAGCAAAAAAAAAAACTTTTCCCACTTCTCAAAATGTTTCCACGTTCTTTTAGCTAGTGTGATCCATTGTAAATATTTGTAATGAGCCAGAGCACAGCCATGAAGAGACACCTTAACCTATGTAGTCACTGTGGAAAGTGTACCTAACCCAACATAGAGAGTCTACACTGAGGTCATAAGCTATATGTTGCAATGACAAGCTAGTAATTGTAAAGAAAGACTTTTAGAAGCACAGTGTATTTTTTAATTGCAGTTTTGTGATTAAATTATCACATGTACTCACGTGAGCAAGACGTTCCCTAAGTGTAGTCCTTTTTGGGTGGGTTTTTTTTCTGTTTTCCTGATAGAGACCTGCTACTTTAGTTAATGTTCCTCAGAGTGTGTACTTAAGCTGTAACCCGATAGATTAACCTAGAATTTACCTTGTTGACTAGTCTTACTTTTCCCTTTCTTTTTCAGTTAGAGGGCGACTAGCTTTGGAAGCTTTAAGTTTCACTTTTCCTCCTTGAAATTTGGAAGAATTCTCTTTCCCTACTCTTCTTTTCTTTGGGAAGGAGTGGGGAACAAGGAAAACAATCCTTTGCCCTCCTTTCTTTTAACCACTCAGGGATGTAATGTCAAAGAGCAGACTGTGCAGTTAAATCAGAAAGTACACAAGAAAAGTAATGTACCACATTTTCCTGTCCAGCTTATACTCTCCTGGCAGAAACAGTGAGTATAGTGAACATGTATTTTACAGTGCTGTATCTTTTAATAAGCAAGGTCCTTTGTCACAAAGTTTTGTGGCTTAAGAACCACGTCTTTGTAAAAAGGACCAAATCATTTTGGTGCTTCTAATTCTCTAGCATCCCATTAAGAAACCTAATTCATTTAAACTGTTCTTCAGTGAGCGAACTGCCTCTGTAGTTGTAGCTAATGTCTGTTGCAAGATAATTACAGTGCTTCCCTTGCAGGATCAGAGATGTAGAGGCTTCATTTGAGCCCGAATCTCTTGACCTTTTTTAGAAATCATGCATATCTATATATGTGTCCCTCTCTTCCTACCCGCACAAATACTTGCCTTCTTTATGGACTTGCAAAGAGAGGAGTTTCTTTGACTAAACAGAACTAAGTTATTGACTGGCCGTTTACTTTGCAATAAAAGATCTGATTTGGAGGTTATGTACAACAGTTGTTCACCTTAAAGTCTGGATCGATCTTTTCTTTCCTGTGTTTTTTTCACGCTTTGTGATGGAGGTAGGTGAGGAGTACTGTGTTTACTCTCCTTTCTATAGTTCTGGTACCTGACGCTAAATGAGATTACAGAGTCCCCTTCTGGATAGTCACTCAAGATGGGTAGAAGTTCATTGCCCCTTGATAAACATTAATTGAAAACAGACTGAGAAGTCTGTTCTCCTAAAGGAAGTAGTAATTGGGGCCGGGTGTTTGGTGCCAAAAGATGGCATAAACCTTCTCTTTCTTATCTCATCGTTTTTTATGTTAGGGAAGGACAGTTATGCCCTGGCTCTAATGCTAGGACCAGGTTGAGGGGTTGTGCAGCTGACAGCAACAGTTTTCAGGTTGTTGCTAGGATATTCTGGTGTCCTTTTCACGACATTGCTAAAGCTGGTACTTAACAGGAAGGCGGAAATACCCTCTGTGATAACTCCGTGCATCGCAGAAAAGGCTTGCTTTCTATTGTCATTGTTCAGCTGTAATTGCCAAAAGAGAAAGTGTGATAAAAAAGGGAACTAAAATAATTAACCTGTCATTTTTCAATAATACTCATAAGTTTTACCTTAAGAATGTATGTGCTTTTGAAAAAGAAAAATTTATCTAGAGTCTAGATTTACTGATAAATTTAGATAAAACAGGTTTGACTGTCTTGCCTAATGGGGTCTCCTTATACATAATAAGGCTATTTGTCATACCCTTGATAACCTAACCTTTGTTAGCTGCTTAGAAACTATCAACAGAGAAGTCAGAGGCTCCCTTGTATCCAGGATACCTTCTTGCCAGCTCCTGCTTTATCCATTACTAAATTGCTAACCAAAAAAAAGAGTAAAGGAGGAATTGTTTAAACTCATTATCAGAATTAAATGGTGGTTAGTAACAAACACACACACACACCCCGCTGCCCAAAAAAAAACCAAACTAGGAATTAGACAGTAAAAAATACCTTATTTCCTTCTTGAATATTATGACAAACATTGCCAGAAGGGTAATGCAACTTTTTTATATGAACAGCATTTCCACAGTATTTTTCATGATCTTATTTACGTAGCATGATTCAAATTCCAGTAAACCATTAATATTTTAGCAACGAGTAGAAGAGCACCTATTCTTATATTTTAAAAAGATCTATATGAGTTACATTATCTTCTTTAATTCTTACATTGCTGCAAATCTTTTCCTGATGGATTAATTGAAGATCTTTTATGTGTTTCTTTTAATTTGGGACCCTTTAATTCTGCTAATGCTTTAGGTATTTTCTGCTTTTATCCACTAGGTTTTAAAAGTAAGTTAGTAACAAATCAGGAATTGGCAAGTATTGTGATTGCAGTATACTCTCTGGCATCCCTGTAGATCGCATGGTAATACTCATAAGCAGATTAAGTTATAGATACACAACCTTGAAAATGCTAGTTCATGGTGACAACGACCACCATTGTCTTTTCATATTACACGTATGATATTTCTGGCTGTAGCTACAAGATAGTTGTAAATGCCTTCCTACTGTTGGTGAGCAGCAGTTTCTATCTGTTCCAAAAACGGTAAAGGAATATCCAAATAGATACACAAATGCTCCTCGTTATTGTGAAGTACTGCAGGTTCTCTCCAGCTCTGACAAAACTGGGAAAAAATCGCAGCACTCTGTAAGCAGCAAGGATTGTGTGTGTTTTGGGGTAGTGTGAAGACATGGAGAAAGAAGACGTTTTGGCTAGTGTGGAGACTAAAGCCCTTTTCCCCTCCATTGCCCTGTAAACTGACACCTGCAAGAGAGTGTGGGTCTGACAGTGAACAGCCATTCCTTTTGCAGCTAAATGCTAGGAAAGTAATTGATTTCTTATGGGAAAATTTACTCTTTTCTGTTTGAGATGCTCCTTTTTGTATAGGAAGGCAGACTTTACAGGTTAAATGTCAGGTTGAGTTTATATATTGCCAGTTATTTTCAGCTGTGAGTTTCGTAGAGACTATTAAAGTATTAAGGTACATCACTTTATCCAGTAGCCTTCTAGGGTAGTAAATCTGAAAACAAATAAACAGAGTTTGATCTGGAAACTCTCCCTTTTATTTTTTTCTGAGAGGACATCTTTTAATGTTTTCTGTCACTGAGTATTTAAAAACTGTAAATTATTATGACTATATGACTTCTTTGGTTGTAGATGTTTATAACTTAAATATTTCAGAGGGCAGGTTTTTGTTGGTAATGGTTTTTTGAAGGAAACGTAGAATTCTGAGCTAAAGCAATCGTGTAAAAGACAGATGTTTGCAACTCTTAAGTCCTCAGAGAAGTTGTCTTCTCTCCTGTGCAAGTATGAAAGCAAATTGACTGGGGTTTATTTAAGTATTCATTAGTAAAATACATTTGGATAATATTTTTGACTCTTCCTAAAGTAACAGGAATAATTTCATTAATGTCTGGACCAGGTGATCTTTCGAGGTCCCTTCCAACCTGAGCTGTTATCAGACCAGGCATATAAAATGATTGGAGCAAGTAAAAATATTTTTAGAGGCAAAACTTTCAAAATAACCTGTCATATTTCCTAAGAAGTACACAAGAAGGTTTGAATTCACAATCCTTGATGGTAATTGCCAAATGCTGAAGGTAGAAAAGATAGAAGGACTTATCTCTCAGCTGCAGTGAGGAACCTACATCAAGTCCAGACACACAAGCCAGTACATTCTATGGGATTTAAGAAAAGTGATGGAAGTGAACAACTAGCTTGCTTTCTTATAGTAAAGATTAGGACTTTCTGTACTTTGTATATGTTAGCCTGTGGACTGGAGAGCATGGCTGGGATGGATATGTGAAGAAGTCCTTTGGATGTGCAGGAACTGGACCTGCTAAGACTTTGAGGAGATGATTTATTCAAATTTCATTTGGTTTTAAGTCTGCTTAAATCCATTTTTAGCCACCATTTTGTCTTTTTTTTTTTTTCAATTTTATGTTATATTTTCTAAATAATACACAAAATAAATTCTACCTCCTGATTCTGCTGTCATGCAAACAAAGCGGTAATAACACCTGCAGTGTATGGTTACAAGGTGGAATGGTACCATGTCAGAATGTACCTTGTGCTCTGGTGCGGTATCAGAAGAAAATAATATAAAACTAAAGCAAATTAACTACATGACCCTTTTAATTGTGAGAATGTTTTCTCCTTCATTTTCTGTTGGTTTTAATTGTTGTAGCAGTTGTATTTATCAAAGTTTTCAGTAATAGAAAGTCAACTCAATCGATCAGGGCATTGATGAGGTATACTTGGAACAATTGGGTAGATCTTTGTCAGTTATAGAAGATTAGACCTGTGCTGTAATGGCTTCAACTTTAAGTTGATACATTAAATCATTAATCTTCCAGATGTAACTGAGCCTGACATAATTCAGTTACCTTAATCCTTAGAGATTTTAGCTTTCACTAAATGTCTGAGCACTGAACTAGTTAACATGAAGTAATCACAACTGCTTATAATGTCAGCTTTATTCAAAGAGATTGTGAGGGTTTTTTCTTCTTTGACACTTTTTTCTATACGACACTTTTGGACTGCAAGCTGCATCTGCTTATACTTATTTTTAATACAACTGTTAGAGGAATATAGGAGAGTATTACAATGTGTTACTAAACTATTTCTTCTTATCAACAGGAATATGAGCAGTGCTTACGCGAGGCTGCTTCAATCCATTCAGAGGATCATTTACCAGGAAGGGTTTGATGGCTCTGATCCCCAGGTACTGAAGACCCTCCGATTATTCTATAATCCTGTAACTAATGCTGTTTTCCAGATTTCCAAGGGTGGCACAGAATAAGGTCTTGAACACAGTAACAAGGAACAAGCTGTTTCCAAGCATTGCTAAAGTAAACAAGCAAAGTAAATAGAGAGCGCAGTTCATATTTTAATGTGCATTTGGATTTTTTACCTGTTACAGGCGTGCAGACTATGCGAGAACTGCTAGCCAACATTAGTAAAATGCATATTCTGTGCAATTAGCTAATAAATGGATTGCCAAAGATAATGTAATTAAGCAAAACACATTTTCCCTTAAAGTGGTTTATTTTTTTCAAACTATTACTTTAGCAATAATGCGTTCAAGATTCTTGAGACTGAACGTTCAATCTTTCAGATTTTTTCAATGTTGTTTTAACTGGAGTGGAGTGAATTTTTTCATGAATTAAGTGGTGTGCATCTTTATGTAGTGAGCACTGAAACGAGTAAAGACATAAGAATGCTATCTCAACTTGCAAATCAAAACAGCTTACCAGACTTCTAGAGATCTCTGTACTCTTCATAAATCATCCTGTGGGTAATCAAAAACGTTTTAAACACAACAACATAGGCTGAAAGCCTTTTTCTAATTTGAAATTTCTAATTTGAGCAGTACCCTGTCATATTCAGTAATATGTGAGTCCTTTGGAGTTTATGGAAATAAAATAATACATTATATGTAGATGCTTAATTGATAGGCAGTTATCTTTATTGTGCAATAGAAATGTGACTACAGTAGAAGTTAATTAGTAGAGATGCTGGAGAGCCTCAAAGAATATAATACAAGAGTGTGTACTGTTACCAGCTGAATATCTTAGAAATCATTTTTATGGGGAAGTTAATGTTGGAATGGATGTTTTCATATACAACAGGATGTTTCAGAAACATTACCAGCATAGAACACTTGGTAACATTTGGTTTATTTGTACTCAGAGTTTAGTCCATGCTGAGATTTGTGGGAGAGCTTGCCTTCCCTTTGGTGGCAGTGCCAGACTGGAGAAGTAAATTGGTCCCTGACAGGCACCTCTCCCCACTGGCTGTGGTAGCCATGGCAACAGGCACGTTATCCCACCTTACAGCACTGTGCACAGAGATGCTCCTCCCGCACGGTGACAGGTCCTGCAGAAGCCTGAGAGCTTGCTGGCTGCAAAGAGCAGCATTGAGAGGAACAAACACCCTGCCAACCTTCAGCCAGCAAACAGCCTCCTGCTGAAGAGGCTAGGCTGGTGTGTCTTATTTTGATTTGTATATTCCTGACTTATTTTTTACACATAAAAGAAAATGATGGTGGTCAGAGCAAATATTTTTAGGTTTTTTGCTTGCAAGCAGGGAAAAATTAAATGTCATGAACAGTTACTTTCTGTAGTTGTTGTTCTTTGTTTCAAAATGTCTTACTAGTGTCAATAAAGCAAAGCCAGAACTTTAACTCAGATTAATTTAAAAGTATATGTTTGCTAAATGATGTATATAAGTTTCTGTGGTGAAGCTTTAAAAGTTAGGAAAAGTCCTTTTTCAGGCCAGTTTATCCATCTAGAAGGCCATTAGCACTTGCGTAGTTGTTTCTGTTTCAAGGGAGAAAATGTGTGTGATTTCCATGAGTGGTTCCTGTTACTTTAAGATTCCTCTTTTCCCCATGCGTCATCTTGCTTTGCACACTCAAATTTTGTACATTAGAAGCACTATATGATACACACTTCTTAAAAATATATCCAGAGTTGAATGTAGTTATGGCCCAGAACATGCCTTGGATCTTTTCATCTTCCTATCTATCAGAAATTCACCTCCCTGCTACTCCATATCCCATTCTGTTTACTGAGCCTTCAGAAGTACTTTTTAAGTATCCAGATGTGAAGATTGTAGAGTAAGGACCAGCCTGTATTCTTCTGGACCTGTGTCCTTTCCTGTATGTAATAACAATACAAGCTTCTGAGAAGTTTGGGCACGTATGCTCTTCCTCTCCAAATACTCCTCTCCCCTTTGAGTGGGTCCTATTGGCAGTGGCTTTCATGATGTTCAGAGAAAAACCACAAGGGCCAAACTGTAGCAGGGAGGTAACCGAACTTTGAAGAGATTTATTGACCTTAAGTAGATCCATTAATCACTGATGTGAATGACAGAATCTGATGCCTTTAATGTTTCATTTTTTATACTGTGACATATAATCCTTCCAAAATATCTAGACTATGGAGGTCCAGAAATATGTTACTTGTTGGATCTGCATTCAAAGGAAAAGTTTAACCTGACTGGTTACCAGTATTTGAAGAGGTATCTGGAGAAAAATGAGCAGAATGTGACTTGCTTCAGCTGACAGAGGTTTGACACAGTTAGGAAAAGTAGTGAAAACTACCGTTAAGAGGTTTAGCTGACCTCTGATAAAATGGTCAGGCATCTTCAGGATCTGGTATGATTAGTTAACATTAGTTTTATAGGACAATCTGCTGTTGGCCATCATAGATTAATATTTCTTGACTGTCCTGCGTGACTTTGTGGGCCTTAGGACAATATATCCTCTGTAAGGTATTAGGCTGCAGAATAGTTTGGCTGAAGTTAACCAAAGCAATTATCTTTTTTGTCTGCTCTGACTGGAATGTTTTTGCCAAGATCTGTTTGGAAGTTCAGGTTCTGAATGACCTATAACCTAGAAATAGGAGCATCAGTTTTATATCCTTTCTAAAACCTCCTAGTAACTCTGTGCTGCTGCTCGTTAGGAATCCTTTATAACCTGAGCCTGGTTCTGTCATACACAATAGCACTTGTTTGTTTCAGAATATTTCAGGGTTTCGTGTCTGACATCAGAACTTTCATAGGCGATGACATTTCCTTAACATTTCTCTGGTATTCTTAGGAGCTCAAGTTTGGTTACTTTCAGGGTAATAAAGGAGGGCGGGGGATTAGTTTTTTATTCTCTTGGAGTTGGGTTTTTTTAATTCTTCATAATCAGAATTCTTGCAGCCAAAGCAAACATTGTTACAAAAATTACGTGAAAAAGGTAAAAATAATCGAAACTTCCAACCTCATGAGAGTATTAAAGATCTAGTGGTATATCTAAAAAGATGTTATCCTACTCTTCACAGCAGGCTTGTTGTTACAGAGTGTTAGACATGCTTTTCTTATATTTCAGTTATGGAATAAGCTCTTGAGGGCCTGACAGAATTATACTGGTAGAAATTCTGTTACTGGCCAAAATAAATAGATCTGATATTATCTAGTGTTTCAATAGCTTCATCTTTTACAACACTTATGATTGAATATTGTCAAACAAGCATCCATCGTCCTTTATCCGATAAGAGAACTGATACTCCAGTACAGTTTTTTCTCTGTATCTATGTTGTTCTTACGGATGTTCTTCATAAGAAAAAGGTATTTTTCTCATTTAAAAAGTTTCTGTAAGTTTTATATTTGTTATTCTGAAGTTTTGAAATACCAGAACACTTTCTCTGTGTGGCCAATATCCATTGTATCTGGATAAAGTAGCTTTCTTTTTCAATTTCTGATTTTGTACTATTGCTTAAACGCACACCAAGAAACATGTGAATCTGCTCTGAGTAGAAGTCACTAAAGAATATGACACTAGCTTCTATTTTTCCTCTTTGAAAAAGTCCAAACATCTGACCCTAACAGAGATCATACAGAGAAGTCGGATCGTGTCGTATTATTCTGTATTATTATCCTGATCTTCATAGGGTAGTGCAAAAAGTTAGCTTTGCATAAATAAAGCCTAAAAGCCCACAAAGCCCAAGACTAAAGAATCCGCCAGAGTTAAACTATGCATCGCTTTCAGGAGGATTGTAAGCAAGCTGGCAGCTCAGCTTACTGTGGGAGCCAGGAGGCTGGATAAATGTGGAGCCATGTGGTACGAACCGTGTTTCACAACTCGGGCTCTGTCTACCCAATATGGAGGAGGAAGTATTTCTAAGAGCAGCCCCTTGTCTTGTCAAAACCTTTCCTGTGAATTTCCAGAGCAGCTGTGCAATGTTCTGTACTTGATATTACTGTTCATTGCAGCTGGTGAAAATGAAAGTCTACAGTTTATCAAAGTGCTTTGCTGTAATGAAATGTACCCAGAAGTTTCTATTTCTCTAAACTAGTATTTTATAAATATAGATATATATAAAAGAAACCCAAAAAGCTGGCCTTTAAGTGTGAACCCTGAACTCTAGAAATGTGTCTTTGATAACCTTGTACAGGAAGTCTTTCAACAAGGGTGCTTATTGTCTCTCAGCTGTTGATAGCAAATATCCCTGCAATCCTTCTCAAAGATCATCAGGAAAGGTCACCTCAGATAAGCAGAAGTGAGATTTGTCATCATGAGAGATGACATTTTACTTTGCATAAACAAATCACAGTTCTGGCTTCACAATCTGCCCCTTCCTCTGCAGGGTGCTCTGCTGCCAGCATTCTGCAGGGCAGCCAACAGGCTTTAGGTAGGTAAGACATGAGGCTGTTTCGGATTTCACGTGTCAAAACAGCTTAGGTTCTAGTACTCAGTAGCTAACTAAAGCAGATCCAGAAACACTTATGTCAAGAGCTTTCAGAAAGGTGTAGTCCTTAGGAGACAATCTGCTGGTGTCTCCATCAGACTCTGGTTCTCCATAGCTGTGGGTAAACCTTCCTTTGTTAGCTGGAAGGAGTTGGCAGGAATGTAGATGATACTTCCAGAGACTTCTAAAATAGTGACGGAGCCATGCCTTGGTGAGGTGGCCCACCAACTTTGTTCATTTAGAAGCAGCAGAAAAAGTGAAACTGAAGCAAACAGTCCAAATAGTCAGGTTATGAAAGTAACACAGCAGAAAGCTGAAAATAGAGGGAAAAGTTGTGTTTGATTACTCCTGGCTCCTTCCAGCAGACCGCTTGAGAGCTGAGAGAAAAGATTCTTTTTTTGCATGTGTTTAAAGCAGTGATGGAGGGCAGAAAGGACATGAAAAAGCGTAGTATTACTGGATTTTTTTGTCAGAATATAGTTACATCTAGGTGGTTTAAAAATGCAGATTAGTAGTTTTTGGTATTTCTGTGCTGTCTTTTACACTTGTACTTATCTGCCGTAGCATGATAACCCGTCAGTCAAAACAATGCCTTTCCATTTGTAATTCTTATCAGATTGCCTGGGATTAAGCTACAATTACATAAACTATGTGACTATTATGGATATGAATTCTATAAATTGTATTTTTAAAATACATTACATGACATTTTTGTCTTAATGTTTAAAAAATAACAAGTGGTTTGGTTTTTTTAATAGAAAAAACAAAAGAATATTTTGCGGATAGGAATTCAGAGTCTGGGTTCCATGTTGTGGGGTGATGACATTTGTAGCAGTGATACTCCTGAAGATATGCACAGCCTTACAACATTTCTCTATGTTCTCCGTGGCCTCCTCAGAAAATCTTTGTCAGCCTGCATCATCACGGTGCCCGCTCACCTCATACAGGTAGGAAAGCTGTCTTTGCTGTATGTCATAGCTGACCCATCAGTTAGCAAAAATTTAAAGTTTATGGTAAGAAAATAAATGCAATTTCAGAAATTTTGAAAACTTTTTGTTGAAAGGGCAAAGTTAAAGCGTAATTTCACTGTAGTGTTTCTCTACTTCTGTGGGACAGTTCTGCTGCAAAATCTAAAAGACTGTAAAACTGTCTTAGATGCACTAATGCCTTATGTGGGTCTGAGTCTTTTTAAAAACTACCAAATTTCAGAAACTACAAAAGCGAAGAGAATCCAGTAGTAATCTCTTTTTTTAATGGTTTGGTTTTGTTGGGGGTTTTTTGTTGGGGTTTGTATTTTGTTTTTTACAAAATACAAGACATTTCAGTCTTAATCTGTCACGCTCATTATGATGGTGGGTGATCTTGTTTTCAAAGCCAGGAATTGAAAGATAGACGTTTATTCTTTAATTCTCTTGTCCCCTTGTATTGGGACCCAGGAGCAAACCAGTTAGGGTATCACAGTAATTCTCCTAACTGCAACATCAGAAGCTGCTAACAGCACCTTTCCTGAGAGTATATGGTGACTTAAATGTATCTTCTGGAAATAAACTTTTTTAGCAAAAGGGAAAATGCGGATAGTGGGTTTTTTGCCAAGTGGAAATGTAATTACCAAAATTATTGTTCACAATGAAGAGAGAACCTGTAATTTTAGATATTAATTCAATTTGATTATAGTAAAAAGGTACTGATAAAACCTTGTATTATGCAAAATGTTTTCATAGTAGATGAGTTTATCATTAGATTAAATCCTCTCTTAGGTAAGTACATGACTCACTTATGTATTGCATTTTGTAAAGGTGTTTGAATACCTGCAAATGTTATTTATCTAGATATCTGATGCACTTACTGCTTCGAAAAGAAACTTGTTTTTGTAGTTTTAGCACTGCAGTCCACAGTGTCTGAATACTCCTCTTGCAGTGCAAACCTCCATCCCCTTCCTTAGTTATTTTTAAATATTAGAAAGCAGTTTGCCTTCAGAAAGATTGACAGTAGAATGTAATGCAGTGAATAGAATTTGTGAACATAAATCTAGCAATCCTTCTTTTTACACATTGGCATTACCTGTCCATATTTGGGACGTATAGTCATTTTCATTGTACTCTTTTTTATCTATTATGTCAATAAAAGATGTAATTATATTTTAGAGAAGTCCAAAAGCATCTCTAAGAAACAAACTGAAGGACAAAGTTTTTTTCTTTGTTGTAGACTTACCTGGGAAGTTGATTTGGGGTTTGTGCTTATAAATTCCATATAAATCAATTCCCATGGAATTAGGATTGAAGTTGTATCTCATTCTTTAAATAACTCTTTTTTATTTTAACAGAAGTGTTTTACAGTAAACACTAGAATATTCTGAATTTTAAAATAAAGAAACATTATTTGCAGAATTTTTGCTTAGCAGCCTTAAGCAAATGCGAGTATTAAATTTTTTTTTAATTGTTCAGTTTCATGTATCCTTCTTTAAGCACTAAACTATGGAGAAAACTGTCATTAGGAGGAGCAAAGCCGCTGAGGGTTCCTTATACCCCACATTACTCAGTTCCCAGAGCCCTGCTGTGTAGTTGTTCCACTCTCCAAGAAGCCTGTTAAAGAGCCCCTGAGAGCATGTGTACAGCCCTCCATGTTAATAGTTAATTGGTGAGGATGGCAAGATGAGAGGACAGCCGAACATGTGGGCTCTCGGGCTCAAGCCGTAGACAGACCTTTAGTTATAATAAGAGCAGCTGCTCACATTCTCACAACCCAGCTACGCACCATTCTGTTGCTGAGGGTTCTTGCTGGATTAAGAAAGTAAAGAAAATATCTTTTCTTTCCAAGAGAACAAGAGGGTTTTTTTTTTTTTTGCCAAGTGCATTTCTGTATATGTATTTAATTTGATCAGAGTAAGTTCTAGCATATGCTTTCTCCATTCAAGTCAGAACACTGAAGGCACAGAAAATGCACACTGTTTTTGTGAAGATGTAGTGAATTCCACATTTATTCCCTGAACTACTGTTTCTGAATTCTCTATGTTATCTCTTACCTCCCAATTGGATTAATTAGGTGGTCTGCATGTAAATTCTTCACATGAATAATTTCCATGAAAGTAAATATCAGTTCAACATCACATTTTAATCAAGGTTTTGTCTGCATAACATATACAGAAAAATAGTTTCATTTTTAACTGATTTGTCTTAAAAAAAAATGTTTGGTAATGACTCATACCATGTCTTGTCTCTGTCAGCCCCCAGTACTAGTTACTCCAGTGAAGAAGAAATAAAACTCATTTGGTAGTACTGATTTTCAACAGGGACAATGTCTTCCCAACCCCGACTAGTTATATTTTTATATGTAGTGTATGAATAATGCATATATATATATGTATATTTTAAGATTAGTTTCTTTTTTATATTTTACCAAATACGTCGCATGTTGTAGGAGTCCACACATCAAATCTACCTGGTTTCTTTCTCTTTCAGAAAGTTTAATTTGGCCTTTCCTTTTCGTAAATTATATCTTTGTTCTTGGCCGATGAGACATTAAGATGTGGCGCCCTATTTTGTCTTTTCTCTATTCTCATGGCTTTGCATTTTTTCTCATGCTGCCTCCTTAATCTGTTTTTAAACAGTCTCTTTTAATCACATTTTACCTTGTTATAGTAACGCAATAGCATAATGCTGTTATTGTTTGTTCACTTTTCCTTCATTCCCCTGTCTGCTTTGTCTCTTTGGTGACTCCTGAACATTAAACAGTGATTTTGTTCTTGATGCTTTCCCCTCTGTGCTACACATCCACCAATGTGGCTGTTTCATTATTCCAGCTATTCATTGTCCTGGATTTATTAACTTTGAGTTGCATTTATCCAAAGATGATGCTCGTTCACCCAGTTTGATGGGACACTGAATGTCTTCATAGTCCTCTGTAAGGCTATATTTTAGTAGAAGACAAAAATTTACAAAACCTCTGGTTGTGTGTAGAGTTTTTTCAGAATAATTTAAAGAAATTGTAGTCCACTGAAGACCACAGATTCTTTCTGTTTTACTGATGAAACTTCCAGTGCAAATAGTGCATGAAGAAAAAAAAATTCTCTTTTCTCAACCACAAAAATAAGAATACATTATTTTGGAAGGGGATTTCAAGAAAATTATTCTAAAAACTTAACCAATTATGAATTTCATTCAGATGACGTGTGACAAGTTTTGTTTGATTGATATTTTCTACCAATTGAACATACTCTTATCTTACACTGTCTATCAGATAATAAATATTGAGATACTTACAAGTACGATTAAAATAGTTGATGGAAGGTTATTTTTCAAGTCTTTCTACTGCTTCTTGAAAATGTATTTTGCCTATGAAATCAGAAGGTGCATTTGAAAGGGAAAATACTTCCATTTTTAAAATGTAGCGTTGATCAAGGAGGGCAGACTGAAGAGGGATTTCATTTGTTGTACATTTTCCAAATTAAAGAAATATTATAAAAACAAGTAAGGAGCCTTTTTCTGTATGTTGATAATCTGTGCATTTTAGAACCTAATTTAAAAAAAAACCACAATTTTTTGTGCTGTGCAGTATGACTTAAAGGACTTTAATGTCACCATTTTATACTTGCAACAGCCCCAAATTAGAATTAAAATATTTTCCTAGTGTATTTCTTCTTCAATTATTATTTATAAATCATTGGTAAATGCAAAACATCTTTTCCTCAAAATACTACGTAATGTTCATAATTCTGTTCCTGTTCTTCCCAGTTTTGTATCACTGAAGTAGTAGTTTTTGAGTAGATTATTGTTTTCACTGGGAGAAGGCATAACACTTTTATTAAAGCCGTCCTTTATTTTGAACTTGAAGCTGTGTTACTGGTAAGGACTAACAACCGTATTAGTCAGCTTGTACCAAGGGAAATTAATTGACTAATGAAAAGTCGGTATGAATAAGTCTTGTTACAGATTCTGTCCTCAGAGTCTGAAGGTCCGTTTAGCAAGATATTTTCATTATTTCATCCAGTCCGTTAAAAAATTAATTTCCTACAATATTAATGTTTTGATGCTTTGAATTCGCTGAAGTGCATAAGATACTCTATGTTTCAGTGTAGAAAGATTCGGAAACAAACCTTTTCACATCCATAGCCTTTTGTGTTCACACAGAGTAATTTAGCAGCTAAACTCGAAGTCAAGCAATGGAGTGCTTTAGAACCCATTGCTGATACAGGATTATGAGAGGTGAACTGCTACAGCCTGAAAATTTCTCACCGTTTGGAATCTTTATTCCTCTTAAGAGAGCTAAGAGTGATTGCCTGCCTTAGAACTCTCTCTTTCTGAGAGTCCACGAGTGTAAAGGGCTGAATAACCTTCAACTGTATTTGATGAGGTAGCCACTGCACTCAAATATATATTAAGATCAATTGTCATGCCGCCTCTATATCCCAGTTAAGCAAGCTTTCAAAATTCTCTGCAGAATAGAGACCATGATGATGAAATGATCTTTGCATTTTTGTACATTGGCGGGTTTTTTACTTGCTTTTTAATGTTGCTTGTTACTTTTTATTGTATGTGAGAAACACAGTTTAACAACCATAGAAAGAAATACTGAGAATCATGACTTTGACAGGTATTCTTGCCATAGCTACGTAGTTTTCCAAAATGAATACGTTTAAAAGTTAGTGAGTATATGCAATGTTGCAATTTTATTTTGTATTTTCTTTATATAATCTGAAAATACACCTATGAAAACTCTAAAATAACTTGGGTAAGATTTAGAACTAAACCTTTCAACTGCAATATTAGACCTAAACAGTTAACTATCCCATCACAGTATGGAGATAGTCATCTGTTCAAGCATATGGAATCTTTTGGCTACTGGACTAAGTAGTTAATATAATGCCCAGTGTCCAGACATGGACACAACTGTTATGGAAGCAGAAGGGAAGAGACTTGTGTATTGAGCCCATTTGGACACTGATAAGCAAAGATTTGAAGAGTGATTTTAAATAATGCAGGACAAAGTAGCTCGCTGCTTTAAGCAAATAATTGTTAGACAATGGAAGGTAGTTTTGTTTTTCTAAAGCAAGATTTTTTTTTTTTTGCATAAGTAGAAGTTCTTGAAAAAAAAAATACCCTTTGAATCTCTCATTAAATATGGGGTTTATCTGTTTTTTGTTGTATTTCAGAACAAAGAACAGTGATTTTGTATAAAACTATTTTATATTTAAATTTTTCTATATGTATTTGCCATCTTAAATGATTTTCAAATAACTGAATATTGAATTTCTGTGCAGTGTTTGCTTAGAAACATTTTTGTATCAACTTCTGGTGTTTAAAAACCTTGAAATTTCAGAATCTAATTTTACATCTTTTTGTTTAGACCTGCTCTATTAATTACAATATAATCATAATAAAAAGGAATACTGCATCTTTAATGATGTTTTTGTGCCCGTGTAGTTAAGCTTTAATGCTAGGGGGGAAAAAAAAAAAAGATTAAATTAGCCTTGTAACCTCTTTCTCTTCCAGACTGATGATGGAAAATAAAAGCTCTTAGCCACAGAATGTAACACTTAGAATTAATATTTAATTAGACCAGCAAATTGTACACTGTGGCTGAAAGCTTCCAAAGAGTTGTTAGTGCCACAATTGACCTACAAGTTTAATAATAACTCACTTCTAGGAGCAAGTGCCAGTTCAGCATAGTGGAGCCACTGTAAGAAAGTCCTGTGAGATTAAAATCAGCAAACCAAATGGCAGGCGAGGATTCCTGGGATGGAGCCTTCTGGAAAGCTGGGAGCTGGAGTAGCTTTTCAGCCAGGATTCAGATGAGAACAGTGGGCAAAAAAAGCTGATCCCTCCTGCTCTGGGAGCTTCTGGTTGTAGGCCAAAATCCTAGAACAGATTTTTTTCTAAGTGTTCTTACTGCAGCTATTAATTTATATCACAAATCAAGTAGTTAATGACTTATCTTCATCTTTTAAATAAGTTTTAATACAAACATTATCGCTGAATTCTCTGGTCATTAATTTTATTTATGGAAGAATGGCACTTTTTTGGTATGACATGTAATTTAGTATGTTTGTCCTGCAGAATGTTTCATTTTATAGTATCTTGCTGCTATGTAGGAGGGTTCTTGTTACAGTACAATATGATGAGCAATTTATCGTAATATGAAATATGTAAATTAAATATGAGATGTGTAGACAATGTAAAATAGAATATTTTGGAGGTTAAATAGCGTAATCGTGCCTTTCATTTTATGAACAATTGAAATATAAAGCCAGTAACTCTACCATTAGGTACCCATCTGAGCCTTAATTCCATGGCAAATTATTCTAGTGAAATAGGGCACCATAAGTTCAAAAATGTGCAAACACACAGCAACAGACTGAGGAGGGAACGTTCTGCATTATTTATTGGCTAGCTCCTAAATAATTAAAGAAATGCCTACTCATTAGTTAAAAATTAAAGCAGGTGAGAACCTTGCCAGCAGAGGGAGCAGTCATGTCTTTCCTTAGGTTCCCACCGTTTCCAGCCTACCCATCATTTCCACCCTACCTCTTCTTATTGCCCAGCCAGTTTCCCATCTGGACCTGGCTTTGCCAGCCTGCTCCTGGTGACAGCCTATAATTTTATACTGAATAAGGGATTAGTTTTGTTAATGATTTTATATTCCAGAACCTTGCCACTTGATTACCAACATCAGTTAGATGTTCCGTTCGATATTTGTGTACTATTAATTGAAATAATAGTGGAGGATCTTCTGGGTCACCTGTAAATAAAACATGATTCACTGTGTAAAGAATTAGAGTTGCAGCAATAGTTAGCCTTTCCGAACTGATAAGCAAACTGCAATGACATTTTTTTCAGGCAAAATGGCAACAAAATGAACTCCTAAAGTTTTTTCTTATAATGAATAATTCCCAGTGGAGTCATAGGATTTTAGTTAAGACAGTCGGTCTCAAATACATTAATTTCAGCAGTTTTGTTATGGCTCTTTTGTAATATGACTCTCATTCTTTCAGACTACTTTTGCGTTCGTATTTTATACTACACTTTGACCAACTGGTAGCATTGAACATTCTGTGTGTTTAATTTTATAAAAAAATCTGTTCAGATGTTCCTTTCATTTTTGTGATAATTAAAGACAATAACATACAGTTTTCCATATACAGGCTTTTAAAGCGATGAGACAGTCTCATTAATAAGGAATCGGTAGTGTACAGGAGAGATGCTGGGCTCATCTCAGACCAGATCTTGTACTAATTTCTTCCCAGCTCCTCATCCTTCCCTCTGGAGAAGGGCTCGATCAGGCTTATTTCATCTACCCACTGCAGCAGGACTCATGCAAGAGCTGTGTATCTCAGAACCACTCACAATCACATGCAGCCTGTGCTTTCAGCTACTGAATGCTAAGGAAATAGTCAGAAGAGATAAGCACTGAACAGAGATGTAGCTCAAAAAGTATCAACCTTTAATACCCGGTACGTCTGTCACCTCTTTCAGCCAGATAATAACAGGATTTTCAGCACCCAGCTTTCTGGGCTTTGACTCCCACATCATCTTCATGATACCACCAAATATTTTTCTGGTACCCCAAAGCCATAGATGCAGCCTCCTTAAACCAAGTCTCAAATAGAGGGGGTAGACAGGGCTTGAACAGAGAGGCTGAGTTCGATTCCCAGCTCACTGTTGGGTGGCTTGTGACTTTGGACAATACACGTGACATCTTTATGCATGGGACATGACTCGTAAATGAGGAATGCAGTGCTGGCCTGTCTTTTCTAAAGCTCTTGGAGATCAACAGTTGGAAGTTCGATCTAAACTGCATAGTCTTTGTTCTCACTTTTGGTTTTGTAAGTCTTGGCAGCAACTGTTACTGACTTGCTTGTTTTATCTGTATTGAGTCATCACTCATTTCACTGTTGGCCTTTAGGTCTTCCTTCCAATGGCAAAACAGACATAATTTTGATTTTGTAGGGTGCCAAGGTTTGCTGGCATTAGATTCTTCTATAGCTCAAGTAATAGACAAGTCCAGGCCACCCCTCTTCAGTGAAGATCCAAACATAATTTTTAGTGTGTAATATTTAGCTTTTACTTCCCAGCTAATTATTTTTCCTGAAAATTTATCCAGAATTTTTTAATTGGATACTGTGTCATTCACCTTCATCTGAAATATTTGATACTAACATTGCAGGGTTCCCATATCAGTGACAGTGTTTTCGGTGTAAGAAAAGGAAACCATGGCTCAAATGTTTTGAGGTTTTGAGAAACAAAAATACTAGTTCTAACTAGTTTCAGAGTTGAAAGACTCTTGAGTTTATATAGGCTATCAGGACAAGCGTTCTTAAAAGCAACTTTAAAAGAACAACCAAAATCTGGAATTAATACATTGTGTAACATATTGTCCAACAGATGCTTTGCTACTCCCTTCCCATTTTTACGAATATGTTGCATCTAATTACCTGCTGATGTCTTCACTACACGTCCTTTCTTTGCTCCTGTAACTTGTATAACATTATTCAAAGATTCTATTCATTGCTTGAAATTAGCTGATGTGATGCGTTGTCCACATGAATAACTCAACAAAGATCAATGCTTCTGTGATTTCAGGCACATGAACAGATGTTTATACTTAAGTTCCACTATAGTCAGTAGGGTTCTTCAAAGCTAAAGGAAGATGCCTGGTCAGTCAGAATCCCTAAATGTGGATTTCCTATCACTGAAGGCATTATAGTTTGTAGAAAATCCTTGAAGTATATTTCTGAAGGATGTCTGTCTTCCAGCAAAGACATTACGCTTGTGTTTGGTTTTCTTGTGATCTTGATACAGGTTTCTACATACCAACACTTGTTAATGTACTGTTGCTTGTCTTATATTCCAGTGGTCTGAGTGTACATTCATTTTAGAGCCAAAATTCAAAGTTCAGTTTGTAGATTTGGTGTGTGAAAGCACCAAGAACAATGCTAATCAACTTGGAGTCAGAATAAGTATAGAATTTTATACTCTAAATTGGTTATTAATTACTGATATAACACCTTTTGCACAGTGGTTATTCATCTTTTATTTTTGGGATTTGTGAATAATGAAAAAGTGCATAAACTGTATCTCTCTATAAAACTAGTACGAGGGCCTAATACCTAACTTCTTTTACCAAAATAAAATATATGGGTAATTCTGTTATTTTCTGAGCAGTAATTATTAACAAATGGTGATGTTTCTTAATAATTTATCTTTTCAATTTAAAATCCTTTGGAGATGAAGTTGTAATGACAAGTGGTAAATATTTGTATATCATGAAGTCATTACCACATCATTGTGTGATAACCTCTCAGAAAATATCAGGAAGTATTTAATCTATTGAATATCCAGTCAGTGTTTCATTATAGTCCAGTGTGGCTGCCTGCGCTATAGTACTAAGCTTACTTCAGCTCTATGACAGAATGTAACAGAAACAAAAAAAGCATAACCTATTTTTGAGCTTTTTTTGAAAATTCACACAACAAAATTTAAGTTCATGCAGTTCAGAGTACTTTGCCTGAACTTGCTGTTTATTATCGAGACCTCCTTTCAAACGCAGCGTCAGTACTGGACTCACCTGTTGGTAACAACACCCATTGCAGTGATTGCAGGGGGAGTATTTGAATTCATCTTT
The DNA here is from genome assembly GCA_009769605.1 of Bucorvus abyssinicus. Taxonomy (NCBI): domain Eukaryota; kingdom Metazoa; phylum Chordata; class Aves; order Bucerotiformes; family Bucorvidae; genus Bucorvus; species Bucorvus abyssinicus. The sequence continues at coordinate 12,591,771 of CM020043.1, read as the reverse complement.
CAGTTCTGTATTGTCGTACGGAATGTATGCAACTCACCGTTTAAACTGGGGTTTGTCCCAGTGCTAGCAGTTGTTTGTAATCCATTTTAGGATTCAATGTATTAACTCTTCTGTTCTAAAATAAAATCAGCGATGGGATTAGATTACCAGAATGTAAAGGTACAGAAGTTAAATATAGCCCCCTACCAAAATATGGGCATAATGTCTCTTTTAAAAGAGACATGGTCTTAAATTACTCCATTTCCAAATCAATATATAAATCAAAGTTGAGTTAATGTATTGATCAGAATACAAATGCAAATATACGAAGCCCATGTGATTCAAGAGCTTTATGTATTTATACCGCTGCTAGTTGGATCTCACCATGGATTTTTAACATGAGGCACTTCTTTTCCTTTTAAATTTTGAGGTTATTTATATGTACTATGTAGAAATGTTGAAGTGGTTCTAAGAAAAATTTCTGTTCTTTGACTTTACTTAATGCAGTGCAAGGACTGAGAATTTAAATATTTTTATTACATCAATTTTATGAGGTTTTAATTTCTTTAGAAGCTGACAAAATAAAAATGGGAGGACATATCTCTGGGTGTTAGAACAATTTTGACAGGAAATCAGAGGAGAACTAGAAATTAGAGCACAGTAGAAAAGACAGATTTTTTTTTTTTCCTGCTACAGAATCCAAATGAACCAAGATTGATTTGATTAACAGTAGTGATGATGAAATTGTGGTACATTAAGAACTCAATCCAGTAGAAACACAAGTATTAATTTTAGTATGGAACTTTGAGCATACAGGCTATACAGGTATTTGGGTTGTAGAATACTCAGACACAGAAAATGATCCATTTTGAACTACTGTATTGGTAAATAAGTATTTTTAAACATGCACAAATAATTCCTCAAAGCTGTGTAGATTCTGCAAGTAAATTAGTAGGACGAAGCAATCTTTTTCCATCATTGCCCTTCCCAAAAGCTGGTTAAACACATTTGTATAATTCCCATTTACATATCCAACTAGCTACATGGATTTTCTTGAGATGTTGTTTTGACAGTCTGCTTTGGTTGGCCCCCATATTGCAAGTTTGCACTTAGAGAAAATGTCTGTCTGAAACAGTGAGCACAAAATAAGATATAGAACGGCTGCCCAGCCCAGCCTGCACAACAGGGTTGCTACCATGTTGTTAGAATAATTACATTTTGGCTGAACTAACTAATTTAGAAAAACTGCAGTACATCTAGCAAGACTGAAAACTTTCCAGAACTGGTCTAGGGTGTTTTTTTCTTTTAATTTTTAGTGCAATTTAAAACAATACCTCTTCTAGCTGCCAACAAACTCTTTCCCTGAATCTCCCCATTCCTGGCTTCCCTCCTAACCATGTCCTGGCTCACCTCCAGAGCTGCCAAGTTTATGCCAGAAGCAGGAGGTAGATTTGTATGGGGCTAGAGAAAGATCTGGAGCTCTGTTAAATTTTCAGGCCCAGATGGGGCAACATGATTTGTGTGTTTATGTCAGTATGCCATACATCACAACTATCTGTGTGCTGACGTCAGCTTTGATTGGACGTTAATGTGCTGAACACTGCAAACTAGAAAATACATGACAGATACACATCTATGGCAACAATGCTACATAAGCAAATGTCTGTTTGGTGTGGCGATTCACCGAGCAAAGTACTGCCCAAGGTACGCTGCATTAAGCCAGGAGACTATTTTGACACATTTTAAAAACAAAACCAAAATCAACGTGGGCAAACAGACCACAGTTTAAGAAGGCAAACCTGCTCGGAAGAGCTGAGCCAACATACTGAAGTATGTGTTGTTGGGCAAATACTGAATCACTATTGCTCACTTTAATCTTTCCAGAATTAAGACCAAATAGGAAAGATGTTGTTCTTGTGGTTTGCAGGGCTGGTACTGGTGACGATACCTTGCTGATGGTTGAGCGTCTTTCTACCCACAGTTTTTATAACCCCTTGTTACCAAAACCAGCAAGCAAAAATGTTAATGGACAGCACATGTTTTTTTAAATGATAGAATATTTTTCTTTACCGAGAGTTTAGGTTAACTTCCAGAAATCATCAATGTTTGTTTGTTTGTTTATGTAACAATTTTGTATTTCTTGTGTATACAAATAACATCCAGCAGCCTGCCAAAGAACTGGCAAAATATGGTAATTTCTGGCCTGTGGGTTTATAGAGGTCACTGGCTACTTCAGGATTTTACTGTCTTTATGTGATCACCCCTGTAGAATAATGTGACCAAAAGTTTCCATTCAAATACAGAATACTGTCGCTCTCTTCACAGAAGAGGAAATAATTTGCACTTAGCTTTAATATTTCAGGGGGGAGTATAATAACAAAGTGTAGGGATTGATGTGTAGGCAGTGTTCTTTTACCTCAGAAATTTACGATATTCCTCAGAAAGGAAATCCTGTAGTGTAACACGATTTTATCGTTAGCCATCATTAGACTTGGTAAGTAAAATTGAAGTTCCCTGATTCCATGGGGAGAGATCATTTTGGCCTGTGCACAAGTAGCAGCTTTGAAAAGAGACCAGTCCCCAGGATTTAATGCCATCTGGCCCATAAGGTGGGGAAGGGAGGGGGTGTAAAGGTACCATGGGATCGGTGGGTTTAGGCCTGGAAACTGGAGCAGATTGGGCTGCGCAGGACAGGCCACAAGGTACTTTATGTAGTGGTCAAAAAAAAAAGAATTCAGATTATTCTTTGATGGGAGTAGGAAGTGTTCACCTTTCACATCTGCTTTGTAGGCTTCTCTGGCTGTGACTGAATCATGGGTTCAGGAAGGCAGTTGGTGTATTGATCAGCATTGTAATAAACCTGTATGTCAGCACAATGCATGGACTTTTCTAACCTATCTGGGGATGTTGCCCTTCTTTCTGCTCCTCATTACTTTATAAATTGTTATCATCAAATAGTTTACCAGTATTTAAACTGACCTTTCATAATAACTGTCAGTCATATAGTTTATGAAAGAAGAGCAGAATGTAAAAAACGCTTTAAACTTAGTAAAAAATACAGAACTCTAACTTGGAGCTACAGAGTGAATTCTTCATACTAGGAATGGGTATTTTGAGGTGATTGGTCTTGATCTCTGAAGGGATGATGGGTATAGCACCTACAGCCATCAAGAGCAAGAGTATCCCAGCTGTCCAGGCAGCCTTAAGCTAACTACTTATCTTAAAGAAATATTTTACTTTTTAGCACAGATGTGTCTTTTTTTTTTGCTCATTAAATACTGACATCATCAAAAATTTAAGAATATTTTATCTTGAATTATATCTGAAGATCTCTGTTGTGACCTTTGAATGTCGCTTTTTGCTATATAATATAAAGAAAACTATGCAGAAAACAGCTTATTTAAGGCACATGACTACTTTATGGCATAAGACGTAAGGCATCACTTATAAATCACAAATATATTGAGAAATGGTAATGCAACTTGAAGCTTTAGATCCGTGTGTTGTGTAGAGGAACTTTTAGAAAGAAAAAATACTGTTGAAAATGCTATGATTTTCCATGTTGTTAAACTGATGACCAAAATGACTAATCGTGTGGGTTGTGCTTGCCCAAAATATTAGCGGTGATATGCCAAGTGTATAAAAACCCAAAGTTTTCAGAACACAAACAAAAGCTGGGCATGTGGCTCATAGTGAATGAGAAGTGCTTAACTGCCACGTAGCGTGTAAATATCTCTGATGTGAGCAAATGCTTATGTTATGAAGATTTGGGAAAATAAGAGTTTAGTGCTGAGTTAGCCGTTTTATGGGTTCTCCCTGTCAAATGTATGTTTTCTTCAGACAGACGTTTGAAGGCATTTGTTTGGGTCTTTTTAAGGAAAAAAAGCCCTCTAAGTTAATTTCTAAGTATTGATGACCTATTTTTTCCCCTCAGTTTGTCATTGAGAAGACCAAGGCTTACTCTATGAACATTAATTACCTTTTTCATCACATGGAATGTGTATTTTGTTTCCATGTCTTACAGAATAAAGCAATTATGGAACGTGTAACAAACTTGTCAGATATCGTAGTTGGTCTTGAATCATTTATTGGCTCTGAGAGAGAAACCAATCCATTATACAAGGATTACCACGGTAAGTTCCATCTTCAGCAACACAAAAAGTCTGCCCTGAGAGTTTCTAGGGCACTTAGCGGCTTACCCTCCAATTGGGCATCTGCTATAAAGTAGCATTTGATTTCATTTTAGAATATACCTCTTAAATGTTTCTCCTTGCTAACCAGTCTTGAGTTAGGAAAATTTTCAGTAAAGTGCATTAAGGCTGCAAAGGAAACATGGCAACTCCTTGCATGTTGTCAAGCCGTATTACTGAGGCATGGCTCAATCAGATGTACATCTCACCAGGCAGGCTTTGGGGAATTCACATGCAGAGGAGGCTTGGCAATCATCTGACCAGCGAGCTGAACTTGTCGTGAAATCAATACTTTTGATCTGCCAAGTTTTAAATAGAGAACACGGAAAAACATATATTATGTTAAGGTGAATAAACTGCTAAATGATGTGCTATGTAGCCTTTATCTAACAATAATGTTCTATTTTTCAGCTTTAAGTTACGGCACTTACACATTTAAAGTAATGAATGCTGATATGTGCGGCATGTAAAATATGAAACTAATTGTGGTAAAAAGTCATGTAGCCTTTCAAGTGATTTATCTTCCAAATGTGTAATGGTGTTTAATCTTGCATTTTGTTTCCCAAGATTTTGTTAGCTGTTGCAACAGAATGATTTAAATTTTAAAAGTTCAGAAGTTATGCATAGCCAAAGCAGTGAATAACAAACAGGTTTAGCTAATCCAGAGCAGGGTTCTGAGTGTGCATAAATTGCAGCTGTTATTATTGTGATACTTCTGTAGTTCCATGGAAACCTTTAGTTGAAAGTAAACTGCTTATCCGAAACCTGCCGTAAACATGTGAGAATGTGGCAGTGTTTTCCATAACAGAATATATGGAGAAAGAAGCAAAGATGGTGTTGAGACACCACTGTGTGTATGCAGACTGTAATTAATAAATCAGGGAAAAAATCTCTTTGACTACAAAAATAGTGCACATTTCATTATCTGAAGAAAGGTGAATGAAAAAGAAACCGTGAACAAAAGCTAGAATAATTTGCCTAATTATTTTTCCAACTGTGTAATCGTGATGTGGCATTTGTTTATGCTAACATAATTCTGTCAATTTGATACTCCTTTTCTCAGTACTGAAGAGATCCTTTAAGACAATGTGTGTTTTAGCAGTTATTTCCTGGTTTCCTGTAAAGATGTATGCTAAAATATTTTTGGTGCTATTTAATAAAAAATTATATGCCAAAATACATAGCTTTTGAGGTTTAGCAACCTTAATTTAACATTCTAAAACTAGGTATTTTTAACAGTTTTAACTTTGTGGGTTCTTTTTGCTTAAGAACGTATTTTAAGATGATATATTTACTGCAGATGATGGAAGATTTTGACATTACTCAGGAGAAGTTTAATTAAATTATTGCGTTAGTTAATGAATCCTGTATTAATAATTTTATTAAACTGCCTGCAAATTTAAATGGTTGAAAAGTCAATAAAATGGCAAAAGAATGATATGGATGATCCTTAAATAAAATTTTTAGTGTACTGTATATAAGCAACCCTGTGTTATGTCTGCTGTGCCTATATATAATAATACACAAATAATATTTTTATGTCACCAGACTGGAGTCAGGGATAGGAGATTTCAAAGTGTCAAAATATTTTTCTAATATTACTAAGAGTTTTTGTAATTAGTGCCCATAAAATTTATGCTTTTTAAAGTATTTTAATTTTAGGAAACTTTCTTCCTTTTAGAAAAATAAATAAAACCCTGAAAAAATACTTGCCTTATTTTAAATCAGGGTTTTAGTGTTTGGGGGTTCGCTCACAGCTGCCGTTTTCAAGTAAGATGTCTTTTCTAAATGTTCAGTGTTTCCATTTAGACGCTGGCTTGGTGAATAGCAAATATAGGCCAGTAATTGAGAAGCTCGGTAGAATTTTCCTGGTTTTCAGATATAGAAAATCACCCTTAGGTTGTTCAGAAACTATATTAGGCTGCACAAAAACCATCCAGCGTCCTTGTCAGAAAAAATCAGCTTGAGTTGCAGCTGACAGAATGCAGAGCTTGCAGTGCAGCTAGTGCTGTTAAAAACATCTGAACAGCTATATCAGCCTCCTGCATGAAGAAAAGATATTTCTCCTAGGATGGCAGAGGGGTTAAAATTTATCGAAAAGCATGATCTAAATCCGTATTTTCCAGAAACTTGTTTAAAGTCATTTTCAGGGTGCAAATCGAAGGGCTCCTCATTAGAGGCTCCGTGGTTATCAGTAACCCATAAGCCTTGTTTTGCTGGCTGCTTACTGGTGCATTTAATAAAATAAAGATCACTCAGTGGTGCCGTGGGCAGCATGCAAGGTGATAGCCATATTTGCTTACTGTAAATACAAGAGAAAATCACACACAAACCGGCTGCAGTTTTGACAAGTATTAAGATCCCTCTTTACATCTGTACTTCTGTACCAAAGTGCAATTAGTTTTCCTCGCACAAGGATTTCTGTTTATCTTATTCTGCTTGATTACTTGAGTATAATCGCAGCGTTTGCTTCATTGCTCCTGCTAGTAAGCTCCAGTTGAAAAAGGGGAGGATGAGTGTGTGTAAATATACAGAATTCTGCCATAAGACTCTAATTTATGCCTATGGATGACAGTGTTTTCTTAGTTTTTTTTTTCCCGTCCTTTGCTCTTTCTTTCCACAAGGTTTGGTTCATGTGCATCAGATTCCTCAGCTTAATAGCTTGATCTGTGATGTGTCAGACACGAAGGACCTTGCTTTTAGATTAAAAAGGAAGCTGTTCACCATCGAGGTAAGAGAAACAGTTTTGTTTCACTATTTAGAACCCAAAAGGTGGAGCTAATCCCATCTCTTGTGTTTCATTTTGTGAAATACGTAAAATATGCATCAGATGATGTACATTCATTTCATTCTGGTTTTGCTGTTCGGAACGGTTTTATAAAATACTGTAATGCCTTCTAATTAAAAATGTCTCATTTGCGGCACTAAATCGGTCCGTTATAAATAGTTTATTTTGGTTTAAAATGTACATAGAAAGTAGGCCACAACCTTCAATAACAAAGCGTGACATGTTTCTAAGGATGTCAGGAGCATGTTTAATTAAATGTTAATGACTTGCTCTTACTTGTGTTAGTGGGTGGGAAAGTAGCTACATGTTATTACCCCAGTGGAGGGATTTTAATGTATAATGCTGCCTAAAATTGTGTGCGGTATGAGGGATAAGTGTCCTTATCAGTATTCAGAAACCATTTTCTTTGCATTACTGAAATCACCTTTCGCTCTTTTATGTCATTTTAAACACAGTATCATTTACACTAATGTCCTTAAGTAAATTTCCTACTAAATTTAAACTTTTTTTCTGTGACCTTTATGCAGACAGTCCTGATAGAAGGCAATAATACAAAAGATGTATTTCATTTTAATCTCACTAAAGAGCAAATGGACATAGCACTATTAAGCAATTAGAGCTGATGTATTTATTAACCAAGTAATGCTTAGAGATGGAAGATGGCTTTTGGGGTGATGTGATAGTCATTGGTACAGTCTGGGCAAATTTTTTTTAACAAAGACATAAACCAGCGAAGCATCCCTGACAAACCATTTTGTTTAATCTCTTTTCAAATGAAAAGCTCTTAAGCAGGCCACTTGTCTTAACTGCTTGAAACCATAAAAAGAGAGAATTGCCACCAATAAATTAGCATATTTTTTACTCCATCACCAAATGATGGTCAATGTGGCTTGGCACTGCTTTGGTGTTTGGGACTTCACCCTTAAGTGACCACTTTGGCCCTTATTTGACCCTCTGCCCTTTATAGCTGGCCACTTGATAAGGTAACTTAAGGGTTCTCTCTCTCTTCACTGCCCCCTCCCCTTCACAATTGCAAGTAGCCCTAACCTATAAATCATTGAAAGGGCCCTATCAAGTGACAAATTAAGGTGCCCTCCTCCTAATTAATGGTCATCAATGTCTTTAATTATCTAATCCTATTGAGAGTAGTTAATAGTTAATCAGGCAGCCAGTTCTTCCTGCAGGTCATCTCTGCATGAGTGCTAGAAGTTTCTCAACTAGAGGTATCCTCTTCAGAAGCCACTTAAAGGCGAATACATGAAGGAGGGCTTTTTTCTCAAAGACATTCCATTATAGTGTTTCTTCCTTTGCAGAGAATGCAGTTTAGTGAAACCAGGCATTGTGAGGTATTAAACCATTTCAACAACTGCTTTTGAGCAGTACATTAGAAACAAAAACCTTAATAGTCTGTGTTTGGTTTTAAAATGCAAATGTTCTTGCTGCTTTCAGAAACGCAGAGAAGCGTGCATCCTCATTTCACAGCATAGCAAATTCTTATTTATTACAGCTGTGAATTAGAATACTTGGCGGAGGGGGGAAGGGGGGGTGTCCTCACCATGAATCCAGACTCCAAATATAATTTTTTCTGTCAGCCATATTTGGGTTTCTAAGATGTAATGTATTTTGGAAGAAAAAAAAAGACAACAACTTCGCTTTGTAAAAAGCTCTGTAAAAAGAATTTTATTAGCCGTGGGGCAGGAGCATTGGAAACAGGGGTGCAGTGGAACTCTTGAAACAACCTGTTGCCCTAGACATGCGTAGATGACCCACTTGTGTAATTTTTCCCTTCATTGCTCAGCTGCTGCCCCTTTTGAATAACTTCGGGTTTTGTTAGAGATACGCTTTCCCTAAGCTGAACTGACACAAACTGTCCCTTCTTGAGCGTGTTAGATCACTGTCCTACTGTGATCTTCCTGTACACATTTCACTAATCTGTAATAGGTATGTTTTTCTTCCTCATACTATTAGGGGAGGCAGACTGCAGCTAGGCGGACTAGAGCAATGAGGTCACTAAGAAAATGGGAGCAAGGGAAAATTGAATTAAGAAGGGACGTGAATACAGCCTTCTAAAATAGATTTCTGCAGTTAGAATGCGATGAGCCAGCAGTCAGGTTTGGTTCTGGTGGTAAAAACATAAAGCAGCACAAACGTGTATGTTACAAGCAACATTGTGCTTTATACGAAATACAACTAAATTTACGACTTTTTAGTATATAGCTTCAATGTGAAGTGAAAATCTGTTTTGAGTACGTTAGTTTTTTGAAATCTTCTGATATGCAATTTAGGGTAGAAATACTGACCTTTGCTTGAAATGCCACTTTAAAATCAAATTACATAAGAAAATTTAGAAATACACAACCTATTATTTATGGCAAAATTTCTCCAAAAAGGGTTTTCACCACTAGAATTTTTTTTTTTTTTTTTTTTTTACAGTTTAAAATAAGGGCATGGGACATGGATTTTCTCATCTCTGGATTGCTCACCAGTTAAATAACTTTATGGTTTAGCCCTCATCAGTAATAGACCTTAAATGTCAAATCCGTTTTATTAGATTGCAGTTTTGTGGGAGGGACTCCGCCTCTTTATAGTCTGCAGAATCCTTTAACTGTTTCAGTTTTTATTGTATCTTCTTCATCAAAATAAGATTGACTGAGATGTATTCTAAAGGGATTTTTTTAAAATTCAGGAGGAAAATGTTTTTAATGAATATTTATGAGTGCTCATTTTCAATTTGTAAATTACGAGGTAGACCCTTTCCAGGAAAACTTACCTGTTTATGGTAAAAGGTGCAGTAGCTATATAAAGCTTTTGGAAATCTTCACGTTAATTACTAGCAATATATTATTATATGCAATATTATCAGAGATCTATCTTATGTGCATACCACTTTAAAGGACACAATTTTGAAGTTAGCCTGTCTAATCCTATTTCTTCTCACTTTGGAATCTTAATTAGAAGGAGATAAAAACCATCATTTGACTAAATTATTGTCTTGAATCTGTAGCAAAAGGTATAATCCGCAATTGGGCCAATTAGTGTACCCCGTAGTTAGCTATGCTGAGGCAGGAAACTTGATTAGATCTGACACCAGCCTAGTTCCCACTGTTGTTTTGCCAGGTATGATGGTCAGACTTCAAAGGGCTTGAGGCATCAGCAGGGCAAGGTTTGGAGGCCAGCTTAGGTCCGGTCGTTAATCTCTCTGCTAAAACCACAGCAGCCCTCGCACAAAACAAGCTTACACGACACAATCATGCGGTATTAAAGTTTGGGTTGAGTCATGCCAATTTGCCTTTGATTTTCTGATGATTGACTAAAAGATGGCTACATGACTAGACACATACTGAAAGTTTACTGATTAGGTAAGTTCCCCAAATATTTGAAATATTTTTTGATTTCTCAGTTAAATGATATGACAACCCATTCATCTTAATGAAACTTTTCGGCAGAATTGTTCTTGAAGTACTTTCTGCTTGCTTTGTAGCTCTGAATGTAACTTCTATCAACACATTTGAAAAATTTTGTAGGAATGTTATGCTCATAATTTTATTTGATAGACCTTTATCTTTGTTGTTCCAAAGCCTCCTCGCTCAAAACTAAAGGAATCTGTACCTAAATTTATTATTTCCCTCCTCGAAACTTCTAAGGAAAGATAGTTTATCTTTGTTATTTAGGACATTTACAATTACTTGCAAAACGGGAATTTCCTCTTCATTATTTTCCACCTCACCGTTGAGTAGAGCACTGTTCCATGGCTGTGATTACATAAGTGTTCCTTGCTTTTGCAGTCTGATTTGTTGAAATATTGCAGTAACAGTGACATGTTTCCATTCTGAGAAGAGCCTAAGGCTGCTTTAGTATTATTCCAAATGATTGAAATTGCCATCTTGCTGACTTTCCCTTGGGCAGCTTAAGGCCTGTTTACTTTTGTATTTGTTTCACATGTTCCCTCTGAGTTTGGCTGGCAGGACATCATTACCTGGTTTGACAAGACAGTTGGAGAAGATTCATATTTGATTAACTCCCTTTGTTACTGTCTGGTCAACATAAACCCCTGAAATTATGCATATAACGTTAAAACTTTTGGTAAATTCAGATAAATGTTTGCAACTGGGAAAGTTTGTGAGGTTTGGGGTTTTTTAATTCCATAGTTTTGCTTTACTGCTGACTCTTTAATTCTTCAGGTAACAGTCAATTGTTAATAGTATAGAGAATAAGCTTTTTCCTACAAGTTCTATAATATAGTTTGTCCAATAAATAGTTGTTGTGATTTTCTTTTTATTTGGATCAATACCCAAGTAAGAGCCAGCTGATAGGACTTTCTTTTTAATGGCTATATAACACCCGTGCAAACCAGAATAAAAATCTTAAGTCAGCTCAGTTTGAAGCCAAGTGTCGTACGCTGTATAAAGAGTTGCCACACAGCAAAAATAAGTACTTTTCCAGAGCCTGATGTAGGAGTTCAGGAGATCCTTTTCTGAGAGACGTTTCCCAACAGAAGGAGAAAAAAGTCCGAATTAGAGGAGTCCTGTGGCAGGGAAGTCGTTGGTTTCTCAGTGGCAGGCAGATACAATATGGTACTAAGGAGCATCTGCCGTGCACGTTTCCTAGTGGTAATTGCCAGAGTAAAAGGTGGTGTCTTTGGAAGGAAATGTAATGACAAAACCCAGCAACTGAGACTGTATAGAATTAAAAATAATGGTATGATTCAAAGGCATTCAAATCATGTCCTTTCTTCATCTATCTGTAAAGGACTATAAGAAAGCCAATGATTGCCAAAATAAGCAAGGTTTAATTGCAACTGCAGGTACTCATGTGCGTGTAATGTCCAGCCTTGGTCTTTGGAAGAAGACTTAAAACTCTTTTCTTTAAAGATGGTGAATTTGACAATTAAAAGCAGGACATACATCTTAGGTAGCTTCCATCTGAAATCTCTGTATTTCTGCTGCTTCTTTCTTTTTTTTTTTCCTTTTTTCATTCTCTCCCTTTCCATTGCTTATTTTATACAGACTATACCTCGGTAAACTTCTTATTTGCAAAGAAGTACAATTAGCTGCTGCTAGAGATTATTTACCAAAAGGGGTGGGTAAGACCAAGTCAGAACTGATGTCCACAGTGCTTCAGTGTGGCATAGCACAAGTTTGGTCTGAAGTCGCTCAGGAGCTCGTGATGTCACTGAGAGCCAGAACTGTACTCCCAGAAACATTCTGTGGTTCTTCATTAAATGCATCAAGAAAAGATATGGGCATAATGGTTTAGGGTTATTTGTGAGCTGTTTCTTCTAGAGGAATAAGTCAGCCCTGTCACCAGTACATATGGGAGCAGCATATTTTTAGAATACTCACACATGCCATACCGACCTCTCTATCAGTGAGAATTAGAAAGTGTCCTCTGTGCCTCTAATAGCACCACTTCTTATAGGCTTCTTCCAAGAAAATTTGAAGCAGCCTTCATTACTGATTCACCCTAATCCTGATTGTATTTCTTTGATGTTATAAAGTTGAGTAATTCCGTAAATAAACACATTTGAATTAATTAACTATTTTAGGTAATATTTTAACCAAAAGCCTGAGGGCTGACAAAAGGCAAAACATTGGTTTATTCGAAATTTAAGTAAGGTGGTGGTTCTATAGCAGTCAGTCAGGAAAATACAGCGATCAGTCCTTGTTCACTGAGGTAACGTTCACACAACGCAACACCAAAGCCAGTCTGTGCTACAGGCTACTTGTAATTCTGGGAGCTCGGTCAATATACCTTCCTATATAGATAAAAGCAGCTCTGTGGTTTAAGATCATGCACCGGTGACATTACAAGACTTAACCCCATGTTAGGGCCTTGCAGCCTCAGAATGGAACCAATGGAACCTGATGTAGCCAGCCAGAGCTGTGACAGCCTGGCTGCCCAGTGCCTCGAGCACGGACAAAACCTTACAGGTATTTCTGGTTCAAAGGTGAGACAGAGCTTCTCTGAAGTGTTACAGAAAGTGTATTTCATTAATTTTCTAATGTAATAAAATCTTTGGGGCCTCTCATCCCCATGTATTTGAGAACACGAGTGCCTTTGGCACTTACACGAAGAACTTTTTCCTCAGCCTGCCTGGAGCAGATGGCATCATGCCTGGCAAACTCTAGTACTGGGTGCTCCTCTTCAGCTCAGGGACTCCAATGCCGGGTGCTCTGCATGTAAAACTAAACTTTCTAGCAGGCAGAGGTAAAATACCGTAATAAAATGCATCTGAAATTTATGCCAGTCAAGCCACTGTTTCATTGATTTTTCCTGTCCATTTTCGCTATGATATTATAAAGACATTACCACTGGCTTGTTTAAACACAGATCGAAAGATAGTAATTGTAACACCGTAACATTTTCTTAATCTAAAATTAATAATACTGCAAAAATATTCTCCTGCAAAACTAATTCTGTCATAATTCCAAACTCCATTCTGCATTATTTCATCTGGTAGCCAGTTCAGGTTCTCTTTACCTGGTACGGTGTACTTCACTGAATTGTTTTGTCAGATGCTGTCAAGCCAACCTACCATTGTTAGAGAAAATCAAACTAAATCATTTTGGCATGAGCCTTCCAGGAATAAGGCACAGAATATGAAGGGTTTGATGAAATCAAGGATTTGATTTCAATATTGTAAAAGACTGCCTGTCAAAAATGTATTACATTCTTTCAAACAATTTTGAATAAATAAACGTGTTTAAAATTCTGACAGTACAATTTAGATAAAGTTTTGGGAGATATTTTAAAATTATAGTAACTTGAGGTAAAGCAATACTTGGAGCACTCATATTTGTGAACAAAAAACCCTCTGAATGCTAATGGTGCCCAGAGCTGGCATCAAGTGATAGGTTTTATGAGGTATATGGAATTTCAGAATGCTTGTGTCTTGTGAACGTAGCTTATTGTGTAAAATCATCTTCTTATTGAGTAATACCAAATAATGTAAATTAAATTAGTTTGATATCCTGAAGATGAATACAGGAAGGTACCGTTACCTTTTACATTGCATAGGAACATTTGTAATATCCTGAAATTTATTTAATAATTAATTTTGGGTTTTGGGTTTGTCAGTTTCCAAGTATAACATGAGGGCTCAAGTTTTTCGAAACTTTAACACTTTCAATACAGTGCATGTGCAGTTCCTCGTCAGTAAACAGAACCCATACCTACTTTTACTTAAACAAATAATTATGTTGTTTAGAAATATTTATACCATAATTGTGTCATCGTGACAAAGCCATTAATGCAATTAAAGGTCACTTGTACATATTGTAATGGACTGCTCAGTCTCAGGATCCGTGTTCAGGGTCAGGGCTGCAGCAGGAAATGGATTGGCCTTGTTCAGCCCGTAAATAAATGGGTCAACTTATCTTGTCTTTGCCAGACAAATAAAATAGTTGATATATTCCCACTTTGTTGGTATTAGAAGACAGGTAGACTAAAGAGATCTTGCATAAAAATGTTGGTCAGCAAGATTAAGAAACTTTATCTACAAGGATGGTATTTTTCACTGAAGTAGTAATGCTTTTTAGGCAAGGGTCTGTGGATATACGTTAGAAAGATACTGATGGTGAGTTATTAAGAAGCAAAAACCAGTTAAGCACCATATTCATAGAAGTTCTCAGAAGGAGCTGAGTGCCACCTCCGTTACATGCTCTTTAAAATACCACCAGACTTTAATAAAAATGTTATATTTCATAACTGTATAATGTTCTCACTTTCAAATAATAGCAAATTCAATCCGCCATTACACAATAAAACAGATCTCTGAATTTCGTACATATCTGTAAATGCAGGAAAATAAAAATTACAGCTTATAGGAAGTCACATTTCCTCAACCATGGCCCTGTATCATACAGGTACCAATGAAGTACAAGTTCAGGGCTGCTACTGAAAGACTGAGAATGGGCTGGCCTTGCATCTCTGCCCTGAAGATGGGCATCCAGCTGGATCTTCTCTCAGTATTGTTTGTTATGCTTTTGATTATTGATCTTTGGGTAGAAAATGATTCGAAGTACTTTGTAAACTAGGAGGCTGTAAGATAACCCCATGAAAAACTTGAAAAGGGTTAAAATATCATTTTGTAGGAAAAAAGAGCATTGTTGCAAATGTTTGTTATGACTAGGAACGTGCTTAATCAAATTCCAAAATGTTTTATTGTAGTTTTGCAAATTCAAGATTAAGGGTTAACATTTCCAGTGTCATGAAAATATTAGTGATTTTGGATGAGTGTAAATCTGTAAGAAACCACAAATCTATGTTGTTTTAAAATGTTTTGCCTCTACAAAACCTGCTCCATACCATTTTGCTGATCTATTTATTTTACTGATTCACAAAGAATTACCCTTTACTGAACGGTTAACGTACAGGACCATTTTGTCATTTTATTTTTATTGACGGCAATCTAGTTGTTCTTAGTCTGAAGAACTTAACAAAAGTGCCAGAAAAAGACAGGAGAAAAAAATGTACATAGACTGCAAAGTACTGTAGGTGAAGAAAAAAATGTTCTAGAACCGTTATGCAAATACTGCTTTCTGCTTTGGCAAGTTATGGAGAATTGTTTGTGACTGAATTCCAGAGTACATTTTATTTTTATATTCCTGGCCAAGAGGAGTGTGCAAAAAGTGAATTGTCATAAGGAAAATGGCTGAGGACTCCAGTGCCTAAGGCATAAATAAACTTAGATTTCGGTCATGCCATCTTTATTGCTCTCTTTCCCATAGTTGTTTAGTTGCCTTTTTTTTTTTTTAGATATGCTTTTTCTTGTTTGTATTGCATATGGTTTTCAGAGGATTCTGTAATCGGGCATAATGCAATTTAAAATTTCTCATTGCATGTTAAAGCCCAACAGCTTTTGAAATAACAAGTGAGACTCTCCAAGAAGATAAATATTATTTATTGCATTTAAAGGGGTATTCCTGGCTGGCTTAACATTAACATAATATTAACCCCCTTCAGAATAATAGCTTGAATTTAAATTTCATTACAAAGTAGTAGTTCAGCTTCCTCTTTCTGCATCCTGTCCTTCTGAAGAAAGTGAGCAGTAATTGTATAGTGTACAATAAGTAAAGCTTTGTATTGATGTCCATAAATACCTAAATAAACAAAAACGAATTTGGGTGCCAGCTCGTACCAGCCGTAGACTGCTTGACTTTCAGCAAACAGCTGGTAGTGCTTGCTGAAAACAATTCACTTTAAATGCCTCACTTCAGGTGTTTAAGGCTTGAGAAAACCTATGGTTTTTGGCTTACGAAAATACTCTCTATGGTGTCTTCATCTTCTTTTATCCTGCTTCAAGTCTGTTATAGCAGAATTACTGAAGGATTTTCACTCTGACATTAATAAAATTCATGTTTACAAAACAGTTACCAAATGGACTTACCTTTTTCTCATACTAAACCACTAATCTTCTGGCAGTGTGTCTGCTTAAGTCATGTTTAGAAGTAAAAGCAGAAAACAAAAATCAGGAACAGTTTTATCACGTTGAAGTGGGAGGATGTGAGTATTGCTATGCAAGAGAAATCAATTTCACCTTGCATCCAGAACAGTGCTTGCTATTCCTAAACCAACCTGATTGAGGAATATTTAAAGCTGTAAGCTCTGCAGTAGTCTTTGCTAAGGAGCTGTGCATCCCCTGGTTCTGAAAAGGCTGGGCTTTGGGTAACTGGCATGTGAACGTTTGAGGTGGACAGTTTGGCCATGGTAGCTGAGGGGCTTGAGGGGACTTCTGAAGTCTCCATGATACACCCAAAATATCTGCTGGGGGTTTGAATAGAACCTTAGTGGTGTATTTGTGAGCAAATTATTTCACGTGTTTGGGTAACAGCTATACAGTGACCTGCCCTGTCACTGGGTTGGCTCCAGACTCACCTGGAGTCTGGAGGAGTTCAGAACTGTCCTCTTGGCAGATAGACTTAGTTGAGGTCTGTGAGTGGCAGAAGAACTTTTAACAATGGCGGTCACATTCCACTGTTCTCAGTCAAGGATTACAGTGTTCCAGGATGGTTTCTGGACGTGCACCCTTACTTGCTTTTATTTGTGAGCCAGTGCACAATTAGATGAACAAGAGGAAAAGTTCTGTGTGTGTACTGAATGTCACTGGTATTTCTTGCTTCTAAGGGCTTTGATGTGCCACCTGAAGTTTGTATTGGCAGGAAGTATGGCAGAGTATGATGATTTAATACCATATTCACCACTTTTTATTTTAAATCTCATGTATCCTCTTAGAGTGGAAAAGAGTAAACTAAGGAAGACTTTATTCTGGGTTTGGGGTTTTTTTTTGCTTAAAGATGGCCTGCTCTTAAATACAGCCACCACTTGTATCCATCATGATATACGATGTGTGTGATGCATAGAATAAACACATCCCTCAGCCGCTTGAGCTGCCATATGTTACTGACTGAGCAGCACTTTATTTTCAGCACTTTGTGATGTGGTGTTATCCATTGGTTGCATCTCTTGTCCCATTGATTTATTAGGGATTTAGTAATGCGTTGCTTAACCAATAAACACTGTAGTCTCTTAGGTCAGTTCTGTCTCAGGTCTGCAATCTAAAGCTCCTGAGGCAACACTATATACTCCTTAATCAGTGCTGCTCAGCTTTTGGTATAAAGCCTTGTAATTCTGGCCAGATTGCGGGTGTCCTGTGCTGCCTCGAATGCCCTTTCACAAACCTCTTAGCAGTAGTGTGACCAGAGTTATATGAGCTTTTGCTGCTATAATATAGGGAAAAATGGTTCTCCTTTTACAGTGAGTGTTTATTAGGAGGTATGAACCAGTACTTAATTTGTAATTCCTCTTGCTGTTCAAGTAAGGAATTAATAAGAAGGAAATCTAATATTTATGTTTAGATCTGATCCTTCATAGTAGCATAGCCATGGGCTGTTTGTTCTTGGCCTGCATCATCGAGACTAAAAATAGGCTTCCTGTCATTTTATTGGCAGAGTTTTAGCTACTCCTTTAATTCTGTTTAAAAATGGATAGAGAGAAAGACAGCATAAATATTGAATGTGTGCAGATATTCCAGTAAGGAGCTAGAAGGAGATTCCTGATGCTTTGAATAGCTGTACAGTTAAATGGAATTCACACTTGACTTAAGTAAAGAGGCATTTTGTAAATTGTGGTCATCAGTAATTATATTAGGTTAATTTTTATTTCTGTATTTGTGTCATTAAAGTAGCTACTTTTAAATATCTAGGCATTAATATATATTTGCTTTATTTTGTTAGTGTGCCACTTAGGTTTTGTTCTTTTCAGGTTTCCGTTACATTTTCATAAGAAATTACTGATGAGCTATTTCATTTCTCATCAGTTAAATAAAAAGCCACATTATTTCTAATCATTCTTTTAATGAAGTGAGAAGAAAAATCACTGTTGCCTGCTAAAATCTTGAGCAATAGTCTGAAAAATTCTGTTTTGTTGTGTTTTGGTTTTTGAAAACCTGCAGAAACGGGGAAAGAAGAATTTGCTGCTGCTTGTTCTGTGCATACTAAGAAAATGTGTGCTACTTTAGGAACTTTCAGGACCACAGTTACAGTATGGAAAAGACACAGTTTTGAGGTGGACTTGTGTCTGTGTTGGTTTTGTCCTTACCTGAAAAGGGTATTCTGGCCTTGAAAAACTCAGGAGAATTAGATTCAGGTTACTGAAATGCCCCTAAACCTACAAAGGAAAATTTTTGCTGTGTTTGTAGAGTACGTCTCTAAGGTAGAAGGATTACACTGAAAGGATTTTGTCAGTGATTACTTATATCCTTATATACGAAGCACTTTTTTCCTGGTGTAGTCTGAACTAAAAATTGTATACCATCATCTCTTCTGCTTTTGCCTCTCCTGTCTTGCTCATCCACACCATGGAGTGTATTTGCGTCTTTTAGGACAATATTATTCTGCACGTTCAGTTCAGGAGTTGTTTGTGCTCACACAGATGGGTGTGTCTGGAATACTTTCTCACAGCTTTTATTTGGTTTTTTGTTATGTTTTGTTTCTTGGGTTTGTGTTTTGAAATTATATTGTTACTTCATGAATTGATCCAAAATACTAGCATTTATTGAAAGTGTAGTAAGAAGTGTTTGAAAGTAAGTTATGTTAACTGCAGCTTTTATGGAAGGCTGTTGATGTTGGTGCAAATGAGATTATGAAGAGAGAAGCAATCAGCATTGCAGTTTTTACACTAGAGCATCCAAAGCGAAGTGAATAGTGGCATTCCATCAGTTGCAAGTGCATAGCATTCACATAGGAGGGTATCAGTTCTCGGAACAGATAATCCAAACAGAGTACTTACTGGCAAAAATCAGGCATAACTAGAGTTGTAATGTGGGCAGTTGAGACATCTGGCAAAAATACTTTAAAATATTTATAAAATATTTCTATATAAATATATTTATAAATAAAGCAGAATTTCTATTGAGAGAAGTATCACCATTTCTATTAAGTGTTTAATTAATATTCAAACTATTTTATAAGTATTTTTAAACATTTTTTCTTGAAGAGGAAGTATAATTCTGTACAAAATTACATTCCTGAAAGATTTACTGTTCTCAGCATAATCAAAATACTGTAAAATTACTTCCTATCTTGAAAAATCAAACCAGCTATCTTATTTCAAGTTTCAGCTAATATATTGTTCCGTATGGTTGTACGATAAACACATTATTCCTTGAACAGGAATTAAGAGTAAAGCTGCCAGGAAGGGGTTTTGTTGTCAGAGTAGTTCCCGCCTCATGTTTTGTAAGAGATTTCATGGTCCCATTGTAAAGAGTGGATGATTTAAAATGTGTTCCCAAGATAAACTTTCCCATTGTCATTAATGAGGATGGATAATACTGAGTGACAAGTGCATTAGGAATGACACAGAAAGAGCTGTTAGATTTGTCAGAGCATATAACTTCAGGCAATGAAACTTGAGGACATTCTCTTTTAGCAATTTTTTGCTATTTATTAGAGAACCAAGGATTGTGATTGCTCACACAGGTGGATTTTACTGTTTTGTTCATTAAGTATTTAGGTACCTTTGAAAAGGTAAAGGTGATAAATATGACCATTATACTCCACTGTGAGTGGTGCCAACAGTTGCTCTGCTTACATATAATTCAGCAAAACTAATACATCTTTAAAAAAAAAAAAAATGCTTATCTAGTGGATAGGTTTTAATTTGCAATATTTTTACCAAACAAGAATATTTAAAATTATATCATAAGAATCACTCTGAACTGTCATGGTGAAGCTTCTGGGATAAAGCAGCTTAAAATTGGGACACTACATGTAATTTACATTGACTTAAAAAATTGTATTTCTCCACAGAGAAACATTTTTAAATATTTATCTGTGAATAATTAATAATGTATGACTTTTTCTGGTGTTTAAAATCTTTCCAAACTACAACATGCCTATCAATTTCCATTTTGAACATGCAATTGGTCACTTTTTCGCCTTGATTCATCTTGCCTGGCTGCCAACCAAATTTTGCCTCCGTGTACCTTCTTGACACTAATAATGACTGAGTTTCTGTTCGTTTGCGTGCAAGATTTCCCAAGCGGCAGTTTGGGGCTGGGATAAACTATCTATCATGATTGCGTACAACTAATCTGCCTCAACCAAGCCACCCAATGATTGAAATTGCATTTGACAATCACCTCTCCTTGGCGTGCCTGAGGTGAACATAGCTACAGACCATCCCCGGAAGGGCATAGCGACTCAACTCCTCCATATGTTGGGGAGGATCCTTTTATTTGTGTCAAGAGACTTTTAGCAAAGCATGTATAGGCAGAGATTATTTTTTTCTGAGACTTCCTTGTTTTCTGATGCATGGCTGCCGCTTTCTCCTAACCAAACCATTTTGGTTTTATGAAGCATTTTCTGATTTTTAATTCATTAAAACTTGTAAACCCTGACTGTGAGATAAAACAGTGCAATATTGGATGTATAGGAGATAAAAAATTCAAGAGGTATTTCAAACGTCGTGTGTTGTTTAGCAGAACAGTATGCTGTTAATAGACCGGTGGTGTAGGGCTAGTCAAACAGCAGACAAGATGCCCCTTACTGTGTTGGCCTCTACCAAAGCTTGCACCTGCTTGAAGCATCTCTAATACAAAAACCTCATAAAGAATGACAAAGCTAAATCTGCCGCTGTCATATAAGAAATCTTTTAATTCTTTTCCAAATTGTAGATTTATTAATATTGTTTATACTTACTGGTTTGAAAAGCTGTCTGAGCAAGTTTGTTCTGACAAAACAGACCCTTTATTTCTGGGTTAGATTACTCCAATAATCTTCAGAGTAAAAAGCTTTCTAGGATTGCTTTTTGCTAAATATTGTCCTTTTTGTATGAAGTAACTGATCATAATAGTTTAAGTAATAGCCTGTGTCATCAGGAGAGCTACTTTCATTAGCGATGAGTATGATTAGCTTCATCAGATATAGTTTTTTCAAATACAACGTTTTTGAACAGTTAGGGTGATAAAATTCTATTTCTAGGGAGATAATTTCTTTGTATTTTTCCACTATAGTTCCAATATATTGAGGTAAAAGAGACCCTGTTTTGATATATGGGTCCATTCCAGCTCAAGATACTCTTATGATTCTGTGATAATCCAGATAGAAAATACTGAAGAAGTGCATTCTGGAATATGTTCTGATTTCTCACTGTTTTGTGTAACAATGTGTTTTGCTGTAGTTGTGAATTCAATAGGAGCATAAAGGTCTGCAGTCAAATTGTCCTTTCAAATAACTGCAGTCTGCTCCTGCTGCTGAAAAGGGAAGTTTCAGTGGTGCTCTCATGCAGACATGACTCTCAGCCTTATTTTCTTTCTGACACATCAAGTCATACTTCTGTCCTTTCTTAAAACTGAAATACATTTTTTTCAAGCACTTCCATGCAGCAAATTAAGTTCAAGCTGAAATAATAATCTTTTTTAAATGCTTGACAGCTGAATGTAGTACATGTATCTCTCTTCGTTGTGGGGAGGAAGCTAGGTAATATGGGTATCATGCTTTCTGTAGCATTTCCAGCCAACAAGTCCAGAAGAATCAGGACCCTTTTGAATATATAAATCATTAATCTTAGTAACCGGCTGCTCTGAAGGCAAGAAGGAACAACTCACCCACGCAGCCATGCTCAGTTCACTTGTTACAGTAGCAGTGTACCAAATGTACCCATAATTTATGTCCTGTCTTCCATATTTATTCATTTATTTATTATAATTAGTTTTGCTTTCAACCGTTTTTCTTTGAGTGCATCTCTATGGCACAACGCAGTGCCCTGTGTAGATGCTGCCCTCTCTAAACTAGCTCTCATGGGTACAAAAAGCAATGTTAGGCCTGGTAGCCCAAGCAGAGCACCCACTTAACGGCAGCTGTTTGCCTCGTAGTGCCTCAACATGTTCCTGTTCTTTGTGGAAACTATATGATTCCAGAACTTTTTTTCCCTTGGTATTAACCATGATTTCTTAAAAAATTACTTCCTAAATCTTTAGTCTGGGTTTGAGATTTTCTTGTGTATTCTGTCCTGTGTGATGTCAAAGCTTTATGCTATGACTTGGCTTAATGACCTTCCTCATATGTAATAGTTCTTGTCCATATCAGAAGAAGCACTTCTCCTAAAAAAAAATAAGATCTCATTAGATGGCCCTGTGTAAAGTAATTACAGGCAAAAGAAAGTTCTTTTAGTTAAAAAAGCATTTGCATGTATTTCTTCATGTCGAGTGATGCATGTTGATACAGTTTTTATAATTGCTGTGAATTCACAGATTCCTATGTGGAGGTGGCCACTTCAATTAGGGTGAGATTATTTCGTGTAAGTCCAACATGTGAAGGTTTCCCAAGTTCAAATTAAATTTTAATTGACAGTTTTTTTATATACTTAAATATCTATGTTCTTATAAAATGGAAGATTGAATAGTAAATGTATTTATCCTAATCCAGAAAGCTGGAGAAGGGTTCTGCAAGTCATGGCTTTTGACCCTGTTTGCCACTACAGGTGAGACTGTGCAAAGAAAATTAATTGTACTGTGGTGAGAGCTACGTGTGCAGATACACACACATCGCCTGATCCTCTCTAATCCTTTGGCTGCAGCAAGAATAGTGTTTTACAGCTCTGTTAGGATGAGGCTAGGAGAGCTGTTCAGGCTACAGTGCCAGTCCTTACCTTCTTCAGCGGAGGGAAAAGTCAGTAACTTGCTGTGGTAGGATTTCATCAGCATAGCCTAAGTCTTAAATTAGCTCAGCATGGAACTTCTAAGAGAAGAAGTTTTCATAGAAGAGACAATTTTTGAAGAATGTCATGAGACATTTTGTGAATTTCCATATGCAAAGCATCCCAAACCTAGGAAGAGAAAGCAAGAAATAGATCTCACAAATAGAGAGTAAGTATGCTGCTGTTTAAGAGGCAGTATTTAAAGTGATGTTAAATTGCAAGGACCTTGAAAATTAAGAGATGTGGTTTGTGTTTGCTTCAGTGGTAAAAAATGAGATAATAGAAGGGCAATCTCTGGGTTTGCAGCGTCTAAGTGCTGGTGTTACACTATCATATTACCTCTTTAAGTAAATCTCCTTGTATCCATTATCATAGCCAGTATTATGAAAGTCATGGATCTGTTGAGGCGTTTTTGATACTTCTTCCGCTTCTTGTTTTGGTTCCTTGGTTTGACTGTCAGCTTTCAGCTGCTGAGTTCTGTGCAAGAATGCTGCCACTCCCCTGACTGTTAATGTAAACCTGATTGAGGTCTCATCTGATATAGAATTACAGTTTTCATGAAGAAGAATGTTTTCACAAACACACCACAATCAATGTCAGCTAGATCTATGTGTCCTGGTAGCCATAACATAAATGAGTCATAAAAAGCAAGTGACATAAACAAGCAATGTAGTTGATTTGCTTCTTGATTGGACTATAAATAATACTTGAAGTGTATGGTTTCAGAGTTCTGTGGAGCAAATGGTGTAGGAATATCAGACTTAGCCCTGAAGAATTGTGGTGATACATATACCGCTGCCTATTCCAAATGGCAGAGGATAGCATTATCAGGCTGAAGTTCATCATGAGCATAGACTCTATTCTAGTTTATCATGGTGAATCTGCCTTTTCTTCTGGATTTCTGCCTTTAGAAAAGCTGTGTTTTGACTGTAAGCAGTTACCATGTAGTCATTCACTCTCTTTGGTAGTTTGTGAGGATGCTTCCATGCTCAGCTTTGTCTGAAACTCAGATGAAGCCAGAAAGTTGTCTAGAGTGTGCATCAGTTGTGTCATTGCATGATGCAGTGAGCAGGAGCGCATAATCACAGCAGGTTCTTTGGAGTGCAAACATTTCTGTACTCTGTATGAGTTTTTCCTCTAATCTGTAAAGCATAAATGTAGCAAGAGGAAACAATAGAGTAAGAAATTAAAAGGATCTGAGATGACAAGGCTAAACACTTGTTGGGGTATGGAAGAAAAGAGAAAAGAAAAAAATAAGGGGTTCAGTGATTTATAGTTAAGAAGCAAGAACAGAAGAAAACCCTACACAGAGGAGTAAAGGGAGGACATAGGGAACAACAAATTCAAGGGTTCAATGAAGATGCTTAACTATATAACCGGTTTTTAATTCATTCTTTTCTAACAGTGTCCAGGACAGGGGTTTTTTAGATCACCCTTGCCTAGCAGAAAGGTAGTGATTGTAATTCGCTGAAGACCGGGTGGGTAGTGTTTTTAACCACAATGCCAAACAGCCATTGTTCTGCTCAATGTCTTGTCTAGTGAATTTGTCTAGATTTGTCAGATCTTTAGAAAAAACAGAGTGCTGTCTCAGTGGTTTTAAATTAATTTGTTCTTGCAACTGGGATTTAACAGTTCTTTTGGAGCAATTATTATTTTAGTACAAGTGTATATGAGATGCTACCTGTCAATGAGCACTTGGGGAATCCTCAGTATGCAGATCACTGACCTGATAAACTGTAGCAGCTCCATGGGAGTTGTTATGATCTGTCGCATCAATGAGTATTTAGAGACTCTTTAATTTGTGGATTATTAGGACAGTAAAAACGTCTGCAGCCCATTGTGTCAGTGCAGCTGTTCCACAGGAGTGTTAAATATTACACAACCATACCGAATGCCGTAGAAAAGTAGTTGACTAAGCTTATGTAGTAGCCATGATTTTACGTTAAACAAGTGGTCTTTTTTAACATTTTCCCAAAATAAGAAATTTAGGCACTAATCCTAAATCCATTGAGTTTTGAGATTGCATTTATAAAAATGAAGGTAGAATGTAGGTCCAAAGGCCTTTATTCTTAAAGATTTATTGCAAATTTTGCCTCGGTTTTTTTCTCTAGTTAATTAATATGAGAAAATGCCTAGTACTGAACTTAAGAGGAAAGATTTTAAATGGTGTATTTACATCTAAAGGGATGTTGTACAGATGAAGCATGAAATTGCAGGTTTTGATGTCAGAATTTTAAACATGATTTTTCCATTTGTCAAAACCTAAAATAAAAATGCAGTTTTCAAGTACTTGCCCTAAAACTGCTGAAAAGCTGTCTGGTTTCTAGTGGTCCCTTCACTACTCCATATCTGTCACAGGGGAAAGTGTGGAAACATGAGGAGTACATATTCAGGCTCGTACTATTAGAAGAAACCCACTCTAAACATCCTCAAGGAGTCTGTAAATCTTTCCCCAGTGTTCAAAACACATCTTAGGCTTAAGTGAACGAGAGAGAGAAAAATAATGTGTCTTACTTAGAATACTTTTAAAAACAAAACCTGATTCCGTCTCTTGTCATTCTTTGCACAGTCATCCAGAATTGTTCAATCTCTTTTCCAGTCAAATTTTAACACCGAGGTAATTATGCAAGTGCAGGTTTAGTTTTATAACTGACAACAGCGGCTGGATTTGTGAGCTTTTTTCCCAGTTTGCTAATAAATTAAACTGAATTTTGTCCTTTCTGAATTCAGAGTTGAAGAAGCTGAAGATGTAGCGGTAGCATTTTAAGCCATGAATGCTAATTTCTGCCTCTTAAACTGAGGCAAGCTGTGAAAAGCAAAGACTTATTAGGAGGAGTTGTCAGCATAAGTTTACACCTTTGATACACACTGAGGTTTTCGCAGTTTCTGAAATTACATTTCTTATTTGAAAAAATATTCCATTATGTCTATTACTAATACTCTTAGAAAAGTAACGTATCATGGTAACTGTATGCCAAATCAAAAAAATAGGTGGAAAGAAAAATAAAATACTAATAGAATGAACAAGTTGCCGTGACTGCTAGAAAGCTGTGAAACAATCACATTAAGCAAATTATCAGGATAAAAATTAACAGTCTGTATAAATTACAGAAAAATTATTAATTTCATTAAACACTCAGATTCAGAACTTTTCCATAGTCAGTTTATTATTAGAAGTTTGTGATGGACTTGATATTTAAATTAAAGTTATTTACATTTGTATTGTTGTCTCAATGCCAGTTATAAAATTTACTTAGGCTAGGTTAATCGATAATCACAAAATTCATACAAAAATACACTTCTAAACTGTACATAAGGCCTGCACCCTCTTATTGCAGAGGTACAAAGATATAAATTGAAAGAAATACAAAGATGGCTTCACATTGTACTGCTTTCATGGGTGGTTGTGAATGTCTGTATTCTCTACCCATGTTCTGAAGAAGCACTTACTGAAGAAATTGTTGAGAAATTTTGAATGATGGCTTTCATGATCCAGTAAAAAACTGGGAAAAGAGTAAGTGTATTGAACCAACTGTACACTTAAAACGCGTGTCTTGCATACATATATACACACACATATATATACACACGCAACATACTCTCAGCTCCTTTTTAAGAAAGCAGGAAAAAGTTCTGTAAAATTTATTGTGATACTGCAGAGGGAAAAGATGTGAGTGTATGGGGGTTTTTTTCATTCTCCTTCTTCCCTTTAGGCTCTCCATTTTCCTCCTAGACTGTTTTCCTTATCGCCTTTGAAATCCTTTCATTCCCACTTCCCATTTTTTGTATCTTCTGTCCTTATGAGGTTTTCGTTCTCACCTTTTCTTTTCTCGTACATGAAAATATGTGGTAAAATTCAAATTAATATTTAAAACTGTAGTGCCTGCAAAAAAAATTCCATGCTTCAAGGAAAGTACAAAAATTCAAGTAAAATTTTTAAAAGAAATGTGCTATAACATCACAAATAAGCGTATGCTCAATTCAGTGGAACAGAAAACATAGACTTCTTTTTTTTTTTTGTAGTTTGCTCTCTTTTTGAAAAGACTTAAGAAGAAGTTTTGTTTATAGTTGAGTAATTTGGGCCTCAGTTTCACTGTTCTATCAAAAAACAAACATACAGATCCCACAAATATCAAATTACAGCCAGAATCTGTAAATTCAAAGTTCCAAAGTTCATTCTATGCAAATTTATCTATTGCGAAATAACAGTTAAGAAAACAAGTTCATATGTGGCAAATAGATGTTAATAAACTATTTTACATCTGATTACCCATTAAAACATACTGATTCTATAAATGTGGCACAGAGGATTGGTTTGTGTTTTTACTCAAATCATTTTATAACCAAAATACAGACTGAAAACAGATGTATGAAGTCATTATTTGTAACAGCACTGAAAACAGCAAATGTTTCCGGATATACGTGCGAGTTATTATTGTCAGTGTTATACCACATATGAATAATTCACTACCAAAATACTGCTGTTATATGTAAATAAATAGCTATCTGCAGTATCATACTTGATACGCTATAATCCTACAAATAGTGACACCAGTGAGCAATGTTTTACACATCACTAACTCGGCAGGACTGTTCTCACGTTAAAGACTAATAGTTCTAATTTAGAAGGCTTTGGAGGCTAATCAACAACTTCTTCAGGTCTGAGTTCAGTTGGTTGTATCTGCCAGGTGCCAATGATGGCTGTTGCTTGTGTGACCCAAGAAACTAGAAAGGAAGCAAACATTTCCCATCACTAGAGAGGTTAAAATAGTGCATTAGTATTTGGA
The DNA here is from genome assembly GCA_009769605.1 of Bucorvus abyssinicus. Lineage (NCBI taxonomy): Eukaryota > Metazoa > Chordata > Aves > Bucerotiformes > Bucorvidae > Bucorvus > Bucorvus abyssinicus. The sequence continues at coordinate 12,563,830 of CM020043.1, read as the reverse complement.
ATCACTTCTATTTTGATTTTCAGTCTTTGAGATCTTAGCTCTTTGGGGTTTTATCAAAATATTGGAGGTAAATTTGAATAAGAAGATACATGATCAAAGTGTTACTGTGATTAAAAAAACGTACAAAGTAGTCAAGCAGAAGTGGCATGAGGGTTATGGAAATACCTACCTATTGACCAATTTGTTCATACGTTGATAGGAGTTATAGCCAGGTTACTTTCTGGTAAAGGCAGCTTCTAAAAATACAGAACCGACTGATCTTATATAAAGATTTGTCAGCTTTGTCTTTCTGCTGACTCCAGCCAGTCGGCAAGACCCAAAGGAATAGCCAGTGGCCGGTAAGAGTCAGCACAACTAGAGGTGTGCAGCCCCGGAGCAGTCTGGGGCGCTGCTCACCTAGCAAAAGGGACAGGCAGGACACAGCGTGCGCCCACCAGAGCGGCTCTACCACTCCCCTCCTCAACTGGACAGGGGAGGGAAAATATAACAAAAGGCCCATGGGCCAGGATAAAGGCAGGGAGAGATCACTCACCAGTTACCATCACGGGCAAAACGGACTTGAGTTAGGGACATTAGTTTAATTTATTATCAATCAAATCAGAGAAAGATAATGAGAAAGAAGAACTAAATCTTAAAACATAATCTCACTCCTCTCTCTGGCTGCAGTTGCTGTGGTGCAGGGGATTCCCCCCCGCCCCTTTTTAAATACTTGGTCGCAAAGGCTCTGTCACCATCACTAATGGGCTCAGCCTTGGCCAGCGATGGGTCCATCTTGGAGCCAGCTGGCATTGGCTCTGGTGGACATGGCGGGAGCTTCTAGCAGCTTCTTGTAGAAGCCACGTCTGTAGCCTCCTCGCTACCCAAGCCTTCCCATGCAAACTCAATACACACTGTAACTGTTTCTCAGGTTTTATTGTGAAATAGCCCATCACATTTTCAGGGACCCTGGAGTTGAGAGCAATTAAAAGGACAGGGTATGGCTTTTATGGCTTCTGCATGCAGTGACAGCAGCATTTCTACGTGGTGGTGTGACTGGGGGTGAAATCTCTCTAGATAACGTTTGCCTAGGTTATCACAGTGTGAGAGATAACACACCTTGATGCATAAAGCATTACAGGTAATTAATCTTTCGTTCTTCTATTTGCCAAACACTGTGCGACATAGCTTTTAAAACCACTGGGAGACGTTTCTACCGAGAGATGAAAGCTGCAATACAGATGATGAGCTGACAAATTTGTCATTCTCACATGGCTACTTGGTGCATGTGCTATTCCGTGTAACAGCAAAACTACCATTTATGCAAATAAGGTGAAACAGCCTTTACATGAGTTGAAGTTGCAGATCAAAGGTCTTAGAGTCATTTGCGATTTCCTCCTGTGAAAGCCTTAACATTCGAAATTAAGTCTAAATATGAGCCTATTATTTGATCTCCATACTTCACCATCAAATGTTGCTCTAGTAAAGCAGGATGACAAAATAGCTAAATAATGTATTTCAAGATGCCTTCATTTCTGTTTATGTATGTACAAAAATATTTTTGTGTAGTGTGCAATAAGGATTTTAATAAATGCTTGAAAATGGTTTTCTTAATATGCTCATTATGTTTCTGAGCCTGCTAATTCTTTAAGGAAATGAAGAAAAAATAATGAAATGATGTTACACAGGTACTTAATTTTTTTTATCTCTGATACTACTCTGGTAATTAATGTCTAGTTTATGCAAACTAGACGATATCTTTTACTGGACACATTACTGTCAAGAAAATATTACTTGCCTTAATTATCAGTAATGAAGCAGGGATAAGCTGCTCACTTAGATATAATATATCTAATGACCTTTTCAGCTAGAGGTTGTGATGAAAGGTATCAGTTTCACAAATTATGCCTCATTCAATTTCTGGCCTTTGTCTAGATTAATGTTTTGAGGATGAGTTTTAAAGTCAGACATAAATTGTGTTTGGTGTTTAAAATTGATTTAGTGTCTTGCTTTTAGTACATCATTTTCTCTCTTATAAATTATACCAAGCCTCATTTTTATCTACGTGTTTTATTATGAAAGTCAATAGTTAAGTCTAGTCTTGTCTTACTAACTACTGCTGTATATTTTGACAATACTAAATGGCATAGGAAAGCTTAAAGAAGCATTTTAATATGAAGGTCTATCGTGATTATTAAAAAGCTTGTCTACAGTTACGAATATTTTTAAAAACTTCACGATCAAAGTTTTTCTTTTCTAATTCTTAATATATAAACCAATATAAAAAAAAAAATCTTTCCTAACTGTTATTCTAGTAAATACCATTAGGACTGAAATGGGTAGAGTTAACCGTTTTCAACTTTTTCCTTAAGCTGTGCCCTACAATATAATCAACCCCAAGGTATCTGATTAATTGTATAACAGTGATAGTTTCTTACGCTTCATGGATTAGGGCTGTCCTGGCCACTAGGAGAATGACAGACGCTCTATATTAACCCCTCTCCTTTCCCAAAGGGGGAAGAGAAAGGGAATAAGGGAGAGAGACTTAGGGATTGGAAAAGAAAACTTAAAACTGCTTTAATGAGAAGAAGATGAATAAAATGAAATATATACAAAGCCAATACCGAACCCAATCCCCCTGATGGCAATAATGCCACCATTATCACTGATGCTGTGAGCAGGCACTGGGCAAGTCCCAAACTGGACTCAGCGGCATGTGGGAACCAAATGCAGGATCTGGATTCTGGAACTGGATTCAGGAATGCATGGATCGGGATTGAAGGTAGAATGGACAGAGTCCTCCTTGGACGCTGTTTTGCCTTTTGAGGGCCTTTTGGTTTTGGGAGCTCTCTTTTGTTTTGGAGGGGAGTAGGAAGAGAGAGACAACCATGTGGACACACAGGTTACTGAGGAAGGAGGTGGGGAGACACTCTGGAGCAGCCATTTCCCTTTGGTGCAGGCTGAGTCCTCGCAGACCTCAGAGGTCACTTCCATCAGCAGCCTGTGGAGGAGTTCATGCTGGAGCAGGGGAGGGTAAGCAAGAGGCTGCGTGGTACTTAGTTGCCATATGGGTTTAAACCACGGCAGGATGTATGTTCCTTAGGTCTCAACTCAAGTTTGAAACCACTCTTCAGAACTCCGACATACAGGAGTGGAGGTGACCGTGTTTAAAGACGTCAGATTTCTAATTCCCTTGGAGGAGTTAAACTTCTAGCCTGTGTCTGTGTTGAAAAGGATGTTGAGGCAAACACATCTTACCTTCCTCATGGTAAAACCCTCATGCTGTCCTGTTCTCAGCCTGCTTCTGTGTCCCTAATACCATGAGAGAGTCAGAAAACATTGGCTTGTATCAGAACTCCCCTCAGTTTGACTTGACAGAAATAAACCTCTCAATAACAGATGTGATTGCTCAGATCCACAATGTGATTTTGAACAAAATAAACCCCACAGACCTCCAGCTAAACTGAGAGTAAGGAGGATAAAGCCTATTCTTTAGAAAGCCTGGGAGATACTAAATTAATTGGTGTAGCAGGAATTAGTCAGCGGATCCTGATTCTACTTGCGTCAACCAAAGCGAAGATTAAGGGCCTGATGCAGAGGGAAGCAGCCCTGTTCTTGCCACAATTGCAGCTTTTAAGATAGCTCCTTCCCCAGCCGGAGCTGTGTGCAATCTCCTGCTATTTCATCGAGATTCCACTGCTCTTCAGCGTGGAGAGAAGAAGTATTTCCACATTTCATGGTGTTGATTCTAGAGGGTTTGACAAACTGTTTGCCATCCTTTTCACAGGAAAGAGGGAATATGATGAGTGCTCAGCCAAGACATATGCTACTCTTTTGCCTTGTCATAATAGTATAATGTAAGATGAAACTGCTCTTAAAATTGGCACTTTTAAAGTTTGTATTTAAAATTTTAAATGGTCTCTTAAGCTTTAGTCTAGTATGAGAACAGCAAATTGTGTTTGCTTTACACTTTGAACAGTTTGATACAGTCTTGTCTTAGACACAACCTGGATATAAGATACACTGAAAAACTTCACTTTATTAGAAATACTGTCCTTTGGACCATGGCATTTCTTGAAATGAGGTTAAGTAATTAAACAGTAAGTGGGACTGTAACAGTGTGGTTGTTAGGAAGACAGCAGCAGGAAATGTAAATTAAATCATATTTTTCTCTGTCAAACACTGGTTTATTGTGTTAACAAACAACGAAAAGAGGGATTAAATTAAAGTATAACTCAACAAATTTAAGTGTTATCAATAGTGTGTCAAAACGAGTTTAAATCATTCATATGAACTAAAAAGCACTTAAATATATTCAAAACCAAAGCCAGTTTATTAGAAGACTGTAAACAGGTTGAGGAGAAGCAAAGATAAGCCAAAAAAAACCAAAACAAACAAAAACACCAAACAAAAAAACCTTACCGAGTGGAATAAATTGAAAAATTGTTAGAGACACTGGATAAACTAAAAAAATTAATTTAAAAAGTGGTAACTTAATAATTAAGTAGTTATATACTTAGTGTGAGAGTGTGGAAATATGAAACATATTCACATTATTTCAAATTATTTGATAAGTAAAATGAAACACCTGTAATAATACTTAAGCCAGTTATCTCAGTTCCTTCCACTGCTTCACTAATATCTCCTTCAATTCAACTGTTTTTCAACTTCTTACATCAGCTGCTGTGTGTTTTCACGCCTCCTCATCTCTTCTTAAACTGTATCACTGCCAAAATGGACAAAAAGATAATTAATAAATTTGGTGATCATAATCTAAGGTAGGTGGCATGAACTGGCAAGGGAGTAAATGTCCTAAAGTGTTTGTGGATATAAAAAAATCTTACATGTGTAATTTCTCTCGCAGTCTATATGGAAGATTCATATTATTAGTGTGGTGGTTTTTCTATATAAATATATATTTTGAATTTTATGCTCTCAGGTCTTATACTAGGGTTTCAGTAGAGTATGGCATTAGTTGGACCAGGGATTGAAAATATATGTGTAGATATTCTAATCCCTGCTGCAAATTAAAGCCTAATTAGTTGATCACCATTTGGCTTTGCAAACCAAAGTCCATTAGGCTGGACTCTGAATCACTCCCTGAAAGAAATCTCTGCAAAACATTTTCCGTTTGAGTTTTTGGTTAACTGAACAACAAATCTTTTCCCCCGATCAGTGCTGTATTCCTGGTACAATTTATATATCTCTTACTTATAACGCCTCTGAGTAAAACTCCTCAAAGTATGTAGAGATAGTGAGGGGGTATTCACGCTGTCACCCTTCCTTCAGCATGAACTGCAGAAAGTTCTTCTGGCTGCACCTGTACATCTTGTGTGGAAACGGCTCTTGGACCTTTGTTAATCTCATGGAAACTTGTCTGCCACCCGGGGCTCTTTGCTAGCCACAAATGTAAGCTTCATGGAAGCTGTGCCTTGCTTCAGCCCTGGTTCACATGCCAGCTACAGAAGGCAATCGCAGACCAGACCAGAGGAACACTGAGAACCTTCACTGTATGAAAAACGTGAAGGAACCTGTGCTGCCCTTGTAGTTACAGAGGGGGACTGTTTTATCCCCTCCAGCTCTTCCATAGTGGCTGGAGTGCAGGTTAAATAGCTGACATCAGTAACTAAATTAGATATTCTTAGCAAAACCTGACCTTAAGGTAAAAGTCACAGTGGTTCACTCTCAGCTGGCCACAATCTACCCCCCCACCTGTGCACCCAGAATTAGCCACAGAACTCCTGCTGATGTTAAAGGTAATTTAAATGTAAATCTAGATTAATCCCATGCTCAAAATGTTGTACACTATGTACATTCTGCTTTTATAATACCAACCTGAGACCTAGGTCTATAATCTTACCTCAGAAGAAACTATTTGCAAGATTAGTAGACTCTTTAGTAGTCCATAGAACTACATAAGTAAAAAATTCAGACTTTTACTGTCAAATAACAACTTTACAAGGCATTGGTTTAACTGTCATCTTTGTTTAGTTTAAAACAGAAAAAATGGAGGAGTAATAGTAACAGAATGCACCCCAAAGTAGAAATAAAATATGAATGAAATTAAAAGGAACGTATATAATAATGAGATTGAACTTGTGGTTGTGTTTTAACCTCTATAATATTGCCTTGAAACTCTTGAAATGTGATTACATAGTGACAAATATGATGGCTGTATTAATCATCCCTTTTTAATACTTGGTGATGATGTCACATAAATTTGGTCTGTAATCCCAGGGAAGCCATAAGTGCTGATATTTAGTCTGAATCAGTAAGCCAAAAAAAAAAAAACCCCAAAACCTCTGTGTTCTTTGTCCTCATGCCGCATTCTGAGGGACTGCCTTTGAAAAGAAGTTCCATGAGCTCAGCAGAAGTTGCCTCCACTGAAGAATGCACAGCAAGTGCATCTAATCGCTTATTTGCTGCAGATAGTGATGGACTTGGGAAATCTTTGTGGGAAATCTGGCCCTTTCCACTTACCCAGCTGAATGCTTTGTATTTCCTCAGCACACTGATGATTCAAACATTCTGCCGGGATGTTTGTCCATCTCTGGATGCGAGTCTTTCTGGCTGGTGCCAATTAATTTGACCCATGAGGTGGCAAATGAACAAAATGGTTTCAGTAATTTCTACCTGGTCTTCTGCATGGGTTTCTTTTATTTGTTGTTATAGAAGATACATGAAAATGCACATCATGTTTCCAGAGTTCAAAGGCAGAGCAAGTATGATGAGAGACCTTGCATCCTAGGTCAGTACGCTTTATGGGAGTAGGGAAAAAATGCCTGTACTTCCTACTGCACCCTTGTATACTTAAAGATTCTCCGCAGCAGTTGTTAATTGTGTATTGACAGCAAAACTCTTGAACTTATGCAAGAGCCAAAAAAAAATTAGGTTTAGACTGAACTAGTAAGCCATGATTTCATAAGTCTAAAAACGCCTCTAAGAGCTGTATATTCCTTGACAGGACTTACCCGTTAGAACTAGCATCTAAAACATTTCCATTTGGCCTCAATCAAAAGTGTATTTACACATGAGCTACAAAGTCATCCAGTTCAATTGATTTTTACCTATGCAGAGAAATATCTGTTGAACTGTTTTGTTAATAAAAAGAAACCCAAATAGTTTTTCCCTGCATATTCTACTGTATTAGTTGAGGCCTAAAATGAAAGTCTGCTTCATTGGTGCTGTATTAATGATACCTTTATGACTACATATACTTACAAATGTAAGTTAGAAAAGGTATTGCTTAAATATTTTTAAAAAGTCTTTATAATATCGTTCAAGCAATGTCAAATACAATTTTTATTTTAGAAGATTTCGTTGGAATTCAGTCTTTGAAAATATTAATAACAGCTTACAGCAGGTAGGCTATAAAATAACACTGTATGCTGTCTCTTTAGTTTCTGGTTGAAAAAGCACAGCAGTACTTTAGTTCATTACCTTTGAAAAAAACAGTAACAAGATAATACAGCTGCCTCTGATTAAGATGTAAATTCTTTCTAATTAGAATGTAAATTCTTACATTTAAATGAAGACATCAATTGTCAGGATGCCATATGATATCTTATTCCACCTTGCCTGAATGAAGCCCTCACTGTTCATCTACGGCACTAAAATAGTTTTGCAATCCCTTTGTTCTCTGATTCTTGTAATATTCTCTCTTCATGTTCCCTTTACACATTGCTTTTGTTTGTTTTCCCCCTGCATCTGATATTGTTGTGTCTTGGGATTTTGCAGAAATTTGGAATGAAAATTGAGTTCAGTCAGTGCCAGTATTTGCTTGTGCCTCAATTACTTCTGCTGAATTTTCCTCAATGCAAATCAGGCAGGTTGCATAAAGTGGTGCATGTATTTGAAATAATTAATTTTCCATAAAATGATGGATCAAGTCCAATCAACCTTCATGAAATCTAAATAAAAGAATAGAGAATTAGAAATTAATTAACATTTTGTGTTGCTAATACTTTATTATGCAGTCTAAACTATAAATAATAAGTTTTATTTTTGAGCATAACTTTCTATTATGAACTGTTGATTATAACCTTTGACATAATTATCTTGTTAAAATGTATCAGCATAGGTATATTGACCTAAATTTAATATCATGGAAGGGATTGTAAATTAATAACATTTTAAAGCAGAAAATTACAAGATGCAGAGAGTTTAAGAATTGACGTATTAATTATTTTTGCTGGAGAGTTAAGGCAATATGTGTCTACTGGTTGATTTTAAAGTGTTTAATTTCACTGGTTTTTTAAGCCAGGCCATAATACTGAATCTTGTTGACTGGGAACATAAGAACATATCCTTAGATTTTTTTTTTTTTTTTTTTTTTTTTTTTTTGGTGGGAAGCTTGGTTTTAGTCAAATACCTATGAAGGAGAGGTTTACCTTACATGCCTTTTGTCGTGACTCGAAATCATTCTTCTTTTCTCTGTTTATGACCTGTATTAATTTTTAGTAGGTATTTTTTACAGAGCGTTTCATGCCAATAACATTCCATGCATATCAGACTTGGTCGCAGGCAGTGACACTGTTTTTGGTAAAATGACACAAATCTTAATATAAATGGCAAAAGATATTTTGATCTCACATAATTAGATATGTATATGTTGTATAAATATTATTCATAATGCCTTTTTGTACAGGAAGGTATAATTATGACCAAATTGTCAGTAGTAATAACAGTTTACGTGATGATTCCAGTTCGACTGATATACCTTTATCACAGATTTACTTAAAATATTAAAACTAAAGATCAGGAAAAGTTGAGTGCGGTTTTAAAAAGTTAGACAACATTCTCATCACAATAGTGAACACTGTGTTAGCATAATTTATAGCTTACCAGTGCTTGCCATAACGTCTTCCATTGAGAGTATTGCACTGGCTTTTTCCAGCTGAATTGTAGCAGGTGTCACTTTAACAAACAAGGCTGGGGTATTTTCTTAGGAGAGTCATGAGAGACTTTAACGTTGGGCGTTTTTAACTTGTCACAAGGAGAAAGGCTCAGTACGTTAGAAAGATGCAACTTACTCAACACCAGTATGTTAGCGGCTTTTCTCCTTTTACTCCTCAATATAAAATTTTCTTACATAGTCCCATCTTAACACACCTATAACAATCTTATCAAAACAGGAACTTAAATACCGACTTCCAAATCTTTATTACTCAGGAACTATAAAAAATTATTATAACTTCGAATTATAAGTTCTAATATACCACTTCTACCCCGAGAACTGCAAAAGAGGCACAAAAAGTGATTATTCCCGGGAAACCTCCAGTCGTGTAACTGGTTGATCAGTTTGTACACAAGTAGCTTTGTGTCAGCGAGGAACTAAACTGTGCCGTAAAGTGTTCGTGGGGTGAGGCCTTATTACTTGTACATAGAACTTGTACAGTTCACAAGAGTTAGACTATTTTGTGCATAATATTAATTGCTCAAGTATTCTCAAGTACGGTGTTAGTAAATTCGGGCGTCTCAGGTGATTCTGACAGTTTAGCAAAAGAGCGATTCAAAACCAGAGTCTATAAGAAACATCCAAGTAGGCTGCGATAGCGTGTGGCCCAGGGTCGGTCTCTGTGCTGGCATCTGGGAGAAAACTGGGGAAATAGAGAAGGATTTTATATGGAGAGCTTACGCTGAAATTCTGGAGGACTTTGTTGTCCTCATGTCTGCTTCAGAAGAAAACTGTAATAAACACGAACCTCTACTGTTATGAAGGGTTTTTTTATATTCCTTTAAAAACCATTTTCTTATACTACAAAATGATACATTTTGTTAAAGGGAAGAACATGCCATGATCTTGAGGAAACTCAGTTATTTCAGTTGGGGCTAATCAACGCCAGCTAAGTAGTAAGAAATGACCCTGTATTCACTGTGTTGCAGAGGAAACAGATGTATTCTGTCTTTTCAGGGGATTGTATTTCTGCTTCTTTTTACATATATACACGTGTGTAGACGTGGTGCTTAGGGCCATGGCTTAGTGGTGAACTTGGCAGTGCTAGGCTAATGTTTGGACCCTGTGATCTTAAAGGTCTTTTCCAACCTAAATGATTCTATGATTTTATATATATATATATGTTCTTTTTCTGTGAAAGGAATCCCAGACCCTCCTGTTCCCTGAGAGAGTCTACTGCCATATCAACAGGACTGTTTGAAGTGTGAGCTTAATAAGTTTGTGGAAGTAATCTTATTCATATCCTGCCATTAGCTAATTTAGTTTTCGCCTTCAGTAAGTTCTAGAATTGATCTACCTTTTGTGGCTAGCCTATAGTCTCTGTTTTTCTATGCTGATACGTTACACTTTCGGATGAATCAAATCTCAGCTGTAATTACAGTCTTCCCTGAATACCTCAGTAGGATGTGTCAGCAGAGAGGGCAAGTTGCATTCTGGATCATACCGGGCTCAATTCTCTCACTCTGTAACAGTTACTCTCTCAGACATACCTTTCTCAGTTCTGCCAGAAATTTTCATCAGTTACTGTCTTGTCCTGCTTTGGACATTTCCTCTTTGTGTGGTATTTGTAACTATTCCTAACACTGTGAGAGTGTAGCTCTGTAGCAGCAGCTGTGCAGCTAAGTTTGGTATGATCCCCTTGCCAAGGGAGGTATCTCCTCTTTCGTCTCCTGTCTTCTTGTTATTTTTTATGAACTTTTAGTATATTACATTAGTCAGGCCATCTTGAGGGCTCTGTTCCAAAGGCATAGATATCTTTTACATGACTCAGCACCATCAAGGTCAGCTTCTTCCCATTTTAACACTGTTTATAGTAAACTGTGATGTATTGCTACAAGAGTCCAACAAGCTATTTCAATTTTCTATGTAAATCAAATTAGATTTGTTTTGCCTCCTGGTGTTACTTTACCACTACTTAAATTGGTAAGAGGACTGTGTAGAGCAGAAGTGTCACTGCAGTCAATTTTTAGAACACAGGCTAAACCTTGGGTTGAATTTCAGTCTATCTACAGACAATTTCTTAGGTTCAAGGGGGTTTATCTGAATTTTGAAATATGTAAATGCTCCACAAAACAGTTTTACTTGTCTCCACCGAGAAACTGCAAGGCGAACTGCCAGAGTTTATTGTACTAATCATTTGTCTCTACAGTTGGTGCGGATACAAAGACATTCTGCCATATTAATGGGGAAACATCTGCCCTTCAGAAGAGAGAAGTCTGGTTAAATAAAAGACAATAACTTATAGTGTCAGTATAACTTGTTTTGTCAGTATGAGAAAGAATGTGGAATAATTACTGGGAAATTTTAAAACAGGTGTAGGGTTTCTGTGATGGTTTTGGTCCCTTTTATTAATCCTGCCATTTTTTGTCAAACTGTAGGCAGAAATAAGAACCTAAGTTTAAACTCTCAGTATTAGCAAGACCTGCCAAAGACATCTGAAAGATTCAAAACTAAACAATTTAAAAATTCATTCACTATGATTTTTGTAGCAGGATTCTCATTACAAAATTATGAAGTAATACCTTTTCTTCCTCCACATGCACAAGATGAAAACCTATTCCCTCACATCGGGTGTTATGCAAGACAGAATGAATTAAATGCATGTTTATGATAATTGAGTTATTCACTTTACTTAGAAATGGAGAGGTGATGAAATGAGAAACAAATGTTTTGAATAGATGTTTTCATAGAGTAAATGAAAGCAGTGCTGAGTGTATGAATAAGTCATGCTAAAAACAGTTCAGACATTTCTTTTGGACATACATAGCATTATTTTGCCTAGTATGAACATTAGGTATGGCTTTTGCATATATTATGCCCTGAATATGTCATCAAAAAGCCTTCTTATGAATAAACTTGCTTAAAGTACAGATACGAGGACCTAGCATATTTTAAAATATGCTTTAAAAACTTCAAAGTAGAAGTGACATTGAAACACTTCCCATGTGTTTATTAATTCAGTTTGCTTTTATTTATTAAGTTGAGAGATGGCCTCAAAATTGTGTATAATAATGTTCAGTATTAAGCAGTAAAACAGGCAGAGGCTTTGGTTTTCATTGGTGGTTTTTCTTATCTTAAAAGAGGGGGCAACTTTAGTCATGCAGCTTCTACCAGATGTGGATATGCATCACTAATTTCCCCACTACCGTCAGCCAGACTGAGCCCATCAGCCTGCATTATTACTATAAAAAAGAAATTGCAGCTTTAGGCATTGACAGTAAGGAGGTTTCTCACTGAATGCTGACCTGTGTGCAAATGTGTGCAGCCCAATTTGAAGACCACTTAGGCAGAGAACTGCCTAACGTATGGCTACATTACTTTGTCATCTTTAATAGGAACCATGGTTTTAACAATGTAGTTGTAATAATTCCAAACTCTGCAAAACCCAAAGATAAAAGCACTTCTCAGCAGGTCAGTAGTGCTGAATAGTGTAAATAGTACAAATACAAAGATGTGTATTGTGAGTATGTACAAAAGAAATCATTTTGTACAAAGGGGTTACGGATGGCACTTCTTTGGAATACAAGTAGATCTGTCTAAAATTACAGTTACGAGTAGTTTATACATACAAGTTCCTAGCATTCAAATATGCAGGTGCTTCTTTCCTAACGTTCACTAAAAAGACAGTTGGGACACAAGTGATTGGTTTAAAAAGATATAAAGGAATAGAAATAGACAAGAAAGTGGTTGCATTATAGTAGCACTGACCGTAAATCACTTTTTCACATTCACCTGTAATTTGCAGTCATCCAAGTGTCAGTGATGTTGAGAAAATAATGTCCAATTATTTTCAAGGTCCAAGTGAAAAGGTGGTTCCCTTTTGGTCTCCCTTGTCCTGCGGGGTTATCAGTTTTCTTGTCAGAAATAGATGTCAGTCTTCCTACTCAAAGCAGTATGCAATGCATCCTTTCTACACAGATGTCCCCTTAAACATGTACCTTGTAGTATATGAGGCTTGAAGCATTTCTTAGATATTACATGTCTTCACACCAAATTTCACAGTTCTGTTTCTTAAATTCAAATCCATCTTGCTGCTCTAGCTAATAAACCTTTATTCATTCGGAAGACTTCTCACAACTGTTTAATCTTTGACATAAAATAATGCTGTGATGAATGACTTAAAAGCAATCTGGGATGTTAAACTTCAGCAATTTTCATTGATGCATTATAGATATGGACTGCCTTTGTTTTATTTTTAATTCATTACATTATTGGTGTTTCCTATAAGTGTGTGTTCCCAGTAATTTCTTATGAAGCTTGCCTAAGTACGTAAAAGAAATTAATAAAAACTTGACAAAAGCCTAAACCGATGTGATATCTAAATAAATCGTTCCTGGGCCAATACTATCTATACAATTTTTGCATACATTTTTGAGTTGTGTTTATACAAGCCATGAAATGAGAAGAAAACTTTCTAGTCTTTCATTTCCGTAGCAGGCTGAGACTTTTTAAATTGCTTGACTTGAATTGTGCTATTGGGGTTCTCCACTGCTCCAACATGTAAGCAGTCCAGCAGCATTTGTCTGTCATCTGTTATCAATTCAGATAAATAAGTATGAGCACCTTCATCCCTGGGAATGTGCATGCTAGAGAGATACTTCATTGTCCAACAGCACGTTGTGTCCCTTTGTATGTGAAACACAGTGTAGATATATGTCTATATATATACTGCTGAAGGACCTTAGATAGTGTTACTTAGATATCCAAAATAAAATTAAAATTTCTTTTGCGTGAATATTTTGTATTTTGATCCTGGGTGAGTCTTACCACAAATAGCAGATCATGCAGATACACAGTCAACTTTTAAAAGTTGACAGAATGGTTCATGCATGTATGAGTTACCATATACTACAGAAATCTTTATGAAACTCTGTTTTGATGACCCACCTGTATGTGCTGAATTACTGATCTGTAATCATTTTGCTGTTCCCTTAATAAGTTGCTACCATAGCAACCTGATAGTACTGTGGAACAGCGTCCTCCCAGATCTAAGCCAACAACATGTAATCCGTTACAAAGCAATGGAGATAATTTCATAAAAACTTTGTACAAATCAGTGAAGTTCATCCATTTTTCTATTCACTTAGAGGTTGTCCTTACTGACTATTGCAGTACTAAAATTATGAGTTGTTAAATTACACATTTTGCACTGTAGCTGTCTTTGTTCTTGGTATTTATTTAACATATAGAAGGCATTAATTAGAGTCCAGAAGTCCAGCTGAGAGCATCCCACTATGCAGGAAAAGGGAGATGCCATTTTTGGAACTGAGCAACAGTAATCTGAGAAGTGCTAAAAGGTATGGTTTTAGCATATCGGGTAAATATTGTTTTCTCACCTTCCCAGCTGCATTAAATTTCAGTTGCCAGTTTATTACCTCACTGTGGATGTCTGTTAGAGTAAGAATTAAAGTCAGTGATTGTTCTTGAAAACAAAGCTTTTTCCATTCGCGGAAGCTACTGTTTCTCCAAAAATTGAGACTGTTGGTGGCAGACACCTTAGGCACAGCCACCTGAGCCATAATGCTGATCCAGAATATTTTTCATAATGCCTCAGACACTCTTCATGAATCTATATTTTGTGTGCTTGTCGATTGCTTGACTAGTCTGAGATCAGCATCTAATATGAAATGTATGATACTTTTTGAAGAGAAAGTATTTCTTTCACTGTCTTTTGGAAGAGACCTGAGGAGGAGGAGGTGGGATATTTTGAAAGTTTTCTTCAAGTGATTTGCATCTACCAATTGAACCAAATTTTCAAGGAGTTCGGCTGCTATTTGTGCAGACCTAAAGGAACTAGCCGTATTTACAAGTACTCAATAACTCTTCCAGTGAATGAAATATGATGGCTACTTCATATTGCCACTTTCCAATATCTGTATGGGAAAAGTTGAATAATTAGCTCCTATGAATATTAGGTCATTCTAACAGAGTCAGATTAACAGTTGAATTTAAAATTCTTTACATAATGTGTAGTAGGTGCAGCCATTGAGGTTGCTCTAAATTAGACTGTAACTATGTTAGCCTATACCTTCCTGAATATTTTATGCAAATACACAGTATTTGAAAATCTGTTACAAAATTGGCTATTTCTTGTAAGAGCATGTAGGTGTCCCTCAACTTAAGCATAGAGCTTATCAAAATAAAGACCAAAATATACTCGATCTATTCTTTTAAAATAACAAACTCTTAATGAATTTGCCTTGCCTCTAACATGGAGTGGAACTATAATTGTAGGATTCTTTAAAAGATACACTCACTTCTACTTTGAATCTGTTCTGATAAGCTAAAAACAAATATAAACTTGTCTCATTCTTGTCTGATTTTATGCAAGTTACTCCTTTCAGGTACTTCAGACAAACTACGCTCCTAGCTTCTGATATTGTAGCCGCACGAAGCAACCTTTCCACTTTGTACCTGAGGTGTGACATGAGCAGCTCTCTGGAAGGACCAAGTTACAAAATAATGCTAGTAAAATTAACTAATCTTTCATTTCTATGGCTGTGACGTGTGAGTGGTGTTTCCTTGCACTTCTCATGTTTCCTTCTATTTATGACTTCTACTGTACATGTGCTTGTCATTGCTCACAGATTATTCATACCAAATCTATTTAGATGGTCTTTCCCACCCATCCAATACTGAAATTGGATACCCCTGTTCTATTAAGATAAAGTCAGAGAAAAATGTTCAGTGGTTACTGAGCTGGCTGTGCCAAAATAATTGTGATCTTGTGAACACTTGTAATAATTTTCTACAAGCACTCCATTGTAATGCAAATAGTGAAATTATGTTTTAAATAACCATAATGGAGGTTGAAGGAGGAATGGCAAAATTTGGCATTATGTCATATATTCTTACACCTATGTGCACTACACCTTGTGCCTGCTCTCCTAATTAGTTTTGCTTTATTTTCAAGTGTTTGTGGGAAGAGAGAAGTGAGGGGGCATCTGCTAGAGGAACAGTAGGCTCAGAGTGGGAGTTATCATGCCCACACATACTGCTGCTGATCCTGCTTCATCCCACTAACTGCTGTATTTTCATTATAAGCTTGGATTCTGTTTCCCTCTTTATTACAAGGATGTTACAGTTCTTTATTCTTCACTGACAGCTGGCAACAGGTAACGCTGGCTGTTATTTTGTTCACTCTAGGCAAGCACATTCATTTCCAAGTATAACCATGTTTTGTTTGCTGTATTTTGTTCTTGGTGTGGTTGAATGCCATCCTTGGAAAGATGTGCATTGAGCTAGTGTTGAATGAGTGGCTTGCCTTCGGCATTCATGAGTAAATTCTGTAGTTTTTGTTTCAAGCCTTTGACATGTCATCAAGTGTAAATCTATTCTAATGCCAAAATCCCTCTTGATGTCTGATGCCAATCAGTAGCTTTTCATCTTGAAAAAGGTAGTGAATAATTTGCCCCGTGGATATTACACAGATACCATATATGGCAAGAAGCAAAGAGAGGGGAATCCCATACCCATTTTTTAAATTCAAATAATCATGTTCAACCACTTTGCCTTCCTAAATACCATTGGTAGTCTGGTACATTTTCTCGCTTTCAAGTGAATATTGAATACTTGTCTAATTTGCATATTTTCGATGTGTAGAAACAATATGCTCTTTCTGCTGCAGTATTTTATTTCATGAGCAGTAGCCAACATGCTGAAATATGTGAATGATATTACATTTGTTATTTTAATAGGAAGCTCAAATCTTTGAGCTCCTTCAGCTTCATTAGTGGTTTTTTTAGAAAAAAAAAAGAATGGAAAGGCATTTGCTATATAGGAAGGTCAACATTTTCTTTGTGAATGCAGTTTGCACCCATGATTTTGAATTTCAATGAACTGTAAGCCCAAAGAGTATTGAATTAAAGGCATAAAACACTGTAGTTCATGCAAGAGCTCAAAAGTATGTAATTTCTTTCCATAGAAAGGAGGCCTACTGAAAACCTAATGAATGTTTTTATATAGTTGAATGTCACTCATATAGCTTATACTCAGAAGAAAGAAGCAAGAAGAGCTTTGTATTTGACTTTTCAGTCTGAAATATTGCAAGATTTTAAGGTCCACGGGGACTATTGTGATTATTTAATCTGACCTCCTGTGTAAAACAGGTCATAGTGCTTTGCACAGTAATTCCTGCATCAGGGCAGATAAATTCTTCAGCTGTAGCGAACATTTTGTGCTGAGTTTGATTGGTTTAAGCTGCCACCTTATCCTAAATCTTGTGTTAGTAATATTAGTAATACCAATACTGTGAGGTATTTTCCTTATTATTTGTAATAATGTTGAACCTTTCACCCAAAGTTTCTCAAAATGGCTTGCATGCCTTAATTAAACTTTAAGATATCATTATTTTAAAATGACAAGTCATGTATATCATTTCCAATGTAGTAAGAATATAATTTAAGCTCATAATCTTTTGGTTTATAAATCATTTTTTAATAAATCATAAAAGCTCTCATTAGCTGATTGACTAACCAGTGATGATTTAGGCTGAAAAATCTAATCATAATTATAGTAAGTTAATTTTGTCGGGTTTAAGAATTACTTTAAATTACAGTGAACCCAATGGGATATTTAAAGACATTTGCCACTTCAATATTGGGGCTCAAGTTCTCACTCTAAAGTCTTCAGGCGTGCTGCATTCCGTACTGCTGTGCGTGTACGGACTGCCTTCCTGCATAAGAGATCCCAAAGAACTTTAACCACTATGTTTGTACAGGAAATCATCCATGTATTATTTAATTGCAGCAGTCTTTCAGGAATGAAATGCAATAGCTGTCCAAGCCCTCAAAACTAGAAGTTTGTTTTGGAAAAATATAAAAATTATTTTATCCAAATAAAATATCTTTTTATCATTAAAGTAGGCAAAGATTAATTATTTATCAAGGGTAGGATATTGCTAGGTCAGGGTTAATAGCTGACCTCTTCAAAAATGGACTCTCTAATAGCCCATGACAGTTGAACTCTAAACCTTGTATCTCATATGAAAGATCCAATGGTAGGACAGATAATCTGACCCCTAACTACTAAAAAGTAGCCAAAAACAGTATTCCATTTTCCATTCAGTTTTCTTCCGTGTGGTAAACTGTTCACCTGCTTTCAGTTAATGTCAAGATATTGTGAGTGTTTGTTACAGTTTTGGTGTCTCTATAAACAAACTGAGAGGGATTTAGCAGAGGGGCTGAACAGGATAATGGAGACTAGGATCCAAATAGGGAAAATAATTACCTAAATCAAGGTGTCTGTGATGAGCTGGAGGGATAAATAGTGAATATAGGAAAAAGAGAACATCCAGAGGCGATAGTTTTTGCAGTGGAAAGGTAGATTATGTACAGCAGGTGTTATGTTAGGAATGAACTATTAGATTTCCTTGGTTGGAAAGAGTTTTCTGACTGTTTTACAAGGTTAGATTAAACTTAAATATGTATTAAACTAGTTCCCACCATCCCACCATATAAAATAATTTGATAAATAACAGTTAAGTAGTTATCTTTTTTTAACTTACTTTTAACATTTGATCATCAAATAGATCTACTCTCTTCAGCCCAAAGGTCAGATTTAAAATACGGGTTACAGCTTGTAATCAGGCTTGAGTTCTCAAAAGACCTCACCTTGCGTTGCAAAGTGACTGTGGTGAAGCTGCCCTCAGGGAAACTGAGCATGGACATCATCTGAAATCTGGATGTACACATTTTGTTTTGATTCTTTAGTTTTCCCCTGTACCACTGCAGGAAAAGGACATATGCTCTGAAAGCCCATGGTCTCCAGGAACACTGCTCGGCTGCTAAAAACAATTATAGGGAATGGTTGCTGGGCAATCAGCCATCAAGTAAACTGAGATCTCTTAGCTTTCCCATACTTATCTTGATTAATGATTTAGCTAGTCATAAAATACAGTGTATTTGTAATTTAGATAGAATACTTAATGTTTTTCAGGGGAAATAAAAAATGTGTCTCATCTGTAAAAGCCTTTCCTCTGGTTGAAATAGGCTGTAATTAACATCATAAATAAAATCAAATTGATATAAATCTCTAGTATGTTTTAATGGCAAAACCTTTTACATTTACAGTAACAAATAATACAGAAAGCATCAAACTTGTCATCATTTGCAGTTCTTTCAGCTGATACTTTATGAATTTATTTTTTAAAAGAACTGGTTACCTACTTCTCAGTTATTTGTTTTCAGCAATAGCAAGGTCTGATCTAACTTTGGTTAGCATTCATAGGCACAAGGGCTGGGTCTGAGATAAAAGTGCTACTCAAAAAATCCAAATTATCATGGGATAGGAAATATTTCTCAAATTTATTTTCTTTTCTTTGGTTTAGCCGCGTGTTATCTAAGTATTGTATTTTTAAGAGCAGAATATGGAGCAGTTTCTGTCAAACTGAGCAGGGACATTCTTTCGAAATGAATAGCAATATAGCAAGGTGACACCATTGGTATTCCATTTGAACCAATGTAAAAGGCATAACCAAAACTATCTTTACCAGGGTCTATAAATAGACTAAAAGACAGAAGGATGGTAACCACATACATGAGACACAAATTGCCTTCCAAGTGTCCATGTATATTTTCCCACAAAAATATGAAAGTGACATTCATTCACAATGTCAGAAGAATATTATTTTTATGCTTTGGCTCTACAGGCTTAACACATGCACTAACTTCTTTATGATTTGTTCTATCTTAGGGCTATTTTCAGCGTAATCTTTTTATGGGGCTATATTATGTATAAAAATATAGTTTTCTTGACATAAAACATATGTTCATAGAACCATAAAAATACTCCTTCTTTTGGGTGCCCAGGACCATTAATAATGTCTATGAAAAAAGACAAAACATTGTATTTCAAAGTTGGGAAAAGAGTCTCAAAGTTACCTCTTTTTTTAAATTACTCTTCTTCAGAGTCAGTCGAAGAACCAAGTTTAGCTAGTACTTAGTTTAGCTAGCCAAGTTTAGGTGGATGCATTCGTACCATCGTGAGGATGCTACACCTACACAATGCAGATCCACGTATATATGTGTCTGTATGTATAGACTCTTTTTATAACCTTCAGAAAAAAGTATATTAACTACTTTAAATTATGAGAACTTATGAGAATTTGCTGTTTATTTATCTACTTCCTTAAATGTCAGATGTTTTGCCAACACGTTTTAAGACAAACTCTTCCTTGTGAAATAATGGGAACTGAAGTGGACAATATGCTGGAAAAAAAATGAGAAAATGGGAAATAACAAAAAAATCAAGTAGGCATTGATTTCCGTATATTTCTTAATAATTTTTTCCACAGTTAAGTACTATGTTGTCACTAATAAGTTAAAAAATCCTTAATGATTAATTCATTCCATCCTGTACAGAGGATATTTATTTTTTCATTTGACATGGATCAAATAAGATCTGTAACTATCTTAGGAATCTTGTTGTTTAATGTTTTTACTTTTCTCCCTTATTAACCAAAGCAGTTGGCCAAGATTGTTCCAGCTAAGAGGAAGAGTCAGTTACAAAGTCAGGAGTTTCTCAGTAATTTTTTTTAATTGATAACAAAATGACACTTAATTCTGCTTTTCAGATTAAAAAAAAAAAGAAACTGTGCCGCCTTTATAAGTACATTGGTTTTAGTTTGTGTCTAAGGAACACCTGAATCGTTTGCTCTTTTGCCTCCTGAGGTACCACATCAAGACCGCTCATATCTACCTGCGTATACTGAAAAGGAGGTGTTATTTAATGACCATTCAATTAATACTTTATTCAATTAACATGATCTAGGAAACAGACAACAAAAGCTCTGCTGAGCTATGTCAGCGTTAAGGATTGTGTACTTTAAGAAATCGCAGAGAAATAAAGTTTATCCATTAGCTTTTGAGTCAAAGCGGTGCAGCTGCAGAAGCTGTTTCACCCTGTCGCAGTGATTCCTCCACCCCATTTCCTAGCAATGAGACCCACTGCTGTTAGGAGACTCCTCCTCTCAGCTAGGTGAGCTACCTCTCCCTCTGCTAGCTGCTTTGGGGTCCATGGCCTACCGCGGTTCCTGCCACAGGCACGCGCATCTCGGCGAGGGTCCCTCCATCACCGGGAGGATCTGGCCCTAATGACACTTGTATTGGCTGCTTGTGCAAAAGGTGGTGCCTGGCGCAGGCTGTGACTGCGGGCAGACGGACCGCTAGCCGCTCCTCCCAACCGCGGAGATGTTTGCGAGAGCTGGCCACCCGCATGAGGACTTAACGCCTTTTTCCAGCTCGGTTAGTCAATGCGCGGTATATAATACATGAATTTAGTAAAAGCGATTTTAAGGGAAAAGGGCTGCAGATTGGTTTTTAAAGTGTGTGTGTCTGTTTGTATATAGAGATCAGTGCAGGGAGAATGATAAATATTTTCAAATACTTCGAATGTTGTTTTTACAATAACAGTTTATAAACGAAGAGAAAGTATACCATAAATTAAACTCCTACATGTACACTACTAAAATTCTCTCCTTGCAGAGCTTTCCTCCAGTTTAAGTGTCCTCAAAAGTGTCTTGAAATTCTGCAAATAAACCAACATTCTTTGACAAGAATTAAATCACAACAGGCAAAGAAAATTATTTTCAATAATACCGTTCATGTTCATAGTCTTACAGGAATGGTATCTGAAACTGATGCATTTTCTGCACCCTGTCAGAATGCAACAACTAAAATAATTATTTGATTTGATACACGAGCCAGTAAATAATCCATAGCTGTATTTCTGCTGTCTTCATCAAATTTCCTATTAGTTCTTTTGATTATGTCCATCTTTTTTTCTCATGTGTTATACTTGAAGAAAAAGCAAATGAAACCAAGTCCTTTCCTTGAGCATAAACTAGTCTTATTGTTCCTGTCTGTCGCTCAGTATGAGAAATTAATAACTTCCTTCTGCCATTAGGGTGACTTTCAACTAATTGCTCAGCAGAAATTTATGTGCAAGCTGAAGGCCACAAGTTAGCTTTATGGCATACCGATTAGATGTTTCCTGGAAAAAGAGGGAAAATACTGCCAAAAAGACAAGTATAATCTTGATTTTGTGTCTTATTTCCTGTATTTATAAAAACCTATATTTTAATACAAGTGCATAGAAAATATTAAATTGGACAAAGTAATAATAAAGTCATTTTGATTAGCAACAGGGAGACAGTATTATCATTTCTAATGTTCGGGATTATGTTTTCAAGGTTCAAATTAGGTGAGCATTTCATGGGTGCTGACTTCAGCTTTATGATTGGTGCTTATTTTCCCTTTTTACCTCTTCATGGTAGTTTCCTCTTCTTACCTAAAAGCCCAATATCTGCAGATTTTTTTCTATTTTCAGATGTCCTGTGAAGGTGGATTTTCTTGGAGAAAGAGGCAGTTCTTTTTGAACTGTCAGGCTTCCTCTTTCTTGTCACATCCTGTAGATACCTCCTGATATGTCAAAATAGACCTTGAGGTCCCAACATGGCACTGACATCGCCAAGCATAGCTCCTCACTTTTAGATCTTCTTGAGCCCAGTCGATGGCTTGCTTCTGCCATCAGTGATCATTTTCATTAAGGGTCTAAAGTTTTTAGATCTATTTAATGTCGGTGTCTATTTTTAAGTGATTGATGCATACTAAAAATGGTAGAGGTGTAAAGGAGCAAGAGTTACAGCCATCACTGATTAGTAAGGCACTGACTTTGAAAATGCAAAGACAGAAGAGCACGTAAATTGAAGATTACTGTGTAGCTGTTTGCTGTTGATAGGAATACACAACTCTTGCAGCATATTTACTGTGCTTTTTTTTTTCCTTCAATTTTCTTGTGACTTGTATATGAGTGTAGCTTTGGAATGGGAGTTTTAACCAAAATACAGTATCAACTAATTTAAAAGAATGAAATCTATAGTACATTATTTGGGGAGGGTTTTTTGGCTAGCTAAGCAATAATTGAGTATTTTTTGAAACAGTTGGTTTCGAAATGTGTTGTCCATAACTTGGAGTTATCTGGCTTCTAAGTTCTTCTGTCTAGCAGTGGAGAAAAAGGAAAGATACTGACCCAAGATAAACACGTGAAGACTTTCTCAGGTTAGAAGCTCCAGCATTTGGCAGTGCATGCCCTACTTAGCAATGTCTCACTGTCTATGTGATAAGACTGTTTTAGGCTCTTCATGACTCACTACTCACTTTTTCAAAGCTTCAGATATTTATGTTAAACCAAGAGGGAGAAAAAGTCCTACATAATTAGTTCTGTTTACTCGATTAATAATTTTATTCATATACTAAGTGAAAAGTTCTGTTTACTTTGATTAATAATTTTACCTGTATACTTAATGAAAGTATTTTCCCTTAGGTGACATAGCTAGAGCAAAATACTTCCTTTTTCATGTCCAACTTGTTTAACTTCTATTAAAAAGGATGTTCTTTTTCCAGCAGTTAGTTCAACTCTTAATTTTTCAGGTCCTAATTAGAAAGTACTGCATGATACTGGAGCCTGTGCACTGACTAGCATAGCTTATTTTGCAAAAAATAGTAAGTTAGAATTTCTTACCTGGACTCAGCTATTTAGCAAGGGTTGTGCCAAAGTTTCTGAGGAAGTCCAGGGCTGGAACGCAAAGCAGGAAGGGGAGGATGACCTGGGTTTCTAATGCTAATATTTAGCTGGAAAGTTAACTTTTTTTAACCCAATATTCTGTATAGTACCTGGCAGTTATTTTTAAAGTGACAGATTTTTGGCAACTACCCGATGTTTCAGAGGCCATAACATGTAATAGTAAGAGGGAAGGAATGACTCTTTCAGAAGTAGGATCTTCTACTAAACTTAAATAAAATAAACAAGCTGTTTGCTTCAGTAAAACTAGTTTAGATTCCAAAATCAGGCTCTCAGTTACTATGTGGTACTTGTGAAAATATTCTTCTCTTTTGTTTTTATTATACTTGATATATTCTTGAATGGAGTTCAATCCTTCCAGCAAAGGTGTTTTCCTAGTGTACTTTTGGGTGCAAGCTGTATTTTCCCAGAGTAACTCATCTAGCTTGTAACAGTAAATGGCTTCATAGAATTTACAGAGCTACCTCTAAAAATAGCAAAGTTAAGCCTTGGCATTACCCAAGCAGCTTTTAGGGTTGCAAAGAGAATACAAATACGTACTGTAACTCTCACAGCTTGGCCGAGTTGAACTGTGTGCGTGCGTTAGGTTGCATAGACCTTTAGAATTTTAGATTTGCATATAAGTAGGAAGTGAATGCATCATCCAAAATGTATTGTGCATTATAATTGTGCCGTGGTTAGTTCACATTAAGTTTCAATTAGACAAGAATGTGACAGGACCATTTAATTAGTCAATAAATATCTGTCGCTGGAAGTTGACAACCTGGAAAGTAGTCTGCTTTGGCGGTTGTTGTCCAGCACAAGTTCTGTCAGGCAGTGTGTGTCATTAGATGTTGTGCAAGACCTTACCTTAAACTAGAACACTTAAGAGCAAATGGCTTTAACTTTGATTCTCATTCTGCCGTTAACAATATGTTGACAAGAAGGGTGGAATTTTTTAACAAGAAAAAATAAAATTATCCAAGTTTTAAGTAACAAGCAGTCTGTGTTGTCTGTGCCCTATTATGTAACGTATCTAACTTGTCTTTTTCCCCTACGTACAATGTGTGATATGCTTAAGATTTAATCACCCGAAGTTGTTAAGCAGTAATTAATTAAAAGTGTGTAATGATGTGTTTCTTAGAAATAGTGTGGTTAAAAATCCAACTTTAATAACACAATGGCATCAAAAGTTTTTATTCATTATACTTATGTTTGTTTTCTAAAAAAAATTAAAATACTGGGTTTTAAAACTACATCACATTAATTTGGATAATTACATTTTCCCTCTGAAAAAATATTAGTGCCCGCCTATTTTCCATCCTGCCTGTACGTAATTACAGTCATATGGAATAACGTTAGAAACACATGACCTCTTCAGAAGTAAGGGGTTTTAGTAACAGATCTTGATTCTTAAATCTGTGCTTTCTCAGTTCATGAGTAGTGGGAACTCCCCTAGGTAAAATTTTAAAAAATAAGCATTGACTGTAACTGTCTTTTCCTTCTTTGTTTATATTTGTTGAAGAGCTACCCTGGTATCTGTTTAAAGACACATGCTATAACAGTCGTATTTAATGTTGAAATATATTGTCATTGTGCTTCGTGGCTTTGCGATGATAAGTTATAGTTGTGGTTCTGCTGTTTGGGTTTTTTTATGAGTGGAGATGCCGTCGCCTCACGGGCTTTGCGTGCAATGGCTTGTACCTTTTGCAAATGCACTTTCAAAGTGCTGATCTCTAGCGGGGAGTTTTTGCCCGTGTTGCCATATCCCTCTTACGTAAGCAGTCTTGTGACTTTAGGAGGTGGACTGCATGTGTTGTAAGACACCTTGGGGAGGTGCTGGTGGTATTCAGAAGTATGACTGCTCTGGGGCTGAGATGCACTCAGCTTTGACAAGTGCTAGGAAACCTTCCTCTGGTTAGAGCTGTCTGCAGCCAAGGGCAGCAGTTCTGAGTCATCAGTGACTGAAACTACAACACGTCTCTGACTCCACATCACGTCCACCTGTTCTGGAAGAGGCCATTGCCATGGCCATAGCTATACAGGACTAACTATCCATTTACTCTTCTCACCAATAATAGTGGCTCTTACTGGCCCTAGAATGGAAGGGAGAAAGTAGCAGAGGACGAAGAGGCAAGGCTGAAATTGCTTGAAACTCTCCATTATTTACGGAGTTGCCGTGCCTATTAGGATTTT
Source organism: Bucorvus abyssinicus (assembly GCA_009769605.1). Lineage (NCBI taxonomy): Eukaryota > Metazoa > Chordata > Aves > Bucerotiformes > Bucorvidae > Bucorvus > Bucorvus abyssinicus. Next base: position 12,538,143 of record CM020043.1, on the reverse strand, counting down.
GAACTTGGGAAACGCACGCAGCCTTCACTGGTGTGATCTTTTTTTGCCCAACAGATAAGGACATAGATAAGCTACTTCATCCTCTCCTCCTCGTCAGACCCCCTGTGCAGAAGCTGGGGAATAGGACACAAGGAAGAATTTGGCTGTTTTCCTTAAGTGCCTTGAAGGATATTTTAAGGAGCGTGTAGCAGCAATAAAGGGGGTTTATAAAGGGGGTGTTGGAGGACTAAGAGGTTAGCGAATGGGGATGTATTGGAGTGAAATTACTACATACAGAATTTAACATCCATGTTCTCAGTGAAGGTATTATCTTAGAGCTGAAGAAATACCATGAAGAAGAAGGAGAAACAGTTAGACAATTAGAAATAAAAAGCTGAGACTTAGACCAGTAGCAATGAAGTGTTCCTCATGAAAGCTACATGCAGAAGATTAATTTGTTTTACATTTCTGAAGAAAACATGACAAATAGTGTACCATAAATCAAGCAAAAAACACATCAGCTGTCAGTTGCACATGGAGAAAATCCTTTCCTGCATTTATTGTTGCAGCTGAAATCCAGAGTTAGTTCAGGAGACTGTTTCTAAGACTTTTCTAGATTTCTGTTGCTATAGTAAAATCTATTTTTTGTCTCTAATGAAATTGGCAGCCAGCTTCCTCGTAGAAAACACATTATCCCACAAATGAACATGGGATTAAGCCATTGATAAGTAACACCAAGGTATTTCTTTGGCCTCCCCTGCCCTTTGCTGAGTTGGATCAGAAGATCTGACAAAAGGAAAGGTATTGTCTTGGTAACAATCACTTCCACTCATGTTACAGAAAACTCAGAAAAGCAATACACCTACTTTCCTAGCAATAAGCTCTTTTAAAAAGACTCATGCAATTTTCCCCAAAATACTGACATTTCTAGTTGAATTAATTAATATCCTGCCCATATTTTCTATGTCCTTGTTCTTCTACCAGTGAGAGACATTTCTACATTTAAAGTTTAAGTATTCCCTTGCCACGGTATACAACCACGTCTGCCTGACTTGTTTTACTTGATGCCTAAATGTCAGCTGAAGCTATTTATAAGGGATCCAAATGTAAGTGTTATCTTGTTCATATGATACAAGATTTTCCTTGTCTAGTAACCAGCATCTTTGGCAAGGACAAAGAAATGTTAAATCAAATCTCAATTATCTCAAATTCTTTCTTTTCCAAAAGATCTGTATGGCTGCTGAATCCTCTACAGAATTTTTCCTAAATCACCGTTGCCATATCCACATTTAGGCTGTTGTGTAAAATTTATCTGTAAAGTGAACTAACACAAAACTTGTTCACACCATTTTACCGACATTTACCGTTCCATTGGATTTAGATATATTTATTATTATGTGTGTTTTTTAAGATGAAAAAATATCAGTTTCTCAATGTTTTTCACAACCCATTTTTTCCTGTTTGATTCTGTTGCCCAGTGGGTTTGTAATTCTTTTCTTTTTCCTTTTTTTTTTGCAAGTTGGCAGCATTCTTTATTTATTTAATTATTTCTTTAGTATTTCTTTCCTTATCATCCTTTCCCCAGAGTTTGAGAATATTTTATCTAGGCTATTCTGTGATTGTTTAACTCAATAACGTAATGCTTGAATATATTGCTAATCAATAGACTCTCATCACTTTTGGGTTAATCCAGTTTGGGGCTAGATCCTCCCTTGCTACGGAAAACCCTCCAGAAGAGGTAGCGCGGAAGAGAAGCGAGTGTTGACAAGGAAGTGCATGAACTTGACCTTCAAATATTTCAAAGTTCTCACCCCCTTGGATAAGAATGGTTCAGAAGTGTGCTGAGCAGGAAAGTAGCCGTGCCTTAGCTTCACAGATTTTGTGGATCTCTGATAAAGAAAAGATTTTGTCCTACTTTGAAACAATCTTGCTTCACTTACTTCTGATTAGAGAGTTCCTTCAGGTCATGGGCTGTTAGCAGACTCTCTGAGCGCATTAACACCTGCCAATGAGCCAATGTGTGGTATTGATGCTGAGCCAGCATTAATTCCTGCTAAGGTCTTGACTGCTGCCTTTGCCACCTCACTAAGGAACGCTCCCAAGAGTACTTAGCCTTCTCTATCACCTTCTTGTGTCCTTGTCCCTGCTAACAAAATCCTACAAATCTTTAGAACTGAAAGCTTAGTGAAGAGAGAGGAACTCACACTACTGTGGAAAAGGTGTTTCTTTCACCCGTTTCTCTTTTCTGACCCAGGATCAAATTTCAATGTCTTACTTGAAGTGTACTGAATACTGCTTTTATATCGTGTACTTTTGGCAATAAGGTAAAAAGAAAATCTGATTAGAAGACACTCATCACACAGTGGTATAGGAGGCTGGTACCTGGGACCAGTCCTGACACTGTTGCCGTTAAGGGCAGCGATATCAGGAACAGGGAAGGATAATGACTGTTGGCTCTCAGTGATACATCCCGAGTGACTCTCAGAGCTCAGCTGGCAGCACTCGCAGTGCGAACTGTCAGTGTCTTAGTCAAATTATAAGACAAATAGAGACATAGATTTCAGGTTATAAAATGAGAAGTAGTAAATGTACAATAAATTAGAAAATCAATCTTCAGATTCTGCTTAAACCAGTGACTAGCAGAGGTTAGGTTTGCTGAGTAAGCACTTTATGACAAAGGCATTCATTATACTGCAGAGAATTATCTACTCTTAGTTGTGAGTCATTCTCCTCTCTTCACTATCCTCCTTCCTTACTTAACTGAGGAGAAACAGAATGCTGTGGGTCAAAGCCCAGCTTTGTATACTCAAAACAAACAGACACCCCGCGCTCTAACGTCACAGTCCATTCATAAATAGTCACTTTTCGATACTTCCCAAGTCAAAGAGTTAGCTAAAAATTAAGAGGGGAAATAAACGTACATATACTGTATTAAAGAAAATTAATATTGCACAAAGTCAGGTATACACAGAGCTCAGACAAAACGTGGTAAATAAACCCCTTTCTGTGAAAGAGAATGTACTCTGGGATGGTTGTTTTGGAAAGTTCATTTTTAGTAAAAATAACTGTATTTAGGCTAGTATATTATCCAAAAGTCTTATCAGGAGTAAAATAATTTATAGAAGTATTACACTTCGCTTTTATATTTTTAATGCAGGTGTTATTTTCACCAACTGTGTTTTCTGTCCCAGTAGTTTCAGACAGTCATGTTTTTCATCATTTTAAAGAACTGGGGGGGGAGTTCAAAACCAGTAAGTTGTAAATCTTTCTTCTTTATGTAAACAGAGTTTAACTTCTTGCTTATCGTCTTCATTTTGTTAGGTTTTAGGACATTAAAATTTTACGAGTAGCATATCTAAATGTAAAAAGTTTAATTGTGCAAGTATGCACATGACATTTGTACTGATGTAGTGAACGATGTTATTCCGTGCAACCTAGTTAGACTGTGCCCTGCCTTTTCAGGGTGTAATTCTGAGGCTGTTGAAGTAAATGGCACATCTCCCATTGGTTTAAGGGTGAAATCCCATCTGATTTATGTAATTTAGATTTGTTCATACATTTTTCATACTAAGTGCTATTTTATCAAATGCCAACTAAATGTGATTATTTTTAACACTTCTTGACTTGTAATTTGCGATTAGTGTTCTGCCTTAGAAATACGTCATTATTAATCTTGCAATTCA